>CM031695.1:19994462-20736962 GCA_018466805.1 Hippocampus abdominalis | reverse complement strand
TGTATTGAAAATGATTAATCTGTGTGGTATAATGTACCCTCATAGAATATTCAAAAGCAAAACGTGTATTTAAGTGTAGTCCTTGAGCCAGTGAGCGTTTTCCACACCGCTGCATCAGTGACTACATCACCATGACCCTACTACAGGCTGCACACTCATACGGTACCGAATTACCTTTGGATGGGCCATCAATTTCCTGGGAGTAGCCGCCTGTTTGAGTGATCGGGTGTCTGAGACGTGTTATCAGACCTTCCAGGTACACACACACACACACACACACACACACACACACACACTGGCTCTTAGAAAACAATTTGATTTGCTTGAAGGCTTGAAACTGTAGCATTCCCCTTTCTGCATCACTCATTAATTTTAAGACAGTAGCAGGTGAAAAAAATTGCAGATTTACCTGCAGCATTGTGTTGGTGGTAATGGATCAGTTCTGGAATAGTGCGAAACAGATACTTCTCGGCCAAGTAAAAAGAAGACTCTCCTGTTTTTGTCCGCCTGATTTGGTAATGTTTCACACATGGTTGTTTCTCGCCGTTTGATCTGCGGGTGAGATGTTGAAGAGATCCGTTGCATGGAGGCAAACAGTATTACAGTGCAACGGTGTCATCATGATGATTAGGCTGTTTTACAGTAAAGCTGAAATTACCCCGGTGCTTTGGTGAATACTGACACCGTGTAGACACCTGTCTGTCTTGAGTTTCGAACCATGAATGCACCTTCTTTTCCCTAAATATTTATCATACACAGACAGACAGACACACGCACGAATTAAAATGATATAATTCAGGCCCATCCAATATTTTGTTGTAAACATTGTGAGTTGGCATTGCTATGCCATACCAATCTTTGCCTCACATTCAGTCTGAAGCAGCAATTACCAAATGAGAGGTACATTTTCATGCTGCCGAAACTTTACAGCAGAAAATTCATCTCTATGGTTATGAAGTTCTCATGCATTCGCATGTCAAATTCTCACGATGCAAGTTCATTTTGCCCATGCAACACTTGTTGAAGGTATCTGAGCCAAATTTAACCACAGTTTACAGCAATAACCTGATAATAATTTCCAAAGTATTTGTTTATGTGCAGTGATGTGTGACTTTTTTGCCTTTAGCGTGACCTTGTTTTTCGGTAACGAATAAACTAACGCATTACTATTTCCAGACGGGAAATCAGCTTAAATTTATAGTTGAAATTTATACATTTGACTGTGCATTACAATTTTTTTTACCTTAATAAAAGGACACACTGCTTTCTTATGCCAGGTCATGTTTTCAGCCCCCAAAATTCGAGGGAGGTGAGAAGGGTCACGTTATTTATTAATTTGCACTATTCTAGGTCCTCATTCCTCTGTTTGCATGTTAAAGCCTCCCACCAGAAATCCCCAAAAAGAGAAGAGGAGATGGAGCAAAGCTGGAGGAAATATGACGATCCTTCTTCAATAACGTCATTTATGATGCTGAATCAGATCACTTAATGAAATTCATATGCACGGCTCTACTCATGTCCACATCAATTTGTGAAAATATAAAAGCGATCGGCAAACTATTTTGGATTTTAATGACATTACAGGTGAACTCCTACGAGGAAAAGCCCTTATTACCTCCACAATGATCCAGCCAAACAGAGGTGGGGTGGCCATTGGTAATTTGGAGAAAATATGTTAAGCTTCCAGAACGGCCGTTGTACTTCCAAGCCAGTCCGAGCCATCATGGCCGCTAGCAGTGGTCCTCCAAAGAGAAGAACCAATGTTTCACTTCTGGACAGCCGAGCCCTCTTTGTCATGATTTCTGCTATTTAGTTTGTCGCATCAAAACATTATAGGGTCTATAACAAACCTATCGTGGATGTTTTTTGTAATGCAAGAGAAAGATGGAATAACTGAAGAAAACCCCATGCATGCACAGGGGGAACATGCAAACTCCACAAAGTCGGGCCAGAGCTGAGAATCGAAACCAGAGCTTTACCTTTTTGATCAACAAATCCTCTGCTTCCCTTCTGGCAATGTTCTTGTGATACCATCTTTGAGGGGAAACAAATGAGGAAAAACAAGTTCCCATATGTATACAATAAAATACATTAACATAGTCCAGAAACACACGCCTACAATACAGTAAGCAATTGATATGCACAGACTATGACGGACAAACAAACATGGATAACTCAACTCAACTCAACTGTATTTATAGCCATCGCTGCATACAAAGTGCTGTACATGGAGCAACTAACATATGCAACAGTAAAGCAACAAATCGGTAACAAAGACGGTAGAAAGCACCGAACAGCAAAAACCAAGAACAAATCTGAGTCATGCTGAGTCAAGTGCCATACCAATAACCTGCAACATTTGCCAGATTAAAAAGCTAATTTACTCAAATCTCTCAAAGTCGCTCCTTGATATTTCAGCTATGTGTGTCCTTGGCACAAACCCATCATTCCTGTGATGACAGAAAAGGAAAAGGTTCTTTTTACAGTTGAAATCATCTTCGCCATGAGCTAAATGGCACAATGAGATGGGAATAGTTGTGTTTACCCGCTTTCATCTCGCACATTCCACCAGACGGGATGGGAGCTGTCTGTCAGGGTGTACTCCTTGTCTTTGTGAAGTACCAATTCTCTGTCTCCAAATGGTGTGTAGTTCTGCAAAGCAATTACCATCTGATGCACTGTGTTGTGCATTTCTACCTAATGAATAACAAAAAAAAATGGTGCCACAATGGTATTTAGAGCTTCATTTCGGTCAGGGGTATCAAATTCATTTTTGTCGCTGGCCACTTTGGAGTTACGTCTTCCCTCAGAGTGCCGCTATGATAGTGAAACCACGAAAAATGTTTCATCGTCCTATCGCATTATTACTTGTGCACAACGAATTAATGGATGGAGGAGTTTTGAAATCAGTCAACTATAATAGTTTGTTCAATTATGGTTCAAGTGAGTGTAAACGGTAACAAACTTATTGCAAAATCTCAATGTCAATCATTACACATGACAGTGTAACATTTCAGTACAGATGTTCGCAAGAATCATGCAGGGTGACACATATATTTGCTTTCGCGGACAACATAAAATGATATGGCAGGCCGGATCTGGCCCGGGGCCTTGAGTTTAACACGTGTAAATTTGGTACTCGACAAGTCACGACATTGGTGTTCGATCGACGGAGGTCAACAACCGTTGACAAAAACAAATCAAAGTAGTGAACACATCACCAGTACAAATACAACTCAAGGATCAAACGAAAGATTTTGGGTGCTGTCATGTTTTTTTGCACTGTTCAAAAATATAAAATATCAAAAAGTATTTCGTATAAACTGAATTTGTGAGAAATGGTTACCTCTGAAACTGGGATGTCAGGGAGTGGTTTTTTAGAAGCTGTGGAAAAATCCAAAACATGACATTTACTTGTTGCATAACAAGTTGTAGGACGCTTTGCAAATACCAGATGTTTATTAATTAAATGTTAAAACCCTAACAGCATTTAGATGGTTCCAAGGTCGTGGCAAAACTTCAACAAGTCAGTCATAACAGAACACCTTACAAACTGTATATTAGACCTTAACTCCAGTCCAAAAGAAAAGGCTCATACTAACCGTAACCCATTGGATCATATACATGACAGCCCATTGCCAGTTTCTCTGACTGCTGACAGCATTTCCAATTTCCATCCATCCAAAATTGTGGGTGGTATTTTTCGACCAAATTGTTATTCCTTGTCTCTATACAAGTAACAAATAAAAGACATGGAATGAGGTCAATGCGATTTGCATTGCCTAAAAGCCTGAAAATCCGGTTCGAAAGTTGCTCACCTTCTTTCAGAGCTTGCACCCACCTCAGACGACAATCATTGTCTGGGGCAAAAATGTAGAGGAAATGGTTGCCGTGAAACACCTGCAGATGTTGGCGTTTGAGAATCGGGTTGGTTTTTCATGAATTCTGCTGTTTAAGTGATGATTTGACAAATGTGAACATCACCTGGAAGGGGTACTTGTAGTCACAAGGAATGGGGAGGCTGGTAAAGACTGTCTCCACACACTTAATACTGCATAACTTGATGGAACCTTTCAGTATTGGCTTTCTCTGAAACAAAAACAGCTTTACGTTCTCTCAAAATACGACTGGAATTGCAGTTGAATGTCGGAAAGCCATCCCAAAAGCTTGGAATGACTCAACTGATCAGAAGTACCATTTCAAATATATAGTTACTCCGTATGAATACTTACTCCAGGACGATGCTCAGAATACTTCAATTCCTGTGTGTCCAGCACAAAAAGTCTTCTCTTGTAGTTGCATGGAGATGTTCTTTTTTTTTGCTGCGATTTTTTTATCATGGTACCATCGAGAATCACTCTCGAGGACATGGTAACATCAACAACAATCCCCACAAACACTGAGTGAGTCTGTGTCACAATAAAAAAAAACCATGACATTTCCGGTAGCTGAGTTTAGTAGACCACATCCTGACTCCAACAGATGCAGACTGCACATACCCACATGAACTTCAACTGCATAGAATCATATTCATCACATACTGACACCATCACTATCATTAAGTACACTTTAATAAGTTAGCATTGCATGATATTCAATTTAAACCTTTTTTTGTGTTCACTCTCACTGAGTTGTCGTGCTTGTGGTTGTGTTGGTATGTAAAACATCTTCATTGTCACACTATTTGAAGTAATTGAAATAGAGGCCACCTTGTTCAGGATAAGGGGTGTTGAAAATAGATGGACGACTGGTTAGATGGATGGATGAAATAGGAACAGTGACTGAAAAGTATGCATAAAATAAATTTGTAGTCCAATAGTTTGCAACACAGGTATGATACAACAACTTCTTTGTCAAAGCTGTAGTGCCATGATTCTCAACCATTGTGCTCTGGGATATCATCAGGTGTGCTCTGAAACAAATGATCCAACTTCACTTAATTCGTCCGGAAATGTTTGCTTACTACAAATAATACCTTTTTATTCATCTATCTATGCCAGTCACCTGTGGTGATAGGCGGAACAATTAAATGCTCTTCCACTAGATGGCAAAAAAGACACCATTCATGTGGCACCACATCGCAATCAAGTTTAAAAAATGGACCAGTCGGGAATAATAACTACGCTTTAAAATGTAAACATTGCTAGTTGTGAATGTTACTGCTCAAAAGACAATACAATTGTTGCTTTCATCCTGTGGCTGCTGGCTCGTTATTAGCGACTAAATTGCTAGTGTTTCCGTGGGCAGGCTGTGCAAACTTTCTTCATGGTTTCCGCTTGGGTACTACTTGTTCAAATGATTCAACGGGTTTTTTCTACTGGCTTGTTTTTGACGACATACAACGTACAACAGCTGCCTCCTCCATGTTGCTCTGGTGATACCGCCAAGGGAGGAACTTCTCTTTTCAATAGTAACTCTTCATCTTCGGAAGTCATGGCCGCCCGTTAGATGTGCGTTGAGCTGTGCTTTTGGTCAATTTGTTACTCTTACTTTCTGTTTACTGCTTCTTCTTCATTTTGGGCAGATTCTGTTTATTTTAATTTGCAAACCAATGTTAGAAGGGGGGTTCTGATTGGCTCGGGTCGCGCACATTTCCGCCACGTTTATTAATGGAGTAGATTTACTCGCAATTCGAATGTCTGTCTCTCTGCGGCCTTGTCCCAAATGGGCCATGGCCCGTTTCTAGTCGGCGGACCCGTGGTTGGGGACCACTGCTGTACACCATTCACTCCATAATTTTGTGTGGCGTTTTATTTTTGTTTATTATTTTTTGTTTGCATTTTTTTAAAAGAAGAAACAAACAAAAACTACATTCAGGTGTCAACAGCAGGAACCAATGAGGGCTTCAGAACCTAACGAGCAGGCTGGCCAATCCAAACGACGAAACAGAATCACGTGAGTTTCTCAGCCAATGGAATCCGGACAGAATCATTCGCCATATCCGCAATAGCGCAAGGTAGCTGAAGTGCTATCTGTTCGATCCTATCGGCTCAATCTCAATCAAAGCGTCATAATTGTTGGACCCGAAGATCTGCCTAGGAGGCAAGTACAGCTATCGTAAATTCATTATTTGTGTCTCCGTGTCTCGTGAGTTATTCTTAGTCGAGAGATAGTTATGCGTAAGCATTGGCGTGCATCTGGTTGCTAAAAGCTAGTTGCGTTTGCGTAACTCGTTACGTTCAAACTATTTGGCGGTTGGATATATGATGAGGCGAAGATAACTTTGCTTGGCGTAACTTGCTTTCCACGCTATGTTGCACTGATGTCGATTTGACAGTACCGCTTCTCTGTTAATGACAGTCATTCATGTTGTTTCAGAGCACCATCATGGGTGAACCACAGCAGGTTAGCGCCCTGCCTCCTCCTCCTATGCAGTACATCAAAGAGTACACGGACGAAAATGTTAGCAAAGGTTTTGCCCCCAAACCACCACCACCCATCAGAGACAGTTACATGATGTTTGGAAATCAGTTCCAGTGTGACGACCTCATCATTCGGCCACTGGAAAGCCAAGGCATCGAGCGGCTCCACCCTGTGCAATTTGACCACAAACGTGAGCTCAAGAAGCTTAACATGTCTATCCTGGTGAACTTTCTGGACCTTCTAGACATTCTCATCAAGAGCCCTGGCAGTATAAAGCGAGAAGAAAAGCTGGAGGACTTGAAACTTCTGTTTGTTCACTTGCACCACCTGATAAATGAGTATAGGCCACATCAGGCCAGGGAGACTTTGCGAGTGATGATGGAGGTTCAGAAACGACAGAGACTAGATACAGCAGAGAGGTTTCAAAAGCACCTGGAGCGGGTTGTGGAGTTGATCCAGGGGTGCCTTGCCTCCCTGCCTGATGACTTACCGCAGTTGGAGGGCACTGACAGTGCTGGTGACGGACCACGAACTCTGATTTCCGGGAGCGGTGTCGGGCCTTCTGCCCTGGTTCCAAGGCTGAAAACAGAGCCTATGGATTTGGAGGAAGCAGGAGCAAGCTGCATGGCGGCAGGTCACCAGAGCAAGATCACAGCTACCATAAAAAAGGACAAAATGTGGGACAAAGATGCGGCCATGTGTAGTATCATTGACAAAATTGCCTAGTATTCTCTCACTTTCTATACTGCAGATGTTTTAAGTTTGAGTTGAGTTTATTTAAAAGTGTTGTACCTATTGTTTTATGGCCTCAGGAAAGACAATTATCCATCCATCCTTGCCTTGGCAAATGATCAACTTGTGCAGAACTGTGAGGGAAGAAAGCTGAAAATTGAAATAGATCTTTTTTTAATCTAATAAAGATATTTTCGGCTAAAAGAGAGCAGTTGTCTGAACAGTGGGGGGGGGCGCTGCGGTGCTCGGTGGCGGGGCTTCTTGGGCTCCGCTTCCGGTGGTCGGGCTCCCCGCCTGCGCTGCACCGTTTCCCGGGCGTCGCTCCTCGTCCTTCCCGGAGGTGCATCCGCCACGGATTTCGTCGGGGCTTCCACCTCGATGGCTCCGGTGGGGCATTGCCTCCTTTTGGTCGTCCTCCCGCCGGCCACGCTGAGACAACGGCAGAAACGACGGCCGATCCGCGGACCGCGGCGTGTTGGCTGGCCCGGCTGGGTCGGCTGGTGCTCCTTGCGGCGGCGATGTTGCCGGCGTCAGCTATTTCGAGTCGCTATATACAGTTTAAATTCATCTTTCCTCTTATTATTTATCATTTTATCTGTGGTTTTATTGTTCTTGTTTTGATTGTAAAGTGTCCTTGAGTGTTTTGAAAGGCGCTTTTAAATGAAATGTATTATTATTATTGTAATGTTTTATGTAGACTGGGCTCATTTGTTCTGCAAAGTATCTTGTCCTACAAGAATGGAAAAGCCATTGTCTGACCACTGTTAAGAGAGAAGTCGATTCAAAAATTTTCGACAAGATTTTCTGTGCGCACTTGTCTAAACATGGTATTCTGATTAATATTGTGTATCTGGAGTATGAAGTAAGTGGAAAAATCCACCCAATTACAGTACTGTATATCCAGCTCACATGCTGTTGACTGAAAATGACATCACACTTTTTGATCTGGTTTGCTCCGGGGGCTTTCTCCTTTTTATTCTCCTCCTCAGGCGGTAAAATGCAGGTTCTATTCGACAGCATGAGATTTCACTCGCGCGTCTTAGGCTGGCCACAATTAAAGGCAAGAATGCAACACACCTCTTCAGTATAGAGTTGAGTTTTGTAATTGTGGCATTCATCAGTCCCCTCTTCACTGACTGCAAAATTGCTGGATTCTTTTTCCATAGCATCCCAAACATGCTCCATGGGTGACATGTATGGTGAGTACAGTATTTTGGCCACACAAGAACTGGGATGTATTCAGCTTCCAGGAACTGTGTAAAGATTTTTGGAACATAGGGCCATGCAATAATGTGCTGCACCATGAGGTGATGGTCATGGATGAATGGCAGAAAAGTGGACCTCAGGCTCTCATCACATATTGCTGAAAATGCCATCAATTAAGTACACCAGTTTTCATCGTCCCATAAACATGGGCCTATACCCTTGGCCAACATGGGACACTTGATTCACACCAATGATGTCAGCAATTCAGTCATCTGCATGTCATACACACTCATCTGTGAAGATCAGGGTTTAGCATTGAAAGACAACACCCCTCCAAAGTGCCAGATGCCATTCATTTGCCCACTCAAAACAATCAAAACAAAATACAGTCAGGCTGTGACCCGATGAGATTCCCTGAGACCAATTGAAACCTTGGACAACAGACAGTATCAAGCACAGGTTTGATTGATACTTTCAGATGATTATATTACGTGTGTTTGAAACGTTGCGTTTGCAGTGGTGCAGAGTGACACGGCATCGTTTTCAGGAGGGGTTTCTGTGTGTGCGCGCGCTCGCGTGTGCGTGTGTGTTTTAGAAAAGAAATGCTTCTCTATTATGACCGCAAATTAGGATGCAAATGACCGCACATATTAGGACTGAAAAATGAATCATTTTATGTTTTTAATTCAGTCAGTGTCAATAAAAATATTTAGAACTGCACGTTTTCAGCTTGTGTAAGTGTACCTAATATTGTGTCCTGACAGAGTAATACAGTACTGTATTGATACATTAGTAGGTTGTCGATGAGCCGAGTTCCGCTGACATGAAACAACTTAATTGTTTTTGTAACGCTATGTTATCGCCCTCTTCAAGCATGTGTTATTGAAGTTCATGGCACACTGTGCTAACAATACTGTAGGTCAAACCTATACGGTAATGAGGTTTTCATGAGTCTGTCACCCCGCCCCCTCGCGGATATATTGACTTGGGAATTCCAGCCACTGTGTCGGTCACATGGTATGTATTAGGCAAAAAGGAATTACTGTACCTTTGACCAGAATTGACAGTGAACAAGCGACTGTGATCACATTCGTCCCAAGATATTTGGCATTGCATAAAATCTTTACATACGAATCATGTTATGAAACTCGCCGACAGTGGGTTTCACAACAGGGCTGACGGCAAGCTGCTTAGCCAATCAGCAGCTTCGCTGCTACGTCACGTGATCTTTATTTATGTAACGTAGTGGTGTAACACAGTATCCTGGAAATACACCCGTGTGACTAGTATCCAGCAGAAGAGGATAATCCGCGGACCGAACCACCCACGAGAATATCTAACATATTCCTGTTGGGTTTTTTGAAGTCGCTTGTTGCGTTTGGATCGGTGAGAGGAGCGGCTAACTCAAAGGAGGCAGAGTTTTTTTCTTTACCCGGTGGCGAAGGAAACGCGTCATGGTTGCTAAATGCTGTAATATCATATCCGTGTGGACGATTTGTCTCAGAACGCCTACATTACGCAAGCAAAGAAAATGTGTCGAGTGGAGATACTGCGGTTCAATTTAGACGGACAGATAACGGGTTCAAGTGGGGGCGCGTTCACCTTTGCGGTGTGATTCATATGGTAAATGACACACAGTCGAGGAGGAAAGTCTTAACGTGTGCTAGGCGTTAAGGAGAACATCAATTGTTATCGCGGGATACTGTGCTGAGTGACACAACGCCCCCACCATGGAGCTGTTGGAATGCCGACTCTGCCTCTTCCCGATGTGGGAGCCGGTGACCATTGCCTGTGGTCACACATTCTGCAGGAGGTGCGCGGGGACCTACCTCCAGTCTAAATGCGCGACTTGTAAAGAGAGGTTAAAACAGAGGGAAATGAGAAACGCGAAGAACAATGTTTTGCTAATCCGTGTTATTGAAAAGTGCTGCCCCGAGGATGCAAAGATTAAGTGCCATTTGCAAGAGAAGCTCCGCGCCAAGCAATACCAGGAAGCTTTACGCGTCGCCAACGACGGCATACAGCAAGGTAAGGCATGTGCAAGAAGTCAGTACAAAACCCTTAACTTTTTGTGTCAGTGTTTGTTTTTTCCCTGTCTTTAATAAGGTTGAGTTGTAACTCCCGCCCACACGTAATGAGGTTGAGTTGTAGCTCCCATCCACACACCGTATCCTCTTTGCTTGGTGATGAGCCCAAAGGGCTAAACCAATGTTTTTTGATATAAACGTACTTGGGACAAGAAACTTGATGCTCGATCTATATTAACCTTCCAATTGTGTCATTGTCCCCATAAAAGCCAAATTCAGTAAGTGTGGTAAAGTTGCAGTTGTGATTTCTGTGTAAGCAGGACAACAGATTCTGATTTTACAAAATGCAATGTTCTGATTTTAAATCATCAGAGAACCTTTGTTTTGAAGCCATCTCCGTCATTGTGAGATGTGTCAAATAGTCGAGTTGCACAATAAATTAACCTGGAGCAGAGACACGTCCTCCAGAAATATTGGAATGTTGAAGAGTTATCTTTCCGCCAACATTTTGGGTGTAGGAAAGTCTATCACAACTTCACCTTTACAGTCAATGTCTTATGCACCAGTGATGAAGTATGTATCGGCAACTTCCCTCATTATTTTTGCCTTCTCTTTAGGCCTAAGCATGCTTATGCAGGAACCTTTTTTTTGTTCAAGTCTAGTTAAAAGTGTCTTGGCAGCAGTAAGTGTTTACTTGGCCCCGTATCGAGTACAGCTTTGGACTCATTCGAACATGTAATGCATATTTTTCCTTTCATAATCCTGACTTCACTTTCATAAGCAACAAGGTACAGTTTGCATAATTTCAAACTATGGGCGGAACCCTCACGGTATATTTTGTTAAGTAAAACCCATTAGACTGGTATGGCAGCCCTTTAGAAACAGTACTGCACAATGAGTACTATATAGCTGGGGCAGGTATATTGGACTTTTTAACTAATGCATAACCCTTTCTTTTGTAAATATAAATACAGACTCAAATTGTACTGGTACTTACAGACTGGTGAATACTTCAGTCTAAAATACCATTTTTAGATTGGTGAAATTGTGGAAATTTACTTTCCTGTTTAAAAATCTATTCGTAACCTGATAAGAATGTTGCAGCGTTACATGACTTTAGTTCTAATCTATACCCTCCGCAACTGTTGGCTCAAACCATGTCACTATTACAGGTTCGCACATTACATTGTATGGCAACAAATTAATACTCGGTATATGTATTTTTCTTACTTTCATTTGTAACTGTTTTCATGTTCAGTCCCAGAAGACCCAAGTCTGAAGCTGTACAGAGCTGAAGCAAACTGTGGCCTACTGCGTTTTTCTGATGCTCTGGCGGACCTTGACTACCTCTGCTGTCTTCGGCCTTTGTGGACTGAGGTGAGGTAGATGCAGTAGGAAAATCCTCAATCAAAATGTTCATTTGCAGATATGGATGTCACCAGCCCTTGCAAAATCTGATGAAAACTAGCAGAAGAACTAAGAGAAATGCCTTTACAAAGATGTTAATTATTTGTTTTGATTGACTTCATTGGAGAGGTACAGCATTAGTCTGACAATAGGTTAATTGTTGTGTTTGTGGTTCACAGTGGTGTAGAACTGATCTGCATTACCCTGAGGTATGACCCTCTCATGTAGATAGATATTTAGGTAGCCAAAATATTCAAATAAAAATAACCATTCAGTAGTGTAGTTGCAAAAACTACCACCCTTAATAATCACGTTACATTTAATGAAAAATGCATATACAGTGGTGCCTTGACATATGAGTGACTCCACTCACAAGGTTTTTGAAGATACCAATTCCTTTTTTTTTTTTTTTTGGCGCAAATTTGAATTTTGAGTGCTGCAGTGCAGCAGTGAACTCAACTCACTTCACAATAAGTAGTACAGTACTTTGGAAAATAGGGGACTATTCTAAAAAAAAAAAAAGGCTTCAAGTTGTTTATTGTCACTTGCGGTTTAAATTTATTGTCAGACTCTGCATAAAACTAAAAGAATTACCCCATGTCTCTTCAAACCTACCACATAACATAGCCTTTCAGGCAGCTAGCTAAATGCTAATGCCAAATATCAATGATATTGTGGTGCTTTAACCCTTTAAGGATTGGACTGATGACAAAAAGTATCGCAATTCATGAAGACAGACATTATAACAGTAGCTACTCGCAATTGGATATTCTTCATCCTCTGTAAAGAACAACTCATGAGTGCTGCACTGATGAGCGGAATGAACAGTACAGTATATCTATCTATTTGTCTAAACTTGAACTTGTATCTCAAAGCACCAATGTACTATTATGAAAACTTTCATCATTATCCTTGTAAAGGCATCCGAATTGATATATTGTAGCTCATGCTTTGGATCTCACTGGATTTTGCAGATATGTTCCAAATCTTTATTTATTATTGTCTCGTTTATTGACAGTGACTCCAGTTGCTCTAGTCACATTTTTCTTATGATTCTGTTATTTGCTTATGTCACGGGCTAACAGTATCCAAGTAGCTACTTGTACCACAAAATCATGTGGGGAGAATTGTTTTGTGTTATCACTTTTTTTTTTCCCTCTTCGACCATCCTACATTATTATGTAATGGGCCAAGCTATTTAGCGTCAACCACCGCAATGAGAACCTGTAATACAGTATTCTACTTGATATAGGCAGTGATCCGCTGATCATGATCCTCTGTGTACACAGGGCTTCTTTCGTAAAGGGAACATACTGTTGGAAATGGCTCAACAGACCGAGTCCCTCATCCAGTTTCACCATTGCCTCAAACTTCAAGCTGACTTTATTCCTGCTAAGAATCAGATCAAGAAGGTTGTTCACACCACCCCTGACTGTATACTGTAAAGTAGAACAAACAAATGAACATGCGCTTTGCCAAAGGGTAACTCACAATGCACACAATGTTGAACACTTCAGATTTAAACCACTAAATCCATTTGTTTGAGTAGTATTTCTGTCCAAATTTCAGTAATTTAGCTGAAAGACATTCAGTCAATTCAGTGTTGAGCCGACATGCTGCCACCTCCTGGCTTGTAGACAAGACCGTACACAAAAATTTGTTATTTCAGTTGTACGTAATGTGGACCATTGATATTTTGTATTTTATCATTAGCTCTTTTTTTGTCCTGTCTTGTTCCAAAATCGTAAGGTATTTCGGTTAAAATTACAGATCCTGGAGGCAGAGGGCATCTCAGTGCCAGAGGAAGACTCTTGCATTATGCGAGTGTTGGCTGATTACTTGAAGGCATCCTACTCCATGACAAGCCTCAGTGGCACCCAGGTAACACACCCTCAGGGCCTCCAATACCCACATGGCGATGCAGAGGGCAATGAGAGGAGAGACGTATACCGGGTGCGGTCTCCAGACGGGGTGAGGAGAAGAACGCTTGCATGGTGGGAGGTGTTCGCTTCAAATCTTGAAGTTGTAAAACGGTATTTCTTTAGAGCTCTGAAGTGAATCACGACACCAGCACTGAGTGCTGCCTCAGCCTCTGCCAAGCTGTCTCCTTCCTGCCTGCCAGTGAAGACGATGAGAAGGGAATGACAAGAAAGGAGGATGTGAAGGGCAGAGGTACAGTGACAAATTGCAATCAAATTGCAATCAACACAGATGTTCTTATTTGACATGTTCATCACAAGTCATTGTTTTCTTTTACAACACGTACGGCATTCAGATATGGTATCCTTTTGTTCAAAATTGCTGAACTACAGTTCAAGTTTCTTAACGCATTAACTTGCTTTCATCTCAGGTGCCAGTTTACACCGCAGAGAAAAAACTCTGAGTGTACTCACTGTGTCAGACTTTGAGTGCCCTCTCTGCATCAGGTCAGCTTCCTGTTCTCTCAAAGCAATTTTAATCTCTATGGTTGTTGATCAAGTTGATCGTATGTCATTTGGGTCATTCTGTGTCATTTCATCATACGACTCCCACCTGACCATATCGTAATGTCCTGTAGAAACTTGAATAAAAAGACCAAAATGTTCGGTCTCTATTATCTCATGAGACATCGTAGGGTCAGTTTAGATGGTTTTTGAAATCAGACTCTGAAAATTCGTTTTTAAACAGCAATATCTGGAAAGCCATCTTGCTTGTCACGTCCAAAATTTCTCCAGTCGGTATTTGTTACGAATAGCCTCAAAATTTGTCGGGCGAGGGGCTCAATTATAACCTAGTATTGTAGGTACTTAAACTTCTCCCCAAATGTGGCTTGTCAAAATGAAATAGCAAATTCGAAAAGTTATTGAGCCTTCGTTTTTGCACAATGAAGAGTTCTGTCACTTTTGCCTGTGTGTCTGGTGGTAAGTTAAACAGTCTCCAAAATATGATCTCCAAATCTGGAGTCTCATTGATTTGGCAGTCACTTCACAAGTTCTCTAATGAACGTCTTTGTTTTGCTCATCTATTTTGATGGCAACTTCAAACCTTGCAATTAAAGGCTGGTTGGGAACATCGCACGGGTTTTCTAGGCAATTATCTCTCAGCTGGCAGCAAATTATTTCACCCCAGCAGATGCAATGAGAAGTTTCTCATGTTTCAAATGGCCAATAAGCAGAAAGATTCAACTCTGTAAAAATATAAGTCTTGGAAGCTTTTTGAATTGCCCTGCTGTGACGTTTACTGGTAGGCATGGACATGTAGTGCCACAAGTAGCCACAAAACCCCCAACAACATCAGGATTGAAAAAAAAAAATCACTGATGAGTCTCTATCTCTGTGAAACAAATCATCCAAGTGAACCCATATTTTGGCGAATGTTGAAGCTGACACCAGAGATGGAGGCAGAAGTGATTGAAGTCTTCGATCTGCAAAACTCGGAGATCAGCCACTCTTAAAATATGCATCTTTGGTTGAATTTTAAGTACACTATCTTATACTTGAGCTACACCTCTGACATTCCATGTCTGGAGAATTAATAAGTTGGACTTTTCCAATCAACAAGTGTATCTTGGTGCTCGATTTTTTTTTCCTGTGATGGTCTTGTGGGAAGATTTTTAGAAATTTGATGGAATGACACAGAATGACCCATTTCTCTCTAAAATATTGCTTCTCCATTATTTTCTGTTATGTGCTCAAAGGAAGAAAATAAACAAACATTTTGCTTCCCAGCTCTTCGCTACGCCTATACTTAGGCTCATTTGTCTATAACATTGCTAAACGTACACCTGATCTCTACATAACATTGAATGCTTATCAACATTAAAGAATACAAAAAAGAGAGAAATATAGATCAATTTAGAAACAAATAATAACTGGATGAACATTGTTTTTTTTTTTTTCCGTGTGTACAAACTGAATATGAAGTGCTTGAATTTGCCTCTGAAATTCAAACAAAAATTAAAAGTGCCACTGCCACATAGTGTGATCGATGTACAATTCTACTTTATTCTAGTGTGGCAATAAAAAAAAGCATGTTCCCTGGATTACTGGATGGATGTTTTGCTTATTTCACGTATTTCATACATTTTAAAGGTTGTTTCATGAGCCAGTTACCACTCCGTGTGGTCACACTTTCTGTAAAAATTGCATCGAGAGGAGCCTGGACCACAACCTCCGCTGTCCGCTCTGCAAGCAGCCGCTACAAGAGGTAACCAAAGTGTCCTGTATGTCGGTACTTTATTATTTTATTTGACTTTCTTTCTATTTATTGGACAGCACATCAGACCTAAACCTCCTTTTTCCTTCTTTGTTTATTTGCAGTACTTGAAGAATCGGAAGTACAATATCACAGTTGTGATTCTGGATATCATGGACTGCCTTTTCCCCTCACAGCTGGCCGAACGGAAACAAATCCATGAGGCAGAGATGGCAGAACTGTCAAAGTAGGCGCCATGAAATGAAAACTCATACAATCTGCGTTCTGAAATCAATCACCCCCCCCCCCCCCGTGATGTCATCGTGTTATTTTTTTGCCCGTCTCTGTATCTGTTCTCTCCACTGCAGCCTCACAAAGGACATCCCTATATTTGTTTGCACTGTGGCCTACCCTGGGGTGCCGTGCCCTTTGCACATCTTTGAGCCTCGATACCGCCTGATGATGCGTCGCTGTATGGAGACAGGAACCAAGAAGTTTGGCATGTGCAGCTACGAACATGGCAAAGGGTATGACAAAACGCCACGTATTCTGTCAGTGTTTTAACCATAACATTCAACAGCAATTTTTATTTAACTTTTTCCTCACACTCAAGCACAACTATTGGAGATCGAGGCTAAATTGATGCCTGGCAGTGATATGCAAGCAGACATCATAGTTCAACCAGTCATGTGTGACCCTGTGGGGGAGGAAAATAACAGCAGGCTAACCAGTCTGCTGGCTGAGAGATCTTCCATGCTTTCGCATTCACCACAAATATTCCCTTAGTTTCATTTTGCTCGCACAATAGGAATAGGAATCTTAATCTGAATTATAAACTAGTTACAATTCTCTATCTATCTATCTATCTATCTATCTATCTATCTATCTATCTATCTATCTATCTATCTATCTTATTTAAAAAAAATTTTTTTTTACAGCTGTGCCTTATATTGTGACTATGTTTCTGCATAAAGGTTCAGTCTCTCTGTCAAAAAAAGAACTGTAATACACTCAATAATTACATTTGAAAAGGAAAGACACATTGGTCTTGAGCATTGTGTCCCACGCAATGCAATGGCAAGGTTAGTATCTCGCCATACGTTCACTGCACCGTACTAACATAATTAATGTGCTAAAAACTGTCCTATGCAATGACAGATGCACACACTATAATATAAATATCAAAAGGAGGATTGTGGAAAATATTTACTGTAACATAATAATACATAAGAATCGAATGGCCCTCATTTACGGACGCAACAGTTGGTGCACAAGACATGCGTCCGAACATAAGATGTATTTTCGTACTCGAATTTGCATATCCCGCAAACAACTTTTGAACATTTTTTCGAAATATATGTGGAAAAATATATATATATATATATATATATTTTACCCATGATGTGTGATGTATTGAAACTACCGTCACTTATATGAACACCAATACTATTTACTATTTAAAACGCCTTTTGGGTACTTTAATCCCCTACTATCTGCTGCGTGTCTTGAAAGGTTTAAAAAGTTATTTTATTTTTTGGCAAGGCTCCATGCTTGGGATATAGCACTTTGTCACAAGAAGGTGACACAAATACTGATTTGTTCATGCTGTACAATGTCATGAATGCAGTTACTCAATTCCCCATGTCTCCTTTGCATTTCCCAAGCTTTGCTGACTATGGCTGCATGCTGGAGATCCATAGCCTGGACCTACTGCCAGATGGACGCTCCTATGTGGACAGTGTGGGGAGCAACAGGTTCAGAGTTTTAAAAAGAGGTCTACGAGATGGCTACCACACGGCTGATATCGAATATGTGGAGGACGTCAAGGTATGATTTGCTCAAGGAATTCCCATGTTTTTTTTCTTCCCCCGAGTGTATTTGGATCAACTCAATGACTTCCACCTTTCCGCAGGTCGAAGGGAGTGAACTGGAACTCTTGCAGCGTCTCCACGACAGCGTCTACCAACAGTCCCAGGACTGGTATCAGCGCCTTGGCGACCGTATGAGAGAACAGATCAACAAACAGTATGGCATTATGCCTAATATTGAGGAGAACATTCAGGTAGGGGCGTTTGTCCGAAATGTCAATCGACATTCGCTGAACATTTCTTAAAGCACTTAAGCACCATACAGTTAACACATACAATTCATGTGTATACAACCAAGTGTGTCTATTGTCAAATACGTATTTAAATGTTAGGTAATTTTCATGAATTCATAAATTTGGATGTCAAGCTTCAATGTCTGAAATTATTCATACTGTCTCAATAGAGGCGTAGCCACTGTTCTTGTGAATTGAGATTAGGACGCTTTTATGTTTTCAGAATCTTTGAAGGCTGCGTTGTCTTTGAAATTGTATGATAAGTACTGACATCAGGCAATACCATGTTTCAAAAGTTCAAATACAATTTCCCATGAACACGTTTTACCGTCTCAGATACGCATTCAACAAGGGTGGTGAGATTATGGAAAAAAATAATAGTCGGGATTATTTCGATTGATGGTCAAATCACGATTAGTAACCACGGTTATTCATTGATTTCAAAAGTCTGCATTCATTCAACTAACACGACTCAACTTACAGTATAACTTGAAATAACAAGAAAAGGGCAATTGAAAAAGCAAACAATAAATACAAATAAATATCGGCTGTGCGTGCTTTGGCCTCTTAACGATTATATGGGGCCGTGTTGCACTTACGTGAAAATAAAAAGACTAGAAGAAGTTTGGTCAATACAATACCCTTTTTTTTCGCAGAGTAGGAAGAATATATGCCTTTGTTTTGAGTCTTGCTCGATATGTGCATTTCCCTTTAATAACAGCTGATGTATTGATGTACAGTATTACATTTTTCTTCAGGCCTCGTCCAACGGTCCAGCTTGGTGCTGGTGGCTGCTCTCTGTCCTCCAGCTGGACCCTGCCTATGAAACCACAGTCCTCTCTCTTTCTTCGCTGAAAGACCGGCTAGGTCACCTCCGCCTCATCCTTGAGTACTTCTCTCAGAGCTAAACGCAGTAGCCTGGTGGAATTTCTGGGATAAAAGGCCGAGTGAGGGGTCAATATTACGTACAGTGCATAAATAATACTTGAGTGAAGCTCAGAAGTTCTGACTTCACTTACATCAGTTTTGGGGCTTAACTACTCTGAATTTCAAAGGGACTGTTTTTATGTCACACTTCAAGGCCAATTCATATGGCCAAAACCATAAATACTAATTTATGAAAAGACCCCAAGAAGTTATTTAAAGCTTGTCTTTTACTCGCTTTATATCATTGTGAATACGCGTGTGTGTGTGTGTGTGTGTGTGTGTGTGTGTGTGTGTGTGTGTGTGTGTGTGCACGTGTGTATATAATATATATAAAAATCAGGTAGGGCTGTCACAACACACTTACAAACCCTGCAGCATCTTTTGCCACATTCTTGAGTTGTTTACAGCTAAAAGACGCAGTCAGCAAATTCAATTGAGCACCAACTCAAAATTTATCCATGTTACGAATTATTCGGGGTTGAAACCGTACACATGTAGAGAACAGTTCCATTAACCACGCACCGCGTCAGAATGTTGGCAAAAACAAGTGCCAGATGTTGTTTATTCTCCAGTTTTCGCACAAAGGACTTCCATCGACAAGCAGATAAAGAATGAGAATGTCGTGAATTACAGTTTCAAGTCGCAATTGAAGAGCCGGTGAAATTGTTGACACGCGAAAAACAAATATTCATTTCAGGACTGCAATTAACAGTTATTTCAATAATGGATGATGTTGTAGATTATTTTGTCGATTACTCGAAGAATCCGATTTTTAAAAAAAAGGGAGCATGGTTTAATTTCTAACCCTTTATTGAAAAACAGGACATTATTTCACATGACAGTTCAGAAAATACACAAGCAAATCTGATTCACTTAATGGTTTGGTCGGTGACATGTCAGAAAATGGGTAAAATGTTGATAATTGTTTTTCAAATGAAAAGCGAATGTTATATTATGGGGGACTACAGAAATCTAATATTTACCATTGAAAAGCTGTGATTCCAGGCATTTGTACAACTTGCGTTTTGTCAATACAATGAATAAAAAAAAAAGGTATCAAAATGATTAATGGATTATCAAAAACAAATATTGATCTATTTGATTATCGATTAGTTCACAATTAATCGCTGCACCTCAAGTTTTTGGCTTTGCAGACTAATTGTTCCGTGCTCAAGTAGACTTCTTCCTTGTATTCTCTTATCCCTGGTCGCCATTTTGGAATGCAGCGTTTTGTACTTTGAAATATGAAACTACCCTCCTTTCGTATATGAGTGATTGTTGCAGTAATACTGTTTGTGTTTTGTGTAAATTCAAACCTACTTGAAGGTTGTTTTTACTGAAAGCCAACAACCAGGTTGCTCACTCATGTTGTTGATCCCTTTTTGTTGGACAATTAGGATATCGTTTAAGAGGGTGAATTTAACAGCCTTGACTTTTTTTCTTTTTTTTGTGTGCATGCATTAGCAGTGGATAGTCAAGTACAGGCGTCATCGTTCAAATCGTCTGTCATCTGTAATAAGGATTAATGTGTAGATTTCATTGATTGTCAACCTTTTGGTTTTACGATGACGCTATGAAGGCCAACATGCCAGCTCCGTCTCGACTGCTCAGCGTCATGTACTGAGGGGAAACCGCTCGATGAAATGGCCATGGTGTAATAGCGATAAATCTCCACGGTGGCAATCTACAATAACGCCGATGGCCCAAACAGTGTCCCATCACTTTAGCAGGGGCCTCTCTCCCATCATTCATATTGTTTGGAGTGCCTTTGAGTGAAAATTCTGTTAGTCTTAAAGGTTGCACGTCACATTATAACATTCAGTTGTCTTTGTGACTTCATTTTATATGGATTAAGTGCTACATTCCATGAATTGTTAATTTGTAAAAGGCTTAACGGGCTATAAGTATTTTTTTTTTTTAACCTCAAATGTGCCATACATTGTGAGATTTATAGAAATACTCTTGAGTTCACGTGTGTTTTGTAACATTAAAATGTTAAATTCAAATTACTGTTCGTACTGGCCTTTGTGTGATGAACTACACTTGCAAGTTTACTCGTTAACAGCTACAGCTATGCAAGTGTGATTTGTCTTTAGAACAACAAAGCAAGACTTGATATGTGCTAAAATAGCACATTCTACTGAATGAAGCATCAATACAATGAAAAGATTGGTTGACACAATTAGGAAAGTGACTTTTTTCTCACACTGGCCTGAGAAAAATATACCACATTTTTAAAGCAGCTAAAGCAACCATAACAGCTCCTTGCTGTCATTGGTGTCGTTGGTGCAACACAAGTTGATGGTACTGATGGCAATCATCCATTGGCGGCTTCATCTCACATCTGGCAATACACTTGAGGTTTTTTGTTTGTTTGTTTGTTTTTTTGCCATCGTTTACCTACCAAATGATGCAGCTTTGCTTTATTACACTTGGCCTCTCTTTAATGAATACAGTAATGTGCAGTGGTACCAGTTTACATTGCAATTGAAGAACGCACCTTTGCGCTTGTGTAGGATATTTTAAGCATCTGGATCAGCAATCGTATAGTATTTGGTGAATGCAGGCTCAAAAATTTGTACTGAACCCTTGCAGGGATAGCGGTCTCCGCAGTGGACAGTTTATCAGGTTAAAGGTTATCATTATTGGTTCATTTTAATTGTAATTTTTAATTCCCATTCTGTTTTACCTTTACAGACAATCGTTAACTTCCATGTCACTGGACTACTTATTGACTGTCCTCGAACAATTTCCAAAAATGTACTTTAACCTCAATTCATTGTACCCAGACACAGACACAATAAAAGGCACTTTCCACACAATTGGGATTTCTTCACAGGAACGCTTTTGAATCGTGGGCAATGTGGTCTCATGGGTGATATGAGTTTCTCACGGTCTCTGTAACACATGTCAAAAGAAACTACGAGACAGTTTTGTCCATTTCTCTTTGATTTGTATCCCTCCACCCCCAAACCAAGGTGGATGAAGACATTTTCTCTGATTAATCTTTGCCTGATATCCCACTTGCTATTTTTTTCAATGTTATAAATAAATATTTTTAAAGCTCAAAGTGGCATTTTTCGTGTGGGGTGGGGATGCATTTTCTATCACAAGCCAAATGGAAATGCGGCGCTCTTTTGCAGTACACAACACTTCATCATTTGGTTCAGCTGAGGACTGATGGCAGAGTATAAAAGGCCTCTCGCGGATCACCATGGAAACAATTATTGAGACAACTAAAGTTCTGCTGCTGTCGAAGAGTAACAGAATGAGAATTCCATAATTTTTAAGGCCCGAAATTATACTTAGCATGATTACAGCAGCTAGCATTGAATGAAGACTGATTTGATAATGCAAAGAGCTGTAAAATGACTGATTGAAACCCCCTTATTGCTTAAGACACATTTGATAAGCTAATCATTCTCTCCTTGCGGTGGTATTTCATATGAATCTGATTATTACCGAACTACCCAATTTTCTGCATTATTTCCTCATCACAAGCGACACTTGCTTGGATTGGAAAAGGTAAAAAAGTACAGTGAAGCCAGCTAACCACCAGGGGGCACTCTGTAACTGTAAAAAAAAGAATAGCAATGCGCCACAAGTGCACGTCAATCGCTCATTATAAACTGACTAATAATTACGCACGGCTTTTCCTCGATGAAATGACCACGTGTCATAAGTTTTTAGCCGACAAGAAGAGCCTATCAATGACACAAAGCAAGAATGTGCATGGTTTTCGAACCTGAAGGGAGAGTGACAGGAGAACATGTGAGTAGGTGTGCGTGATCCACACGTTTCAATGAACAAGGAGCAAAGCAGTACAGCACAAAGTGTTTCCAGCCGAACATCCTCTGCATAGGAAGCAGGAAAATGACAAAGACGTGTCACTGGCGTCTGTGAGGCTCTGCAAAGCAGCTCAGCATCGACATCAAAGGCCATTACATTTGAAGAAAGCCACAGCTTTTCTCCACTAAATTGATCCATCGGCTTGTGCTGACTCCCTGCTAGTGTATGCTATGAGTAAGGATGACAGGCGTTTTGTAGGAGTTATTGCAAAGAGGGGAATTACTCTGTGGGCATGCTGAAATGTGTTTTGGGCTATGTGTGTTGTTGCAGTCCTGCTGTTAAGCAGGCGACATTTTTCTCAAAGAGACAGAAATGAGGAAGAAATCCCCCCCCCCCCCCCGAGGAGATATTTTGGATTGGGATGGAATTGGTGGGGGGCAGATTTATGTCAGATTGCCAACTGTAAGAGACTGTTGTCAATCGCGGCCCCGAAAAGCAAAAGAATATTGAATAATTATTTGACTTAATTATGGCACAACTCACTCGGGTGTGTCTACAGAAATGGATGAGGCTGCTCTCAGCCTAAAAGCAAGAAAGCAACACAGCAGCAGAAGAAAAACAAATGTAACACCGTTGTCATAGGAACACATCCTGGCCCTCAAATGCTGAATGTCACCTGTGGGTTTACCGTTATAATTAAACATTGGACAAACTTTGTATTTGAAGTGAGAATTATTTTCCCTTTCCACAGTAAGGAAAGTGACATCCGGGAGTTAAATTATTCAAGATACAAGAGATGTGTTATGAAGGGGTGGGGGAAGAGGCTCAGCTTGGCTGATGTTTGTTTTTTTTTTTTTTTGTTTGTAAACTCAAAGAAGCTGAATTTCCTAAATTGTTAAGAAATGTTGACAATCATTGAAAATAATCTATTTGTCTATTCTATTTGCATGTGAATGTGACAAAATAAGCCACTGCTGCAACGTTGACTCAGGGAATGTGGGCTGAAGGGATTAAAAAAAATAAACAAGTTCGGATTTGTTCTGCTTGAAAAAAAAAACAAAAAAAAAACAAATAAAAAATAAAAATGCGGCGGATCAAGATTGCCTGCTGAGAGATGGAGTGAAGGGGAAACAGGAAGCAGTGTGGCGCTGCTGGAGACATGAAGTAGTGCAACCGGCTTGCTGGTTGAGAGCGTTACCGCCTGCGGTGAAACACACCTGGCTGTTGGGGTTCTTTCATTTGAAAATAACACTTGCATGTATCAAGTGCGCGTGTGTTGCCAAATGTCGAGTATCTGAAGGGCAAAGAGGCAGATGCAGCCACTTGTAATGACTCCATGTGAGTTGTTTGAAATGTGTCAAAACAATACCCCCAGAGTTAATACATGATCCCTGTCTACAAAAAAAAACAAAAACATTTTATTTGACCGAGTAACTACCTAAAGAATTGCCCGTCTTTTTTTCCAATTCCAAATCCGCTGTAAAGGTTTCTTGTGAAAAATATAATCTCAAATAGCAATAAAATGCTTGACATTTTCCCTAAAAAGAGTTTATTGAATTGTTTGTAAACGTGACCTTTTGCCTGCTGTCGAATGCTGACATTATCAGCCTCATAATATGCATTTACACTTTATGGACACAACTCTGAATCAATTATGTAATCAATAAGGTTGAGCCAGACTTCTTACTAGCCCCCAACAACAATCACGTGGATCCAACTTTTCTTCGGTGCACATAAAGGTCTTTGGCGACGTCATTGGCCTCAACATCAACAAAACGCCTTCTGAATTTAGTACAAGAGACATTGCAGGTCCAAAAACTTTGACTTAGTAGTTGGACCCAAACGTATTTTAGCACTTAGTTAATAAGTGAATGTGTTTTCAAGAAGTGTAGTGTCGAAGAATTGTACCATTCAGATCAGTTCAGCCAAGCTCTCAAAAATAAGAAATGCCATACCAACATTTATTATGTATAACCATCATTTTGAATTTAAAAGTATGCTCTGTAGGATTGAAATGAGGTGACTAACTGAGTCATTGACTATTCAAGTTGTTTGCCTTTAGGAAGTCTGAGTTGCTTCGGTTGTATGTTGAAGGATTTTATTTTATATTTTTTACTGGCCACACAAGTGATCTGATCTCATAAGTTTTTCACTCACTGAATACAAAAGAGAGGGCAGGAAAACAAGCAGTCGTGTGAAGGTCAATGCAGTGAAGGTCTGGCAAAACTCTCCAATTTGGTGAATGTGGAAAATATGCTATATCGCTGTGGCAAAGTTCATCGAGCTTTCCTGTGCTTGAATTGTTTCGCTGGTGTGAACCTTGTTGTCATTTAAAACTCTTTATATTGTCACTTCTCTCTTCTGCATTCATCCCCATAAGTTGTTTTCACTGAAAATTACCTACATACTTAATAAGGGCCATGAAACAGAATACTCTTAATAGCCAAATTAGTAGTCTGATTTGAACCATTCATGGGGACACGGTGGACGTGGATGCAATGAAGAGCAGACAAAGCATCTCCAGGGATGAAATTTGATCATGCTGATTTGCCCCCAGGACTTCGGGACATCATTTGCTGCAAACCATTAATAACTGTATTTCACAAATCATGCCATTTGTTCAAATGCTTTTGAGCCAAAGAAAATCCAGCAACGCTGCATAAAACGGCTGTAATTTTTCAAAATGGATTAATGGCATATTTTTGACATCTTTATTGTTTTATATTTCACACACCCGACACCTCTGTTGACGATAACTTTTAGTCGCATGGCAGCTGCCATTACTTACATTGCAATTACCCAATGGCTGCACTGTCGTTGCTGAACCCTGCACTCTACTTGACAAACCAGTTGCTTTTGATCACCTTTCACAACTATCGTGAAATTTGCAAATCACCGAAAATTCCCACCCATCGATGGAAAATTGGAAAAATATATTATTTGATCTTTTACAACAGGGCTGTCAAACTCGTTTTTGTCGCGGGGCACATTGTAGTTGCGGTTTCCCTCGGTGAGCCGAATTTTGGGAAACCATATAAATGTTTAACCACCTCCAAATTTGATATACACAGCGAACACCAAATGGATGGCTAACTAATTTTGACATCAGAAGTCAAGAATAATGGATTGTTCCAACATTGGAATTTTTACATTATATATGACAATTGGAAAAATTGGAATTGCTTTCGCCGGCCACGTAAAATGATGTGGCGAGCCAGATCTGGCCCTCGGTCCTTGACTTTAACACCTGTGTATATATATATATATATATATATAAAGTGTAGTAGTGCATATTTGTACGATCTAAGGCATTTGGATTTAAAAACTCTCTTCTCTTTCTAAGATGAGTAATACTGTATATTAAATTCCAGGTAATTTGAGCCCAGAAGTAAGAACACACAAAAAGAATTTGACCCTTTATGTAAAACTGCACATATATCATGACAGTCAGATATTTTCGAGACCTTAAACAATGAAAAGTGTAAAATTGACCCCAGGGATAATAAGATGAAGGTTTCACACCAGGTCCATCATTACATTACAGAAGGGTTTCTCATAAGCCTTTTGCAACGTTTTCTCACGTATTGCTAATCAAAAATGAATTTGCTTCAATGTATTTCATGTATTAATTCATACAAGGCATTTATTTGTTGACGCCACCAAAACAATCAATTGCTGACATTCTAATTTCCAGAAGGTCTTATTTAATTTCCACATCTTTTTATCACATAGGAGCCCATTTATGAACATGCATTAAAAAGTCAACAAATGTCTCCATTAAAAATATATATATTTTTTTACAATTTTAACAATTGATGAGCGACAGCATTCCTGTTTACCGTCATGAGGGAGACGGACCTGCGGTAATCTGCACTTTTACCCCACCCCCACCCCCTCCGCCCTTCCGTCTCCTCCAATACCGCTCTCCCTTTTCAAAGAGCAAGTTGAAGGTTTATTGGAGTTGGTGGCCTGTGATTGTGTTTTAATGAGAGAATGACTGCGGAGCGAAGATAAGGCACCCACTTTGGCCTGGGAAGTCCTTGGTGGGATTAGAATAATCATTAAAAAAAACCACACTCACACACATATGCACACACACACACACATACACACAATAGGCCACGGCTGCTCCTGTGATCCTCCGTTCCTGCAGCTAGTCATCGCTCCATCCACAGCAACGCAAGCAAGTTAATTGACATTCACTTTTGATGGTCCATTGCTTGCACAGAAATATGACATTTTGTCCCATCGCTTTGTTGCGGCCAAATGTGCCGTTTTACAGATTAGAGAGCAACAGGGAGGAAACGTGAAGATGGGATGAGTGTGAAGTGTAAGTGTCAAAGATGTGACAGAGTGTGAGGTCACAGGAGACAGAACTAAATGGGGAGCGAGGGATGCCTGACGAGGCCTCTAATAAATACATTACCGCAAAGTCATGACAGTGTCATCCAGCCATTTCTACAATTTCATTGACTGTTTTTATGTTGACAATGTGATAACTGAGTGGCATTTGGAAATCAACTAACAAGTAACAACTTAAAGTCGAGGTTTTGCTGTCGAATATTGATGTGACGTTAACACGGCGTAGAGCGATTTGTTCTAACCTTTTTAGAGGTACCGAACCCGACCAGTTAATATGCACATTCACCGAACCCTTCATGAGTGTAAAATAAATACATATCTTTTTAAAATAAATTTAACATAAAAAACGCATTTATTAAAAACTGAAAAAAGTAAAATTTCAAGAGATAAGTATAATATTTATTTTCTTTTTTTAATCGTAGGACATACAGGGTACTATCACGACAGTCACACGTAGACTACTAAGCGAACTAAATGTCCCACAGCACTGATTGGACAAGCAATGTCATGTGATCATCTGCAGCCAATGATGGCCAAGCACGCGTTATAACTAATTAACATGTTGAGTCGCGTATGTCTCACCCTCCATGGCAGAGGCTCCGTCGAACCCCTCAGACTGACTCCCGAGCCCCTGGGGTTCGATCGAACCCAGGTTAAGAACTACTGTTCTAAGAGGTGCAACACTAAGCCTAATTAGCACGATAAATGGACAATTTGACATCCACATTCTGAAAAACTCCCGAAAACTCCCAGCCAGCTCATTGTGATTAGTCTACATTTTCTTCACTTGATGTCGACCACAACTGGCTAAAAGTAGGGGAATCTTCAAAGCAGTTTTTTGTCGGATCAATGTCAAACGTGATGCTTAGCGGCTAAAGATTGCTACTGACAGACGCTAGCTCTGTTTGCGTGCAGTTTGGCAATGAAGCACTCTTGAGAAAGCATTTGATTGATTAATTGATTGATTGATTGATTGATTGATTGATTGATTGAACATATAGCGCAAGATAAATATAACCCGGTGAACCATACTTGGACTTTTGTAGTGAATGCTGTATTGTTTGATAAATGTAGCACTGCCACTTTAAGAGTAGCGCTGGATTTCCACAGACCGGCCACATAAAAATATAAATTGGAAGAAATAAATGAAATCATCAATACATGTCACTTAACTGCAGTTTACATGTTGAAAAGGAGTAGGCAGGTCCAAAAACCGTGTTTCTTTATATAGTTTTCATATTACACCAGTTGGTTATTTACAGTACAGTATATCCAAAATAGGATCCCTGAATCTGTTTGAAGAAAGACGAGAATGAGAAAACACGTTCTTCTTGAGGATGCACTCCATACCTCAATGTGAAGCAATTTCCCTCAAGCTTACTGGTTGTTTACATCTGTAGGGTACACTCCTATGTGGACAAATACAAGATATACAGGTACATTTTAGAATGGAAAAAAATGCCATACTGTGAGCGAGCCTCCTCAATTGAGCGAGAGACATTCCAATTCCCCACCGTGCATGCATGTTTAAACATCCTATTCTAGATCAAATCTTTCTGTGCACTCACAGGGTGAATTGTGATTTGTTTTGTTTTTTAATAAAAAGCTTCACGGTTAACTCAGCATGTGCAACAGAGAGTCAAACAGAAGCCGGTGATGTATTTCCAGGTGCTGACTTTGGGCAAGCGCAGCGATGTGATTTATATTGACACTGGCGGCAAACAAGTCACAAGAACAGGCACAATTACGCAGACCGAAGCACAAGATGCGGCCCTTAACACAAGGAAACCAGGTTGTGACAAAACCCCTCACGGCACAATAACTCCCCCTTATTTACGGCAGTTTAAATCAATCCAACTCATGTGAAAGGTTTTTCTGGTGCTAACGTGTGTATATTTTGTTTATTGAATGGAGGGAGAGAGAAATGAAAGGATGACGTGATTAAGTAGAGTGAGGGAGCGCAAGGGAGAGAAAGAACTAGCTTGTGGCCTCTCTCTTCAGGGAGAGGGGATTATGTTTCCCTGCTGTCATGTGTTGTGACATTCAGAATGTTATTAAACTTCAATAGGCTGAGCTCAGGGTTCACTGATCACTCTTACTATGGCGGAATCCATTATTCGGCTTGTACATTTACACATGCGAAATCACAATCACGCCGCATGCTGCCCGCACTAATGCAACCACCTGGAATGTGCATCAGACGTTCATCTTGTGCAAGTCTGGATGCATTCATGTCGAAGACGCGCTTCGGTAGATGTATTAGGGAAATGTGTCATTGCTGCAATGAGAACATTTTTGGCTAATACGCCTGCCTTGGCAGATTTGATTTGTGTGCCGACTAAATTACTGTCTGCATATTGAGCTTCCAGCAATAGGCTAAGCGACAGTGTTTTTAAATGTTTCGATTGTGATGTGATTAGGTTTTAAGTGACCGATGGCTGGAGCAGACAAAGAAGCAGAGTATTGCCCACCTACAGTCCCCAATCACAGCCTACAAAGTGATATACAGGACTGTGCATGTATTGCCCCACGACTCCCCCCCGCAGCAACAATGAAATTTCACAAAATAGAGGGTATGCCCCACTCCACAGTTTTTGACCCATCCACCAGCCTGGCTGCTCTGTTCAGGGGGAGCTCTCCAACTTTGATCACTGTTGAAAGTGGCCCTGCTCTATAATCCCCTCATCGATCATTCTGTCTGAGGTGATGTGGGCTGCCATACATCTTCCCTCTACTCCCTCTCTTTCTTCTTTCTGTCTCCAGCCAGTGTTTACAACCTCCCATCCATCATCCCCTCATGGTATTGCCTGCCACCAACCACCAAGATGGACAGATGGGAAACAGCAAAACAGCTTTTCTATTCAAGAATTTAAAAAAAAAAAGGGCCAGTAAAATTTGGGGACAACCATCTATAAAAAGGGTCATACTGAAAAACAGTGGAGGGGCCTATAAATATCCAATTGGATCATTAATGATTCATTATAACCTACTATATTTTAATTTATAGAGCAATATAACAGGATTACTCATTATAGATCAGCAGATAATAGGGGAAGTGAACACTGGAATTGGAGGCCACGTTGAGTGTAGTGACATGCTGAAGTTGTGTTTAACCCTTTCAGGGACAACGGTTACTAAATTACAGGGTGCATGAAAGAATTACGGCTGTTTTTTTAATAAATCAAACTTAACATGCAAATGTGACAGTAGTAGATTTTGAGCAAGGTGCAATGAAATTAAATGTAGGCTTTACTCAAGGATCATTGAAATAACACAAATGTCCATGAACAAATATACATAGTTTATTCCTTTATTCTGTTACAAAAGCATGATGACTTCCTTCCAGGACACTTTGACTAGAAAAAAATACTTCTCCAATTTCCCCACCTCCTATTAACATATCAACCATCCCTTCTGTGTAGTTAAATAAAACATATCAAATAATAAAAAAAACAAAAAAAACAACGTTCTTATGATTGAACTGTAATTAGAGTCTAAGAATAAAATACTGTGAAAAAGGAAAACAAAACATGGGAAATATTCAAGTTGTGTTAAATTACTCACACTTCAAAATACAAACAGGAAATCATTTTTAAATATCAACAATGAAATAAAAATAAACCCCAACTGGATTTAACGTTTCCACAGATTTTTGCACTTTGTTTGTTTTTTTGTTTTTGTTTTTTTACACCATTCAAAGTGTGAAACATTGGCAATCTCCTCTATAACACAAACATTGAGTTTTTTTTTATATTGATATTTTTTTTTTATATAAACCTGTGATGGCATATAAAACCTCTCAATATGAAGCCTCCATTGAGGACTGGTGTGCTGTGACCGAATGAATTACAACAGCACAATAAGACAGAAGTAAAGTATGCACGCAGTTCAGTTACATAGAGATGTGATTGCAACGCAAACACCCGAGAGAGGAAATTGTGTTTATATACATCATAGGCGCCGATATGTATGAATTTGGGGAAACTGATTATTTATCATTAATGGTAATTTGAGATCTTAAGTTCGAAATTTGGAAGTTTGGAAAGCAGAAAAGGAAGAACAAAACAACAGACATCTTACGAGGAAGGTAGATGGTACTGTAAATGATATGGCAGCAGACATACAATAAGACATGTGGCCACAACCTTCATAGTCACCTTCAGGTAAAAATCACAGCTTTAGGTATGAACAATTTGCAGTGTACAATGTATTCCAGGGTGATAAATGACTGTAATTTCACATAGCGCTTTACTTTCATCCACTTTGTCTGAAATTCCACTGCAGTAACTGTTCAAGTGGCGAGAGGGCTTGTTATAAGGGGAGTGGAAAGTACTTCAATATTCATTCTGCCCCCCCGCCAGGCAAAAGCCAGCCTCTGACTTTAATTGCATACACCAGTGATTGCCAATTAGTGTGCTTCAGGTGTGCCGCGGGAAATCATCCAATGCCAAACTTTATCATTTAGAGGAACAATAATTTCATCCATCCATTATCCTCAGAAGGTGCGCTGGAGCCTATCCCAGCCGTCTTCGGGCAGCTGGTTGCCAGCCAACGGCACATAGACAAACAACCATTCACGATCACAATCACAGCAAAGGAAAATTTAAAGTGTTCCATTAGCCTTCCATGTATGTTTTGGGAATGTGGGAGGAAAATGGAATACCCGGAGAAAAGCCACGCAGGCACGGGGAGAACATGCAAACTCAATACAGGAAGTCCGGAGACGGTAATCGAACCCCAGACCTCTGTGCTGTGAGGCGGAAGTGCTAACCAGCCATTACCATGCCGCAAAATTAATATTTGTTAATTGATCTATAGAACAATCAACTGCTTTTCCATGAGGTGACAGACACACAATACATAACCTGTGTGACCACTTTTGGTGAATCGTTTTGCTGTGCGCTGCTTTTTTCAAAGTGGCGTGCCATGATTTATTTATTTTTTTTCTGATGTAAAATACAGCATTCACCGTGGATTAATAAAGGTTGGGAAACACTGTCATATACAATGTGTCACCTGCATGGTAATACTGTATCTACTTCGTTATTGCTAAAGTGGTAATTGTAGAACCTAAAACTGTAATTAGCGCCTGGCACACAATAAGTTAAGAGTCAGGGTTTAACCCACAAAATTTCTCTTTGATTGGTTAATTGTCCCCTCATTTTTAGATGTAATTTGACATTCAACCTATTGAGTTACAATTCATCAGCATGAATAGGGAGAGTGAATTTTTCATCAACAAATCAACAAAAAATATTGAAAGGGTTCAAGAACTTGGTGTTTTGTAGAAAACTCCCATTACAGACAATGGAAGAAAATGTATTTTTAAATCGATTACTCAATATTTTTTGTGACCTATTTTGTTTTCAAACTTTTCTAAACAGGACTGGAATATTTACAAAAATTATGGAAGTCCTTCACAAAATGTTTTGTTCTTTTTATTACATTGTTTGAAAGGGCTCTATTGTCTCGTGGGTCTCTTTCAGGAAATTGTGTGTGAATACTTTGCCTCGTAAAAGTAGTCATATGCAGTGAACTTTTTTTTTTTTTTTTTAATATTTTCACCTGACAAAGACTAACTTCAATGTTTTTTTTTTTTAAATTCTGATTTTATACAATCAGCTAACACAAAGTAGCACATCATTGTGAAATTGTTTTCAAAATTTGAGGCAAATGCAGATGTGAAAAGTGTGTTGTGCATTTGCATTCTGCTCCCCTGTGTCGGTCATACTTGTTTATCTAGAAACTGAAAAAAGCTCAATATCAGTTTGTGACCAGCAACTCTAACTATTCTTTGATTAAAACCATTGCAACTCTCTTCCCAATCTCAAGTCTTTTGCAGCATCCAACTCATTTTCTTCCAGGCTTTCCCTGTATTCAGCTTCCCATCAACTCTGACCAGCGAGCTTCCTGAGCCTTGCTGAAGAACAGCAACCCTGCAGCAGTGTTCTTTTTTTTTTTTTTTGGCCAAACAGAGTGCTTTGAAAATCAAAAAGAGAAAAAGGAAAAAAAGAAAAGAAAATGAAACTTTGGTCTTATCTGGCCAAGGTGCCTTCTTCCCCCTATTTGCGGTGTTCACTTTCTGGCAAACAGGACTCCTGCCTTTCTTCTTGCCACTCTTTGTAAACGCTCAATTGGTGGAATATACAATTCATAGTTGACCCATGGACAGATTCTGCCACCTGGATTTCTGCAGTGCGTCCAGAGTGACCATGGGTCTCTTAGCTGCTTTAAACCTCTCTAAAACGTAATCCGTTGATCGGCCTGGGTCTGAATACAAATGCACACCCCCTTTTACAAAATTATATTCAATGCTAATTTAAAAACCGTAAATCATTTTCATTCCACAATTAAGTGTTACTTTGCGTTGATCTATTATGTAAAATCCCAACACAATACTCTCAACTTTGTGATTGGTCACAAAACGTACACAAGTTCAAGGAGTATGAATACTTTTTCAAGGCGATGTTGCAGCACTGCCCAACCCATTTAAAATCACCTCTTATGTACGACAGTGAAGAATGGAGTGAGCTACCGGAATCTTTGATTCCGGTAACACTTTTTGCTAGTCGATTTCTTTGCACTTCAACATGCGCTGCTAGCAGATTTCTAGCCGTGACACATCCCGGAAATCTCACAGCAGCAGAATACAGTGTAAGGTCACTCATAGTCACTATATTGCGCCATTGTGCCTTATTGTTTCTGAAATGGTCAGTCTCCGAGCAGCACATAAAACTTTTGTGCATACAAATAATGGTTCTATGGCGCAACGACAAGGCATGATGTGTTCCATGAGGTGTAGCAGCAATGCATGTTTTTTTGTAGCATCAACCTTTAATAGTGAGTGAATCAACTCAACTACACTCTTTACAATGCTTCAGTGCAAGCCATATACTTACAACTATGCTACACAGAGCACTTGGTCCTCCCAACATCGACATGGAAGTGTAAAAGAGTGCAGGCATGTCCACAAAAACCCCCAAAACAAAACATTCACCCCCTCTGCCACTAGAAAGCATCAAGGTAGAAGAGGGTCAGAAGGAGAGGTGAAAATATTGCACGCAGACTAAAGTCAACAACTCCATTGCAATGGCACAATGCAGGTGGCACACTTAAGAATAAAGTTTCATTTTTGTTTTTTTCCCTCCCCACACCGCAGAGAACACGATAAAAAAAATTGCAAAAACACACCCAGATTCTTTATTGCAGCACACTTCCTTGCCTCTCTCTCTCTCTCTCTTTCTTTTTTTTTTATATCCACATATTAAAAATGTCTTGAGTCTGTAGGTTTTAAGGAACATTTGCAGAGTGCATTTTGGCAGTAAGTGAAATCTTGTACGAATTGGGCACAGCCAGGAGAATTGATGGGTCAAACCACACAGCCAAGATTTCTTTTGGAGGTCATCAGAGTCTTGTGCTCTTCCTGTTCCACCCTGCCCATTTCGTGTGGCTCCTCCCCCCCCCCCCCTGTCAGGTGATCACATTCCTGAGGCACCCAGCCCCAGGCTGGCAGTGTGGCTCATGCATGGCAGTGTCTGAATGGTCTTGGGGAAATCGTGGGTGAGTAGTCGTCCATTTTCTCCTCCGTTCCCGTTACCGCTCATCCTGGTCAGGGTGGAGCAGCGCATGGCGTCGTTAATGGATTGCTGTGGGACAAGGACACGTTACAATCAGACTGCAAATTAAAGATGATTGGGTATGTTTTGGACTATCCGATAAGAATTGACGCAATCTCTACTATGATTGCATCAATTCTGCCTATCAGTGAATTTCTGCTCTATGAATGTGCTGCGGACCGATGCCAAAGCAACTATGAATATTCCCAGCAGCCGAGTGGCCTCTGCAATTCTTCAATGTAAAAGGTTTTCAGACCTTGCTGAGGTGACCGCCCATCTGATGTTCCAGAAGGACAATCATAACCTTAATTAACGGCAGGTGATGACCAATGCTTGCTCTCAGTGTTGTGCTCATTCCGCTTTTCAAAAGCCATCGCCAAAATTCAGGAGGTGACGGATGTCAAAAGAGAAATCAGATTGTTGATCGCTCACTGAATTCAATGACTATCGTTGTAAACGGTATTCATCGGGCGGGAAGTAGATAGGAACCGATCCATATTTTGAGACTCGTGAAGTCCAATCAGAAGGTTCTCCGTTAAAGCAGTGATGGAACACAGGCCTACGTTATGGAATATACATATAAAGGATGTTCACCACAATGGATCCTGCGTTGCGAGACAGTCAGCGAAAAGAGCAGAACTAGCAGGGGATAGATTCATTTCAGAGTGACAGATGTAGATCGATGCATCACTGTAATTCAAATTGCCTCTATACCCGTCGTCCAACATGAGTTTCTGTTTATGCTACGTGTGTCGGGGCGTGTGTATCTGTGCGTGTAAACACACGAGTCCCTTCACTCACAGATGCATGAACAATCTTCTGCCAAAAGATAAACATCATAGAGCGGTTTCTCCTGTATCGTTTTTTACGATGCAAAGGTGTATACTACATATGGTGGATATCGTTGTGAGATACACAGGAAGGGAAATGGAATTCAGGATTATGCCGAATGCACAATCACAACAAAACTTTGTGGAGGGCTGTGGCACAGGCCTTAAGAAAACCGTAACAGTAAGGTGCAGAGACAGAGAAAGGTGCACATCATTTTTGTCATGTTGCCAGATGTGTGTGCACTTGTGACTATAAATTCCCCTTCAGAACACAAATGGTATTATCTTAAAATCGAACTTTTGTCAAACGCAAAATTTCATTGAGGTGCTGATCAGTGTCGGGATTGTTTTGCCTTGATGGACGTTGACATTCTCAATGGCATTCTCGCTCAAAGAGAAAAATATTGGATCCGGTTCCTGAAATGGATTTCATGAGATTGTCCAGGTATGTATGTGTTTATTGTAATGGGTGAAGTCTTTGTATTTTATTCAAGGAATCAACTTTCTACTTGTGGCGGCCCGGTAATCCAGTGGTTAGCACGCTGACTTCACAGTGCAGAGGTACCGGGTACAATTCCAGCTCCGGCCTCCCTGTGTGGAGTTTGCATGTTCTCCCCGCCTGCGTGGGTTTTCTCCGGGTACTCCGGTTTCCTCCCACATTCCAAAAACATGCATGGCAGGCTGATTGATCACTCTAAATTGTCCCTAGGTGTGAGTGAGGGCGTGCATGGTTGTTTGTCTCTGTGTGCCCTGCGATTGGCTGGCAACCAATTCGGGGTGTCCCCCACCTACTGCCCGAAGACAGGTGGGATGGGCTCCAGCATCCCCCGCGACCCTAGTGAGGATAAAGCGGTTCGGAAGATGAATGAATGAACTTTCTACTTTTCCTACAAGGCCTTTAGATTCTGCGACATCTCATGCAATGGGTTGATTGAGTAGTGAACGCGTTCATCATGATCTTCAAGTGAGCCCAGTTCAAGGCTTATTGATTTCATCCATGAATATAAATTTGCCTAAGAGATAAATCATCTTGTACTTGGAAGTACTTGATCAACAGGTATGAGGGCAATCTTGAATTAAGAGATTCGGGACATCTGCAGGCCATCAGTAACACGAACACTTGACGAGGGAGCGACAGAAAGAAAGAGAGGTACAGGAGAGCGTTTGAGCTGCGGCGGAAGGCCCCGACTGCGGCCACGGTTAGATGGGCGGGGGATGAAGAGGCAGATGTCGTCATCATCATCATCATCATTATCATCATCATCATCATCATCATTATGGCTTAATCACAGCATTTCCTACCCCGTGGCTGTGCTCTGCCCTTATATCTTAACAGTGTTGTTGGCGTACAGGCCGTAGCTCTGCAGCTCTGTGTAGGGGGCGCTAGCACCACTGTCTAAGGCTGAGCAGTGAAAGGCCTGAGCAGCTGAGGCAGCAGCGGCTCGTGCGGTTGACACCTTCATTCGACGTGACTCGGTCCTGGATTTGTAGCAGAACTCCACCAGTGCTACAAGCATGGCCAGGCCCAGGCCACCGATAAGGATGTAGAAGACTCCGGCCACGTTGCTGAGGCTCAGAGCGCTCGTCTTGTCCTGGAGGAAGTGACAGGACGACGAGAGCCAATCGGTGAGCAGAGATTTTGGAGCGCAGCAACAGACAACGTTCAACATTTACACACTCGTGATTGACTGAGCACGGTCCAATTCACACATATACACGTGTAGAATTACGTGGAAGAATGCTTTCATACCATCCTGTGCATTCATGTATACAGTGAAAAAAAGTATAACCGCTGTTGTTCGGTCATTTATTTTCAATTCAAATTGTTTAAAAATATTAGTTTGTTTCTTTCAAGTGACTTTATAATTTATATTAATGTTTAAAAATATATATTTTTTTGTTAGTTGTTTTTACATATTGTAATGCTAGACACGAAATGTAATCGTTTCATTTGGACCAATCTTTTTTTTTAGACTGATTTTGTGCATGCACAGTTTTTAAAGCTTTTGGCAAAAATGGATTGGAGCAGTGACGGACGTTAATAATATTGGTAAGAATTTTTTTTTTTAAATGTGCAATTTCATAACCTTGTGGTTAGATTAATCATTTTTCTTTTTAAACCTATAGCTGTGCCTGACTAGATGTTATTTGCAGCCCTCGATGGAGGTGACGTCGTTTGGTCATGGTGAAAGCAGGTAGCTACAATACCTGAATGGGATGAAACTGAAAAGTGTCCATAAAATGTCAAATAGCGGGGAAAGAAGCTTCAGTATGACTGTCTGCAGTGTGCGAACTTTTAAACTTACTGCCGTGTTCCATGTGGTTTTCTATGCTCAACAAAAGTTAGCATGCTAACTTGAACTCGCTACCTTATCTTCTTTCTTGCACTGTAAGCTCTTGAAGTAGTTTTAGAAAGCTAACTTTTGTTTCTGTACTTTCTTTTGAATGTCCTTGCCTATCATTCCAAATGTATTTCACACATTTAAAAAAAAATAAAGCATGATGACAATTTTAAATCTTGGGAGACAAATTGAAAAATACATCAAATGTACACATTTGACTCAAATGAAAGGATTCTTAATGTTATGTAATTAATCCAATTTAATTATTTTAAATTAGGACAACCAAAAATAACGGGTTTGCATTGCCTTAGTAAATAGTTGAAGGTCAAACTTTCTGGTTACATCAATTCAAAACAGTACCGGTATTTTCAAACTGATCGAAGCGAAATATTGACCGTGATAGGTGACTTCAATATTTTTACGTTCATCCAGTCAGCCACAACATTAGGGTTGACCACTTGAAAATGCAACACACACACACACACACACACACACACACACACACACACGCAAAATGCAAACAAACAACTACAGTATTACAATAAGAACATATTGAAGGCCTGTCTCAGAAAGCACAGCTATTCATTTCAACTGGATAACATCAATAATTAATCTCACATAGATAAGGTAGTTTCAGTTCTATTGCTTTCAGAATGAAAAGCGCAGACCTAATCAATGACAATGACTGCTCTCAGAACCACAGGGGCATCTGTACAAGACGTGAGTAATAATGCAGCTTGTAATCACACTTAAGCGTTCATGTCTACACCCAGGATATTGACTGCAGATTTGAACTTCATGAAGACTTCCATTATCTGAGACACAATCATTGTGCTGTGCAACAGTAGATGCCCTCACATCTCGCCATATTGGTCAAATGCGAATTACCCGTTTTGTGAGATGAGTTATCCAGAGAGAGCAAATGCAAATCAAGTTATGGTTCACTGGTTTTAGTGACACAGGCCACACATTACATGATGCATGCTTTGGAATATATTTTTTGAAATTACTCAATAATGCATTTCCAATGTCAATTGATTCAATGCAAAAAAGGGATTGATAACAACTTTAGTTTTAGAATTGTTAATTGAGTCATTTCGTAGTTTTTACTAATCTAAAGCCTTCCAACAGATGTGTGTTTAATATAGATACATCGAATTGTTATGATGTTATTCAGATTTATATGGGAGAGTGGGCGTCAACTAATGTGTTCTGAAGGCATGACTGGCCGCATTTTCGATCTGTGTTTCAAGAATTATGTGTATTCCTCAACGTTTTGGTTGCTGGGTTGTTTCCTTGGGATAAACATTTGTTCACCAGCAACAAAAAGAATTGCGTATTAAGAAGTGCTGTACTTAAATGCAACATAGGAGGCAAATAATTCCTGAGGATTTTCCTGTGGAAATTCTATCAAATTTTTGAGAGAACAGGCCTCTCGTAGAGAGTGAAACTAGAGTGCAAACACATGCAAGCACAGTGGGATATTTGATAAGGCTCAGGTTTCAACACCATTTTGTTCAAAATTTCAGGAAATTAATCAGATAACGTTTTGGACTTTGAGTGATTGAGCAACAACCAATTCGTGATCTCCTTTTTGCTGTGCAGCAATTTAAAGACTATATCAGGGCTGTTCCATAGTATAATTTTTTTGTGCAGGTAAAAAGAAAATTGTCATAAGATTTAGCCTAACTGGAAACAACTTTGGGATGTTCCTGCTTTGTACACAAACAAATAAATAATCATGCAAACTAAAAAATAAATAAACAAACAAATAAATAAATAAATTAAATAATAGCTAGATGAATTATATATACATTTTGAATAGACGGAGGGATAGAATTATTCCCCTGATCCCATTTGACTTTTGTAAATGTCACTTCAGGTATTGTCATGGAAAGTTTACTGTAGGTAATTAATAATAAAAAAGAACAACTTCAAAATGTATACCGTATTTTCCGCACTATAAGGTGCTTTGGCATATAAGGCGCACCTTCAATGAATGGCCTATTTTAAAACCGTTTTCATATGTAGGGCGCACCACATTATAAGGCGAATACAATAGAAGATACAACAGTGACGCTAAAGGGAATACAATACAATAGAATACGGCTTTATTCATATAGAGCCTTCACAACTGCTGCAGCTGGAACAAAGCACGACATTTAAAATACTACGTCCAAGAAATCAGAATATTGATCCATATATAAGGTGCATCGGATTATATGGGCCCTGTCAGCTTTTGAGGAAAGTGAATGATTTTAGGTGCGCCTTGTAGTGAGGAAAATACGGTAGTTGTTTTTGTCTTATATACGGGCCAGTACTGTCGTAGCTGCTGCAACAGTGCTCAATGTATCAAAGGCCTCTAGGCCTGGTTTTGGGACAGATCTAGGATCAGGGCAGGGTTGTGCTGGGAGGTGCTGTGAGAAGACAGAATCAGGATTGAGACTAACCTTTCTTCCGGAGTCCTTGTTGCCACACTCCCCTTTATCGTACCACCATTTGTTTTTCAGTTTGTCTAAGACGGCTTGCTCATTGAGTTTCAACACCGCTAGGTTTACTGGGATTCTTCCAACCACAAAGAAATAACATAAATAACATATTTTATACCATGTTATATTATGTTATTGATGCAGAAACATTGCAAAATACATTCACACATGAATACTTGAGCTGGGCTATTGTTAAAGAAAAGGAGAAAGTATCATGTCACACACATGCGCAGCCACACACACCCACACCCACGTAGATACAGATGGCATCAGCAACATTAGGACATTTTGGAATCAAAGTGATATGCATTAATACTCCATCTAGCTCGTTCAGCTCACTCCCTAAGGCAGTAGATGTGTATTACTATATCACTTTTGGGTAACCGGCACACTGCACACCCTCCCTTGTGCATCGCTGATGCTCGAGTTGCGGTTCAACCAAAGTGGAACGTAGTCAAAACAAATGTTGCACTAAACTAGCAGATGCAGCAGAATATCGTTTGCTGTTTTTTATTTATTTTTTTTTAAATGGAGGACTGGTATCGCAGTGAGGGCCTGCCGGTTACCCCCCTCCCCATACACCCACCACTGGTGGTGGTAGGTTACCCGCAGGGTTTATCAAACTGGCTCTGACCTTGGAGTCCCCGCCCCCGCTGCCGCACTCTCCCTTGTCGTACCACCACTTGTTTTTCAATTTGTCCAAGAGGCCCTGCTCGTTCAGTTTTAACACTGCCAGGTTTACAGGGTTTCTTGAAAATAATATAAAACGATAGCCGTTAGGAGACACTATGCGACAGATATAACGAGGTAAGAATCATGGTGGTGGTGATTATGACAACACTGACTTAGGGGTTGATTGAAACTCCTGCGTATAGCTACTGATATGAAGCAGGAGCCCTGGCTTTAAGATGCACATGTTTGGTACATGTATGTTAGTTGTACATCTGCGGTGAGCTGAAATGCTGGATGCCCAAAAAACAATCGAGTCAGGTTTTACCAAGCAGCGGGCTCAGAGGGAGACGCAGCAGACACTCTAAATGGAGATGCCTTGGATGCGGAAGTCTGTCTACCGATGGCAATTTCCTTTCAGTGACGACAGCGTATACGGATCGCTATGGGAACTGACATATCACTATTCACCCCTAAGCCGCCTCCTAGTCAATTAAATCTCACGATTCATTTATCGACAAAGTCGAATGAAGTCGGAGGCCTCGGAAATAGCTTTGCACTCTCTGGTTTTAGATGAGATTTTCCAACATCCTCATTCAAATCATCTCCTTTGTGGTTGCGCCCTCCCTCCGGAGAAGTGTGTGCATTTCCTCGAGCTGACGGCTGCCGACAAAGACATTCCCCATGCTCGAATCAAAGAAAAGAAGAATCTGCAATCAGATTTGGATTGTGACGTGAATATTTGCCAACATTTCCATCACATTACTGTCAAATCAGTTCTCAATGCTGCTCGATTTTTTTTTTTGGACCATTCTTCCTTTCTAATTGGATGCAGGAATGTCTATTTGCAACCGTAAGTTGTACTTTGTACAAACCAGCTGGAGGGAACACAGGTACAATATCCTCTGAGTTGGTAAAACCTTCGAATTCTTTCTCAGCCTTGCTCTCAGACAGAAAGAAAGAAGTCAAAGTGCATGGACATGGATGCTGAGCAAGCTAGTTAGTTTGGTCACACGGTTCAAGACCATTTGATGTCGTTTCCGGGAGGTGGGATGGGATTAAACAGGCAGGCAGGCAGTGTTGGTGGCAGGAGATCATACATGTTAAAAATGTATGCCAGGACATCAAAAGACGAATCCAAAATATATTATCGTCAGCAAAAGCAGACAGCGCCTTCTGTAAAAACGAGAGTTGTGTCATCCGGGCAACGATTTTCAGCATATTTGCATAGCTTTCCAACAGGGATGGGCATTTGATTACATATCAATCAAAAGATATTATTATTATGATATATATTTTAGTGAAATTTTTTCCAATATCATATGAATGAGATCTCTCTTTCAATTTTTGGAATGTTTATTCTTTTTTTGGTATTGTGTATTTAACGGCGACCGCCTGAAGTTGCCGCAGCTGAGGCCTGCGAGCATGGATGTAAACTCCCGATAGGTGATCATGATGGTTTTTTTTGTTTTCTTTTTTTTTTAGACCGCACGCTTGTTGAAACCGAATCAACCACACATCTGTCGTTACAGCGACATAGTGCACTGCATTTTGACTCAGTTGATTCGAGTGCCAATAAATCAGCAACAATCAAAATGAATTGATGATGCCCATCCCTACTTTCTGCAAAAAAAAAATGCATGCATCTCATTATTTCCTTTTTATCTGGAAAAAAAACAGAGACCTCATTTGTGTTCTCCAGATGAACAGAAAATAATACACGCATTTCAAATTACAGTACATTGATGACGTGACGTTGAATTGAAAAATATTCTTGTCCATTGTCAAGAAAACATCAACAAAAAATCATGTATGTTGTTTATGTGCAGTACCAAGACTTGGTTAGTGGCACCTTGGAAGCAAAAGGATGAAACACCACATAGAGAGAGAGCTTCTGGAGGTCCTCAGCAGATATATTTTTTCTAATACTGGCGAGATCAGGATGACTTTATGACTTTGAAAAAGATTTCAACACTTGACTGCTCTATTGAATCAAATTGGAGTCTAATTTAAAAGATGCCGTGATTGAAGCACTGGAAGCATTTCTCGTCAGTTTTATCTGACCTTTGGCTGCGACTCAAGGTGGAAGCCCAAATGAATCCTCTGCACTTTTGAATGAAATCTCACCATGAGGCTCCTTTCATTAAAACGAACGAGCCTTATTAGTTCTGGATTAAAGGCTTCAGACGCCACTGGCTTCGGCTCTCCCTCTCTGCGGCAACAGGAGCATGAATGGTGGTTGATGTAATGCAAAATGGCAGCTGCTGCACTTGGACATCGATGGCAGAAGAGTGTTCGGGACACATTATCATTAGTTTCATCAATTATCACACTGAATAGGGCACATATTCAATTTGGTGGACTCAACACTCACTCGTGTGAGCCCTGACTTAAGTGGGCAGGTGACTGCGTGGGATGCACTCCTCTTCACCGGCCTCCTGCTTTGATGGCCTTAGCGGCTTGCGATGGACATATTTACAGGATGTTTATGTGTGTGTTTTCATCCGTGGTTGCGTTACATGCCATTAGCTATATGTGATAGTGGTTGCATTGAGAGTAGAATTCATGATCCAATCCAACCAGAAATGCTCAGAAGGAAATGTTCAACTATACTTAAGCAGGCGCTCACAGGTTTGAGTGGATTAGTTGATCAAGACAACAACAAACTGTGAACATAACCAAAGGATGAACGCAACTTAACTGCTATACAAAACTGTTCCATGTGAACTGCACAATTGTGTTATAATAACGTAGTTACAAAAAAAAAAAAAAAAGAAATGTGATGGAAAAATAAAAAGACTCAGCTCATGCACAAGCTTCCATAAAAGGCTCCCTGAGCTTTTATCCAGCTGTGCTGCAGTGGCTGGGTTTTACCTGAGAGGGGATCCCTTGGGAGTGGCAATGCCATAACCTTTCGAGTCCAGATTCCCTCCTACTTTCATCGTGTCACAGGGCTTCCGCTGCTCTATGTACTCATTCATGGTGGATTCCAGCAAGTAGGCATACTTTCCCTTGGATTTCCGAACTCTTATGACGCCTTCGTCTGTGGTCTTGACGAACACAGATGGGTCGGCAGCCTTCATGTAGGACCACATCTTCTCAAACACAGCGATTTTAGACCTCTGATGAAAAAAGTGTTGAATCAGGGGAAGGATAGAAAGTCAGTAAGAATAGTTCAGACTTGGCATTCATCCTTTTTGGTCTTTGCTGATGAATATTCAAATTCTTCTTGAAGACAGTTAGTTGCATGAAGCATACAATTGTAGAAAAATGCTGTTTATTTCTGCATTTCTATCGCTGAAACTATGATGACATTTTTACAGTCGCCAATTTTGGAGGAATATAATAAATGCTCACAAACTATGGAAAGATCGGTGGCTCTATCCAGGTTCTTTGCCGCCTGACCTTATAAAGCCCACTGAACAAATGTGAATGTTTTTGAATGTCGCTTTCAGGGTTCGTTGAAGGTCGCAAATGTTTGCCAAATGGTCGCCAGATGGTCTGGCCTGGAAAACACGAAATAAGTTGGCTAACGTCTGCCGACCATTTGCGAACTTTAACGAACCTTGACGAGAACGTTCGCTACCTTCGGGAACACTCACAATTGTTAACAGTACACGCAGCAGTCCAAATTTATAGACCAGCAATTTCTTCAAAGGGGGATTGAACCCAAACACTTTTTAAAGCAAGTACACATTGGACATGTCAGCACTAGTCAAAACAAGGAACTCTGATTAAAATTGCGTTCCCGCGATAAGAATTACGCAGAATAATTAAACAACAATCAGGGGGACGCTATAGTTGGCGAAATCATTCTTCGCTGCAAACGGGAAGTGACGTTGAAGTGCCAATTGAGAGTTAGTAAAAGTGCGATAAAAAAACTGGTCTCTTCTTCGTGCTTGTCATCTCAAGATCAAAAGTCTCTCCACACTTGAAAACTACTCACAATACTAATTTGGTGTTTTCTGCACGCTCCATCTAATTGATACTGTTGACCAGGCATGCGTAAGGTTCCTTCCAAATTGCAATGCTCAGACTCACCACTGTGAGTTGCACTCTCGGGTTGGACGGCCTGCTTTGGTGACCTGCAGGCTTTTACTTGCACACCTTTATATATAAGGCAATTCTGTGGCTGCTTCTCCCTATCTTTGTGCTTTTATCAGGCAGAAAAGTACACAGCCCTATTGTATTCTCAGAACCTCTTTTTGCTCTCTGTCAGAAATTGGGAAGAAGGCCTTTAGGTACTCTAAACCCACAACCTAGAATCTTCTCCAGAAAGAAACTAGTGTTCTTAAATGTTGGTAAATCTAAATTGAAAGACATGGAAACATTCAGTCTATGGAAACAGTCCATAGACTGCTGCTGCCTGTCTTGGTCAGGTCTCTCTTGGAAAAGAGGTTCTTAAACTCAATGGAACCAACCTGGTTGAATCAAGGTTAAAGAAAAATAATATTAAAATAAAAAAATAAATGAGATGCACTCTCACCCTGAAAAATTCTTTTGTTGAGCCAGCATCCAGTGTTCCATAGGCAATCTCCGTTTGCTTGGCCAAGTCTTCAGCACTCTCTATAGGAGATACCATCCTCTCCACTGTCAGGAATGCGGCCAAGTTGGCCGTATAGGATGAGATAATGATGAGGGTGAAGAACCACCAGACACCTCCAACAATGCGGCCAGACAGAGAGCTAAAATCAGAGGGATGACATCATTGGGGTGGTCAAAGGTCATCATCAAACGACAGAGGCGGCGTATTTTCGTCGTGAAGATTTTGACGGATGTTGAAGCCATTGTGATGACATAGATTGTGTCACCCTGCTGCAATGCATCATCATTTTATCAGCGTTGGACAGCTTAGCCACATGTGTAAAAAAAAAATGAGTTTGACTTCAAAATGTGACGACAAGACAACAAAGAGCAATAGTTCAGTTATTAGGTGTCAACATCTGGATCCGATGCAAAACTTAGGAAATAACAGTTGGAACAAATTACCAAATTTACCAGTGACAAAATAATATTGGACACCACCGACTTGAAATAGCTCAAAGCCAATAAAAGTTAATATTTCATTGAAAGTCCAAACTTCTGCATTACTGTTTTGTGATGGCACGAAAAAAATATACTTTTAATTTGGTTCTACTTTTCTTTTACATTTCCAGACAAAATGTGTCTCGACAAAACCGAGCCCAATTTTGCTGCTACCATCATCTTGTTCACCAATGAAGAATAATTAGCCTGTTGTTGACAAAGCCGCGCGAGCCTCAGCCACGACTAAACTTCCACAGTTTTTTTGTTTCGTCACGTGGGCTTTTTGACAATTGCTAGCCTGGCCTTTCTATTGTTCTTGACAGCGTGTGGTCTGCGTCTTCTCGTGTCTGTACTTTTGTTAACAACCATCACTCCTGCCCTTTGGTGGTTGTTGCTGATATCATGAACAGTTGGTCGTTGTTTTCTCTCGTCGACCCATTTGCCGTCTGTTACTTAATACACCAGGAGTGTTACACTTCTTCAAGGCATTTCAAACAGTTGCTCACAGGCCAATGTTTTTGCAATGTCCCTTACTTATTTTGCAACCTCTCTCAGCCATACATTTGCTTGCTTTTCATCCATAGGCAGCGCATTTTGCTTTTCAAGTTGCTCACACCTCGACCTAGTTTAACCCTTTCATGCAACCTATAACCTGATAACGTGATAAGCTGTCCACTCCAGTAACCGCTGTCCCTGAAAGACAAAACACAAATCTGGAACTGAGATTCCATGATTTGAACAGAACCTGATGAGTCAAATCCCTCCATTTCCTTGTGGTACATTTGTACTCTATCAGCAGGCATTTTGAACAGCAATGCTTGAAATTGTGTTATGTTCCACTTTGGGCCCAGGCAAACGCCACGGCACAGAGAAGCAGAGCTGGTGCAACGAAAATGGACTCAAATCTGAAAGAAAAGACCAACTCACGATTGCACCTTTGTGACAGGCTAAATTGAGTATGAACGCTTCTAAAGCGGAGATTACATAAGAAAATAGTGAGAAGCTAAACTGTAATCATTTGAGATGCTTTTTTTTTTTTGATGAGGACGAGATGATGAAAGAGCAGCCAATGGAGACGTAAAGTGAAGCTTTGAAATATTGCAGTGTGGACAACACAGAGACGTTTACCTGGCGTGTGTGGGGGATGTCTGTCTTCACTTTCTAGACTTCAACAATGAAAAAAAGGGACCATTTGTGCTGAATGTCACTTGATTAAAAAAAAAAAACTCTACAACCTTGCTGCCAATGTGCATGTGATTGTAAAACAAACTACGACTATCAACATTACTATTCAAACATTTTAAATACCATAAGACATTATCGTACCGACAATTTTTAAATCGGCGATTCATCCAGTGTGCCGAAGTAAATTATTTAATTTTGCTTAAATGGTCCTGAAATGATTAACATGAAATATCGGAATTGTCTCTAAGTGTGAGTGTGAGTGCGGATGGTTGTTCGTCTCTGTGTGCACTGCGATTGGCTGGCAACCGGTTCAGGGCGTATCCTGCCTACTGCCCAAAGACACCTGGAATTGCTGCAGCATGCCCACAGATAAGCGGATTTGAAATTGGATGGATGGCTAAATGAATACTTTTCTGACAATGTCAATCCGAATTGAATGTTCTAAGACGTGGCAATTTTTTTTTTTCATTTTTACACACACAACGGCTGAATTTTAGATTTATCTGTGCGACTTCAAAGAGTTTTTAATCTCTCACAATAAATACCCGTAAACTGGGAAAAAATTTGACTAACAACAACGTGCCGACCACAAAAATTGGTCGACCAAAAAAACAAAACAAAAAAAAAATCAATAAATGAAGCCACAAAACTATCAATTAATTATCCATCCATACACACATAATCTGATCCGCTTTTACACATGAGGGTCGCCGGCGTGCTGGAGCATATTCGATCCTACAACAAGAATCTCATTAGATCGTGCTGTGTTATTGCCAGGGAAGAAAAAAAACAATCTTCCGATTAAGGCACATAAAATGATGAACGCTTTTGGGGTATGCGCAAACAAGCTGGGGAAGTGAGAGACCCAAAAAGGGGGTGGCTTGCTTGAGAGACAAACAGAGAGAGGCTGAGAGAGAAATCACAGAGATTAAAAGTAAACTCCTGCTGATGGGCTCGAGAGATGCAAGTAAACAGCTGTCTAATCCTTCTCCTTCAATTGCCCTCTTTCTATCTAGTTCTGTCTTATGCTCTTCCCTCCATCCACCCACAATTTCCGCTGTGCCCGCCTCTCCCTGTCTGCTCATGTGCTGGAGGTGCGGAGGTGTGTGTGGGGGTGGGGGGGGGGGGGGTGGGGGGGGGGGGTTGACAGGGCTTTGTTGTGGTCCACACCTTGGCTCAGACACTGAGGCATTCAAGTGTGCACACACTCACTCCCAATTGGAGTGTGCTTGCAAGAACCTCACTGCGAGAGAACAACCAGGTCACCATTTCCATCGTGCGCATGCATGCGTGTGTGTGTGTGTGTGCTTGACAGGAGTCCTCCATGCTCAAAGAGGCGAGCACCTGGCACACCCAGACCTGTTTGTTCCTTTTTGTTTCCTCCCCGAGCCCATTCCGCGGAGCCTCTCCTGCTCTCATCAAACATTAGTGCAGCAGCAGCCTACCTAAGAGCTTTGGTAAAACTAAGCTGTCTCATTACTGTAAGGGAACACCTCCAAGTAGCACCGTAATTTCTTAGCCTTGTAACAGCTATGATTAATCAATTATTCATTCCGCTTCCTTTTTTCTTTTTAATTCTATTTAATGACAAAATGAAATGGTAATGGCAGAATAGTTGGAGGACTGTTTATGCGAACACAGTTGTGGATGATAAAGGCTGGAATGATTAATTGATAAGTCATTTGGAAGGCATTGTATATTTTCAAGGGTAATGAATTAGGAATGTTAACAGGGGATTAAAAAAAAAAAAGCGTCTTGCTGCATGCAAGATACGATGGGAGCATTCTGGGCTCAAACTGCCAATAAGCTTTGTGTTGTAAAAATGCCGTCACTCTCAAGAGGCACCGTGGGGTCACTACAAAGGAGCTGTGACTGTACCGAAGGGGATTACCCATTATCACCGACATTTACAGTATGTTGCTTGATCCTTTCAATCTCACTGAATACTGCAAACACCATGGCACGTATATAATTATGCAAACCAGGGGGAGCCTGTGATAAAACTGTGATTTCTATTTTTCATACCAAAGAGTTTCCTCCTACGTACAATATCCAGGGAAATATCAACTGTTCTGCTGCAAATGAAAATCTCATCTTCTTATTTACCCAGATAAATGTCATTTAATCTCTCAAGATTGACTGCCTTTGTATCCTTGAGACTTGAATTTTAAAAGCATGGGGGGGTCTACTTGTGGCTAGGTACCTATACCCCGTGGCATTATGGCAAAACGTGTTTGCGAGTACATTTGAACATATAATTTTTTTACTCCGCATTGGCAGCCCCATGCTTCCGTAGTCCAGTACACATACTGCATGCTAAGAGGGTTTCACAGCCTTTCTTGCACGAGGTGTGTCAGAAATGTTCCAGGACTGGTGTCAACAAAAGATTTTCAAACCCAATACGAACAACTATTTTTCACTTCAGTGTGGGACAGACATTTTTCTTCATTTAGTAGGCGAGAATAGGCAAGAGTTGCGGCAGGACAACTCGTGGCTGCATCACCATGATGACAGTCCGCCTGCTCATAGTGCCTGAGCATCGGACAGTTCCTCGCCATCTGAACCGACCTCCCAACTTACCTGACTTGGCTTCATGTGTTTCGTTTTCTTTCCCAGGTTGAAGGAGCTCATTGAGGGGTCCCATTTTAAAGATAAAGACACCAAGATAGCCCTGATGACGGCGCTACGGAAGATTCCAGAAAGCTAAATCCTTCCAGGAGTGCATGAAGGCATGGCAGAGAAGGATGGGAAAATATCTTACACTTCAGGGGCATATACTTTGAAGGTAGAGTAAATGGAGGATTAATTGGTTATTGGTGAGTGTCGTTTGCATTTGGATTTTGTGACGCTCGCCCTTGAACATTTCAGATGTGTGTGCTGGGTGTTTGCTTTCAACTGCAGCAAAAAGAGAAATAGCAATTTCTCGGACCAGCCGCCTCCATCAGATACGGTAATAAGCGGTGACTAATAACTTTCGGAAGTGTACAGAAATAAGACACATTACAAATAGATTAGGAAGTACAGAGTCTTAAATGAGAACGAAACAGTATCTAATCATAGCGTGACTTGAAGGCAATTTTGTTCCTCTGCTGCGGTTCGAAAACCCATCAGAGTCTGAAATGGCGCGGCATGGTGGTTTGTGCAATGCCACACCTTTTGTGCTCAATGAAGTGAAGTTGCAGTTAATGAAGTTTTTCCCTCTTTTTGTTTCTCGGAGGAATGTCAGATTGTTTTATAACTGTAAGCTGTTGTAGCAGAGGACTGCTTGGAAACGGTGAGTGAAATAAGAAGTGCGTCATGGACAATAGTAAGAGAGTAGACTATTTTACGTGGCTATTCGCATCTTTGGGATTATCACAATATCCCAACTAAAGCAGAGCTTTTATTTTGAAGACCCCACTAATCTGCAAACTTGAGCTGATAAGAGAAAAAAAATGATTTCATCAACATTCCTTCCTCCTACCAACTAAAGGTCAATATTTGCATGCTACTGCATGACACACAGTATAAAAATATTGCTGCAAGCGATGTCGCAGCTGCAGCGAGCGACGGTAACTGCAATTTTTCTCTTCACTTGTGTGAATAAGTCATGACAGGGATGGGCTTGTGGCTTTGTGCTGTTCAACTTTTCTGATCATTTGGCTTATGCACATACTTTCCATGCTGACAAGCAGTGAGAGTGGCAAAACTCATGATGCAAAAGATCACGGAAGAGAAAAAGAATACGATGGAGCAGTTCACTCATTATATCAAACAGCGACAAAATATTACTCGACCATTGCAATTTCATACGCGGTGAGAAAAGCTCACAGCGCTCTTCGAAGAAAATCTCCTTACCGTTGCCATGGTAGCACAGTCTGCACTCCAAACAGTACCGCTGAGCCGAGAGAGTCTTTAGTGATCTAATTTTTCTGCCTCGCTCTCTGCAAGTCCAATAAGAGCAACCGTCCCCAATGTGCGACTGAATTGCCACTACGGTGGAAAAGTCTCATTAGGTCTCCTCTTAAATCAGCGGCTAACAGATGCGCGATTGACTGATAAGCCATTAACATGCCATCACACTTGATTGCGGCAAACCCCACTGCTGCCTTAAACAAGAGTGCGACTGTGTTTTAAATGCAGATGAGACATCGTATCCGTCTCTTTGCCCATGTACAAAGCGTGAAAACCGCACTGAGATCCCGTTGGGGGTTTGTGCATCTCCTTTGTGTGCCGCACTGGTTTCTGGTTAGCGAGCGTGCGTGCATTTGTGATCACAAGTTGCCAGCGTGAGGTTTTTTTTCCCAGATAAATAAAACACAAGTGGTGCTGCGAACCAAAATGAACTCTCCGTATGAATAAATCATTGCTCCCCAATTGCTGTGACAGCAGCTCACGAATGCCATAATTGTGCCACTCAGTGAAATGTAACTCGATTCAAGATGTTGTTGCTCATTATAATGATACTTAAAAACAATAAGATTTGTGCATAATGAGATGAGCAATTCTCTTGATTGAAAATACAATTTGTGCTTCTCCATTTACTGCTCGGCAGTAACCATAACTCATACTGTTTTCTCATGCAACTCCAATTTGGGTGGGGTAGTATTGTGAAATAAATCAGAAAAAAATACTTCATGCTTCAGAATATGCACGAGTACATGCAGCTTAATGAGCTAAACGTGTATTTGAATAAATTCGAAAGAAATTGCGATTCAAATGTTTATTATCAGTGATTGAAACCCGTCTCAAAGGCAACAAACAAAGCGTGCATCAAATAGAAAATCTGCTTATCACGCAGTCCACAATTCTGCACACATTGCTCCCATATAAAATGGGCCGAATCTTCTCACCACTTCTTAAACTGTGAAGCCTTCTACTCTTATTGACTGTTGTTTTGAGCTGTGCCGTACCCCCACAGGTGTGCAGCGGCATCTCCATCACTGGCAAAACAAAGATTGTCAGCATTCAAGGCGATCTCAATGCAGAGTGATAGCAAAGTGACATTCTGCAAAAAGTGGCAATCCCACAAGTCAGGACTCTGACTAAAACGGTACCTGTCTAAAACCAGGTCCACACATGCCTATAATGGAGCCAATTTTGAGCTTGATTTCCTCCCCTTCCGAATTAAGTAATTCAAAGGCCATCTTATTTGATGTCTGGAAAACAAGGATGCCGATCGATTATCTCAATCATAGAGATAAATAAACAATAGAGGGAGTCTTGGCCATCTCTTCCATTCCCATTTTAATTGAGGTTAGATGTTCGGTTCCAATAAATTAATTGTTGAATTCTTTGCAGATTTTCATGTAAATTGGTCCGTGAGAAACAGTGGAAAGAAAGTGGACCAATGCAGTTATAATATCAGGTACATGGGCAATTTTATAATCCAGTATCTCATGACATCATACTATCGGTAGAATGTTTGCCATCAGGCACCTCTGAGGTACAAAATTTGGAATTCATTGGCCTGAGTCACCCACTCTTATTAATTCAGCTGAGCTGATCCCAGTGCATCATTGAAGGCAAAATATTGCTCATTATTTAAAAAAAACCCAGCTCAAGTTCAACATGCTGGGTTCAAGTTACAGTTTAACACAAGACTATCAATGTAGAAGCTGTGGGTAGTAAGTGTCACCACCCACTTCCTCCGGTGGTAGGTAGGTTCATAGAGGATACATCAACATAAACTCACAGACCACATACACCATCCTCACATGTGACATGTGATATATCCTTTACCACCGGGCAAGAGTGTGAGTGACAGAGCTCATTAGTTTCAGTCTCGAGTCATAAAAGTGGAGCAAGGCAGACAATGTAAGAGGAGAAAGCGTAATGGGTTGGCGGCGAGGTGGTAATGCAGGCCGCACGCACATGCTCCCACACGCCAACATGCACACGGTTGAACTGGGCTTTGCGCTTAGACCTCACTGCCTTCTGGGAGAATACGGGAAACACCAGGGAGAACAGTTGGAAGGTGTTAGAATGAATCGACAACTGATTATCCATTGAATCGAGGATAATTTTAAGAATCGAGTAAAAGTTGGGACCTGAAAATTGTCCAAGCTCTGTGATTTCAGCCACTCAACAGTAATTATTCTTTGACTTCTGCAGTTCTTCAGCAGAGCGTACTAATAACCATATCTTTTGTGTTTCATCGAAATGAAACCTTGGCAAACATCTATCGTAGTTTTATTTACTAAACAATGATGGAACATCAAGTAGGACATCAATGCCTCATAGGATCATAATCAATTCTAACATATACTTGACAACTCATTATGATAGTTCTGTTAAAATAACTCTTAATTAGACCGCTAAATCACTAAAAGGTTACGATTGGCTGTAAATGCCTCAGAACCTCACATAAAACTCAATGTCTCCTCCGCAGCCGCAAATAGAAAGCTGTCGCGTGTCCACCGGAAGCGCAGGTGAAACACACAAACGCTTCTTCTCATCACAATTCTCAGAGCGGCCGCCTACATTTCTGATTAAAATGGCACAAATGTTTGACTGAATGCATGATACATACAATATTTATTGTCTTGAAGCGTCTCAAATAAAATTTAAAAAAAGGAACAAGCTGTGTGCAGCCGGAGGTCCCCCCTACAAACACACTTCTTCCAGTCTAATTCTCACAGAGGCCATCTCGATTTCAGCTTGAGGAGTGAAAACGTTTGAGTTTATGTATTGCATTTATTGCACTAGAGCGTCTCTTAAATTAAAAAAACAACAACAAACAAACAACATAACACACAAAACTTGACGTATTCTCCTCGTGGGAGCAAGTGGTGTGTGCAGCCGGAAGTTCCACCGACAAACACATTTCTACCAATCACAATTGTAACAACAGTTTCCTGTCATTATGTGTCAAAAAATGTCAAGTTTCCCTGGATTGTTGTTTTGTGTCAACAACAAGCAAACAAAAAACAATTTGAAAATTGACAATGCAGAAAATCATCCGAATATGGGTATGAAGCTAATTTGAAAGGAGACTCTTTTTCAATGGAGGAGCTGTTGTCCTGTTATGTTTTATTTATCAAGAGAGAGAGAGCGAGAGAGACAGACACACACACACACGCACACACACACACACACACACACACACACATATTCATGCGTTCTACGACAACTGGCATGGACTGTATATTTCAACGTCATCTATAACGGGCTCATGGTTATGTGGACACACAGGCCAAAAGGGGCACAGTGGGTAATCGTCTGTGTGGAGGTTGGCTTTTTGACACAGCTGAGCCTCACTTTGTTGACAAAAGCAAAATACATATGCCATCATGAAAATAACAGAGTTGATTTTCCTGGCACACAGAGGTGAGCAGGTTCAACAAGAAAGTGATTCAGCCATGCGGGACAGATGGAAAGCCAACTTGATAAATTTTAAAAAAGAAGCACAGCTGAGGGAAGTGACAGAAAAACTGATTGGTGGAGAAACAGACAGAAAAATGGACATACAGATGGATGGATGGTGGGCATTTCGCCATCTGTAGAGATAAATAGGAGGACCCACCAGTCTGGACTGCGGCTTATGGGAGGCCTGACTGACAGTGCTGACATTTAAAAAGAGCACAGTAGACTAAGAATAAATAGCAGTAGCAATGGAGTGTGCAACAAACAAACATGCGCACACACTTTACATATTCATGTCGCACCTTAGCGTATGACTTTATAACACCAAATGCCTACACGCATGTGTAAACACACTCATCATACAGTATAGCATCACACACACGCACGAGTGAAGTGAGTGCTCTCTGAGTAATCGAAAACAGAGACGCCCAAGGTTGATTATTGCCATTTGTCTTTCAGTACATGTAACAGTGATAGGCTTGAGCTCAGTGCACCCGCAGCACATTCTGTCTAATACAGGGGTGTCCAAACTCAGTCCTCAAGTGCGGCTGTCCTGCCTGTTCCCGCGCTCACACTGACACCAAAAGACAATTTAGAGTGTTCAGTCAGCCTCCATGCATGTTTTTGGAATGTGGGAGGAAACCGGAGTACCCGGAGAAAACCCACACAAGGAGAACATGCAAACTCCACATAGGAGGAAACCGGAGTACCCAGAGAAAACCCACACAAGGAGAACATGCAAACTCCACATAGCAAGGCCGGAGCTGGGATCGAACCTACAACCTCTGCACTGTGAGGTTGACACGCTAACCTATATATATATATACATATATATCCATCCATTTTCCGAACCGCTTGATCCTCACGAGGGTCGCGGGGGGTGCCGGAGCCTATCCCAGCTGTCTTCGGGCAGCAGGCGGGGGACACCCTGAATCAGTTGCCAGCCAATCGCAGGGCACACAGAGACGAACAACCATCCACGCCCACACTCACACCTAGGGACAATTTAGAGTGACCAATCAGCCTGCCATGCATGTTTTTTTTTGGAATGTGGGAGGAAACCGGAGCACCCGGAGAAAACCCACGCAGGCCCGGGGAGAACATGCAAACTCCACACAGGGAGGCCGGAGCTGGAATCGAACCCGGTACCTCTGCACTGTGAAGCCGACGTGCTAACCACTGGACTACCGGGCCGCCCTATACATATATATATATATGTATATATATATACACAGTCAAACCTCGTTTTTTGTCCATAATCCGTTCCAGAAGGCTGTTTGAAAACCGAAATTGTTCGAAAACCGAAACCACGCTCTTTTTAAAATAACAATGTTTATTGAACACGTCTGCTCACAATGGAAAGCAACACGAGGAAGTGTCACTTCCTCGTCTACCCGAGGAAGCATCACTTCCTCGTGTAAGGAAGGCGAGAGGAGTCAAATGGCGCATTCAAGTGCAAATCGAAATTTGTTCGTCATCCGAGGCATAAAAAACTCGAAATTTTTGGTCGAAAACCGAATTGGTCGAGAACCGAGACGTTCGAAAACCGAGGTTTGACTGTATGTGTGTGTGTACAGAGAGAGAGAGAGAGAGAGAGAGAGAGAGTTGCTGTGAAAAAAAAACTATTGCACTGCCCTATGCACCTGTGGGCTGTGTTGCGGAAAAGCTTTGAGAAATGAAGATGCGAGTTTGTATCAATGCAGGCACAAAACCAAACCAATAACATTTTAAAGCATCCACAAGGGCTCATATTACTTTTGGGGCTCCATCGACACTCACCTCTGTGTGTGAATAACAGCCGCGCTAACTAAAGTAACTGGGTCACCCAAATGTTTAAGGGGAGGGCGATTCCCTCAGTGCAATGCTGTGCGAGGTGAAACATTCACTGAGTTGATATTCTAGCACACACAATAGTGGCCACTGGACGCTCTGTTATATTGGACAGTAATGCACTTGCCCATTCCCAGTGTATTTTAATGGATGCCAAACTTGTTGCTAAACAGTGCTCGAGCAAAGACACACTCACGCATTCCAAAAGCAGACCTACCCAGTGTGTGGTCGGAAAAAGACAGAAACATGTTCGCGTGCATGTTAACCAGAAACGACAGGGACTCAGAGAGGATGTTGAAACCGTCCCTGCAAGACACTTGGCAGAGAAATCCGATGCATTCGCTGGCAGCCCTCCGACAATAGAATACATCGAGCATGAAGAGCAGCAAATGTAGAGGTACACGGATTCCTTACCTCACCCTCCCAAGACTATTTGTGTACAGAGGATGCGAAGTGAAACACACGATAACTCCAGTCACCGTATTTATTTCTGTTTTATTCCAGAAACAATTTTCAAAGGAAATTCTATATATAGCTCGACGTTTTTAGATGAAAAGCACCCAGCTTGTACACTCACTACTTCCAGCTCAGCTGAGATGATTCTTGGTGTCCGATTTACTAAGATGTCATATAAGGTTTGCTTTTTGTTAGCCGCCCTGTAAATTGGGCATGTGTGTGTGTGGGTGTGTGTGTGTGTATGTACATATCTGTGTTAATGTTTCAAGAGAGAAGAAGCACCTGACCTATCCTGTATCTGCTAGGTCAGACTCACACGAACAGTGACAGATACTAACATAATCCTTTCATTTTCTCCTGCGGGTCTCTCCGGAAAGCTCACAAAGTCGACCTAAGTGTCTTTAATTTCAGACACTTAATGAGATTTTTAATTGGTGACCTTTGGAGAATGGTTTCTTGCCACTACATCTGAGAGCACTAATGGGACCCGACAGAACATTCAATACTCCCATCAGGATCTTTCGTGATTGCTTTTCAAAGCGTTACAGTAAATCAAAAGCTCAACTGACCGGTTGCTCGATATGAGTGAAAGACAGAAATGGGCCATGCATTTGTGTGGGTGATCTAAATGAGAACTCTTACCGTGGTGAGATATCACAGCCTTGCTGCATGAAAGCCCCCAGGGAGAACCAAAGGGAGTTGAAGATCCCAAACTCGTTTGTCTGTTCCGGACTTTGCTGGTTGGTATTCGGTTGCGCCGTTGTTTGGCTCTGCTGCAATCCGTTGGAGGCCGCCGCTTGAGTCGGGCTCTGTGGCTCTCCTCCTTCCTCGTAGTCGTCTCCGTGCCACTCGTATGGGCTGAAGCGACTGACAAGGAACAGCACCACGCTGACGCCGATGTAGGCAAACACGATGCACATCCAGATCTCGTAAGCCAATGGGTCGAGGAAGGAGAACACTCCAGGTTTGGATTTGGTGGGTTTCTTGATCATGATCGAGATACCCAGTGACATGAAGGGCTTGGAGAAGTCGATGACCTCCTCTCGGACGAGGGTGATGGTCAAGGGAGCCACGGCCACGTCTGCTTTCTGAGGAAAGAGGAAATGACGAGAAGATTCACAAGTGGCAGCGAGATTGCAGAAAAGCGACTTCTCAAAGCACACCACTAGTCGGCTTTTCATGCATGATTCTGGGTGAAATGATTCTGATTGACACTTTTGAAATGGTCACTTTTGTCAGTTTCAAGTTATACAGTCTCAATAACCATAATGGGGTTTTGTTTGTTTAAGAGGAGGATCTCCACAGTTTTGATGGTGAGTATTAAATTTCATTTCGAAACAGGACACTAGCAACTCTTACCCCTACTGTCACTCGGAACAGATAAAATCCCATGCGATGCCATATACTCACCCCATACACAAGTTCTCCAACCATGCCATTCCACATTTTGGTTTCAGGATCTCTAGCTCCGTACTTGCCATCCGAAACAATCTTCAGTTTATACTGGTAGCCGACATGTTTGGCTATCTCTGCAGCCAGTTCAACGATGTAGCCCTCGTACTTATCATTCCCAACAAGCTGCTCATGTTTCTTCTTAAGCATCACGTATGGTGATTCCTGATAAATATAGAGCATAAAAAGCAATGAAATGATGGAATGACTGAAATGTGTATTTAAAAAAAAATCTAATAAAACCTGCCCATCGAAAAAGTCTATGCATACATGGCTATTGTTAGTGTAGTTTAGCTCTGTGTAGCGAGACAGATAATTTAAATGAAGACATGATTATGCTTCGTATTAAAACATGAATTGATAAGTTGATCATTAATTAATATTACTACAGTCAAACCTCGGTTTTTGAACGTCTCGGTTCTCGACCAATTCGTTTTTTGACCAAATATTTTGAGTTTTTTATGCTTCGGATGACGAACAAATTTCGGTTCTCGAACAAACTGAGCGCACTTGAATGCACCATTTGACTCCTCTCGCCTTCCTTTCACGAGGAAGTGACGCTTCCTCGGGTTGCTTTCCATTGTGAGCAGACGTGTTCAATAAACATTTTTATTTTCAAAAGAGTGTGGTTTCGGTTTTCGAACAATTCGGTTTTCGAACAGCCTTCTGGAACGGATTATGCACGAAAACCGAGGTTTGACTGTAATTGATATACAAATAAGTTTTGTTCGTAATTTCCTGTTTTCACTGTCTTTGTTATGGCATGACTGGTTTTTAATCCGTTTCAGTACTTTGTACGCAGTGGTGGTTGTTTAAAAAATGTATATACCGGTAAATAAGGCTGAGTTCATTTGAAGCACAATAATACATCTGAGATCTTGCCGTATGGAAAGGCATATTAATGAGATGAAAAAGCATTCGTCGTCCTGCATGAATTGGAAGCGACATTGATTAAATGAGATTACATCATGTTAATTGGGCTGTATCCTTGAAAGGTAAGGTGTGTAATTCAGATGCAAACATTAATAAGCGCAATGACACATGGACAAGACGTGCGGTCGGTGAGGAAACCGAGGAAGACAATATAGATGATCAGACTTGGACTTGAGAAATGGATGAGAGTGTGCGCAAGTTTGTGTGTGTGTGTCTGTGTTGCCCGGCTGACCTCTGTTCCAACATCTGTCTGGAACAGTAATTACTGTATGTCACAACCACACTTGTGCACCTTGCACTGATTGGCTGCCATGAGATATTGTTCCTGCCTTTACACCTGAGGCCTTACTTTGCCTTTCCACAAAAATATATTTCGCATAGATTTCCAGGTATGAGGAGGATTGTCCATTGTCCATAAGTTATTTTCTTTTTTGTGTTGTCAAATTTTGCATAAAGAATAAAGGCAGTATTTCTTTGTCGCTGTTCTCCTATTCTTTAGGGCCAAGGTAATGATCACCTTAGCCTCCTGGTAATATATCAGAACCCAAGGAGGGTAATAATAAAGCAGGGCACGGTGTAGTGTACTTGAAAGGATGGACACGGCACTCTTGAGATTCCATCCATATAAACACATACAGTCAGTGCAACTTAGCCGCTACATTTAGAGAATTTTTGCAAACCCTCAAGTAGCTATTTGTTGCAATATATGCAGGTCCCGAATCAACTAGCCAGTGTACGTGTGCCTGCTGCTATTTATTATTTTAGATCGGCTCTTGAACAAAATACATCGGTGCAATTTCTGGGTGGAAGCAAACTCATAAAGACGCCAGTCTGCGTCCCTCTTCCAAATCTCCTTCTCACAGCCTGTTTGCACTGGTTGCATCCGGCCGCATTGTCGTCAGGCACAAAGTTGCACCTGCATGGCGGTGGAGCAGCATGCTGCCTCAAGCAACAACTCAGCCAACAAAAAAAGTTAAAAGGTGTAAAAGCTCTGTGCTGCACCCCCCCTCCCCTACCCCCCAGCCTAATAAATGTTAACACCTAATCTCATCTCTTTGGTTCTGAGGCAGAGAGCCAATTTATCTTCCCAGAAAAGGGGACACTAGTAGATTATGTCAGAGAGAGTTATTTTGGGTCTGTACTCTTGAGTGACGACAACCTTCATGCTCAAAGGAAGTTTTTCATTGACTTTTTCTCATTAGACACCAACAAAAAAAGATGTCTCTAAGTTTCATTTAGTTTAGCTGAATAGACGGAACCATTGTTGAGTCTGAATAATATTGACACAAATTAGTTGCCTCCCCATGCGTAAGACAATGGGCAACTTTTAAATGAAACATTTTAACGTTTAACGTTTTAGAATAAACTTGTTCAACTGCCGCCGAAAACAACAAGGCATCTTTGGAATGTGCTTCTGTTTTTCCAGTTAACTCATACCGCCTCATAGCTTCCCACACCTGCCATACATCACGACTTCATTCTGTCAAAATGTCTCTTCAGAGAAAGTCTTTTGTTGGAATCCTTCAACCCATCAACATTCACAGCAGAGATTAGCGACACACAAGCTTCTTCGTTCGACCACGAGGCTCCTGCAGAATATCTGATCGCAGCAATCTCGCTTCTCGCCTAGAAAATGGAGGGCAAGATCCATTCCAAGTCCAGTAATATTACATGTACTGATGCATAGTGATGAAAAAAAAACATACTTGAGATACACCAGATGTAGAAACAGTAAAGTGAGACCTGGGAATTAACTGTTGGCTTTTTTAGACAATAAATGTCACACAAGGCAGAACCTGTGACCATCCTGTGCCTACCAAGCTAAAATTGCATCTTCCTTGCTATAGATGTATAAATGTGTGTGTGTGTGTGTGTGTGTGTGTGTGTGTGTGTGTGTGTGTGTGTGTGTGTGTGTGTGTGTGTGTGTGCATGTGTGCAAATAAAACAGCTGTTTTCAGCAACACTCTTAAATTTCAAGGGGATAACAGAGACAACCTTACTGCTTTATACACAAACCCAAACCATAATAAAGACACCACTGCAATACGGGGTCAATGAAAAGCCCACCAACTTGCATTGGACGAGCAGATAGTAATCTCAAATTTGAGCACGCATGTCAAAACATTGTTCCAGACCGTTTGCACAATCGCTGATATCCAGATTCGACAACTACCTGAAATCTTTGCGCGACTGATTCAACAAGTTGCTGGAAGCTTTTCTCTGGATGCTCTGGTTTTATTTGACACATAGACTCACCAAGATAGTTGTGACAATGTAAGTTCGGTTCTGAAGGCCGTAGGTGTCATTGCTGCTTCTCACGAAGCTTGCAGTGGTCACATATTTCTCATCTTCATTCCAGTAGCCAACCTATGAAAACGATGGTAGATTACGTTCTTAAATTATTCAAAACCGGTTCCTGTAATAGTGGAATTTCATGATTTGAAACTTGCAGAGGTAGGTGTGGATCCAAAATAAAGACCCATATTAAATCCGAATACATAATGCTCACCTTTTTGGGTCCTGATGGAGCCAGTTCCATCACACTAACTGTATAGTTGGTCCTGCGGCCTTTCTCATTGAACTGAATGTGACCGGTCAGTCCATCTATACGGACCTGAGTTTGAGAGTCAGCAATTGGCATCAAGGACGAAACACAAACTGTACAAAAGCCATTTCTCCATGTCACGAAAATACTTTCGCTCACTAGAGTCTGTCCATTACAGCGGCGTCTGTCTGCCTCCCTACGGAGGTGAATGACAGACGGGCGTGTGTCCGTGTACAGTGCAGTGTTTGTCTTGGCGGCATGATGGAGTTAATTGAGCGAACACAGCTTCATTCCACAGACTATCCCTAGGCAGATGGCTAGATTGACACTGAGTGGGCCTGTGCACAGCCGTTCTGCAGACGGAGCCTCGGGCTGCCTGCGTACACGCATGCTATTACATTATATGTTTGACCTGGCGTCAAATCGGTTCCAGAGAAAATTAAGAAATGTATTCAAATGACATTTTGAGTCATCTGTGGAATTGTCTCCGCTTCTTGATAAGAGTGCGTGCTTGCGTGTATGTCTGTGCGTGTCTGTTTGAGTAAGAAGTCTCACAGCAAGTCCACTGTTTTCTTTTTCATTGCCAAATATTACATTTCTAAACTCAATTGCTGATGTCATCTTCCATGACGATCACGGCTGAGTGTTACTGCCTGGAGACATTGTTTACCAGCCCCGATGTCACTTTTGATACTGGGGACTTTCCTGCGACTTCCTGTGAACTTTAGATGACAGAACGAGCCCTAATTTGCCCAGCCAGGCTCATCTCAAGAGCAGTTAGCCCATGTGCCACTCAGAAATGGCTGTATGACTCTCGAGGTTCGTGTGTTTGAATGTGAGGCTTCTCTGTGTGTGCACAGACCTGCTGCAAGGCTCTTTGGATGTCTATGCCTTGACCCCACGGAGCCGGTGGGTTGGCAAGGCATTCCCCGGCGTTGCCCCTGCGCGAGATGTCTATCCTTTGTCTCCTTAAATTCTGGAATGCTGTTGACATGACTTTTACGCCATCGTACGTCAAAGCACCAGTGTACTGGAAACACAGCAGAAAAGAAAAACAGACAATTTTAGAGACTGTGATGAGAGTGTGAACAGTGGTGAGAAAATCTAATGCCTTGGTACAATAATGCACTGGCTCATAACGCACATCCATTCTTCCACTAACACCCACAGGTAACTGCTTCAAACCGATCCATTATTTTGGATGGCTAAATCCATTTTCAGGTACCCGTAATTTTATCGCATTAAAATTATTGAAATCTGATAAGATCCTGCAAAGGTTTACTGTCATGCATTTTTACAGTTTCATGACCTCTCGTTGACAGCCACAAACAGTCGGGAAGCTAACAACTCTCCTGATATAATCATGTATAATCCTGAGGACACTCATCGACATCAGTAGTACATCAGCATTTCAATTATGGACGGTGGGCAAAGGTAAACATCACAGTTACTTTGAGTCCCTTCTTGGCCATTTTGGAATCCTTGTTGTCAAATTCCATCCATTGCTGGACGACTCTGCTAACGCTGGGCTCTGAGTTGTTGACGAGCTGGAAGCCGGTAATGTTCGCTCCACCCTTGCGCAGGTCTGTCAGGTCAATGTCCAGGAAACCCTGTAAGGGGAGGTGGACAGGCAGGGAGAGTGAGAGCCACAGACGAGAGACGGTACGCTCACTGGCCACAATATGACCTGCACCTGCACAATCAAGTGATGCAAGATCTGCACTAATAGTTCTGACATCACAGAACATTTAATTAAACTCTGACAGGGCACGATTAATTATGTATGTACGGTAGAGGTACAGTGCGTTCAGTAATTTGTTTGTGGTTTTCATGCAATCTGCTGGTGTGCCAAATGTTTGATCAAGACATGTACTAGGGATGGGCATTTCACTTAATTCCCTAAAATCAAATGTCAAACTTTAGTTGTCAATGAATCTGTTTTAGACTGTTTCAGTATTACTGAGTGTAACTCCTGTTTTGATTCCAGCAGAGTAGAATAATGATGCTCAGAGAAAATCTACGTGGATGTAGTGCAACGTCCCATAAATGTTGGTCTGCTTTGGTATAGTGTATATATTTGGTATACTGTATATATTTTCCAATCCGCTTATCCACACAAGGGTCGCTATCCCAGCTGTCTTTGGTCAGGAGGGAGGGTACACCCTGGTTGCCAGTCAATTGCACGGCACGCATAGACAAGCAGCCATTCACACTCACAATCACACCGAGGGACAATTTACAGTGTTCCATTGACCTGCCATGCATGTTTTTGGAAATGTGGGAGGAAACCGTAGTACTCAGAGAAAACCCACACAGGCACAACTCCACAAAGGAGGGCTGGAATCGAACCCTGCACCTCTGCAATGTGAGGCGGATGCATATCTGCCTCACAATTCAGAGGTCATAGGTTTGAATCCGAGCTTCCGGTGTGGAGTTTTCCTGTTCTCAGTTTTCTCCCACATTATAAAACATGCATATTAGGTTAAGTGTAGACTGTGACTTGTCCCTAGGTGTAAATGTGAGCCTGAATGATTATGTGGTAAAATGTGCCTCAGGATTGCCAGTTCAAGGTGACCCCTGCCTCCCCGCCAGAGTCATCTGGGATGGACTCCAGCTTACCCGCGACCCTCGTGAGGATAAGGATAATGGATGGACAGACACTTTGGGAAATTCATATAAATGCCATGAAGTGCTGAAACCTTTTTTTTTCCAATACGCAGGAGTAATTCAATAGAAGATGTACAGTCACTCTTTAATATTTTAAACAAATTGGATTTATGAATGACATGACTCTGTCATGTTTGTATTATTACAAAACATTATGCAGCACATAAAGTAATTCAGATGGATGGACATTTTATATAGAATTTAAACATAAAACTTGAGAATTAGCTTTAAATATTTCCGTGAAATCTATTTATTTGTGGGGTGCACAACAAAACAAGAAACATTAGAGCAAATTATTCATTAAATTATTGAAATTATATGAGGCATTTAAAAACATTAATAAACACAGTTTCATTTATTTCCTGTGGCAGCCTATAACCTCCGCTCACACATACAGCCAAACTTAAGAGTCACTGGCAAAAAAGATGTTGAGAAAGAGCAAATGCAATGCAACTAAGCTAGTTGTAAGTCTCATCAAGCTAAAACAGTAAACTAGAAGATGGAGATGAATATTGCAAAACCTTATTATGTCATAACGATCATTAATTATGAAGAGCATTCTGAAAATGACACACAATGCAAATGCATGCTCGTGTAAGAGACTCGCTGTCCCTCCTCGGGGACAAAAGTAGTGAGAAAAGAAAATAGAAAATCAAGTTGTCAAGTAAGTAGACTGGAGAAGACTTTGAAACTTTTAAAGAAGGATCTGAACCTTACAGGCCACCGTGCACAAAAAGCAAGGAGTGTCTTCAGTCGGAACATAATGGGCTTGACTGTAACATTAAGTGCAACTTGTGTATCCTCCCTTTAATTGTGAAGAAGGCTATTTTGGTAAAAGGGACAAAGGCAAGGCAGCATGCTTGTCAGGAAGAGGCAGGCAGTTGTGATTGAGTGGGAAGTCCAAGAGGGAAGAGTTTTGACTGATGAGAGGAGAAGGTGCTTCTCTGGATTGTGTGGCAAAAAATCTCTCCCTCTTCCTTCCATGATCTTTTCTCTTTGTTTGAATCTCATGCAAAAATGTCTTTGACTTTCTCTGTCGCATGGCCACACGCTGAAGGGAACCCCTTCCCAGTCCCAGTAAATAACGATTGATCATTATCTTAAAGCCAGTCGACTAGGCTGACTGAGTAGCTTTATGCGCTACTGTTTTCAAGAACTAGTGAAGGTTGGCATGGCAACAGCTGAAACATGAAAGCCAATTCATGCTTCAGTAGAAGCAAATGTCACCACCTGCTCCCTAAAGTACGAGCATGCTGCCAGGTGTCCTCCTTCCTTCACTTTAACAGTGAATATTTGGGGAACATGGTCAGCCGAAGAATGAGTGGCAAGTCTGCATTTGGCACAAAGCTGTATTTGTATTTCGTATTTGAAACAGCGGTGATCAAAAAAATAAATAAATGGCTGAATATAAATATTTGTCATTGCACATCCGCCAAAATTGTATTTGTGTATTTATTAAGAATTTCCGTGTGACTGCTGCGCAAACATGAACATGCGGAAAATGAAAACCAAGCCATTGCATTTCATTCTTGTCCAATGCGAGGACATGGACACATTAGAAAAAGTAGCGTGAGCATTTTAATGGCCTGCAATGGAAAATGAAGGTAATCCCTTTGCGTGCCAACTAAAAAAGCAAAAAAAAAGCGTTCTCATCTAAAATGAACTCATGCTTTTTGAGCAGACGAGCAAGATTGAGTCACTCTAATGACCACAGTGCGGAAGAAGTGATCAAGCTGCAGCATATTAATGCTGCTCTGACTACAATGTCAATTATTCTCTACTTCTGCGTCACTGAGTGAATGTGAAGAATGCTGCAGGGTGGCCTGCGGAGAATTTGCAGAAAATGGCAGCAGTCAAATTGAGCTGGCGGATCAATCTTACACGACAATGACTGTCTGACCTTTGTCACTGTGGATCTGCTCACAGTCTCTCGCCATGTCACTTCATACGGCTAAATCGCTCGGAATGTCTATTTAATAGTGACGATCTGAAACACATTGCAGGGCAGAGCTCCATTTCCTCGGAGAAATTTTGTTCCGTTAATGTTTTGTGTCTCGTGCCAAATGCTGCGAAGGGTATCAAACTAATCTGCATTGTACAGATTTAATTTAGAGACACACTGCAGCCTGATGATTTGTTGATATTAAATTATCATGTCCAAACTATAGATATTGGCTGTAGCCCTTTGTGGGAAGTTGACTTTCAACAGGGGAGTCAGAGTCATTTTAGTTTGCAGCCCACAGTCCTCCTAATTTGATCTCATAAGTGGACCGCGGCGCTATATCTGTGGCTTCATAAGTTTGTTCATCATTTTGTTGCAAAGAACGACGCAAGATGTACGTTTGACATCCTTTCTCATGAACATTCATTGTGGAAAGCAGAAGAAAATAAATGCTTACCAGGTTTGCCAATATGTAGTGGTAACTCTTTGCATTCTTGCCTTGCTCAACAATCTGGAGAATAGAAAAAGACAAATGAAGGATAAAAATACCTGGACACAACAATGTGCTGAGTGTGTGTATGTGTGTGTGTGTGTGTGTGTGTGAGAAAGAGAGAGATAGAGGGAGAGAAAGCAAAAAAAGAGAGAGAGAGAGCGAGAGAGAGATAAACACTGTCAAAGTAATCTGTCAAAGTAGTCTATTTTTCCTAGACAAGTGTCCTTGTCAGTCAAGAAAGTAGGCCCATATAAATTAGAGCAATAGCACAAAATGAGAAAATAGGTCAACCTTCAACTTTGGGCTTCCTGTATTTACAGATTTTTATGATTTTTTTTGGTTAACTCTCCACTCTCCAGAATGACCGTGTTAGGATTAGGATCAGGGATAATTAACATGATCGCACTACGCTAAGAGGTAATTTGACTCTGACACTCCTCTTATATACTAACGTTTGCATTACATTGAAGGAAAAAAAGTGATTTCAAGGATGGGCACTGTATGAACTGTATAAGGCATAATACCGGTAAATATTTTGGATTTCCAAAAGTGGATCTGTGAGCGCTGCATTAGCCCCATTAGAGCAATGGGGCTAATTTACAAAGTAACCACAGCCCCATATAACTTTCTCGTCGCACAAAATACAATCAACAATTATTTTGTACAACCACGAAACGCTGCAATGTGTGCAAATATTCTGTGCAGTGTTACAACACCAAAAGAAGCCTTCTTTTTCTTTTACCATTGTGTCACTGAAGGCTCATGTTTAATGTCTGTTGTGCCAATAATTGAGAGCTAAATCAGTGAAACATCATCACAATCGCCAAAAAAACCCTAATGGCAATCAAAACCCCCACAAAAATGCACAGTATTCGTTCCTCATTGCCATGGCAGTGCACAATATCATGACCCTCTTGCCTTTACCGCTGACCAGTCAGCCCACCCCGAAGGGTCAGGCCATACGGAGTAACACGTCAAGAGGTGTGGAGTATAGTGCCAGCATCAATTTATTCATACATGTATTTTTGGCCCCACTTTGACTGACATTTAAATAGGCCGCCCTCTCCCGCCGCTCCTCGTTGCGGCACTCAAGGCAACTCTCTTGCCTAAATAAAGAAGGCATTTTACTGCTCGATAACATAGTGTCAATCGTGTCAGCAAAGCATTCCGAGAAGCTACATGAATAAAGCCTGAGCGGGCAGCACTAGTCGAAAGTCATGCACCATCCAATTAGGATTTCTTACAGTGGATAAGCAGCGCATTCATGTGTCGGTGTTCAGTCAGTGTGCAGAACATCACACAATGTTGCTCCTCTTGCTCTCTCAGAGTTTTCTCCTGAGGGGTTGAGCATTTGCTTTATGGTCTGTGTGTGTGTGTGTGTGTGTGTGTGTGTGTGTGTGTGAGCGTGCGTAATACTGCTGTAGGTCATAGCAGAAGGTGGCATTTGTTATTAATGGTGACCCCGGCACAAGGCGGGCCCTGCGGTCAAGCCTCTGGCAAGGAAAAGCAAGAGGAAGACAACCGCACCCGCGCACACACACACCCGCAGACTGACACTACAACACAAACGCACTCGCAATAGTGGGCGAGCAAATGCAAACGTTTGTGAAATGCCTGCCGATTAATTACACATGCAAATTTGTGCCATTCAGACTTTGGCCCCCAAGAGAAAGGGTCACTTCTCATATCTTTGCATGAAAATCAGCTTCGTAAAAAAAAAAAAATCTATCTATCTATCTATCTATCTATCTATCTATCTATCTATCTATCTATCTATCTATCTATCTATCTATCTATCTAGCTAGCTAGCTAGAGCTAGCTAGCTAAGTAACTGTCTGTCTGTCTGTCTGTCTGTCTATCTATCTATCTATCTATCTATCTATCTATCTATCTATCTATCTATCTATCTATCTATCTATCTATCTATCTATCTATCTATCTATCTATCTATCTATCTATCTATCTATTTTTCTTAACATTTCTATCACCATGGATGTTCTCCAAGGAGACTACTTTAACATTTAGCTTCTCTTGAAATGTCCCCTTTAGGATACTGCCGAGTGACCTTATCGCAAGAGAATCTGTGTACTGTAAGAGATGAACACGGGAGTGTAAAAGGTGAAAGAGGCAGGCGAGTGTGTATTTGTGTGTATGTGAGCGCACAGCTATATACAGGTGTCAGATACACACAAGCGGGGCACCATGGAGACGGGGAGCAGATGTGGGTGATTGATGACATCAGTCTGAGAGGAAAACATCTCAGTGTCCGGGCTCCTGTAAAGCGTTGAGACGTGATGCAATAACCTTAACTGTTGACCAGGCCATCAATAACATTCACGTCCAACTAAAATAGTCTCTACTTTATGTGTGGGTGTGGATATGGAAGCAAGTGTCCAATATGATTCATGGGTTGTTGTCGCAAAAAACATGTTCAAATTGTCTTTAAAAAAGTTACACTGAGCTGGTAAGTTGAAGAGACTTTGGAGGACAAGACTGGCCAAGTGTTGGTGATGACAACACAAACAGTTTAGAATTTTGAAGGGACCAGTGAGCTGTGAAAGTCTTTCTATTTCACTGTCAGTTGTGATTCCTGGATCATTTTTGTTTGAGCAGCGCTGCTCTGAGAGTTCATCCCGTCATGGGAGAATGCTGACTCTAAATGCATAAGCTGTGTTGTTGATCATTTTTGTCCTTGATGCTTGGAGCCTGCACAGAACAGCAGACCAACAAATGATCTCACTACCTGCACATTCTTTTCCGTTCTGCATCTCTTCATCTTGTTAAACCACGCAAAGCCGAGTATACAAATCCACTTCTTTCTAACTCCTTTGAGGAAGCTAATTGCCCAAAATAAATCTCATGTGCCCAAGGGGGAAAACAACCAAACAGATGGACTTTATTTTTCTTTGAGATTTTAAGATCATTAAAGCACAATGGAGTGTAATTACATTGGGGAGAAAAGCTGTTTACCTTTTTAAGGATGCCAGTAAGCCTCTCTGTCTCACAATCGATGATAATCTGCCCCTCCTTTGTCTTGTCCAAATCTTGGAACACTTTCAAGAACGATGCCTCCGTCATGGTCTCCACATTGACCGAAGTCACTAGCCAGTTCCTCTCTGCTGCTGTGTCCAAAACCTTCTGGAGCACGGAGAGCCCTGGACAGAGGTGGAGAAAACATTCACACACACAAAAAAGGGACTAATTTGGAAGAAGAGTCACGTAAAGCCAGCACTGTTATGAATCAGAATGGCCTTAGAGATGATGCATTTCATTGCATAGACATAGAGCATCTAGAAAGGAGATGTGGGACAGATTATCGCTAACATTTGTCACTATACAGTATTGACACACAAGACTTTGCGCACTGAATGACTGAATGGTTTATTTCATTGTGAATCTTATTCTTCTCCATGTAGTATACTTTATCCACCAAATTCCCCGGTCGACGCAACTTTATTAGGTGCGGTGCACTTTGATCGGCTGATCAATAATAGATTAATGTGCATGTTGAATGGGCATCCTGCTGGGATGTATACTTCGGGGAAGGTCTGTCCTTACTCCGAATATAAAAATATATGCGAGCCTCGCTTGTACAATTCATTGTGCTCGTAATACAATACAGCAAGACAATGGCCCGGGTACTATCCCCAAGTTGGATGTTTTATTTCAGGGGTGTCAAACTCATTTTTGGCACGGGCCACATTTCAGTTACCGTTTCAATTGGAGGGCCGTTATGACTGAAACCATATAAAGAAGTTAAGAATAGCTGTTGATTTAACTACTATCATGAGGGATTTGGTACCAAGAAAATGCTTAGAATATATCTCTTATATATTACAGATGAGAATTTAAAATTTTGGTAGACATTTTAGAAAGGATCATGGAAGTTGACATGTTTGAGCTGCTTTCACGGGCCACATAAATTGATGTGGCGGGCCAGATCTGGCCCCTGGGCCTTGAGTTTGACACCTGTGTTTTATTTTGTTTCCACAATGTCAAACACAGTGTACTGTACTCGGCTTTGCGTGACGACCACCCTGATTTTGATGCAAATCCTCCACGGGGATTGGCCAGGAAAAGTCTCCTTCCATCCCACAGCGGCGCACAAAGGCTGAAACGCCCTGTTACGCCCAATTCTACCAGCACAAATTCTAGCAAAATACCAATACCAAAAGAAAGAAAGCTTCACCCAGTTAGACTGGGCTTTGGACTAGACTTGTGCCGGGAACGAAAATAGGACCCATTGTGATGAATTCAATCGGTATTCTCATATTGCAGCACAGAATTATTGTGGTTAATTTCATTTATTTTTGCTTTGATATATTGAAAACTGCATCATTATCGTAAAGACATATTATTGACAAAATATCGTATCACACGTTTCTGTGACTTTCCCCACCCATCTTATAGGACAGAAACAAGGGCAAGGAACCGAGCCCATCCATCAGAACTTCCCCTGTAGGTTCAGTGATAAAGTGTAATGAGTGGTGGAGTCCATTCAGCACACTGACACTTCCAAGTGTGCTGGGCTAAATAATGACCACTTCTACACCAACAAACGCTCAGCCCATGCATCACAGCCAAAGACACCGTCACAACCCGGTTTACATCCTCCAAGTCACAATTACAAGTGACACTGCCCCAGTCCACTGTTGCCTGGACACGGGAGAACCATGGAGTGAGAGTGAGAGCAACTAATAAGGGAAAACTGGAAGAAAGAAGGTGATGAGAAAACACACTACCCTCTGACGCTTTTCAACGTACCCCGTTTACATGTCCACCGCTAAAACGTTCACATTTCAAAGTCCCGATTTTACGTGATTCATTTTGCATTTGCAGATTTTGCTTGCAACGAATACCTTTATATTGTAAACTTCATTATAACGATCAGATTTTTCCCACAAAGTAGTGAAAAGGCAACGAACCGTGAAAAGCTGATTGCTTAACAACGTGACTGACTTCCAGAGGCTTGGCGCACATGGTCTGAAAAGATGACTGGGAAACAGTTGCAAATGTCGCTGTCTGTGAAGGCTGAAATTGTCTCTCAGTTTTGAAATGGAGTCTCCCAGGCGAAACTAAGCCGAGACTATGAATTGACAAAGTCGACAATTTCGACAATCATCCATAATGGCAACAAAATCACGGCAGAGTTTGAGGCCAACAGATTGAAAGATGATTGTAAACGGATGCGGCGGGGGCGTGACACATCCTGAACTGGAGATGGCAGTTTTTATTTGCTTGCTGACTGAATGTTTTCAGATATGAAGCAATAACGCCACCGTCGTTTGTTTCATGTCTAATAAAATATATTTTTTCTTCATACTCTATACAGTTACAGTCAAACTCGGTTTTCGAACGTCTCTGTTCTCGACCAATTCGGTTTTCGAACAAAAATTTCGAGTTTTTTATGCCTCGGATGACGAACACATTTCGGTTCTCGAACAAACTGAGCGCACTTGAATGCACCATTTGACTCCTCTCGCCTTCCTTACGCGAGGAAGTGACGAGGAAGTGACGCTTCCTCGGGTTGCTTTCCATTGTGAGCAGACGTGTTCAGTAAACATTTTTATTTTAAAAATAGCGTGGTTTCGGTTTTCAAACACTTTCGGTTTTTGAACAGCCTTCCGCAACGGATTATGGACGAAAACCGAGGTTTGACTGTGTTGTATAACATGTTCATGATTTTACATAGATAAATGTTCATATTATCTTATACATTGTAGTTGGCAGCCATTTTATTGGAAATAGTTACAAAGAACGTCCGTTATAAGGTACAAATTCGTTATGTCCCTCGAGGTACGTTGTAACGAGGTTCGACTATACATATGACATTTTGAAATATGGTATTATTTTTTTGGAGCCTAAAACAGTCTGCACACTTTATCATGATCATTAAGGCATTCGCCACATTTTTATCAAATGTAAACATGTCAACCACAACAAAACAACAACAGCAACACTCTATATGAAAGACAAATGATAAACGCAGTCCCAGCATCTGGAAAATGACGCCTTAGCCCTTTTCAAATGCACCCCAACTGCTCTCCAGGCATTCTATGCTGCTTATTTGACGGCAAGTCATTAACTAACAAAAGGATGGATGACGTTCGACCTCCATAAATAACCACAATATGAGCAAATAAATAAGACAGCCAGAAAGTGGAGGGCGTAGACGAGAAGCGATGCATTTTAGTGGGGAGACCTTGCACACGCAAACAGAGAGAAACCTAATGGGGGCTTTGACTAAGTTATCATTCAATGCTGAAACTGATGTATGCAAAGGTGACAAAGGACGCTCTTGCAGTAATCAAGTCTTATGGGAGAAGTCAGAGCATCCAGACGATGAAGATTTTGCCCTCTCAAGTCGCTGTGAAATTTCAGTTCCAAGGAGAGCAGGCGAGTGATTTAAATTCGAATCAAACTGTCAGAATAGTGTTAAAGTTACAATACGTAATACACGGCTCAAAATAAGCCATTTCACATCGCTTACAGCCCGATGACAACTGAGATAGGCTCCAGTACGCCTGCGTCGGTCCTGAGGATAAAGCAGTTCAGAAACTAATAAAGCATAGATATATCAAAATCTCACATACACCCTGGAGTGCCTTCACAAACCCCCAGGGTGACACATACATATGCCATGTGTAATATAATCAGGACTCTGGACTAACTTTTGCACTGATAGCACTGGTACTAGCAACTTTTTCAGTTGGTTGCACTGCACGACATTTTTGTGGGAGGTCCAGTTGGCCGCATTTGTGAGCATATCGGACGCACTGGTTCCTGGCCTTTTTTTTCTTGTAACATCACAAATTCATTTTCATAAGTTTTTTTTGGTTGGTTTTTTTAAAATATAATTTTAATAATTTTTTTAATATATTTTCAGTTGTTATATCAGTACAGACATTTGTCATATCAAATCATCGGAATTGAAAATACAAATGTCAGAAATCCAAATGAACCATTTTAACGATGAATTTTTGTGAATTTTGGATGGGAAAAAAGGTGCACATTTCACTCCATCTGTTGCTGTGTGACATCATTATGTGATGCTTCATGTGTTTTGGAGTAAACTGATTATTTCAAGGGTGGGAATTGCAACCACCTGGGCATGGCCAATTACAGCTCTGACCTGATTGGCTTGCAGCTCAGGTGTACTCCTTTAAAAAGGGATTGAGGAAGTCATTGTGGATGGACAGCTTGGAGAGCATTGATGCATGTGTATGCTAAACCTGGTTAGCTGTGTCCGATTGAAATAAACAAAACAGGAAAATCTGGTTCCTGGCTGAACTGATTTTTATTATTTTTCCACACAACCTGCTTTTTCGCCGCATAACAACAAAAGTTTTCTATTCACATTAATGAGGATTTGGTGTATTACAGAGTCCAGGAGTGTTTTTTTCTATTATTTTAATTGTATTTCCCCCTGCTTACATTTTGGGTCACTGTCACTTCAGTGAACATCCTATTATAGATGAAGGCACCCCACTGATTCAGAAAGAGGTTGACAAGGAGCCTTGTAGGACAAGCCAAAGTAAAACAGTCCTTTCAAGACATCCTAAATGAGAATAATACAGTATCTTGATGGAATCTAGCTCCCACATGCACCTTTGGGCACCAGGCAATTGAGAATAGAGAAAATAAACCTGAAGGTTTTATTGCTATTTTCTTTTTATGATGGTTTAATATAGTCTATCAAATATGTTTTCCCTAATCTTCGCTTTTGTGAAAGAAAACAATACGTACTGGTACTTTTTCAGATGCTGCGGCATGGTGAGAAGACTAGAAAGTGCTGTATTTGAAAATTGGATTTTCTTTCTTCAAGACAGCACAAAAGACAAAAATTTACGAGAGCTCCATAGGCCTATTCAATGTAAAAACTCAGATGTGACAAAATACAAACACACAGACGCCAAACGCATTTCAACCAAGAAATATATTATCCTGAAGTCTTAAAATAACCTTGCAGATTAACGTGACAGCAGTGTTGTATCCAGGCAACAGACGACTTCTGACTCAATTCTACCATTCAATCACACGGGGGTGACCTGTTAATCATATGGTACACAAACGTGAACACACACTGAGTGGAGGATGACGGGATCACGAGACATTTCAAAAATCTCTAGGACATGCGGGACAAAAAAGGCATCAGAGGGCAAAGGAAGAGGGTGAAATCTTCCCTGTCACTGCCCATCAGTAGGCTGGGCAGTGTCATATCCTGAAACGCATCTTTTAAAGCAGGGGTGTCAAACTCATTTTTGTGGCGGGCCCCATTGTACTCACGGTTTCCCTTGGAGGGCTGTAAGGAATTTTGGGAAACCGTATACATGTTTAATCGCTTCCACATATTACTTACACAGCGCACAACAAATTGATGAATAACTAGTTTTGAAATCAGTCAAGGATAGTGACTGTTATTGTGGATTACATATGACAATTTAAAATTTTGGTTCTGACTTGATTGATTTGCTTTCAAGGGCCACGTAAAATTATGTGGCGGGCCAGATCTGGCCCCGAGGCCTTGACTTTGACACCTGTGTTTTAACGCTAAAATCAATGTTTTAATTGTTTTACATTGTTGGGTCAACAGAGACATGCCACATATGTGCCAACCGTTAGTCGAGTTATTTAGTGGCTTGTGAGGGCTGGTGACTCCATCAGCGAAAATGCTTTTCTTATTTTTACAAGTTAATCTCCACATGCTGGGCTCCACTTCCGCGAAGCCATTTGCTTGCCTCGTTCAACCCCTTAGCTCTGCCCTCGGTCATCATTGTCATGAAATCCACATTCGCCACTGGCCGAGCAGTAAATCGAGCGCAGTATCTAATCACTTGCATTAAAGAGACGGTGTGAAGTGTAATATAATTATTCAAACTGTTTTAAACTGTGAAAACGAGTCACAATATGTTCTCCATTAAAGTTCTATATAGTGCGCATGTGTACATGTAATGTGTGTGAATCCCTTGACCACAAAACGGCCCCCCATTTGTGTCCATGCACCGAAACACCTCGGGGACGACCTCACCACATGCGAAGGATAGAGCTGATGGTATTCCAGGGAAGAAGATAAGCAAACATGAGGATGACTTATTTCGTTCTGTCTGTATATTTTCAAGCAACGGAAATTCCTGCTGAGATGAGCACAATGAAAAGCGGAATCTTTGGTTGTATTGTGTGATTTATCTGCCAGTCAGTAATGGTGCATTTCTCTTTTCATTGCTCTAGCCCATTATAAAGACAATTTAAGTGTATAGAATGGCCTGACAGTTCCTCATTCATACACCACATCATTGTCACCGTGACAATGTGAAGACCAAGCAGATTACGATGACCGACGTGGCTCCTGTCTGTAAGGGTGTCATCGTCCCAAAAAAAATACCCTGCTGCGCACTATAATTAGACATGTTGATGCATATGATATGAGCTCTATGAGTGTTGACTTCAGCAGAGTAGCAATCAAGTTGAACTAATTTCTATAACGGTTAGCAATACAGTACACCAACACACCTTCATGATCCAGCCTTCTTTTTTCAACTTTTTCTACACGTCTTCTGTCTGATTGTGGATGAGCGGGAGGCGATCCCAGCTGACTTTGGGTAACAGGTGTGGGGGGTTGGTGGGGATTTAGGGCTTCAGGTCTGTTTGCCAGCCAATTACAGACGTGCGCATCCTTTCATAATTACTTTATGGGCGAAGAGCAACCAACCCTCCGCATTCCACAAAACAGGACGAAACACCTGTCAGTTCAGGCCAGGGGTCGGCAACCCAAAATGTAGAAAGAGCCATATAGGACAAAAAAAACCCCCCAAAACAAATATGTCTGGCGCCGCAAAAAAAATAAAAGCCTTCTATAAAACTTGAACAATGAAGGAAACACATGCTGTATGTATGTAAGAGACTGGACTTTCTCAGAATTGCTTATGTTATTCATTCCTTTGTTGTGTGTTCACAAACGCCTCCATAGAATTTATTTTGTGATTTCCGCGCTTGATTTTTTTGTTTTGGTGCATTATTTTCGCTTTTCTTAGTGTCAGTGAAGTGATCATTAATTTCCGTTTTTCAGAGGCTGTCTTTGAACGCCCCTCGAGGTGAACGAGAAGAGAGAAGGCACGGAGGATGCAGACGTGTCTCTGTTTGTCGAGACTGTTAAAAGCATAAATAAAGTGTACGTTTTAAAAAACCAACACCACAGCTCTCCTTTTTCGGAGCTGCAACATGTATCTATTTGAGCTATATTAGCCTACTATCAAAATCTTTTTCCATTTTCAAACATTTTTTTATAAAGCTCCAGGGAGCCATTACATGTCGCTAAATAGCCGCATGCGGCTCTAGAGCCGCGTGTTGCCGACCCCCGGTTTAGGAGATTGGCGGAGATCAGGACAAAGCACCTGTAGAAATACTAAAGGTCTACAATGTCTTCCATTTTACACAAAATGTCTTGAATAACTACCAAATGTGATGTTTAAGCATCATTCAGGTTGACACACACAGTATTATATCAGACAGTCAAAACGTATGGTAATGTGTTTAAACTTTGTCAGAAGACATTACCAACAAAGAAAACAATACTGCAGCAAGTTCAAGTTCAAACCATCATGTAATGAGCATCAGATACAGTAGATAGTGCGAGAGGGAGGAGAGAAGTGATGGATAAATGGATAGATAGAAAGGCAGGTACATACCGGCGTCTGAACTGTACATGTAGACAAACTTGTTCCATCCATAGTATTCGATCACACCTACAAGAGCGTCCTGCAACTCGGGCCTCAGCTGGATGACAAATTGGTTGGCCGTCTCAATCGGGAAGGACGGAGTAACAAAGCAGACGTGCAGGGCGCCGCAGAAGGACATGAGCATGTTGACCGTCTTCCTGTCATACAAGCCGATGATGGCGTACACACCTTTGGAGAACTGGGAGCAGACTGCAGGAGGAGGAGAAAAAAAAAACACTTGTGAATGAATTTTGGAAGAACAAAATTCAATGTATTTAAAATGCTAATAACTCTTTCTTGTAAGCAAAACTACACAATCAAAATATAAGTGTACAATCTACAGTACGTGTATGTACAGTAATACTGTTGGCAAAGGAGTATAGATTCCCATTTTTGAGTCTGACGGCCTAACCAGCGGATAAGTCCAACACACGCGCTTACGAGTGTGTGTGGCTTTCGTACACCGAATCAAAGTTTGACTTAACCTTCACTTCATTAACCTGTCAACTTGTATGTTTTCACCGTATTTTATACGTTTTTTTATCATTTCAAATCATGTACGGCGTATTACAACTTTTATACGGGGTGCACCAATCTCACAAAGACCATTTTGGCTCAAATCCAGATCGTCTCACCCTACTGGTAGCCAACGAAAATCGCTACTATTGTCACGGCAAACCAGAACAAGTAATCCTCAATCGTGTATTTTTTCCCATCGCTGCGTACGGTCGGATTGATAAAGCACGATGTGCACATGCGCGGTAAGCAGTTGTACGGGTTTTTGTTGCTTTGTAAGGAGAATCGTAATCATTTATAAGGGCAGCTATTAGCCGAGGTTGACAGGTATGCAGTCATCTCATTGCAGCTGTTGTGTTAAAATTACCGTATTTTCCACACTATAAGGCTCTTCGGAGTATAAGGTGCATCTTCAATGAATGGCCTATTTTAAAACTGTTTTCATATATAGGCCGCACCACATTTTAAGGAACATAGAATAGAAGCTCCAATAGTGGCTGCGGTTGCATTATGCATCCACTAGATGGACATATGCTCAAGGGAATACAATACAATAAATCTTTAGTTCTATAGAGCTTTCACAACCGCTACGGCTGTAACAAAGTGCTTTACAGAACATTTCAAATGCTACAGCCAAGAAATCAGAATATTGATGCATACATAAAGCGCATCGGATTGTAAGGCGCACTATCAGCTTTTGAGTAAATTGAGTGCTTTTAGGTGCACCTTAGTGCGTACAATATGGTACATTGCACACACACACACACACACACACACACACACACACACACACACAGACATTCCCGGTTTACATGCTCGAGGCAGTTTTTAAGCAAGCATAAGATTTGGAGCTTAGTTGATTTAATGACACTTTTCTGGCAATCATTTTGAAATTAGAAGAGTCGACAATTAGGCAGCTACAGTTGGGAGTACACACACACACACACACACACAACTTTCTGTAAAACTTTGGGGATGTGTGGTGCATCAGCCAAGGAAGAAACCACTCCTTGTTGTCAAGGGTCCGTACCGTGTAACCTGCTAAATCCTGTCTGACAATTCACACTTGTATTAGTTGACTCCAGTGATTGTACGAGACAACAAATGGTTGGGTCTTCATGCAAGATAAAAGGCAGACCTTGTTCACAGCACATGGCTGGACTTTTTATCGCAGCAGAAGCTATTAGTATTGAAATGAAATACATTTCTATTCATCCAACCCAGGTCCTCCAATTTGGGTAGCGTACGCCGTACCAGAACCCTGTCCATTTGTTTTCCACCAGCCTGTCTGTTTACCATCAGTGAAAGCTGCAGGAGCTGAAGGCAGATTAGGTGTGGAGAGGTTAATCAATGTATCCCCGGGGTTCCACTGACATTTCACTGGCAGCAGTAGGCGGCTTCCATCTATCATTTGCTTTCATCCCTCACTTTCTCCACCTCTCTTTTGCTCATTTTCTGACTGTCAAACTGAATTCATTGACACCCTAAAATCCCCAAAATAGCTCATTTATTTTTGCAGTCCTATCATTAGTAGGACACTACAATCACACGTGCAGGTTTTGGTCTCGGCAACTTCTGCTGTGGCAATTGGTGGTCCTTATCTCAGTATTTATGAGAACAGATTGATATTCCTGCCGGTCCCCTACACCAGGGCCAGCTCACCACCAGAAGCCGGGGAAAAGTCAGTGACGATGGCCTGTGTCCAAAACGCCTAACCTGTCACAGACCTGCACCCTCCAGGCAGGCAAATGTGTGTTCTTGCCTATGACGAAGACAGAGGGTGAAGGGGAGGGGGCAGGGGATATACACATAAAAATACATGTGTACACACACACACACACACACACACACACACACACACACACACACACACATGCACAAATACACACAGACACATACACGCGCGCAGCTTCGAGTGCTCCAAAAGCCTGGTGACTCACCCTACTTAAAGCAAGCCCTGAAATAGGCATTTTGCACCTCGCCACACTGACTCTTTTCTTCATGGCCTGCACATGTTCTGGCTTGTAAATGCATATTCTACCACTATACATTACATTTCCTATTCTATAATCTATATCCAATTTTTGCGCAGCCTCAATGTTATGCCTGTTTGACTTTTTCTACATTGCACCATGACTAACACAGCCTGTTAGCATATTACCTGGAATATAACTCATTTCCCCTCATTACAGTGTGTGTTTTAGCTATTTTCTAATAATAAATAGAGGAGAAAAAACCCTGGAGCCATTTGGTATGGACTAACTGCTCCAGGCTGGGAAGAGAAGCATGAGGTTGTCCTAATCTGATGTGATCATACCACAGAACATAGAGTGGCACCTCCAATTTTGAACACCCTCGAGCTAAAAAAATTTCAGAAAAATACTCCGGGGAAAAAAATGCACAAAATGAGAGGGCAAACTAACAAACTCTGAGTGATATTGGCGTTTCATGAGATTTTCGCTAAAGTTCGACATCATGTGCAATAAGTGGACTAGAATTAAAAACTGAAAAGTGTAAGTCGGGCTCAATAATGGAAAATAACAATGATCATAATTATTTTCATCCATCCATTTTTCACCGCTTATCCGGGGTCAGGTAGTGGGGGCAGCAGCTTTAGGAGGGAAGCCCAGACTTCCCTCTCCCCAGCTACTTCTTCGAGCTCTTCCTGGCAGATCCCGAGGCGTTCCCAGGCCAGCTGGGTGACATAGTCTCTGCAGCGTGTCCTGGGTCGTCCCCGGGGTCTCTTGCCAGTGGGACATGCCTGGAACACCTCACCAGGGAGGCATCCAGGAGGCATTCTAATTAGATGCCCGAGCCACCTCATCTGGCTCCTCTCGATGTGGAGGAGAAGCTGCTCGACTCTGAGCCCCTCCCAGATGACCGAGCTTCTCACCTTATCTCTAAGGGAGAGCCCGGACACCCTACGGGGAAAACTCATTTCGGCCGCTTGTATCCGGGATCTCGTTCTTTCAGTCACGACCCATAGCTCGTGACCATATATGAGGGTTGGGACGTAGATTGAGAGCTTCGCCCTTTCGCTCAACTCCTTCTTTACCACGACAGACCGATATAACGTCTGCATCATAATAATTATTTTCATTGAGATTGAAATCATGACGATTAAAATAATGATGCACTGATTTCACTTTAGTATTTATTGTACTTATAAAGCTCAACCACTGAAGCATTGAAGAAGCATTACCGTTATCTTTTGTGCCATTAAGTAGTGTTATCTTACCTATTTTAATGTGTTTCTGTAGTGCTTATGTGTGAATATTCGTGATTTGAAAGGCTATCACTCCGAAAGTCGATGCTAATTTTCTGTTCGCATTTGAAGGGGATCCTCCATTGACTTTAGCATCAGCGCTTAGAGATGTTTTAAAAATGAAGCGTGTTTTGCATTAAATACAGAATATGTGTAATTCTTTTTGTTGTGTGTTTATAGTTTTGCGGTACACTGGGGTGTCATTAAACAGAGTAAAGCACGCTCATGGACGGCAGAATCACATATGCAACATGGTTGCTATTCAAGTAACATGGTGCATTCGGGGTACTTTCACAACATTAGGAAAATCGTTTTTCTTTTATTCTAACGTTTTTAAGTTCGACAGGAGTCAAAATCAAAATTACATCACTGTATACGTTTGGAATTATCATCCAGCCCTACATTTTTGGGGCTGAATTGTAAATCATGTCAATGAAAATGGGTCTTCTACCTTTAACGCACTCAATGTGTTTTAGTACTGTTTCCTTATTTACACACTAATGATGGCATCAAGAGTAATTTCAGGTTCAGCTTCTTGCTCAATGACTCCTTAACATGGTGATGGCGGAGTGGCAATCGAACCTGCATCATTCACTTTAACTGGCATCATTTAGGTTGAGGAAACCACCACCTAACCAATGCTTCATGACTTGTTAAAACCCTGCCAGCCCAGTCAAAATGGATCTAGGTAGAGCATAGTCATGTTCCTTATGTGTGAAAACAATAGAGGTGGTCTGAGAAACCAAAAAAAACGTTCCAGCAACGTGTCTCTTAGTCAGTTAGCTGTCATGGCGGCACCACTGAGACTCTCTGGCAGGAATTAAAGCTGCTAAAGAAAATCTTTAAAAGCTGGAGTTGAGATTGAGTATTTTGTCATCATTAAGGATTCCTCTCCAGGAATTAGTGAAATTGCCAAACTGACTTGGCTTCACAAAATCCAGAGAGAGTTTCGGAAATAATACCGGATTTGACTCACAATTCTGCTGCGTCATATTCTCATTTACACTTCAAACAAACATCACCCAGAAACATCAGTCTTATGCATAAAGATGCAGATGGAGCTTTATGGAGAGTTTATACTTCCAATACCTCCCAGCCATTTCCAATCGGGAAAAAAAGCACATTGATTTGCAGCAGCTGAGGCCAGCGTTCCAAGCCACATGAAAGAAAATCTTAAATCCTAGAGGGCCACAACAGGAGGGTGTGTCAAAAACAACACACACATTTAGGTTCTTGCCTATTCAGTGTTGCCTGTAGCATGCAGCTGTCCCTCTTCTTAGCATGAGCCAAATATCAAATGACAGAAGTGTCTGTGTCGGCTGCACAAGGAGAGCATGTTAGTGACAGTTTTTTTTTCCCTCATTGCATTTGATTTAAAACATGATGGAGGATGGTTGCGAGGAGACAGTAGATGGGTCAGTAATACATCTAAAATTCTCAGTTTGTAGCTTAAACAGTAACTGATTTCAATATCATTGAAAATGCGAATATTGACTTGTTAAATACAATAAAATACAATACAGCTACCGCATTGGCCCGAATATAAGACAGCCCTGATTCTAAGACGACCCCCTCTTTTTCAAGACTCAAGTTTGAAAAAAGACTTTTTGAACACCAAATTCGTTTTTATACAGAAAATAATTACAGTACATCTCAAACAAATGATTATAACAATATATTACATCATAACTTCTCCTCAGCTGCCGGGTAACCTGGCCGATCTTCGACCCACTTTTCTCCAGATTGTCACTACGTTTCTCCATTTTCTGTTATCTCTTCTATTATTTTCTTCTCTTTTCCTTCTTACCGCTATTTTTTTATTTTTCTTCTTCATGCCACCGCTATTTTTATTTTTATTCTCGTGGTAGGGGTTCACATTGGCCTGGGGAGTCAAGTTTAGCATTCGCTTCAATGATATCTGGCGCCATCTAGCGTCGTGAATGGATATAATGTTTAGACCCCGAATATAAGACGACGTCTTATTTCAATGCAAAAAAACACCATCTTATATTTGGGCCAATACGGTATTTATACAGTGCTTTCACAGCGGCTGCAGCTGTAACAAAGCGCAGTTAACATAAATTAACATTAATACAACAAAAAACAAAACAAAAATAGTTGATCACCGTTAAAAGTAGCCTGATAAATTAGTCAAAAATAGTACAAAGATGATTCATTCATTTATAGTTGTAACATGAAGTTAAAAAGAAAGTAACACGGCTGTGTCAACATATTCCACAAACATGGCAGACATGCTGTTGATAAGCTGTCCTGAAAACACAAGTGGAGTCTCAAAGGTTAAATAGTCTGTTCCAGATTGACCTTTGATTAAAAAATAAATAAACAAATACATTTGAAAATCAAAAGCTTTGAGGCTGCCATGCAGATAACATGCCGCCCATGTTGGAAGTAATATTTTAGTATTTTTAAATGCCACGCATGTCATTTCTTGCCATCTCTTGTCAAATGTAGTTCAGGTATCCAGGGATACCTCAAATTATGAATGTCGTTCGTTCTGTGACCCTGTTTTGTAACTCAAAATGTTTGTAAATCTTGATAATTTTTTCCAATGAAATTAATGGAAATGCATTTCATCCTTCCAGTGCCCAAATATGTTACATTTATGTTTTATATATGTAATATATACATTTTCTTTTTAAGCTTTTGTCTCTCGATTTTCTAATTGTTTTTGAACACCCAAAATGATCCAGGGAAACTTGTCATTTTTGCCACAGTAATCAGCATTGATGAATTTTCTGAAAGTGGATGTTCATGTAAAATACCTAGCTCGTGTTCACTCAACTACATTCAGCGGTGCAAAATCATTGCCATGAAGGAATTTGTGTGATTACTCATAAATCCTTTCATTGCTGAAAGTCACATTGATGCTGTATTGTTTTCATTTTTGTTTGGGGATTAAGGGGGGGGGGGGGGGGGATGACAAGGGCAGGACATCTCCTGTCACATCAGTTGGTAATACACACCACCTCCAAAAGGGTGAAGGGTCACTCAATCAACCGCAGAGCACTTTGAGGGGCTGATAAACACGTCTGACACCAGACACCGGAAAACGTACGCAACGGCGCTCCGCTCAGCCACCCATGGCTGATAACTGTCAGTTGATGTGTGTAATAAAAAACAGAGCATGTTGTATCCCCTCTGGTCCCATCCGTCTTGCGGAGAATAATAAGCTACATTAATGAGAGGCCTAACAAAGGAAGAAGTCGATACGTTATTCACAGAGCATCTCACACACGCATCTTGCGAAGAAACCCTTAGGTGACGGGTGGCTGGGAGAGGGAGCCCTTCGACACAGCGTGACTCACACAGTGCAATCAATCTCCCCGTGTGCACATAACCGGAACCCAAGGGACGGGGACACAGCACCAGCGTGGTTCCGCATGAATGTCTTCATCAGTGACTGGGTGGGGTACTGAGTTGGGATGTCTTTTTGAGAAAATGATTCATGGCACCTCTTAGTGCATGGGCAAAAACTTTACTTCAACCATGGAGCTTTTTTTGGGGGGGGGAGTTTGATGAATTGGCCCTTGCCAACCCTCTTGACATCCCGCATGGCCCCCTGGAGTGTTGTACTCCAGGGAGGTGTGCTTGCTATTCCCCCATATAAACTGCTTTAGCTCCTCTGGCTCCAGGGAGATTTAAAACGAAGCAGTGCTTATGACACTGCTGTTCCTGATGGCTACGTGTGTGCGCATGTGGTTCTGTCACCAAAAAGAAAAGACAAGAAAAGGGAAAGATGAATGAGGTACATCAAGTAAGATGTAAAACATAAAAGAATATAGATCAAAGCCCAAGAAAAGCAACAATTACATTGAACTTTGTAGCATGATATGAGTTTGATTGCCTTATTTTAACCAGACTAACGGGCACTTCATGACCAGCAGGAATGTCTTAATACTTAGGTGCCGACAGTAGAACTGCAAAACCGGTGGGAAGGAGAGAGAAAAGAACAGATGTGTTATTGCTTGTGAGAGGAGATAATGGGGTAGAATGCTGCACGTCGGGAAAACAAATACCGGCCTAGCAGTGGGAAATAGGGATCGCTGGGTGAAATCTAGATTTCTCCCATTTCCTCTAAGTAATAAAACAATGGCGCTGCATCGCCTCATTAGACAGGTAATCGAGAGTGCAAGAACACTCGCCTCGGCAACGGGTGCTTCTCTCCTTCTCTAACCCGCCCTTGCTGGGCTATTGTCTCTCCTCCTGTTTTCCTGTGGTGTGCAGCCCAGCCCTGCCACCTGCTGAATAAATACTTACCTAGGGAGTAGGTCATAGAACCCTAGCCGAGACCATCTCCCACCACGCGGTACGGAAATACCAATTATCTCCCTAACAATCCTCCTTTTGCAATTATCTTCCCATCTACATCTCTGGTAGTAAGTACATGGGCAACGTTTCGCTCACAGTTTCAATTCTCTGACAGTAGAGGTGATGGGGTTGAATATGTGGCGCAGAGAGAGGCAACACATGCGGCAAGCGAATACATTCAGCAATTGGAATGAAAGAAATCTTGTAGCGACCCCCTATGTTAAAGAATTTGTATCTGTCAGTTCGTATCACTCTCATATTAGAGGACAATGACCGTCTATTGTACACTTGTTTGCAAACGTTCTGTACTGTTGGTTACTGCATTTATTTTCTCGGTCTGTAAAATATTTTAAAAAAGAGCATTATTTTAAAAAAGTGGTATTTTGTGTGTGACAGGCCTCGAAGTTAACTCAATAAACACAGCATTTCAAAAGCACAACCACACCATCACATGTACAGTCAAAACTCTGTGTTCGAACGTCTCGGTTCTCGACCAATTCGGTTTTCGACCAAAAATTTCGAGTTTTTTATGCCTCGGATGACGAACAAATTTCGGTTCTCGAACAAACTGAGCGCACTTGAATGCACCATTTGACTCCTCCCGCCTTCCTTACACGAGGAAGTGACGCTTCCTCGTGTTGCTTTCCATTGTGAGCAGACATGTTCAGTAAACATTTTGATTTTAAAAACAGTGTGGTTTCGGTTTTCGAACAATTTCGGTTTTCGAACAGCCTTCTGGAACGGATTATGAACGAAAACTGAGGTTTGACTGTATGTACATTGCATACATATATGATGGTTGGAACATTTTTTTGAAAACCATTTCAGTTATTCCGTCAGTCCTTTTGCGCAACTCTTTTTTTTCCCCCGCAAACCCAAAATGGTGGCATGTATGGTTACGACGACATTCATGGTTACGTCAGTGCATCATGATATATGTATCATATGTTTCCAGGGACGCAGAAGCCAATTGCATTGCAAGACAGAACTAGTCTCGAAGGCTGATTTGTTGGTTTTTTCCTGGTCTGGTTAGACTCATAATGATGCTACCGCCAGCACCATATGCCATCACTACAGAGTCTTTATATAACGAACACAAGATCTCAGGCATATGAAACGGATGTTGGAATTACAACATCACATTCCAGTGTTCATGATTGAGGAGATTTGTTTATCACAGAAACCTGGTTTAACCCGAGGATATTCGATGCTAGTCAGCCCCCGGCGTAGGAAACTCAGAGGCATATACACAAACTGTAAAAACTCTAACATTGACTTGATTTGGATGTCAATCCCCTCAAATGAAAGCTGATAGTCTGCAGTTCAATCACGTTCGTTTCATTTGAAATCCAGTCTCATGAGGATTACAGTCAAAAGGATGACAATTGTGTGCGTTCACGTCCCGTGAATGAAGACATGAAGTTAACAGACTTTGTACTTGGTGCATGAGCTGAGCTTCTTCGCACATAATTATCGAAGAGAGTAAGAGTACACATATTCATTCCTCTACCCAGATCCATATTAGATATGTCAGATAGGAATTATGACATAACTTGTATGATCCATTTAATAATGTGAGCTTTTTTATTGAGGAGAATGATTATAATATCATTGTTTTTCAACCAATGGATTTAAGCCACACATTTGCGAAAAAAAACCCAACAACAACAACACACGCAAATGTACCTTCACGGTGTGAACTTGGATGCACAGGTTGGTTGTCCCATTTGACAACCAAGTGAAGATAATATTTTTGTTATGCCTGCCACTATACTCCACTGGCATGGATAGAAAAACAACAAAAACAATGATAATAATAATAATAATAGCTACCGTATTTTCCACACTAAAAGGCGCACTGGATTATGAGGCGCACCTTTAATGAATGACCTATTTTGTAATTTTTTTCATACATTGGAAGCACCGCATTATAAGACGCAATATACAATGCATCCACTAGATGGAGTTACGTTCAAGGAAATGCCAGCAGAACGATCGAATGTCAGTAAAACCTATTTAATAAAGCAGTGAAACAGTTCACTTAACCAACAGCAAGTTATAACATTGACTCGTTAATGTTGAACTGCGTAACCGATCGCCTTAAGTTTGAACTCTGCGTTGTCAGCATGTCTCGAGCAAGGAGCCATTTTGGGGTTGAAATATTACCGTAATGACCATACACAAGGTGCATCGGATTTTAAGGCGCGCTGTGAGCTTTTAAGAAAATGGAAGGCTTTTAGATGTGCCTTTTAGTGCGAAAAATATGGTACATCTATCTATCTATCTATCTATCTATCTATCTATCTATCTATCTATCTATCTATCTATCTATCTATCTATCTATTGAGAAAGAGAGAGAGAGAGAGAGAGAGAGAGAGAGAGAGAGAGAGAGAGAGAGAGAGAGAGACTGTCAAACACATTTAGCATTCAGCATTTGTTTTGTTGCAGTCTCTCAGCCGTCACAAATTACAATGTGCTTTTGCTTATAGGATTGCCTTACGAGCCTAATCCACTCAGGGAAAATTACATCGCATGCATGAAACACCTAATTTGTGTGTGGGATGTGCATTGCGCCGCACTAACAATCCTCAACTGTTTCAGATCTGGTGACACGGCACGGCCGTGAGTCAGTGCCACAGGAGTACGCATTTTATGGATAAGAACGGCACCGTGCTGCGAAAGCAGCTGCAACGTGTCACACTGTTTAATATACTTGTAGAATTTTCCTCTTTATTAGACTATGCAAAGGCTCCCGAGATGTGCAGTCAGTGACAAAGGAACAACTTCACTGCTGTCTTTGCCACCAAAAACATGACAGCTGCCATCATGGTGCGCTCCCTCTGCATCCCCAAACACATTGTTTTCTAATTGCCCGCCCAACACATCACAAGCTCAGACCTCCACATCCCAGCTGCCATTACCTCCAGAGATGACAGATTTCTTTTAAATAGTGGGGATGCTGTTTGAATACAAAGAAGCGGCATGAGCATGAAGAGTGCTTTTTTGGCGCACAATGGGGTGGGGAAATGACAAGGAAGCTGACATCAGCTACAGTGGATGATTTGAACACCAACATGAACTCAGAATTCAACATGAAAGTTCAGGGAAAGAAAAAGCTAAAACGGGGAAGACAATGGGAAAAGACTAGTTTCTCAGTTTCCAGTCCATATTCTTGCCAGTTTCATGTGCGTACTGTATGTAGTCTTCAACAAGGGTAACTGCAACTAGGGGCAGGTTAGAAAATAGTAATGATAGCAATACATTCATTCATTCATTTTCCGATCCGCTTTATCCTCACAAAGTTCGCGGGGGGTGCTGGAGCCTATCCCAGCTGTCTTCGAGCAGTCGGCGGGAGACACCCTGAGACACACAGAGAGACGAACAACCATCCGTGCTCACATTGACACCCAGGGATAATTTTGAGTGTTCAATCAGCCTGCCATGCATGTTTTGGGAGGAAACCGGAGTACCCAGAGAAAACCCACGCAGGCCAGGGGAGAACATGCAAACTCCACAAAGGGAGGCCGGAGCGGATTGAACCCGGTACCCCTGCACTGTGAGGTCGATGCGCTAACCACTGGACCACCGGGCCCTTGTACAATACCAAACTGAGCAAAACTAGTACTGCCCTTGTGCCCAACTACTTAACAATTAAAACATCTGTACAAAAGATGGCTCCATTTTGGCCCCCTGCAATGATTAATTACATTTCCAATATTTGTTATGGAGATTTATTAACTGATCCTGAAGTGATCACCGTGTAGAATGGAGATGTATTGATGAATGATTCTGAAGCAACCGTGGCAATTTATCAACGCAACACTGTCGAGACAGAAGTTCAATCTGTTTGTAAAAAACAAAACATGTTAAATTCACTATTAATTCTTATTTTATCAGTAGTAGCCCATCCCTTGATACAACCTCCTAGAATTAACTGGAGTTGAGAATTTAGCGGATCACCTTGTATGTTTAGGTTCCATACAAACTACATGTTCATCAATTAATCTTTATTAATCATTTTTTATTTGTACCTGTATAGCACTTTTTGATATGCATCTCAAAGGGCTTTCAATGCATTGAAAACAAACCCTGGGGGGGTTACGCAATTCTCTCCTGCACTAGTGTACCTGTACTGTATGTGACAATATCAGAAAGGAAACAATATGACACGTCCGGTAATTTTTCCCTCCGAATAATTTCTCTCCTCTTGCCCCATGTGCACATTTGTCGGAATTTCTTGTGTAAAGCAACGCAGGTGGAGACAGCACACAGAAACAATCTGCGTGCTCCTCCTGCTCCGCGCTCCATCACTCTGCTGCTTGGGGAGCACTTTTGGCCGATCTACATTGATTGCTATGGGCCATTCACTATCCCCGATGTTGGCTCCTCATTCATCAAAACAGCACCTGCCAGATTCTCGCTCCTGAGAGAATGGTTGTCAGTGATTTATTATTGTTTTTCCTCCCTCAATTCTTTGTTTTCCCCTCAACAAATAACCATCAGGTAGGAACACTGACCTGCTTTTCTTTTTCAATATTACATCCAAGCAATCCCTCTAATCATGAAAGGACTGCGGATGTCAGTCACCGAAGCTGCACCTCACGAGCCGACGGAAAAGCAACACAATATAGTACATCACTTCAAGGTTCTCCCACAGCAGCCACGGGGCCGAAAAAAAAATGCAATTTAACCTTCTCAACACTTGCAGTGCATCCGAGCTGACACTTTAAGGACTTGTTTTAAATCCTGAAAGGGGGGTGGGGTGGGAGTGTACATTGGTGAAAAGACCCAAATCAGGGCTGACAGGAGATGATCATTTCTTTTTCCCTTTCCCCCAGAGAAGAATTATGCAGAACAGTTGTTAATAGAGCTGCTTTTCCAGGGGTTATTATTGAATATTTAAAATTCATAGTTCCATGGGGTGTTTGCTTTGGATGCGTTCAACTGAATAATACATTAAACACGTCTGCCCAATCTCTTGTTAACTATTGTTTTTGTGTAGACACGTGTGTGACACCCACACACCCACACACACACACGCACACACACACACTTAAAAATTTTAATTCAGTAATCAGCACAAATTTACATGAGAAAGAAGAAATTAGTTAGGTGGTTTTTGACTCACACACACACACACAAAAAACATCTGTCATTTCTGTTCATTACAACCAGAAGTGTTTTGCTACCAGTTAAATCATTACTATCGTGCTGAGCTTCATGGTTTTTTTGTATCATACATTGAAATGACTTGTGGTGTCAGACTGAAAAGTACGTTCCGGGTTGGTAAGCTGTTATGATGGATGTTTGAAATAAATATATTCACATCGCTGTTTTATCTTTCTAATTGATATGTTGCTGACATGATGAGCAATGACTGCAATTCAGCAGTTCAGTCAAAACAAACAAAAACGATGACAAAAATCGCAGAACTCTCATTGTAATCACTTTGAGAGGCCAACAGCCTGCCAAATTTGTTTTGCATGCGGCAGGGAAAATGAACAGAAAAAGAATTAAATGGGGCAGAATTAAAGAACGACAGTAATCAATTATTTGGTCCAGCCGCATTGCCTAATAACTGGGTATGTCATGTTGCACATGCTCGACAATCACGTTATGCCAGCATTTCTGCATGTGCTGTCAATGACAATGGAGCTCTTTGCATTCCTATTTGCTTTTATTTTGTTTTGCTTTATTCTGCTATCCGCTGCCTCTTGGCCAGGTCCGCATTGCCAATGAGAATCTGTTCTCAATTCCCTTACCTAGATAAGTAAAGGTTAATGAAACAAAACAAAGAAATTAAAAAAATACATCCCTTTGTTAGAATACAACCTGGAATGTTAATTTCCTCAAATGTCCCCGGATCCGCAGCAAGTTTCACAAACATGATTCATCAGTTATTTGGCCATTTCCTTATTCTGAGCGTGGGCTAATATTTCACTGTTTGATAAAGCCCCATCCAAACAATAATAATGTACTGAACTTATCTTTATTGTTAAACATTGTCTAATTATCCAGACAGTCATATCAAGCGCTATAGATATTGACAGTTCATGTGCCATTAAAATGTTTTAATGTCAATATTAAGGTTGTTCCAGGGCTTGCTTGCTGATATCTTGCAGAGAGGTAGCCACTTCTGTAGTTCAAAAACGAAAAGGCCACGAACAAGATTTTCATCCGTAGTCCACCACCACTCGACATGACCTCTTAACCTCTACCAGCACAGCCTCTCCTTGACAAAGCCCTGTATTCATCCAATTTTGCCTCAATACTCTATAGGTGTCTTCCAGAAAGAGCATTCCATACCCAACCCTTTTATTCTATATTGATTGTCTGGGCAGGCCTCACCGATCATGGCTGCCGCTTCGCTCCTTTTCCAGCACCATCTTCAGTGAGACTCAGAGACCAAATGAAGCACCGGTCCCTCCATCACAGCGAAAATACAACTTGTCTTTTCCATGAACACTAATTAGTCTTAACAAAAGGTTTATTTCCACAATGACTGAACTGGACACAAAATCAAAGTCACATTAGTAACCCCGAAGGGAGATGAACGGTTTAAATGGCGCCGTTATAGCTTGGCACCTGGTGCTACATTCTGTCATTTAAAAGCAGGGCTTATTACCTAAAATAGCTGAAGACCGGCCACCACCACCCACCACTACACACACACACACACACACACACACACACACACACACACACACACACACACACACACACACACAAGGATATCAAAGAGAAAAGTCGATCATGAAAGCATGAGCCTGCAGAGGATTTGAAGCTTGCGACTCAGTTCGTCCTTATTAGAAACCAAGTCGATAGCAGATTATGGTAATGTGATATGTAACTGAGGGGAACAGTGACTAATATTTTCCATGTACATGCAGCAACGCTGGCAGTTATTTTGAACCACTGAAGTAGCATCTATGCAATAAGTCCATCCATCCATTTTCTGAACCGCTTGATCCTCACTAGGGTCGCGGGGGGTGCTGGAGCCTATCCCAGTCGTCTTCGGGCACTAGGCGGAGGACACCCTGAATCAGGTGCCAGCCAATCGCAGGGCACACAGAGACGAACAATCATGCACGCCCACACTCACACCTAGGGACTATTTGGAGTGTCCAATCAGCCTGCCATGCATGTTTTTGGAATGTGGGAGGAAACCGGAGCACCCGGAGAAAACCCACGCAGGCCCGGGGAGAACATGCAAACTCCACACAGGGAGGCCGGAGCTGGAATCGAACCCGGTACCTCCGCACCGTGAAGCCGACGCGCTAACCACTGGACTACCGGGCCGCCTTATGCAATAAGTGTTTCCGGTAAGATGAGACAGTATGTGTGTCCAAAATGAGAAACTACAGGTGTCACTTTATGATTTAGTGGAAGAAGAGAGTGAAATCCAAATCAGCGCCAGTCTGGCATCTGAAATGTCAGTGGTGTTTGCCAACTTTTGTTTGAGGATAAATGCACAGACGGCAGATAAAATGAATCAAATACTTGTCCATAACTGAAATTGTATCCACTTGTTCTCCATATCAAACAATATGTCCACCAAGAGGTCTAATTGCGCGCAACTAAACAAGGTTTGATCTGAAATTGTAAATGTTGATCTGATTTTGTGATGTGTGCATTAGTTATGTACAGGTAAGCCCCAAATAAATTTTAACCTGGCAAATGTTTTAGTTTGCTTAATTCATGTTGCTGTGCATATTCAAGAATTACTCAAGTAGGGAATTTGATAGATTATTTTGAAGTCTACAAGCAAAACAATTTTGCTATCTCAAGGACCTGGAGAGCTGTGCAAAAGAGTGTCGGTCTAAGATTCCAATTAAAATGTGAAATAACACGAACAAAACATTAAAAATGTTTGACAAAACACATAAATATGGTGGCCTTGAGGTGGAAAACACAACAGCAAATCAAAAAACACCAAAACAAAAAAATAAACTCAACAGCAAATAGAAAAAACAAAAACAAATAGCTTCACAACAAAAAGCTAAACACAACAAGATAAATGCATCATATACAAAAACAAAATTCAACAGCGAAAACAAATGTATTATCTCAATAGCAGCAACTAAAATCATGAATAACAGGACATTAACCAAACAGAAGTGGTCAGTGTGTGTGGGGGTGATCACACTCGTCGCTGATTGGACGAAAGGGACGGCTGGCTGACTGAATGTACCACTCGTCAGAAACGCAATGAGTCTGACCAACACCAACACCAACACAATGAAATCAACCATTCACTGTGCATCTGTTTTTTTTTTAACATGCCAAAAAAAGGTTAATTTTACACCTGCCAGTGTGAACAAAACAGGACTGGTGTGAGACAACACATGCAATGGGATGGGCAAATGCAAATTGCCTTGGTTGCAACACGGCCCCAAACACGCTAGACGCCGGCACGGAAATGAAGTTTCGTCCGTGTTTACGTTGAGTGCATAAGTGCTAGTCCAACCGAAATAGACAAAAACGGAGTGTTAAATTGACTAAAATGATGGTGGATGTTCATTCATTCATTTTCTGATCCGCTTTTATCCTTACAAAGGGTCGCGGGGGTTTGTAGCCTATCCCAGCAGTCTTCGGGCAGTAGGCGGGGGACACCAGCCAATCGCAGGGCACACGGGGACGAAAAACAATCCGCGCTCATACTCACACCGAGGGACAATTTAGAGTGTTCAATCAGCCTGCCATGCATCTTTTTGGAATGTGGTAGGAAACCGTAGTACCCGGAGAAAACCCACGCAGGAACGGGGAGAACATGCAAACCCCTACAAAGGAAAGCCGGATCCGGGATGGAACCCACAACCTCCGCACTGTGAAGTCGACGCGCTAACCACTGGACCATCGGGCTACTATGGTGTATGTGGATGTTGATAAACATTAAAACTAAATATTATTTAAAGTGAGCTTATCAATCAGCCTATTGATTGAATTTCTTTATTTTGAACATGTCAGCAAAACAATAACAATAAAATAAAAATAAGGAAAAGGACACCATTAAAAAAAAAGTTGCAATTTAAAATAAATCAAAGTCAAAGTGGACGCATTTGGTCAGGGCCACCGTAGTCTCACCGACAACTTTTCTTCAGCGAAACCATGTGTTTGCCTTAAATGCCCATCGTGGTATACCTGTTTGTATGCTTATGCTTAATGTTGAATGTGTTTCTGTGAGAAAACAAGGGAGAATGAAGCCTAAACAATCATAAAAATAGCTAGCTTTACTTGATTTTCATTTTGTGTGTTTGTGTGCATGTGTGTGTGTGTGTGTGTGTGTGTGTGTGCGCATATGTGTACGTGTGCAACGGGGGGGATCGCTTCTCGAGGAAGTGGCAAGTCATAAGAGCCAGCTGATGAGTATCACCCTCATCCGGAGCGCTATTCATGCCCTGTGCACAAGGGCTCATTGACTCAGTGCTTTTCACGCTCATGCGCTCTAAGAGCCCCCGGGGGCACTTTCCCACTGTGAACTGTCACTCACTCAAAACATCCTACACAAATGTCAGAATGGGCATCCAGATGCAAACACACATGCTCATCTATTTCGGATTACAAAATCGAAAATGCAGGAAAAGGCTGCTTTTCCCTCCTGAATCATGACACAAACATGTCTCAATCGCTTTTAGGGAGAAAGGCTCCTTTAGACTGGCAACGATGTCACATTTGCTTTCTGTATCACACTTAGCACTGTCAAGACAATGGTTACAGACTGAGGTGTAAAAACATAGATTTTTTTTTTTATATTTCATGGCAGTACACATAGAATTGGAGGATGAAAGATTTTTTTTGTAGTTCCATGCTATGGATAAGTAGCTTTCATAAGACAGTCAAAAATTTGGACTCTCATGGAATTGAATTCATTTCTGGTTCCAGGTCTACTTAGTGTTTATGATTTTCTCTATAGAAATCAGGCACTTATAATTGTCCTGCTATTCTATTGACCAAAGTTGGATGTTCTCCGCTTGAATGAGGCTTCATCCCAACGTCTGTGAAAAGTGTAATCGATCACCCACACACTTATTTGTGGTGTTAAACATGCTACCTGTGTCAATCTTGCATTAGCTTAGCATTTACACGTGTTACAGCACATGTGACAATAAAGTTTATTCAATTCAATTCAATTGAATTCAATTCAATTCAATTCAATTTAGCATGGCTTTTCCATTTTTTTCTTGTCACTCCTTGGTGAGTATGATACTCAGAAACGTAGCTTATTTGCTGCCACACAAACGATGATTACTGACTAGGGAGCGACTTTGCAATATGTTTCGGTGCACTAGTAACCAGCCGAAGCTCTTGCTAGCAAGCTGCTTCTGTGTAGCTAGCACAGAACTTTACTCGACCAAGAACTATCCGTGATACTTCACGTGAGCCCTGCGAAGCTTTTTGGTACCCTCTCAGTGTTTTTTTTCTCCTCCTCTGACACTTTCTTTTGACAATTGTTTTTGCGTTTGATTATCAGTTTTGCTATTCAATGTGTATCAATGAGGCACAAAGTCGGAATTTTGAATGGCAACCGATTTATTTCGCTTGGATACATTTCCTTACCAGTTATCAAGGTAACAGAAAGCTAAACCTTATTGCAAAAAAGACAGGCACCCTGCATTGGCCGCTAGTCAATCACAAACGGAGACACACAACCATTCAGACCATCACTGAGCGGAACTGATCCGAAGCGGCCAGCACAGAAGTCAGGGAAATGTACCACTGCAGCATCAATGACCTGTGAAAACACAATACGAAAAACACAAAAACTACCCTTTTGATGGATGTTCTAAGGATAATGCTGACAAGCAGCATGGTCCCGCATACTCATCCAGCAGTAGAAGCACAAGGCAGATCATGCTTTAGCATTCTAAACCACTCACAGCTAAATTGAACAATGTGTGCTTGTCCAAAACTTGACTCTAGTCCTAAATACAAACATAATTGTGTTTGATCTGTGATCATCTTTGGGAGTATTCCTCTTACGCTGTGACCTTATTCAAATCCCATTCCATTCTGAGAGTAAAGGTGTGCTTTGGGTGTTTACTTTTAATTACACACCAGTGTGCCAGTTTCATGAGCTCTGTATTTGTCATTGCCGTGGCCCAGAAAAGTCCACACAGAGAAACCTAAAATGCTTGTTTTGTTCTTGTAATAACATTAATTTTGGGGTGCAGTGTTTCATATTTTGTTGTTGAATTTCTCCGTGACACTGTGTTGCAATGTTATGTTGTCACACAGATTACATAGTTGGCACAGCTATCACCTTCCCACCTATAGATAAGATTCAATTCAAATAATTTTTTGTCATTGTCGAGATAGTATCTCTCAAATTGGACCAAAAAATGGAAATAAGCACAAGGTCATGGTTTCCAAACTGTAAGATTCTAAGCTAAATTAACCTGCTTGACGCATGAAAAGATGCCTTACATGTATAATACTGCAATCACAGTGTGGGACAGAATTTGATACTCTGTCAAAAAGCCTCAGAGACTCACCAATCTTGTCAGAACATAAAGGATGGGCATGTGCAGGGTAACAAAGAAGAAACAATGTAGTGCGATGTTTCCTTTGTATCTCTGAGGCATGCACTTGTTCTCTGACTGGCATTATGACACATATTATCAGCCAAGGGAGAATAGCATCCCCACTGCTCTGATTGGCCTGCTATTATCTTGATAAAAATGGCAAAGGAATAATTCAGCACCATTTCAGACCACCGTCTAAATCTCTCAGGATGTTTTTTTTTCTCTCCAGTCAACGGGCGGAGGAAAAGGTTGCTCTATTTCTTCCATTAACATTGTATTCTACAGGTGCAGTTTAAAACACTAATCATGCACCCTACATTATTTTTCCCTTTTTTGGTCCACTTTCGCTTTGACCATGTGAATCTATTTTGATATGAGACTCTTAGTGAATTTCCAAGCATTGTGACATATAAATGTACAGTATGCATGCGTGTTCCTCTGCAGAGGTTGGCCTCCCCGGAGCGCAAAAAAAAAAAAAAAAGCGCACGGCACTCACGCAGTAGAGGTAGAGAAAATAAGTCCCCACGCAACAGTTACGAGCCTCTCACTCATCCGGCCTTGATCCCATTTGCTTTACGCACATTGTTTAGAAGGCAAACCACAAACAAGGAGGACCAAAACAACAAGGCATTGATACTCACAGGCATATGTCATGGAAAAACTATTTCCCATCTTGACCATATCGACCTGCGGCACCAGTTTGGGGATGTCCTGGTGGTGTGAAAGGGCGAAGCGAAACACTTCATATTCATGGGACTCGGTGGGGAACAATCCTCCTGTTGAGCACCAAACACAAATCATTATATCGTGGTGGGGGGAAAGAGCCACTCCGAGAGAGAGCGATAGAGCTATCATTTTTTTTTTTTTTTTTAAAGACAAAGGGCTTGCTTTACGAGTGCGCGCGCCATTCTCACCTATATTGATGTTACTTGGGAAACTTGCGCTTGAAGCCAAGCACATCCCCAGTAAACTGGTGTAGAGGATGCTGAAGCTTCGCTGCATATTTCCTTTTGCATTGGCGAAGGGAAAAGAGCCGAAATCCAAACATACATACGTTTCCTCCGCGTATTCAACTTCCAAATGCCTCCCGTTGCCCCAGCACTCTTCCCGCTGCTCGTTAGCGCAACATCATCGTCACCGACGTGGATTTCAAAGAGAGACGACGATGATGATGAAGGCGGTGCTGGTGCTGGTGGTGGTGGTGATGGCGATGGCGAGAGGAGGTACCTTCCTCTCTCCTGCTTTCCCTCGATCTGCTGATGCTCTCTTGTCCTTGGCTGCTGTTGTAATGATGGAGAATGTCTTCAGCGTTTGGCGCGCTGCAATAAATATATAAATAAATAAAAAGAAATGTGCACGCCCAGCGGGGGTAGGAAATTGCCCACAACTGTTTAGTTTTATCGTAAGGAGCACATATTCATCATGCATATCCTTCCAGCCTAAACATTTATTTCACTGGTTTCCTCGGAAAGGAGTTAAAATGCTTAAGTTCAAAATCTCAAACTCGGACTCAGAATTGAAACGATGTCCACGAAACTTGTGCTTTTCAGAGGTTGAGTTAGAATAAAATATTGTCCGTGCTCTTAAGAGGGCAAGGAATTAAAGACAATTTCTCAAGATTTCAATCAGTGTCCTATTAAGCAGTGTTGTCTCCAAACCTTTATTGAGCCAAGGCACATAGTTTATATTGACAAAATCTCACAGCCTACCGCACCGCCCCCCCCCCCCAAAAAAAATCTGCAAAAAGTTTGGTAAAAATGTTAAAATACTTACACTGTGCTTCTTCATTTGAACGCAAAGCTCTGGAGACGGGGAACAAGAGTCACATTTTTGATATTCAGTGTCTATTGAGCTTTTTGGACCCCGGGTGTTCAAAGTGCTGTGCAAACTAGCCTCACGTCTTCGAACAAATGACATGGGAAATACCTGTGCAACACAAACATAAAATCATTTATTTTGTCTCAAATACAAGGAGTGAAATGTCACAAGTGACCACATGGTCTGCGTCATGTGAAACACACAGTACCTTGGAGTGAGATGTTCCATTAGGAAATAAAGTCCATAATAACTACTAACGATAATGAACACTTATTCTTCAAAACATGCGACGGGTTGGCAACCGGTTCAGGGTGCAACACACCTACTGCCCAAAGACATCTGGGCACTGATGTACCTAAATTAGTTCGATGCACAAAGGTTCATGAACTCGTTCATATTCAGGCAAACATGAGCAGAATGCAATGTATTTCTGCCCAATTAACGTTTTTTGCAAACAGCTTTTGGACGACAGTTCATTTTTTCTCGAGTGACATGATACATTTAATTTATAAGCGCCTTTCAAAACACTCAAGGACACTTTACAGTTAAAACCACAGGAGAAATTAATTTAAACTGAATATGCATGACGCCGGCAACAGCGAGGAGCATTGCCACACGCCGTGGTCCGCGGATCGGCATCTCTGCGTGGCCGGCGGGAGGACCCAAAAGGAGGGCATTCCCCTGGAGCCATCGAGGTAGATCCGTTTTGCGCAAGAAGCCCCGCCACCGAGCACCGTTGACAAACAGCAGCATAGCCCAGACACAGGCCCCGTCGATTTCGTCCGACAGCCGAACAGGCAGGACGCCGGACGCCAACCGTGCGAGTGACAGTCAAAACTACAACGAAGGAGTGTTTTCCCATGACGAGAGTAAAGTGACGCAGAATACCGGTAATTTGTTAGTCTTCCAAGAGAAAAACCAACGAAACCAAGATAAATGAGGGGGTGTCCATGATGAGTCCAATGAGATGTGACGTGTGTAATTTACAGCACGAGCAATAGAAACACATTGGACATTGAGCAGGACACAAGGAAAAACAATGCCATAACGCAAAGCAAGGGGCAGACCAGAAACAGCAAACAAGCATGTTATTCTACAATTTTTACCGAAAAAGTGTTCTCATGCAAGTTTTCTCCAGCCCCGGTGTGCACAAAAACAGGCAGGCACACACAAGAGTGTATTGAATAGTTCCGGGACAAGGAGTACATTACAGTCGGAGATGAGACACACTACGCAGTTGACATTAAAAACAAATGCCGTGAGGAGCATTTCTAACGAACAAGAAGTGGGCGATGAGCTTGACTGCTCGAGGTACTATCTGCTTTCTCTCAAACCTTCACAAATTCCTGGCGCAGGCAACGCCGCTGTTGTGGCGTTTATGCCCATATTGGCTAGGTTAAAAAAAATGAAGCTCTTGAGACACCGGACCAAAGCAGCACTCTGACCATCATGCGGGTAAGGTCGGAGGACATATTATTTATAGCATTGTCGGTGTGCGTGTAACGAGTGAAATTATTGGAGCGGTAAAGAAAGTTTTTGGTTTGATTTCCCCTTTGAAGGGTTGCACCCTATAAAGTCCTTGTGATTGAGAGTTTGAAAGTAGTTGCATGATTAAAGAGCAATTCAAGACACGAAGAAAAAATACAAATTAAAAAGAGACTTGACATCGCTTGGGCTACAGGATAAATAAAATAAATCACAACCCAGCTGATTGAAAACGGTCAGATTTTATATTCTGGTACATTAGAATTGCAAATAGGGTTGGGAGAGGGGTAATTCCCAGGAGGAATTGATTTAACTTTGCAAGATTCCACTCTTTAAACTGGTGCTTTTTCAATGTAACATATTAAAATGCTGACTATTGCTCTGCATGCTCTCTTCCCTTTTGCAGGGAGCAGGACTGGTGAGCTGTGATAAGGGAGGGGTTTATGATTTAAACCATGTATTTACAGACAGCTACAGCCAATTACCTTCGAAAGAAAAGGTACATGCCCCCATCCTTTTGTACACATTGGGGGGAAAAAAAGCAAACACCCCATGGGATTGACTGCAAGATGCACTGTGGTGTGATAGTTTCAGGGGCGCGGATGGGATTTTGCAACTGGCGGGGCACGGGGACCAAGTTTGTAAGAATAATAAACATTATACGTATATCTGTACATAGATACATCATGCAAATTATCAATAGATAGATAGATAGATAGATAGATAGATAGATAGATAGATAGATAGATAGACCACTCAGAGTATATTATCTCACTAAACATGGTTAACATTTTACGCTATAGGTAATTTGTAGAAAATAACGTGCAAACGCCGAGGAGGAATTATTGTACTGGATTCAAGTCAGGCAGTCGAAGCGAATGGCAACGTAAGATGGCCGACCGTGGCTTGACTTCTCCCGACAGCAAGTAAGCGGTGGTGATCCATGAATATGTAAATCCGTGGTGTAGGGGCTAGTATAATTTTATATTGCCAGAGTAGCCAAGTGGGAGGAGATAAAAAATATTTTGAGGAATTGAGGCGACTTTGCTCAATCTCACATCATGGAGACGTTTACTTAATATGAGGTCACGTCATTTTCGTTTGTGCGGCTGAATTACCGGTACGACTATCACCAAGTATGTCAACTTTATGCTTCATGTTTCAAGTGGGATTACATTAAACTCCAATTTGAAGACACCACATTTACTAAACAACAATTTTGCAGATGATCGTCTGATTTTCTGTACTGTAGTTTCCCTCCCAAGCACACTCCAGAGCCTGCATGGAGCGCATATTGGGCTTTGATAACGATATAGGTCGGATGTGCAGTAATGAGCGTTCATTCTCCAGACCCATTGGACTCATTGGAATTGAAAATAATCTGCATTGTACTGTTCACTTTGCTTGAAAAAAACTAATCTGAATTGAGCGGCACTGTGCTCATAGCCTAAAAGATGCTTGCTTTGTCAGAGAAAGGTGAAACATTTTCTTTATTTAGAATCACTCGTATGTCTTATTGCTTGAACAACACAAATGAAGGAATGCAAAATCATTGTGGAAAAAAAATGGTGTACTTAATTCAATATCTAGTGTTTTTAGATGAGTCGAAAGGTTAAAATCTGCCCCCTGCATTATTATGGAAGCACATATTGGCAAATATAGATCTTTTTTATTTCGTGAATGGTTGCGGGATGGTTACGAGAAACATAGGTTTAGATTTCTTCATTGTGTGCACAAATAACACCTTATGCATTTGTAAACAACCTGGTTTCACAGTGTTTTTTTCTGAGTGTACCAAGCATCATGCAACCACTTTTTAAAACCAGATTCCTGCAAATGGCCTTGTGAATAGCAGTGGTAACGATGGAAAACTATTCTGAGGTAGAATGCTGGCAATTGCTTGTTATTCCACGTAAAGAATACCTCAAGTAGACAGAAAGGAAAGCACCAAACAGAATCTTCGTCATGGATCACAAGGTGAGTGTCTGCATGAGGTTTTTAATAGAAGTCTATGTGAAGCAAATAATGAGGCCAATCCGTCAAATTCCTTCCTGTGGTTCCATTCTAGTGTGTGGGGAGTAAGTCGCAAGCATGTTATTCCTTTTAAATTGAGCCACTAGAAGACCCATGCTGTCACACTGTGTACATCACAGGACAACACCGTAGATCAGATAGGCTAAAAGAAAGCTAAGCGGAAGAAACGGGAGGAGGTGATGATGGAAAAAATGACACAATATAGACTAAAGCCGCGACACACACCACTCATGCTTTTACTACAGTTTAAACTGTTTAGGATTAGTGTTGCAAAGTGATAGAACATGCCCATAATATTTCTGTTATACTTCCAGAAAATTGGGAAGTTTACTTTCGGGATTTTTAAAAATAGTGAATTTCCAACTGGCACCTTTCTGAATATATGAGCATTAACTAAGAATTTAGGGTAATCTAATGGGAAAATATAACATTCAGGCACACATAGAAACATTTAGTTTTGTAATAAGCAGACAGCCACACACCCACACAAAAATGGAGCAAGCAAACACACACACACACACACACACACACACACACACACACACACACACACACACACACACACACATACTCAAATAAAATTTAGAAAAAAAATACACAGCGTGGTCAAATGTGTGACAATATATTTGCGGTCTGTGGGCCCTCCCTGTGTCAGGTCTCCCACCGAGGTAAGCAATGATTTTCTTTTCATAACCTCCGTCTTGTCTTGCATCTACTTTATTTTTCAGTTTTATTCATCTTAGGGTCAGTTTATGGCTGTTGCTCATCATGGCATGCGTAGGTGCCTACGTGTGAGTTTGTGGATGCACACGCATGTGTGTGTGTTTGTTTATTTACCCATTGCATGCGAGTGTGTATGTGTGCACATACTTTCTGCGAGGCTGGCAAGCCACGTTCGGATGGAGGTGGAACACCAGTGGTGGCGGCGGTCTGGAAAACTGAAAGCGGAAACGCAGGAGCTCAGCAGCACAGTATTGGAGAAGTGCAGACACTGGAAAAAAAACAGCAAGCTCCACACTTGGCACTCCACTTGGCAGTCCACATACTTGTACAAATATTGGGACGAAGGCGAAGAGGGTACAGACTGATGTCTTACGCCAGCCTCCTTCAGTCGGCATGTAGAAGCTTCCACGTAAAAACCAATCAATCACTTAGGGATAATTAATAATGGAGTATGACCTTAAAATAGTTTAAGAGAAACCAGAAAATCGTAAGTAAGTTGTTAGTAAACCGGTGAGAAGAAGCAGACAAGTGCGCCATCGTTGCCTCAACCGGATAACCGGAAGTCCTCCTTACCTGACTAGTATGGACGGTAAGCAGTATAAAAAATTAAGAGAAATGCGACAGGTTTCATACAATTTTCTGAAATTGAAACCAATGATCATTCAGCAAGCCAATTATTTATGCTGTTATCTATTTAGAATTATTTGCTCGGTCTTTGTGATGAATCGGTCGCGTGAGGCGAATCCACACGCATATGCAGTGATTCAACACTGTGGGCTTGTTACTTGTGTTATCTGCAGACTCGAACGCTTGTTGCCTGACTGACAGACACTGTTGACGTACACCAGCTTTGGACAATTCCCTTACATTAGCAGAAAATCAATAAGAAGCAGACTGGCCTGGGCTCGGTGGACGTCTGACTTGTGCTCAGCACCTAATTGGCAGGAGTTATTGACATGTGGCTTACAGTAATTAGTCATGACTGTAATTGATTCAGAAGTTCTTTACAGAGGGGCTGGCTGTCTTTTAGAAGTTTGGGAAGATTGGATAACTATGGAGAGTCTTGAGGTATTTAGAAGGTTTATAGCACACGTTTAAACCAGAGGAGCTGTTCATCATTTACAATGTGATGCTAGATGAACACAATTCCACTCGGAAAATTAAACGAAAAATGTTGAAGCTCTGGATTTTGTTTTAACGTTTGCAATGAAACTAAAGTAATAAATACCGTGCGCTCTGATGAGAAAAGCACATCATGAATTCCAAATGAAATCACCAGGTCATTTTATACAGCTCATTCTTTGAATCCCTCCCTGTATGAATATGTTTAAATTAAAGGAAGGCATCATTCATTTTACGTGTGAGTTGATTGACAGTAATTATTTAGTTCAGACTGAAAAATACACATCTACATTGATATATTTCACTTTCATGGCAACATTTTCAACACACGGGTATGTCCATTTTGGGTCCAACAAGACATAACATCAAGTATCAAGTTTCAAGTACAACTTTATTGTCAAACGTGCTGTAGCACAGATGAAATTTCCTCCCTCTTGAACAGACAACAGACAACAAGAGGAGCCGCTGCGGGTGCCCGCGCCACCATCAGATGAAATGGAGCCTATCAGCAGTCTTCCTCTTCGCAGGGCACACACGACAACCATCCACGACTAACAAGAGTGGAGCCTGCCATGCTGGGAGGAAACCGGAGCACCCGGAGAAAACCCACGCAAGCCCGGGGAGAACATGCAAACTCCACACAGGGAGGCCGGAGCTGGGATCGAACCCGGTACCTCTGCACTGTGAAACCGACGTGCTAAACACTGGGCTAACACTTAACATTAAATGACAAAATATTGTGCAGCCCAGTCCAACGTTGACACATTGTGTGATGTCATCGAGTGACGTGTTCAATGAACATGCCGTTCCGCTATATCATGTTTATAGATTTTAAAGTTATTAAATATACATCAAAAGTAATGAAGTGATCAATTGAATCATTTATAAAGTATTAACATTTTATTGCTGCAAATGTCATATATGTTTGAAGTATCCCTTCAAATTACTTTCAACAAACTACATAATACTTACAGTCCTGTTCAGAGAGCAAGCACATTGAACTTTAAAAATGTGTTATGTTCCTTCGACAGTGTACCACCGCAAGTCAAGACGGTGGTGAAACAAGTCAAAATCCGTTGCAGGGTATCAAAAGAGATACCATGCAGCTGGATTCAATCATCGGGTTTCTCCTTGTAGTTTGGGCATGATTACTTTTCAGCCTTTTCAAATTATCCAATGAGATTATTCAAATTGTGCAAATCGTTCACAAATGGTCACCCTCAATGTGTGGCCCTTTCAGCGTTTGAGGTCCGGAGAGGCTGTTTATATACAGAAAGCACATTCAGTCTCTTGATAGTTATCAAGCCGACATACGGTATACAGCACTTGAAAGCGGGAAACATTAAGTGTTGCGGGAATAAACATGTTTTGATCCTCGCAGCCCATTTAGTGCAATTCAGGTGTTCTCTTTCATATGCTTCCTGCATAATTGCCTTGCCCCTCCACGAGCCGCAGGGGAAGTGAGCTCTTACAATGTTACCGTGGTAATACTGATTGATAGAGTCGATACTTGTGCAGTTCCAGACCATTGAGCATCCCCGCACACAGGCATGTCCAATTCCAGCGAACAAATTATAACGGCCGGCATCATGATTAATCCCCAGCGGGAAAATGGAAATATTGTGAATACCTGTGAACCCACAGAGGAGATCATGCAGTACAATATAATCAGGCTGAGACTTTTGCATCAATTGCGTCACACCACCGATACACAAGGGGAATGCCAATGGATGTATGCTACCATATCACATAGTGTCAGAGGAGTGTTTTCCATCAGCCGGAATCATTTGAACTATCTAATAGTGAAGATTGACACTTTTAGTCAACCCAGTGAGGAAAATGTTTGACACCAGGTCGCATTACTCTTATGGTTACTCTTTTTTACCACCTCAATTTACAGGCAGTTAATTGAACCGTCATAGGTGACTTTTATCGTTAACAATACAATAAAGACACAGTACTGAACCCTATTAACCAGTTCAAGACGACATAAAATTAATGGAACCCAGCATGGAATCATGAACTGCTTCATGGACTCAGTTTTTAATATTAAAATCTGAAAAAAAAGAATCGCAGGTTGACAAGTGTAGGATTGTTTATGACTTGAGAGGTTCCACGCTCAGATCATGTAAATCACAGACACATTTGCCAGTTTATTTTCAAGAGGAAATGAACACATTTGTAGGAACTTTGAAGTTTGGAATAAGGACCAAATAAGTTTTGACCTGCGACTGCGCGTTAAAATTACAAATCCGAACTGAAAGTGAATCTCCAGACACACAAGAAATAATTCCCCTAGTAGCTGTGAGCAATATAATAAACATCACAGCAATGGGATTGGATGCTTTGTTAGTGCGTAGAGGCAATGCTACCATATCCGAATCAGTGCATACTGTAATTGCCTGTAAAACGTGATTTGTGTTACATAAGTAATAGCTGACCCATCCCGATCAAGCCATGTCACCCAGCCAAGACATTTAGCCCTGTGACGGAGTTTGAAGTGATTAGGAAACACAGTATCAATTTAGTTATGTCCCGAGTAAGACATATTTGAGTTCCTGCTCAAAACATTTTCATTGTATGACTGTGTAAGTTGATTGTTATGTTTTACTGCCTCATTATCTGGTAGTTTAGTGCAACATCTGTTTTAAAATTCGGCATCTTAGTTGTAATCGATCATATAAATCGTTCTGTGAGGCAATTGGGGCCACTGCAAATGAGCTCAGACATGCTTACGGGGGTAGTCAAAGCAAAAATAAATGATTCAGGACCTCAACCTGTCAGTCCTTCTTTTACAGCCTTTACACCTGATCTCTGACGGATGTTTCACACCTTGCTGAAAACCAGTGAGTGCGGCAATGTGCCCTATTATGGCATGACATATTTGCCATCACAATATCCCCTCTGGAATATGATTTTAAAAGCTTTTATATTCACATAGACAGAGGGTTAAAGTTCATGGCTCATATGCGTCAATATACATTGCTGGTATTAAGAGTTGGCAGCTCCAAGGTGCATCAAATATTCATTCATTCATTCATTTTCCGAACCGCTTGATCCTCACTAGGGTCGCGGGGGTTGCTGGAGCCTATCCCAGCTGTCTTCGGGCAGTCTGAATCAGTTGCCAGCCAATCGCAGGGCACACAGAGACGAACAATCATCCACGCTCACACTCACACCTAGGGACAATTTGGAGTGCCCAACGAGCCTGCCATGCAGAATGTGGGAGGAAACCGGAGCACCCGAGAAAACCCACGCAAGCCCGGGGAGAACATGCAAACTCCACACAGGGAGGCCGGAGCTGGGATCGAACCCGGTACCTCTGCACTGTGAAGCCGACGTGCTAACCACTGGGCTACCGGGCCGCCGCATCAAATATTTGCCCTGGTAAATCATCGTGGTTGAACAATTGAGACGTGAGAATGCATGGCCCAGTGGTCCAGTGGTTAGCGTGTCGACGACCTCACAGTGCAGAGGTCGTGGGTTCGATCCTGGCTCCGGCCTTCCTGTGTTGGAGTTTGCATGTTCTCCCCGTGCCTGCGTGGGTTTTCTCCGGGTACTCCGGTTTCCTCTCACATTCCAAAAACATGCATGGCAGGCTGATTGAAAACTCTAAATTGATCCTGGGTGTGAATGTGAGCGCGGAGGGTTGTTCATCTCTGTGTGCCCTGTGATTGGCTGGCAACTGGTTCAGGGTGTCCCCCACCGACTGCCCGAAGATGGGGCTGGTATAGGCTCCAGCACCCCCCTGAGACCCTTGTGAGGATAAAGCGGATCGGAAAATGTATGGATGAATGGCTTATCTTGTGGAACGACATATTAAAGAATACAAACTTAGCCTGTACTAAATAATCACCATCCCTGTATGGTTGCGAGGCTGCCATCTTTGTAGATTTTTTTTTCTTTTTTCAAAATCATGGAATGTGCCCTTCTTTAAAATCGTCCATAACAAATAACTTCACCCCTTCTACTGCACACAAGTATTGCTCTGTTTGTGCTATTTAAGTACGTTTCATTGAACAAGTGGCACCATTTGAAACATAGTAAATTTGTCCAAGTCACCTTGGATGACCACTTTGTACTTGAGTCCAGACAAGCTTATCAATGGATAGTTTTAGATGAAACTTGTCAGCCAATTTGCTAAATTAAAAAATGTTGCCTGGGTAACAGACAAAAAAAAGGCCAAGGAGATATGTTGGAAAATTATGAAGTTATATTGCTCACTCTGATTTGAAAGGTATCTTTCAAATTACAATATCACGCAAAAAACGTTGTCACCCATCATCCGATTTTCAAAATTCTTGGTGCCTTATACTGGGGTTCAAGTGGCCTTCAAAAGTTTAACATCCTTTCATTTTAAGGAATGTTGCTTCCTCATGATTTTAAGAAAATCGATTCTCGGGTCTTTATCTGTCATTTAGATTGTTATTTCGACAAAGTAAGGAGTAGAAACTACAGATATGTATTCAAACCTCGGGATTAAGAAATGCCGCCATATAAATAATCAAGCAAAGACACCTGGAAAATCCTGAAGAAAGCTGGGATAGGCTCGAGCATGCCCGCCACACTCGTGAGGGTAAACGGATTAGAAAATGGTTGGATACAGTCGTGAAGTATTTATACTTCCTTACTTACCACCACTACAAAGGGAGATCATGATCCATTAATCAACATTTCATATATGGAGCCCTTAATTAGCCCTGTCTTGCACTGACTGGGGATCTGTCTACAATTGCACCCCATCTCAGGATGCTGGGATAGTGAATTGCTTCAGTGAAGCAGTGCAGTGAAATCATGCATAGACACAAGAACAAACCTCACACAAGCTGATTCACTGATGACAAAAATATCTAGGACAAAGAGTGAAAAGTGGGAGTGAGACAGATGTTTGTAAGAGAGACAACTACGGAACAGTTGAGCTGCCCGACTGCACAAGCATGAGTGATGCGGGTGAACATGGCACCGGTTTGTGGGTCAGCAAACCAGATCACACACATTTATAACAAGAACATAGAGAAGCACACAGTGTATGAAAACAGACTTGGAAGCCCTCGAAAATCTGAATTGGGTCTTTTTGGCAGAACTTTTTCAAGTGTTTATTGTGTTTCATCCATGGACACAATGCAACCACCACTCTCAAGTCTCTTAAAGCGCAAATAATTAAAATAACTTACGTAATGGTATGTCCTTGACTGATTAAAGTGCAGTACTTGTCACTTGTTATCAAAAAGTAGAGTGGTTTTAATGCTTTTAGAAGAAATTAGTGGTTGATTTGACACATTTGGGAACATTTAGTGTAAAAAAAATAATAAGTGAAGTGAATCTGTGACATTTTTTATCGCACCACCATTCATCATTTTAGGCAGGCAGCACACCAAATCCAGTTTTTCCTGAGTCTAATCACGTCAGGGTTATTCTGCAACCACACGTAATGGGACAAGTAGTCAGGGCAGATGTGCTGGTATAGTGTTACCTCGTTTCAGGAGTTTTAACCTTCATCCTGTCGAGTGGAAGCCATTTGGACCCCTGGTGAGTACGGTAATATGCCATGCGAATATCTAACACTGCAGTTGTAGGTGTTTATTGATATCATCTTTTTCAAAAAGAATGTATCTATTCCTTCTTCAACTTCATAATATAATGGCCATTTTTTTCCAGAATTTTTTTTTTTTAAAACAGAACCAAATATTTCTTCTATCATAATTTATCATTTCATTTCAGAGATGGAATTAAATGGTACGTTTAACTAAGGATGTGACTGAGTCACTAAGGAAGTGAAGGAGTCCGAAATATTGCTGGTTGTGCAACAGCACTTGTTTGAATCCACCGAGAGAGCAAATGTTTCTCAATTGCCATAAATTTCAAAATGTTTTTTTGGTGAAGGTCACTGCACATTTAGACTGCCTCAAAAATCAATTTCCTTTCAAGTTAAGAGATCCCTTGTGCTTTATTGACCCATATCTTTCAAGTGGCCAATACCTTTCTCTGGTCAATGGTCAGTCAAACTGTGTTCGTGACAAAAAGGAGGGTGACAAAAAAAAAAAAAAAAGCAATTAAAAAAGTACATCTGTCTACATGCAATCGTTATAAAGTCGGGTGCATTCAAGATATTTATTCTCAGTGTGGACTTGCCTGATTATTCCCCATGAAATATTTGCGTACGGTTGGCATATTTATGCGCATGTGTGTACTGGATTGCTGAATTTGTGACTTACTTTGAAGGCTCCTCTGTAGATTAATTCCCTCATTCAAGACACCCTTTTTTTTTTTTTTGGGTCAAACACAACAACTACTATCTCCAGTGTCTGTCTGTTCACTCATTCCTCCACTGCCTCACCACACGATTACCCCCCCCCCCCTCCCTCCACTCCACTAAGTTTCTCTCTTCCTGCTAACTGTCAATCAGGCATGTAGGCAAGCCCCTGTATATCTCTGGAAGAGGGCAATTAATCTTTAGGCACGATTATCTATGTAGACTCAGTTTCTAACTACAGAAAGTCGTTGCAGCAGTGTATCTAAAGCCAAGGCACAGCGATTTTGAGCAATATGAAAAAGGCACACAAGTGTATCATGATCCCTTTGGGGTTAGATAGAATGACTTGTCACTGAAGCCTCTCTGTCCTGACTGCTCAGTACAAACGTCGAGATTAAAAATAAAATCTGTCATCCAAGTTCAGGGTGAGTGACTATTTCCTGTTTTTACGATGTACCCTAAACAGTGATCAAAACATTTTCACAGCTGTACGGCAGTACAGTGTATAAAAATATCACTTTAATGGCTTACTTCCTACAGGAGAAGGTGTCACACAAGGCAGTGTGTTGAGGACACACTCTGGAGATAAGTGCCAAAATGAAATTTCCATGAGTAAGCCGCTAATCCTCCGATTTTTTTAATTGCTTATATTAAATGTCTAAACCCTAAATATGGACAAAACTCTTTAATATAATTTGAAACCCATTTTATAACATTAATGGGGTACAGATTTGTGAATTTTGAAAAAAAAGTGTGAGCACATATTCTCCCTTAAACTGAGCATCGATCTGTTTCCCACCTGTTCAGCACTTTGCTTCTACCGCTCCCAATCGGCAAGGCAAGGAAAGTTTATTTGTAAAGCACAATTCCTATATAAGGAAATTAAAAATTCCCCACGGCTACATGTACATAAAATTAGGAGAAAGCAAATATAATTCAATGAAACATAAAACATGAATTAATGATGTATATTCTCAGTGAAAGAAGTGCAGCTAAAATGCTTTCTGTTGTCATATATGCGCAGCTAAATTTCAGCCTGGAGATGAACACTGTCAAATAATATGAATGTCAAACAATAGGCAAGGGCTGTAGTGCCTTTCATACTTTAGTTTTGAAAACTAATAACTTCATATTTTTAAAGTGTGGCACAGTTACAATTTGGAATCTAATTGTTATATCTGTTTTGACGAGCTGAAACAAATTCCCACCGTCCTTTTTTGTCAAAACGACACTGTGTTGAGTCCACAGGCTCACCTCCATCTGGGTCTCGTAGCCGTGAGAAACTGCCTCCACTTCTCACTTCTTTCACACACTGAGCCAGAAAACACTTGGAAAACACTGCCTTCTGATCAATTTGCCAAGCGTCGAACCACTTCCTGTCCATTCTTTAAGCGGGTAACAGGAGGCTCAGTGGACGAAATGATAGCATAGAGAAGACGCCGAGGACATAAACAATATATCTTCGTGCCCAGGGGAACGCCTTACACCACCTTTCTAGCATCAAATTGGAGCAATGGAAGAGGGAGAAGTAGGAAGAAATCAATCAGGAAAGACAAAAAAAAAACCCGATGAAACGCTAGCTTTGGTGTTAGCACCGACAATAGATGTGAAAATGAGTGTGAGAAAACACAGGTGCCCCTCCCACACGTTCTTTTTTGTGTCAAATGCGCTCATTTACAATAATTGTGCTGAGTGGAGTGGAAAAGTGGAAGACGGGGGGGTCGGACATGTTGAGGGAGAGGTGTTGTAGCATGCAGCATGGGGTTGGATGGGACGAGTCAAGAGGAGGTGTACGGAACAGCGAGGGTGCGAGCACACTGTGTGCTTTCATTAGCACTCTAAATGCTAATGAATAAGTTCCTAGCTTTGAAGATGCAGCGATGTTAAATATGCAGGAGCTATCCATTGCAGCACATCGAGAAGGAAATGGAAGAAGGGAGAGGTGCAGAGGTAGGGGTGGGAGGACAGGAAAGGGAACAGCGAGCTGTCCCCTTTACTCTAATGGGACATGATGTTTTAAAAATGGGCCATATGGAACCTGAAATCTCCGAGTAAAAATCCGTTAGGAAAACTGATGAAATGAGAATCGCCGCATTAATTGTTGCAAAGTAGCATTTGCGTTACATGTTGCTGCGTATCCGGCCGCTCTTTCTCCCTGCGGAGACAGATGCAGAGTTAGTCATTAGTGTTAAGTCAAAAGACATTAAGCCAAGCTGCGTGTGGCGCAGTAATGACCAGGCAGTTTGAAACGATGACAACCAGGGACAAATCTTAACGGTTTCATTTTCAATCCTCTCTGAAGAAATACAGAATGTGCTGTTTTGGTTTTAGGGAAAAAAACTACACAAGTACAGTCAAACCTCGGTTTTCGTCCATAATCTGTTCCAGAAGGCTGTTCGAAAACCGAATTGTTCGAAAACCGAAACCACGCTCTTTTTAAAATATTTTTTTTTATTGAACACGTCACAATGGAAACGTCCTCGTCTACCCGAGGAAGCGTCACTTCCTCGTGTAAGGAAGGCAAGAGGAGTCAAATGGTGCATTCAAGTGCGCTCAGTTTGTTCGAGAACTGAAATTTGTTCGTCATTCAAGGCATAAAAATCTCGTAATTTTTGGTCGAAAACCGAATTGGTCGAGAACCGAGACGTTCGAAAACCGAGGTTTGACTGTATATGAATTCATTCATTTTGCATCAATATCTTCCTCACAAAGTGAGGCAATGCATGCATAATGATACTTAATTGATTCTTATACCATGTTGTTCATTAGCAGGTTGATGACTTCCCATTAATACCCCTGCCAAAGTGAACGCCGAGCTGAGGAGGCCCTTGTGTTTGATTTGCAATTAATATGCACGAGAAGACCTGTGCGTGAGACCTGATATGAAGACTTAACCTGAGATGACAAAGCTATCTGGTGCCTTGGCTGGAGGAAAGAACGATGCTATTTATTGCTGGTCTAACCAAGAAATATCAGAGGAAGGACAAAGGGTGGGAAGTCGGATGGAAGCGAGGTTAGATTGGAGGACCGAGTAGGATGTAAACAAAATAGAAAGCTGGATCGGTGACTTCAAAAATACGCTGATGTCAACCACGAGCCAGGGAATCAAGGGAAGTTGGATGAAAAGGTTTAAAAGCTGAAGGAAATTTGCATTTGTAGGCAGAGGGAGCATACGTTGGAGCCTAAATCCCAGAGAATGTGTCACTTTTGCCGGGGAAATTCTTTGATGTCAAAAATACCGTGTTTACCGGAACATCCTGTGGAAACGATAACAACGCTGGAGCGTCCACGCTTTCCGTACTGTCGACTGATAGTTGACAGCATTAAAGCACATTACTGTTCCATCGTCGCTGCTGTTCACTGTGTTATGAATTATGCCGTTTAAATGGCTTCCCCTCTTTATGTGAGCTCTGGGCAGGGTCTGTGGAGAGCAATCTAATGGCAGTAAATGAATTCATGCCCAGATAATGCGTAGGCTGCAAACACAGCAAAGCAACAACAGCTGTCACAGAGAGATGGGGAGGTAGCAGAAGAGGAATGCGGAGAGTTGCATGAGCAAGAGCAAAGAGAGACGGCAGCTGCAGAAGAGCGCAAAAAGCAGCACGCCATATATGTGCAAAAATGTAACAACAAATGGCTTGCGTGAGTGCGACAATGGGACAAGATCAGTGATGCAACAATACCTCTTTTGTGGGGGGGGGGACAGGTTGAGGAATCTGGTGATTGCCTCAGCATTTGTTATTCTCAAAGTCACGGGTGTTAAATTCAACTACAGGGGACCATACCAGGCAGATCATTTCTTGTTGCCCGCGAAAGCTTAAGTTTTGCGTCGCCTCATGTTGCAAACTGTCTTCACCTTTTTGAGAATTGCAGAAAATATTTTTTTTTGTTACCAGTCGCCTTTTACGAGTTAGCCATCAATTTGTTGTGCATTCGGAATCAAATGAGGCAACATTTATATGGTTGCACAGTCAAAACAGACTCAGACCTGTCAACTTGTATGTTTTCCCCGGATTTTATTCAGTTTTTTTATCATTTGAAATAATGTACGGCGTATTACAACTTTTATACGGAAACCCCCCCTCCCCAAAAAAAACAATTGTGAACAGATCTCACAAAGACCATTTTGGCTCAAATCGAGATCGTCTCACCTGCTGGTAGCCAACGACAATGCCGTCGTCCATCGCTACTATTGTCACGGCAAACCAGCAAAAGTAATCCTCAATCGTATATTTCTTTTCATCGCTGCGTACAGTTGGATTGATAAAGCATGATGTGCGCATGCGCGGTAAGCTGTTGTTTGGGTTTTCGTTGCTTTGTAAGGTAATCATTTATAAGGGCAGTTATTAGCCGAGGTTGACAGGTATGCGGACTGCTGATGGAAACCATTACTACACCGTGTCCCCCTCCCCCCAGAAAAACGAGTTTGACACCCCTGCTCCAAGTCAGAGAAACCCCCCCCCCCCCCCCACAAATGGGCAAGAAGAGAATGCAAACGATACTTCACAAGACTTCAAATTGTCTGCCTCTGAGATCCTGTGGTCAGCACTCACATATTGATTCCATATTATTTTTGAAGGCCAAAATTTTCTTCCTGCATTTGGCAGCACTCACCAGGACATCTATCGCAACATCTGTGTACCCACCCATGAAGTTTTTTTAATTAATAAATTAAAAAATGGAATGACTTTGTTGAGTATTTTCTCCTGCCAATGACCATCGTCATTGTTGAACAATGTATTGAACATTTTTTAGTCACAAAAATGTGTGTGTGTGTGTGTGTGTGTGTGTGTGTGTGTGTGTGTGTGTGTGTGTGTGTGCCTGTGTGTATGAATTGTTGCCATAGTCACGCTTCACCCGAGAGTAAGTAGTGCTACCGCTTCCGGTGGGGAGTGTGTGTGTGAAAGGAATTGGAACATCTCTCAACAAATGATGGTGCCGTAGATGCTAATGAATCGTGGATGACAGGGGGAGCCTGTTTCACAATGTCAGATGTCTCTTTCATCTGCGTGGAGCATTTCAACACAAAGTGAGGGGAGGTCATTCAAAGCGAGGTGGTGGGATGGTCAAAAACTAAAAAGGGAAGATGATGCTTGAACAAGTGGGAAATGGAGGGAATGGGAATACGATCACACTGTCACCTCGTCAAATGTTATTGCCGCTCCCGCTAATCGCTAATGAGGCCCGGAGGAACACTATGCAGCCTTAACCGGGCGTGAACTACAACCTCAAAGCAGGGTCCTGTGTCATTACATTTGATTGGTTCTGCTCCTAATTGGCACCTCGACCAACCATCTTCTTTTCTGCCCCACTTTAACATGTCTGCTTTGTACTACAGAACAGATCGAGGAGTATTCATTTACCCTTTAAACCTTTAAAAGGAATAACATCATCAAAATGAAGCATTAATCAGTGCGAATGTTTTTATTTCATCAAATCATTCATGAGTCATTCATTCATCTTCCGAACCGCTTTATCCTCACGAGGGTCGCGGGGCGTGCCTATCCCAGCTGTTTTCGAGCAGTCAGCGGGGACACCCTGAACTGGTTGCCAGCCAATCGCAGGGCACACAGAGACGAACAACCATGCACGCCCTCACTCACACCTAGGGACAATTTGGAGTGTTCAATCAGCCTGCCATGCATGTTTTTGGAATGTGGGAGGAAACCGGAGGACCCGGAGAAAACCCACGCAGGCCCGGGGACAACATGCAAACTCCACACAGGGAGGCCGGAGCTGGAATTGCACCTCTGCACTATAAAGTCGACGTGCTAACCACTGGACTACCGGGCCGCCCTCATTCATGAGTTTTTCATACAATTTATCCTGACGAGGGTGATGAGGAGCCGGGGTCTCTCGAAAGGCAGACGACACACTGAACCGGTCGCAAGTCAATCCAAGTGCACATAACGAGACAGGCAACCATTGTCTCTCACATTCATATGTACTTATGGAAGTCAGAGACGAGTGAACCGTCACACACTCAGTGAGGCTATTTTTTTTGGTATTTATGATAAAAGACATTTCATGACACCTAACATTGACTATTCAATGCAAAGAGTACAAAGTACAGTGATTTTAGAGTGAATGCCCCTAATTAACTTGCTGAAGTCGACCAGCAAATTTGCAGGCTTCTGCTGCAGTACCAGAGGTGTAAGGGGAATAGCACTGCGACGAGATGTGAAGTATCACACCTGACACTATTCAGGTCTCTTGGTGTGGAAAGCAATTGTCATTATCAGAGATGCTGACGTGGATGTTAACATGCATCTAATTATCAAGAGAGGCCAAATCATGTGATATGATCGCAAGGTCCTGCTTTCAGTGAAGTCTGTGAAAGAAATTGTCCACTCTACACTACGGTTTGGAGGAAAGGCAGTGTGAAAGGAGATATTGATGTGAATTTCCTTGCTGCTTCCTTTTGGGTATTGCCGTTTCAAACCAATCAGTGAAAGGCACGCCCGTTTGGATCGTGATCATTGGACTGATTTGGCCAGTGACCAATATTCCAGTTTCTTTTCCGTCGGATGTCTTCACTTTCGACAAGCAGCCTGATCAGATGATAATTTGATGAATTGATGATGTGAGGATGAAATTCAGTCCAGGAAATGTGCCCCAAACTAGCATCCGCTGCGAAGTCGAGCGAGTGGGCTCGTTGGAGCAAACACATGTGCCGAACGGAGGCGAAATCAATGCACCAAAAGAGTCACAAAAAAGGCTTGAATACATCTCAGATGGAATTTGGAGGATCATTCCTGAGTGATGGCTCATCAAGCTTCTTTCACAGCACGTCTAATTGCTTTTAGATCTGTTCCTATGGAAACTGCCGTTTTCTTTTAAGCTGCTTAGTCAGGGATGTTTCGTCACCTTTTCTCATGGGGGTTGCTGCCTCTGCTACACGTGAGGTTTGGGAAGAATGCGACACACTATATGCACATTAGCTTATTGTGCCTCTGAGGTTAGACAATCCACCAGAAGGTATACGTGGAGAGCAGGAGAAGAACGGTTACGAGCAGACAAACCTATTGCATGTAGAGTGATGTAATGAGATCATAAAAATGGCCACAAAGCGAAATGTGCATTGGCTGGTGTTTGCACAGCATAATGAGATTGTGAACATACCATGAATTCAACACTTTTATATATTCATTGATACAACCGATGCAGACACAATTGCCTTTGTTCTTCTTTTATACCATGAATTCTTATGGTACAGATAGTAAATGGTTTTTCTAACGGGTTTCGAACCTTGTTAGCGAACACGTTTGGAAATGCGGGAAAAGGACAAAAAAACCTCTGTTATATGAGTATATTACTGTATTTTGTCCATTTTCTGCCTTTCATTACAGCTTTTCTAACTCTCCGGTTTGCAATAACACTTCATAAAATAAGCTCACAAGTGTGTGTCTTTTCCTTCAAACTTGCGCTTGGCAGTCTGACGTCAATTCTAGTTGTCATGCCATTGATTCTGTGTTGTGTGGGACCACCCACACGGTTTTTATAGAGTGATGACGCAGAATAACATCTTTGGACGGACTGTGTATAATAGGGATGGCGGACATTTATAAGGCTCATCCAAGCCACAATAGTTGCCACAGTAGTGTGTTGTGTTAATGTCGGCTGTGTTGTGGCTCTGAGGGATCATCAGACTATTATTATTATTATTATCATTATTATTGGTTGTTCGTCTCTGTGTGCCCTGCGATTGGCTGGCAACCAATTCACGGTGTCCCCCCGCCTACTGCCCGAAGACAGCTGGGATAGGCTCCGGCCCCCCCCGCGACCCTAGTGAGGATAAAGCGGTTCGGAAAATGGATGGATGGATGGATTATCATTATTATCTCTATGCAGAAATCCAGACGCACTCGCTCACCTTGTAGCTAGACGTGCTTGCGCAGCTTTCACTTGAGCTGATGTGAAAAGAGTTTGTCTTCAGCATATCTTCAACCCAGATTTATTCATCCATTTTTTGATCCTCACAAGGGTCGCCGGGGGTGGGGGGTGCTGGAGCCTATCCCAGCTGTCTACAGGCAGTCAGTGGGGGACACCCTGAACCGGTTGCCAGCCAATCGCAAAGCATCCACACTCACACTCAAACCTAGGGACAATTTAGAGTGTTCAATCAGTCTGCCATGCATGCTTTTGGAATGTGGGAGGAAACCGGACTACTTGGGGAGGGGGGAGGGGCCTGCGCAGTCACTGGGAGAACATGCAAACTCCACACAGGGAGGCCGGAGCTGGAATTGAACCCGGTACATCTGCACTGTGAGGTTCAACCCAGGGAAAAAAAAATATTAAAGTGAATCCTTTGGCACACTGTTTATCACAATTTGACTGTGATCCATATTTTACATCATCACTTATAGATAGGGCGATATGCACAAGAAAAAAATGCCACGTGGAATTAAAATAATTGTTGAAGTGAAGGTGAATTGGAAGTGAAATAACTTATCCTTCATGATCATCACAAGCACTAATGCACTAAGTACTGTACTTTAATTCCGTTTAAATTCTGCCAATCCACAACCCAGCCACAGTGCGCCTCTGCGCTCAGATGCGGACAGCTTCCAGAAGATGCTGACGAGTTCACAGGATCGGCCAAACAGCTCTTATCTCCAGCTGGCAGCTGGAAGTGGCAGAAATAATTCAATGTAATAGCCATTGCTGTTGCGTGATAATGGCCACACTCCTGTCATGATGGGAGACTTCACACCTTTTTACCCCTTATAGCATTGCATCTTTTCCGCAAGCTACTGCCATTAATCAATCAAGGAATCAAGGAATCAAGGTCATCTTTATTGTCAAATATGCTTACATGTGACATGCAGCATAGATGAAATTTCTTTCTCTCACTCCTCCGTGCAATATGCATGCAAACATGCTGTGCATTAAACACACAGCTGAGAAGATAGCAGCTACACTGTATAAAGGACATAATGTACAATCTGAGCGGTATAAACAATATAGACAATATAGACAATATGGATATGGACAATATGGACAAAGTAAAGTGAGGTAGTGCGTTGTGCAATACGCAATTCGCAGTATGCAGATGATGGATAATGGATAATGAGGGGAGGGTCATAGTCTGTGACAGGAGGCAGGGGTTGGGCAGAGGCAGAGGGTGGGGAGAGCAGGGAGGGAGTTGATGCCCGGTGGAAGAAACTGTTTTTGAGCCTGCTGGTTCTGGCACGGAGACTTTGTCCCGACGGCAGCAGGCTGAAGAGGCTGTGGGATGGGTGGGTGGGGTCACCTGCGATCTGGATGGCTTGGCGGGTCAGACGGGAGTGGTAGATGTCCACGAGTGGGGGGAGAGAGACACCAATGAGCTGCTCTCACGGTGCGCTGCAAAGTCTTTTGGCAGGACACAGTGCAAGCACCATACCACACAGTGATGCAGCTGGACAGGATGCTCTCAATGGTGCCTGTATAAAATGTCTGCATGATGGGGGGAGGGGCTCTTGCTCTCCTCAGTTTGCCAGGCGCTGGTTGGCTTTTTTGGCCAGTGATGATGTATTGTTCCAGGACAGGTCTTCCGAGATGTGCACTCCCAGGAACTTGGTGTTGCTCACTCTCTCCACTGTGGCACCATTGACAGTGGAGCGTGCTGCGTCTTTCGGAAGTCCACAACAATCTCCTTTGTCTTCTCCACATTCAAGTGGAGATTGTTGTCTTTACACCACAAGGCCAGCCTGCTCACCTCACTCCTGTAGATTGTCTCATCGCCGTTGTTGATGAGACCCACCACAGTCGTGTCATCCGCAAACTTAACGAACAGATTGGAGCTGGACGAGGGAGTGCAATCCAGCAATGTGAAGAGGAGGGGGCTCAGCACACATCCTTGTGGGGCACCTGTGTTCATCATGATGGTGCTGGAGGTGTTGCCGCCGACCCGAACAGCCTAAGCATCAACAGCTAAAATGTCATTTTCCCTCAACTTTTCCCTTAATGGTCGCCGAAGTGACTCACAGCAATGATTCAGGGTATACAGTATTTCAGCAATCTATTGGAAATTGTGTCATTATTCTTATTTTTTTTATTTTAAATGTACATGTTCAGTTGGCAATAGGCATATGCAGTCATCAGTGCAAGCAAAGTAACACGACCGATTCCCCTGCCGCTGTTGGTGATAGGGGTCAGCGAGCGCGATGACTTTTCCCATTGGCGAAAAAGTCGGCAGTCTTCAGATTTTCTCAGTTACTTGCCTACTCGGCTACTTTCACTGTTTATCTTGGGAGAGGATGGTCTCAGTTACTTGCCTACTCGGCTACTTTCACTGTTTATCTTGGGAGAGGATGGATATGCAAAACATGCCTAAGAGAGGATGGTGTATGAGGCAAGACCTCCAGCACAACCACACTCATGAGTGTGCCACCCATCGCTCGGTGAGAAATTTAAGGCAAAGTTAATGTAATACTGTCACGCTGTTTACATTTGGGTAAACTGTGATATTTTTGCTCACAGTTATCATACCATCGGAACCTGTTAACGGCCCATGCCGAGTTGGCAATCTGAATAAGGAAACAATAAACACACTCGCACTAACAAATCATACTCCCATTTTATAGTTAACCAGTATCTTTAGACACTGACATTCGCATATACCGCATGTGGGTTTTATTACATGGCACACTTTGGTCATGTGGATGAGGCTCTCAAAATTTAAACCCATGTCAATGCCAATCAGTACAGAAGTCCAGGGTTCGAATCCGGGTTCCAGAATTCCTGTGAGGAGTTTGCATGTTCTCCTCGAGCCTGCGTGGGTTTCCTCCGGGTACTCTGGTTTCCTCCGACATTCCCAAAACGTCCGTGGTTGATTAATTGAGCGCTCTAAATCGTCCCTAGGTGTGATTGTAGAGGATGAATTGTTGTTTGTCAATGAGTGCCCTGCGATTGTTTGACAACCAGTTCAGGGTGTACCCCGCCAACTGCCCGATGACAGCTGGGATAGGCTCCAGCATGCCTGCGAGCCTCATGAGGATGAGCAGTTCGGGTGATGAATGGACGAAGATGATCATTCCATATATTATACGTTAACAGCTGCACAACTAATATACAAAAACAGCTTGCCAAAGACGTCATCTTAATTGATTCCCGCACATCGGCTACTATGCAACCACTGAGGAACATAGTTTATCTACTGAGAGAAATTAGTGAGTTAAACAAAATGATGCTGTTGTTCTCTCATGTGACAAAAGGTGGCGTGATATTAATTGGGGAGTCTGTGTGGACATGTCTTCGAATCTCCCTCCAAACACTTTGCACATCTCATTCACGCCCATATACACAAGTAACAACACACATATACACACACACACACACACACACACACACACACACACACACACACATTATTGCTTTAATGCATATATTTTAGTTGCTCCTTGTACAGACAGCACTTTGTATGCAACAATGGCTGTTTGAAAGTGCTCTATAAATACAGTTGAGTTGAGTTGAAACACACACACACACACACACACACACACACACACACAATCAGAACGGCGGTGGCGGGCTTATTCATTTTCTTTTAGGGGACAGACGTTTCCTTCATTCTTTAACTGTGATTGCTTTTATTTTGTAAGTAGAGGACACAATAATTGCTGTTCAGAAGTTAACCAAAAAGTCAATCAATACAGGCCACTTGACTTTATTCCCTTGATGCCTTTACCACCTGACATAAATAATTAGCCTACCACGAGAGCCAATTATGCAAACCTGTTCCGTATCCTTCAAGTCATCACCTCCAAAGCCTGTGTACGTTGCAAACAAACATGATTCTCATAAGCAACATTCCAATTATTCTTTCATAAAACGCGAGGTTCGCAAATTGACAAATTAAGTCATTTGCAATGCTAATGTTTTTAGCAGTGATTAGATTACTAAAGACACAAACGGCATTTTAAATGGCACAACAAGCAGCATCTTACAGCTCCCCGGGCACAGAAACAAAGGTCATGGCAACTTTGGCGAATGAGAGCACAACTAGAGTAATACAACTAGAATATTCTGAGGATATACGCTCTGCTTGGAAACAACAAAATGGGTGGAGCATAATTTGCAGCAAAAATGAATTCTTTTTTTGGGGGGTCAAGCAACGGCTGATCATTTACCAACAGATCGTGTCAGTAGACTTGTATTACAGGAAGCCTGAAGTATTTCTTTGAATGCCCTCTCTTTGAACCAGTTGTTTTGCTAATATTGTAGCACATGTTTTTTCCAGCTAAGCATTCAGTGCACCTATTTTCCCTTCCTTTATTCATCTCACTTGCGCTAGTGACTGGCTGTTACATCCTTAAATTTTAAGATTACACCTAACACTGTATTAAAGTTTCCGCAGTCGTATTTTAGGTTAATAATTGCCCATGGTCATTTGAAAGGACAGGGTATAGGAAAGTCCCAAATTCGACAATGTCGGTTTCCAGGATCAGTGCCTCGTCCTTCGACACGGAGAAGAAGCCACAAAGAAAACCAACGAAGAAGAAGTGCGTTCACCGTGGATTGAAAGCGAAGATTAACTTTGTTAGGCCATCAAGTGGGAGCTCACTAATGTGTACACTCATTCACACGCATGTGTGAATTTATTTTTATGAGGTGTTTAAAAAAATAAGGGTCTCTCGTGAAAGTGTAACAGGTTTGATGTTAATGCTGGTTAAAAAATAACCCTGGATGAAATTCAGAGTTAAATTCAAGTCAAAACTTGATAGATTTAAAACACCCTACCAAATTACAACAACGCACGAGAAAAAATATTCACTGGTATTGACTGTTGGCAGCTGGAAGCAGATTCATTTCATTTGGGATGAGACTTGGGGCATCGAGAAAACAGAAAAGCAACTGGAAACTGTGGAGTACAATATTACAGTATTGCACCTCTCGAGCTGGACGGTATTTATTAATATTTATAGATTTGTCACTCTGGTGATGACAAACCAACCAGTGAACAAACCACCAGTGGCTTACGTTACCCGCGTTATATTGGCTCAGCATGCTTGCATCCTTGGGTTAGAGAAGGTACCTTGTTTTATTTCCATTTAAAAAGTATCACTAGACATACGACATTGTCCAGCCATGTACTGTAAATACTGTACAGTGGAAAAGGGGCATATACCATTTGCTTGGTTGTAAGCTGAAATCTTTCGGGCCTCTGTTAACCTGCATAGAACCCGATTGATTTATTTAACGCTGGGGAATGCTTGCACACAAACTTTCCGGAAACTGACTTAACCCATGGTCAATCCCTCAGACCTCATGGCGTGAACTCGCCATTTGAAAGTTGTCCCACCTAAAAGGCCCCATTAGTCAGCCCTGAAGTACTGCCACAGCCCAGAAGGTTAACTACAACTAAATGCAATTTCATCCCTGGCTCTGGTCTCTGAGACCTGTCTGTGAAAATTGGATGAGGAGTGGACTGACTGGGTAAATAAAAGGCAGAGAATGGAGCTGCTGGCCACAGAAGCAAGGGTATTTGAGAAGAGAGATATTTCACCACACTGAGACTCCATTCTCAGTATTATCATTGTAGATTAACATTTTTACACGTGTGAAATTAACCTTGAATTTCCATACCCATGCAGTACAATGAGGGGCTCATGGAAGAGAGATTAAAGCAGAACCTCTTTATTCCACAGGATGGGTCTAATTTAAAGCGTTCTCACAGCTTGTGAATTCAGGAACAATACTGAGTCATCGTACGTCAAGGTCACCTCTCATAGTTCACAATGAGGTTGAAACATTGCTGTCTCACCATACAATGAATTCATTATTACAGTTACATTATTTGTTGGAGGAGTTTCTTCAGTGGTCTGTGCACTGACTGTCAAGCAGTAAACGGTGTAGCCTGCCTTTTGCACGTAGTCAGCAGCCGCAATCCAGAAGAAGAAAAGCAGTTTTGAAAAAGGAGTTCCTCCAGTGTTGAGTCCTCTTACTCGATCAGGGGTTGGAAACCCAAACTGTTGAAAGAGCCATATTGGCGCAACCCCCGCCCCCCAAAAAAATGTCTGGAAGTGCAAAAAATGAAAAGCCTTATGTAAGCCTTACAATGAAGCAACATGCTGTATATATGTATATTAGCCTACTATCAAAATGACTACGTTGACTACAAATACACAATAAGCCTTCATGATTAAATGTTTTTTTCCCCTGCAGTGAATCCTGTAGAGCAGTGGCGCCAAACCCATTTTGACCGAAGATCTACTTTTTGATCAACCAACCTCCCGCGATCGCCCCGTTACCGCAGACTCACGCATGCGCACGCACTTACACACGCATGCCATAATGAGCAACAGCCATAACGGCCCCGAAGATGAATGAGTCATGGGACGCACTTTTGCAGCTTGTTTACTATCATAGCTCACGTGTACCGTTTAAAAATGCTTCTCTCGGCCCTCCACATTCAAATTCTTTGCCAGTACCCTCAGTGAATTGTAGATGAAATGCCGTTTGTTTTTGGTTTTTTTTACAACAGCCAGCCACCTGCCTGGCATCCCGCCCTGGCTCATAGAAACGTGTGTCGCAGGCTACAACGCAAATCTTCGTTGACAGAAATGTTGAAATGTAATATTTATTCTACACATTTTTACAGCATTGGAAAACGTTAAGAATGTTTGTGTCACGTTTGTCCTCCTACAGAAACCATATACAAACAAAAAATACATTTCCCTCCCTTTTTCCATTTTGAACATGTTTGAAAAAGCTCCAGGGAGCTACTAGGGCAGCACTAAGGAGACACATGCGGCTCTGGAGCCGCGGGTTGCCGACCCCCATACTAGACGGTGTGGCTTTATGCTACCGCAAACATTGAAGAAAAAAAATATTGATTTGCCTTTTTGTGTTGTTGAACGAGGTAAAACCTAATCTTTGGTCATACTAGAATGCAGTGGTGGGGAACTGCTACACTTGATGGTATTCAATGTCCCACAGGACAGTGACGCGAGATGCTCCAGCTTTGAATGTGTGGAAGGCATCAGCAGTCAAAGCCTAAAGTAAAATGTTTTTTAATCATAGAATTTTGCTATTTTAAAGATAGAGATTAAATCCTTCTCACACAGCAGACCTTGTACACACACGCACACATACACACCAAATTCACTAATAGCCCAAGGCTTGTAAACATAAACAGCAAGCACAAATGCTTACGTGAAATTGCCTTTGACACAGAGGAAGCCTAGAAATTGGATTCATGAAATGTCTTGCAACTGACCTTTGTTTCTGCTGAAATAAAATGACAGTTTTTTTGTCAGTGTTTTACAGTGACGCAACCATGGTAACATGCGAAGACCTACGTTTTTAAATGCATGGCTTGATCAATTGAATATCCCTCATCACACTTTATCATACAGAGACTAGAAGGGAGAGCCAATGTTTTTTTTCTCTTGCAAAGACCGATGTGGAAGAAGAAAACCTTTGAATATGTATATCTATGAAATATTTTGGCTGCGTCTGTAATTATCTCCACGTTTTGCTCGTTTTTGATTTGCTTGAACAATGATTTTTAATTAGTTTTTTTTCTTTTAATATCCACAACAATCAGAGTTGAGGGCAGAACAAGTTAATTGATTTGTGGAACAAAATATGTACAATGAGTGACATTTGGCAGCTCTGGACTAGAAAACCACAAATGTATCAACAATTAGGGTACTGATTGATAAAGGATGTATTTTTAATGAACTTGAATAGGAGCTTGATTGACAAGAATCTTGAATCCTTAAGATCGTGGCTATTGGACAAAACACAAGTTGAGAGCAAGACAGCGTGTTGGAAGTGGAAAGACCTGAACTATCCTCTCAAATATGGCGCCGCAAAGCTTCAGCTAGTCACAAGATCGATATGGAAAAAGTGTTGGCAACCAACAAATCTCCCGTTGACGTTCGGATGCCTGCCTACCTTTGTGTTCTTCGAGCCACAGAGCTGGATGGCTGTCACTTATGATTTACGATTCGTTTTGCCTCAGCACATCACTATAAATCACTGTCAGCACAATTAGCCAGCTAGGTTGTTCATTGCATGTGACGTTCCATTAAGGTCGGATTTTTTGCCATTTGTGTTGCAAGATGTATCATCTTTAGAAGAGTGAACGCCCCTGCATAGAAAGCTACTCATGTGTCCAGGAAGATATAATCCCATCCAGACATTACTACTGCTGTCAGAGCAACACACAACTGTTATGACGTACGAGCTGAAAAGCTCCATGGGCAGATATCATTCACAATGGAAGGGTGACTCACCATCTCTCCCAGGGACGCAAGTATCCTGATGCCTCACACCAGAAAGCGTTCGACATTGCAAATAAAACTACAACAAGTGTGAAACATATTTATTATCTTTGGACCTTGGAGACAAATCAGACATTGGTAGCTTTGCAACAAGCTTCAGATAACAATAAACAGTGGATAATACATCGATTAAAAACTCACTGATGGGAAAAAAAAAAGCTAGGACATCGTGTGTGTGTGTGTGTGTGCGTGTGTGTGTATAATTGATCATATGTTCCTTATGTTGACTTACAGATTGGGAGGAGTAACTCCACCTCCTTTTGTCTTTGATTTGCAGATCAATATTTGATGAAAAGAAGGGGCAGCTGCATGCGTGCAAGCACATCCATACATGAACCTACTCACTGTGTGGTAATGTTGGGAACACAACAGCGCAACCAGCAAGAAGACGATGAGCTGGGAGAGCATGACAACATGTTTCATTAGCCTGCCCTTTTTTTGTATTTTACTTACTCAAGCTATTTCCTGCGGGATCAAGAACCTCATGTAAAAACATTTAATAAGGGCATTCGAGCATACTAATTTATGATCAGAACCCTCACGGTACACCTCACCTAACCATTTTGTTAATAAGGTCAGCCATTGCCCAAGTGCATTACTTAACAAATCCTTTCACGAGTTCACACCGGCATCTTCGATTCATTTATTTAACTCATTCTTCCAGTGAATGGTTCCAGGGAAGCTTGAGCCAAGCCCAGCTGACTTAAGGTGCACAGCAGGATGGTCATCACACTAGTCAATAACAGGGTGGAGTCCACATCTGTATATAAGTATACTGAGAGCAATTCAAGGATACTTACCCTCGAGTCTTCATTAAAGGCCTAAAAATCTTTTTTTTTTTAATCCAAAATGGGTTGAGGTCAGGGCTCTGGGCTTCTTCTCCTTCAACCGTGCTGGGTGCATTTGCATGTGGAAGAGTGCCCATTGTCATTGCGAGCCCACAGGCCAAGTTCTCCTTGCTAATTCAGGATATATTCTAATGCAACTGTTTGGCATCACAGCGGCACAACGCAAAACTTTATATTTACTGCACGAAAGGAAAGAGGAAAAGCAGAAAGTAAATCGAAGACAAGATTATTTGAGTCAGTATGGCTACCCAGTGTTGCATAATAACCTCACTTTCGCCACTGATGTTCCCGAAAAAGACTGAGCTATGGGGTCGGAGGTTGAGCTGAGCAGAATGTGGACCAATGGAATGAGGAGAAGAGTATAATGGATAGATGTGACTGCCAGGACCTGTCGGTAGAGACGAATGGATGTTTCCAAGATGAACCAAGTAAGACATTAAGAACAGTGATGTCGTGAATCATGTTCAAACAAGTCTGCTCCCTGCGCGCACTTTAGTGACTGTGTGGGCGAACAAAAGATTAGAAGTGTGTGCGTGTGCAGAGGAGGGTCCCAAGCTACGGGATCTTACCCCTAACAGTGGCACTACAAGATGGGAAAAGTCTTCTGAAATTGATGAAGGTGACATCCGAGGGGGACAAAGATGGATCTGTGTGTCTGATTACAGGAGAAAAATAGCAAATCAATTAGATAGAAATGGCAAACAAAGAATACCAGAAAGAATAGGGAGCCGCGTGCGGGGAAAAAGACAGGGTGATCGAAAACCTATAGAAAACAATGTTGTGAATATGTAAATAAATGACGAAATCACATTGAGCAGAAAAATGCCTCGGAGAAGAACACAGATGGAATGTTCTATTTTATTGTAACGGCTGTTTTAGATAAAGCATGTTGAATTGAAACATGGGCGCAAATGGGAATGGGGACAGAGAGGACACGTCTCCCTCAGATTTATGAAAACCACAATGTGTGCCCTCCACTTTTGCCACGTTTGGCAAACAGGAAAACAGAGCACATTGAGGCTGCGTAGCGTATACTCTGATAAAACGAGTGATGCATTTCAATTATACATTTTTGTCGGAATTTTTCCTCCTAAATAAGAATTTGATTCACTGCTCTTTTTGAAGTGGGCTTACAAGCCAGACGTAGGCTTCTTTTCCTGACTTCTGACTTATTTTCCCGCATCCAGTATGGTAACGGGCATGAAAACATTCGACAACGTGAGTATTATCTGGCCTGCCCAAGTGACCCGATGGACATCCGTAAATCTTTCCCTCTCATTTCCCCGTTTTTCTCTTAAGCTGCACACAACACGACCTGCCTCAGATGCGTGGGAGAGGCTTTTAGCACAACAGACGGCAGGAATGATTTTCTGTCCGAGAAGGGCACCTTGGTTCACAGGGAACCGGATTCTGCTAAAGCTCAACAAAGGATTTTTGTGGTTTCCGCGAGCAGAAAAGAAAATTGTTACAAAAAACAAAAACAAAACTGACTAACTGTAGAGTTAGGAGGAATGTGTGTGTGTGTGTGTGTGTGTGTGTGTGTGTGTGTGTGTGTGTGTGTGTATTAGTCTTGTTGAATGCAGCGGTTGGTTAAAAAAATAAAAATACTTGATTCCAAGAGGTGGGTCTATACTTGCATGATTCATCACATTAGAGTTAAAAACAAACATTAGCCAGTTTTAACGGTGTCTTTAGTGCCGATCTTTCAACTTTAATCGCCTTCAAATTACGTGTATGATGTGAGGAGGAAACATCTGGTCAAACTCTTTTACTCGGCAAGTACATTTCAAAGCCTGTAGCTTTTAAATTTTCCATCCATCCATTATCTGATCCGCTTTATCCTCACAAGGGCCTCGGGGCGTGCTGGAGTCTATCCCAGCTGTCTTCTGGCAGTAGGCGGGGGACACCCTGAACCGGTTGCCAGCCAATCGCAGGGCACACAGAAACGAATAACCATCCATGCTCACACTCACACCTAGGGACAACTTGGAGTGTTCACTCAGCCTGGCATGCATGTTTTTGGAATGTGGGAGGAAACCAGAGTACCCGGAGAAAACCCACGCAGGCACGGGGAGAACATGCACACTCCACACAGGGAGGCCGGAGCTGGAATCAAACCCGGTTTCTCTGCACTGTGAGGTCGACCACTGGCCACAGGGCTGCCCCTTTTAAATTTTATTTGAGTAATTATTTGAAATAGTATTTTTCATATTACCGTGGTTGTTTTTTACTCAAGTAATTGCACTTTTACCCAAGTAGAGAATATCAGTACGTTTCCCATTTCTGCTGGTCAACCATTTGTCCGTTAGGTTGGGAGGGAGATGATGGCACTATAAGGACCACACTGAGTGATATTTTTTGTGATCTTTTGTGGTGCTTCCCCCACCCTCCTTCCCTCCAACACAAATAATTGCCGCTCTTTTGGCTATCGACATTCGGGTGGGCGTGTGAAGACAACTTTCACAAACAATTATTCAGTTTATTATGCTGATTCCACATTTAAACTAACTTTTGCCTTGATGGATAAAGAGATGGAGGACCTCATCAACACATTGGATTTACAGGTCAGGTTCGGTCAGGGAGCAGATGCAAAATCATTGACCATGTGCCTCAATGTTCCCCCCAGAAATATCCATAAATCTGTCTCATATCCAGGCTTCCGAAGGCTTCCGAAGGCACCCTCTCGGCCGTGAACACCAGTCAAAGTTCCAGACTTCATTCACTGTTTAAAGGCCATTGACAAAGCAAGACCAGAAGCACTCGAAAAACTTGGTCCTCTGCCTTGCGATCTAAATATTGGAACACCAACCATACTAGACTGATGGAGTTCAGAAATTACTTGCGGGCCCAGACGCCTACTTGACTTCATGAGCACAGTCACTAGAATCACCAGTGGATGTTGTGTTGCTGCCAAGTTCAGTGAGCCTGCCTATGCGCATACCCCAGAGTCATTGGTACCACACTGAAAAAAAAAGAAAATGAAACACTAGGTAGCTTAATAAAAATACTGAAGTAATCCGTTAGAGTCAAAATTTAGTCTTTGATCAATTCAAAAAATATTGAATTGGTGCAACCGAAACATATTAACTTGAAGGAATGCTATTTTATTAAGTCAGACAAACCCACTGTTTTTGGTTGTCCTAATTTAAAATAAATAAAAGGGGAGTCAACCCTAAAATCTTCTTTGCAATAAGCTCCGTCCAAGCCTACAAATCTAAATATGGCATTCTGAATATTATGAGGTGTTGCCCCCGCAACCCGACCCTGCATAAGCATTAGAAAAATAGCGTGGATGGATGGATGTCAGTTAGTCTGTCACACAGTTTATCATTGGTATTCTCAGTCATATCTGGTGAGAACATGCAAACCGCACCTGTCCTGCTAACAATTTGGAACCAAAGACCATCTTGTGCTGCATCGCCGTCCTGATGACTTCAAGGGGTTTGTATGAAACATTTTCAATGCTGGAGATGACCACAGGAAACTAATGCGATCGAATTCTTATTAATCGATGAAACAACAAGATCATTTTTTTCGGGGTGGGGGAGGGTGCGGTTGGGGTAATATTATTACAACTGACGTAATTTCACTGGAAATCTCCATACTGAAACGACACAAGGGCAAAAGCGTTCCATCTTCAGTACTTTTCTAACGGTATGTCTCTTTCTTTTTCATCTAATACCTTTTCGTCCAATTTCTTTTCTTATGTAGCATTCTGCGTACATGACCTTTGGGAGAAGACACTGAAATGCATCTTGGGCAGAGGAGAATGCTGAATGATTGCATCCATCGAGTGCCCTATCTGGTGAGCGTGAGCGTCAGCAGATGCTCTGTGCTTTTCCCCGCACATCGGAACATATGGCTCTATTCAGAGAGGTGCACTTGTATGAATATTAATCCACTTCCAGCATGCAATAAATGCCCTCACAGGAGGCCAGTTTAACTTGAGTGAACACTGGTGGCACGTGTTCAAATGATTTATCCCACGAGTTAGGATGCTGAAGGAGTGAAATGAAAGATGGCCCCACCCGAAAGCGATTTCACTCTTCTGATTATGTTTTTATTGTGTTGTTGTGTTGCACAGTCAATATTCTGTCTCACCTCATCCCTCATAATTTAGCGAACAATTGGATGATATTGGACAGATTATTTATTTTGTTCCAAAAAAGGTTATACAGTGTAGTTCAATAAAGACGCAGATAATTGTTCAAGAAAGTAGGCGGCTGGCGGCTTTATCCATTCATCCATTTTCCATAGAGCTTGCCCTCATTAGGGTCACGCATGCATGGGAGCCTGCCCTTGCTTATGACTGGAAAAACTAATCATAATGATTATTTTGATTAACATTAAAACCACCATTAATCAACACGATTTTTCATTACTCATTGATTTTGTGTGTCGTGTGTTTAGTTTTACAGTAAACTCCAGAGTCAAGAATGTTCATGTACGGTCAGGAAGGGCAAAAGAGCACGTCGCACAATTGTTATTCACAACGCAGGGGCATTTGGGGTGTTTTCACAATACAGTAATGTCATTCGGTACATTAAATGTTTTGGTTTGATTCTGATCATTTTGTGATAAGGAGCCAAAATTCAAATGACCATTAACTTTTGATCAATTGCCCAGCACTAGCCTTGCTGTCTTTGGTGGGAGAGGCGCAGTTCACCCTGCAGTGGTCACCAGTCAAGAACAGGGCAGCACTATCACTTTGCAAACACAAACATCCAATCAGAATCAGAATCAGAATCATCTTTTTTGGCCAAGTATGTAGAACACACAAGGAATTTGACTCCGGTATAACACGCTGCATTAGTATCATCATAAACAAGGACATGACAAATAAGTATGAAACATTTCGTAATGTAGTGAACCGTAGTGCGGTGGTACCACCCAGTGACAACTGTGAGACAAAGTGTAAAGTATTAAGCAGAGCTAAAATGTTCAGTGGTAGAATACAATACTATAACAGTTGGTGCAGAAAATCATTGAACCATTTTAAAGTGACCAGTAGAAGTATTTGTTTACAAGAAGTGTGCAATTATGCAGATGGCCTTGAGCGCTTTAAAGTGTCTGGTGCGGTGGAGTATAAGTCAGTGACTGTTTAGGGAGTTAATGGCTAGAGGGAAGAAGCTGTGTAAGTGTCTGCTGGATTTGGTGCGCATGGATCGGTAGCGCCTGCCTGAGGGGAGTAGCTGGAAAAGGTGGTGGGCAGGGTGTGGTGGATCCAGTAGGATTTTCCGAGCCCTTGTTTTGATTCTTGAAGTGTGCAAGTCCTCAAGTGTGGCGGGGCCAGTGATTTTTTTCGCCGCCTTTTTTGTGGCGGCCCCAAACCAAACTGTGATGGAAGAACACAGGATTGATTCGATGACTGCCGTGTAGAACTGACGTAGCACGTCCTGTGGCAGGCCATGCTTCCTCAGCAGCCTCAGGAAGTACATCCTCTGCTGGGCCCTTTTCAGGATGGAGTTGATGTTGACCTCCCACTTCATGTCCTGGGAGACTGTGATTCCCAGGAACCCCTAGGTTGTGTCGGTTGCACCAGAGCTCCAGCTGCTCCACTTGTTGTCGGTACGCAGACTCGTCGCCGTCTTTGATGAGACCGATGACCGTGGTGTGGTCTGCGAACTTGATGAGTTTGACAGCTGGGCTTGTTGAGGTGCAATCGTTTGTGTAGAGGGAGAAGAGCAGTGGAGAGAGGACGCATCCCTGTGGGGCTCCAGTGCTAGTGGTGCGTGTTGATGATGTTGTTCTTCCCAGTCTCACCTGTTGTGTCCCTCCCGTCAGGAAGCTGAGGATCCACTAGCAGATCGTAGGGGACACACCGGCTGGAGAAGTTTGGGGGTGAGGAGTTCCGGGATGATGGTGTTGAACGCAGAGCTGAAGTCCACAAACAGGATCCTTGCGTAGGTCCCTATGCTGTCGAGGTGCTCGAGGATGTAGTGCAGACCTATGTTGACTGCGTCCTCCACAGACCTGTTTGCCCGGTAGGCAAACTGAAGAGGGTCCAGCAGGGGTCCGGTGACGTTTGTTCAAATCCATCCTTCCATCCATCCATTTTACGATCTGCTTATCCTCACAAAGGTCGCGGGGAGTGCTGGAGCCTATCCCAGCCGTCTTCGGGCAGTAGGCGGGGGACACCCTGAATCGGTTGCCAGCCAATCGCAGGGCACACAGAGATAAACAACCATCCGTGCCCACACTCACACCTAGGGACAATTTCGGAGTGTTCAATTAGCCTGCTATGCATGCTTTTGGAATGTGGGTGGAAACCGGAGTACCCGGAAAAAACCCACACGGGTACGGTTAGAACATACAAACTCCACACAGAAAGGATGGCCCAGTATCTCTGCACTGTGAGGTCGACGCATTAACCACTGGCCCACCGGGCCGCCCAATTCAAACCCATGTCATTGTAATATACAGCTTTGTGCCGGGAAGGGCTTTGTGAATAAACCAATTGAAAGATTCTGAAGAATATTGATAGAACCAGCACTGGGCTTTCTCATCAACACACCTTTGATGAAAAAAAAAGTCCCAATCGTAGAGCACAGAAGTCTTAAAAGCAGTTGCCGTGACCCCTTGCATGAATGGATGAAGCTTGACAGCAAGAGATAACAACAGCTCCGGCTGGCTCAGCGCCTCAGACTGGTTCTAATCGCTTGTTGTTGGTGAGATTGTCTCTCAGTACTTTTCCAGGATGTTATCTTGACGACGCTATCTGGTTGTTATGGAAACACAATGTTAGAAGCCATTAGACTGAATAATATGCTGAGCTCTTAAGCTGAGTTGAAAGGTACAATGGTAAAAATAGGCATATCTAACAGTACAGCTCAACAGAAGTTGAGGCATATCAACTATACAATAAATTTATGATGAATTTAGAATTCTTAACATCTTTCAATGCTAATTGTCTGAAAAACAAGATGATAGGAATTTAAATTTGAAAGAAGTCTGGAATATGATAGTGGAGTTTCCGTGGCACAGCAACAATAGGTGAGCAACACTATATATTTCCAATGTCAAGATGTATTCATATTACTTCTTAATAATTCTTAATTTTTTAATCTATTATTAATTATTTTATCTGCGATTGGCTGGCAACCGGTTCAGGGTGTCCCCCGCCTACTGCCCGAAGACAGCTGGGATAGACTCCAGCAATCCCCGCGACCCTCGTGAGGATGAAGCGGTTCGGAAATTAAATGAATGAATGAATAATTATTTTATTATTGTAATTAATGTTGTTGTATGTTGTTTTAGAGGGAAGAAATTTCATCTGTACTGTGTGTTGCAGCACATTTTAACAATAAAGTTGTACTTGACTTGATTATTATCCATCCATCCATCCTTCCGTGGCTCAGTGGGTCGTTTCCCAACCCACAGGTTGGTCATTTGATCCCCGGCCATTGCGACTATGTCAAAGTGTCCTTGAGCAAGATATTGAACCCCCAGTTGCTCCTGATGCTGCGTCATCAGTCGAATGAGGTAACCGTGTGAAGCGCTTTGAGTACCCGAGGTAGAAAAGCGCTATCCAAGTGACAACCCATTTCCCATTCAACCCTACCAACCCTGCTTTGTTGCACAATGTGACCAGGGATAGATCGATACTTAAACAAACACAGATACTGTCTTTTAATTCAGCGTTTTTTCCCCCTGAAAATGCATTAGATTGATGCTTTTTAAAATATGAAATATTCAACAATTTCTTCCAGAGAGCATGGATGCTCTCACATTTTTCACCCCAGAGTCATTTCATCGGACCGTAGTCATTAGTTTTCCCACATGCATTTGAGAGCGTGTTTCAACTTTTCTTTGGAAGATCAGTGCTTCTGATGATCCTGAGACCAGCAGAGAACGCTTTGAAGACCCTGCCCTTATGCCACTGGTACAAGTGTAGGCAAGGAGACCCACCAGATATTCCCTGTCATTAGGAGGTGGATGATAACAAAATGTGTCAGTTGATAACATGAATAATTAGCCACGGTTGCAGTGAATCAAAATCTTCTTCAGGGACCCATGGCAGTCAACTGGTCGACTGGTAGACTGTGAGAGATGTAGTGGGAGAGAAAAAAAAATACTGTGTGTACCCATGTTATCATATCTTTTGTGTTAGTGTACGCTACAGCTCGTGCAGCCTATCAGTCTCACAGTGGTTCTTTTCTTGCTGCCCTCTCTGAATAAAAAGGAGCAAAGTGAAAAACCATCCACCGCAAACTGAAGAATGTCAAGCTGAGTGCAGCCGAGCTGCGCAATGGGGCCTGAGAAAACCACCACACCACCAATGGCCCTTGACGAACACTGACCGTCAGTTCACATTCCACCGTTTTCTGAAATAAGTCTGAATTCAATATTGTCAGGAAGATGAAATGTAAGACTTTTGTATCTTGCCTAGCTGAGGTTTGTCTGTCCTTCCAAGAATCTGAGCATTCTTCTCATGAATGAATCTGCACTACCATTACATGATTCATTTAGATCAGGGATTGGCAACTGGTGGTCCCATGCAACGTGCGGCCTGCGCCCATACTAAGTGGCGCCTCGATGAATTAAAAAAAAAAAATCAGAAACATGTTTCCTCTACCACGCCGGATCCGTTTTAAGTTTTAATAACACCATTCACCACTAGAAGGAAGGCATCACTTCTTAACGGGTTTTCAACATCAGAGAAGTAATGAAAAGCACGCCATGACGAAAATCATAATAGTCAAACCTCGGTTTTCGAACGTCTCGGTTCTCGACCAATTCGGTTTTCGACCAAAAATGTTAAAGTTTTTTATGCCTCGGATGACGAACAAATTTCGGTCCTCGAACAAGCTGGGCGCACTTGAATGCATCATTTGACTCCTCTCGCCTTCCTTACACGAGGAAGTGACGCTTCCTTGGGTAGACGAGGAAGTGACGCTTCCTCGTGTTGCTTTCCATTGTGAGTAGACGTGTTCAGTAAACATTTTTATTTTAAAAAGGGCGTGGTTTCGGTTTTCGAACAGCCTTCTGGAACGGATTATGGACGAAAATCGAGGTTTGACTGGATTGTGTTTTTTGGGTAAAAAAGGAAACAGGTTATATGTTCACCAAATGTAAAGGCAAACCTGGGTGCCTCGTTTACTGTACTTAGAGACCATGAAAGGTTTTGCAGCAAGCTCTTATGACTTGCGCAACAAAAAAAACTTAGACTCTAAAAAACTAACAAACTAAACTCAGCCATTATCTTGTACACTGAAGCTATCAGGGCTGCTCTCGTGGCTTACCTCAAATCAAAACTACGCAAACAACAGTGTTTTTTTTCCTCACAAAAACTATTGATAGTTCCTTTATAGTGCAGGATGGGTTATGCATGAACATATTCAACACTGTGAATTTTTAGCATAGATCAGTGGTAGTTTTAAGAAATGTTGCAGAATATGTCCTAAAGTACAGTGTGGAGTACCTCTGACAAAGGTTTTGCATCATTTGCTCAGTTCAGATGTTCTTGATCTTGCTTCTTGGCATTAGCTATTTGCCCTAATGGTTCCACTCCTCCCAACAGGGAGGAGTGCACCTGCCCACCTGCTACTGTTTAATTGACACAGGCTGGATGTTTTCACCCAGCAAGGGACCCTAAATGAACAAACTGCCATCAGGATGCTCTCTGAGCTAGCGTAACTCAGAGATCAGAGTAGTGGGGACAGACACTCCCACCCTTTAGCCCTTCCAGGGGTGGAAGCCAGGCCTTTCATCCCTGCCCAGGCCCACTGCCAACAACAGAGTGAATAATTCACCACCTTCTGGATAGGCCAGCCAAAACATAGTATGTTCGCTAAATCCGCGTCAGCATATAGCACAACATGCACTCACTTTTTCATTTTGTCACAAAGGATGTTGTTATACTACTTATTAAACAAAGACGTTTTGGTATTGACTTGATGCTACTTTTGGATAGTTTTGTGAGTTTCTCTGAAAGATGCCACAAGAAAGCTGATAGGCATGAGTCCTTGGAGATTGCACAGAAAGGAATTAGATTGTTTCTTTCTCTCTGATCTAAATTGAAGTTCCAGGAGCAGGCTTAGTAAAATCTGCTTTTTATGATTGAACAGCTTATGACCTACTCATCACTTTCAGGAAAACCAATTTCCTTGATCTCTTTGTACACACTCAACACCTTATTATAGGTATTTGAGTGATGTGTGTGTGTGTGTAAGTGAGAGAGAGAAAGAGAGAGAGTGAGAGAGAGAGACAGAGAGGGAGGGCGTGCGCGTGTGTGTGTGGTTTTGTGTGTGTGTGTGTGTGTGTGTGTGTGTGCAAAGAGAGAAAGAGAGAGAGTGAGAGAGAGCGACAGAGAGGGAGGGTGTGTGCGCGTGTGTGTGGTTTTGTGTGTGTGTGTGTGTGTGTGTGTGTGTGTGTGTGTGTGTGTGAGTTTTAGGGGCTATTATGATGTCAACAAAGGGGCTCTTGATATTTAATTTTATCTCAGAAATGAACAGGAATTTCAGAAATATTCTGACATGATTGCAAAACGAAAGAGAAGTGTGAATTCATCATTCCTGTGTCTAAAAACATTGTGTTGCGAAAGTGAAACACAAAAACACAAATCACAAATATTGCCCTTGGGGCCCGATACAATTTTAGTGGTCAGCAAAACCGAGGACATTTATCTTGTGTATATGATCAACATTGTAAAGATGGCAAAACAGTACTAGTATGTGAAAGATAATGCAAGAAGAACCATATGTTATGTTGCATTTCATCTCTACAGAAAAGAATAAAGTTAGTACATTATTTGTCACAGGAGCTTGTCTCTGAGTGAATCTAACCTTGATGTGTCTATTCACGCGGACTCGAAAACACTTTATTTTAAAAACAGTTAGAAAGTTATGCGGTTGTATCTTGAATCTTGTTTAGTTTTAAAATGTATTCTGCTATGGCTTCTAGTTATCTGTTAAAAGTGTAGTTAGTAACGGAATCCAATTACCATAATATTAAACGTTATTAAAGTTTAGTTTATTCCTAATCCTGAGTTCTGGGGTTGTAGAAATTGTAAAGCTATTCAAATGCTTTGGAGTTTTCCCTATGACTCAAACCAATATTATTGTCACTCATTTTCCTTCAAATCCACTTCTAAAAATTTGGACAATAGATAGAAAAGTGACAAAGCATATAAAGGAGGCCTAAACTACCATGATGCAATAATATACGGTTTTAATATTGTGCAATCATCTTCCAAGAGACTTCATTTGAAGTAATATTGTCTCTCCTTTGCCATTTCAAGAAAAGATTTGATATTGAGATGGAATTTGTTAAAAATCTTGAGCTGCACAGTCAAGCCTTGTTTGCTGTGCTTTGGAAACATCCACATTCTGATTGGTTAATCGTGAGCACATAATCAAACCACCAGCAGTGGAAACATGGAGGCCAACTCCACCTAATGAGGTTTTTCTGATGGGTCTTCAACTTGGCAACCGACCACATGGAGCACATTTCCCTCATTTAAACCAGAAAACCGTCTCCACAGATTTTTTTTTTTAATTAAATGGACGATAGAACAATACTTATCTTGGAATGTTTTATTTTGCCCTTTAAGTTCAAACCCCATTATCTTTTTCCCAATCACTGTCAATGCATCAAGATTCCCCGTACACACAGAACAGCACTTTAATACTCTGAGCACAGAGGTTGCGAAGATGAGGAAATTAAATGCTTAAAGCGTCAAAAAATTCAAACAGTGTAGCTAGACTTAGATACGCAATACATTTCTGCCCATACAGTGGTGTGGTGTGTTTTTTTTTTCAAAGCACTCAACCCCCCCTAAAGAGGAAGGCTATGACATTTTCTAAACTGGTAACAAGCCAAGGTACATACCATTGCTTTCGGGAAGAAATGTCCTTCTCATCTACGGAAGGCATTCAAAAGGCCAATATGCTTTTCATAAGACAATAAAATTATGTTTAATTCAAGAACGTGCAAGAAGAAGTTCCAGCTTCTTCCACTTAACGAGAGTTGGGTCGCCGGTGCAGGAACTTGATTAGCGAAACAGGGACTTTAGACAATTTTTTATGATGAGTTTAATGTTTTAGTAGCCTATATGGAATACAGTACCAGGTAATGTACTAGCACTAGCTAACAGTAAATGTACTGTGTTTGCTATGGCTGGGTACTTGACAAGCCATGGTTTGAGGGCAAGCAACAAGCTGTGATTCCATTTGGTGGACTCTGTGAGACATTTGATTTCATTTCCGGGGAAATAGTGGACGAATGTTTTTAATCCCAATAAGGTCGTTCTGAGCAGGCGTTGTCTGGTCCCCATACCGAGGACCTGTTTGCTGTGGGTGACTGGGTGACCCAGCCAGGGGCATGAAGGCCCAGACAACTACGATCACTGAGACAGACAAACCCCTCCAACACTGTAAGGCGATGGCTCACGGAACGGAACTCTGATATTATAAGTTGAAAATATTGATTAGCAATTTGATCTATTTTTTTCTTTCTGTTCTTCCCACACAATGTACATGCCTACGTTTAACCCTTGTGCTGCAGTTGATGTAAATTAGTTTAAATAACGCAACATACACATTTTACAAAAATTGTAAAAGTATTATTCCTGAATATTTATTTTACTTTCAACCACTCAAAATGTTCAGTGGCATCAGCGCTATACATACACATATAGTTTTTTTCTTTGTACTTTTGCCCTCTATGGACAATAAAAGCGGGACTGTGCTATTACCAAAACATATATATATAAAAAACATGAATTGGAATATTTCAAATCACACAATTTGTATTCTTTGTCTTTGATGTAAAGGTGCAATACGCGAAAATCTACAAAAATTGTAGAAATTGTACTCCATTTACAACCGTCTTTTCATACGAAATCTTCATTTTCATACGAAACGCCGAAAAAATTGCTTCTTGTTCCAAAAGAAATTTCTAGATACAAAATGTAAAAATACAGTAAGGGCTGCTAATCGCAGCTCCGAATCGCAACATATGTATAGCTTCTTTGCCATTGGCTATTACCTAGCATCTTCCTGGCATCCCATTGGCCAAGAGGAACCTCTACCTTATACGTCTACGTGTGTAGATATATAGATAGTTAGATATGTGTGGATGCAGCGTCCTCGTTATTCACCCCTCGGGCCATGAGGCGTCCCAATAGTCTTACGTAAATGTGAATCACCCAGAAAAAGTGATCACCAGTCGGGCGATCATTTGCCTTGGACATTTTCGGAGGAGGCGGCCCGGTAGTCCAGTGGTTAGCACGTCGGCTTCACAGTGCGTAGGTTCGAAGCTCCGGCCTCCCTGTGTGTGACGGGTGCTCCGGTTTCCTCCCGCATCAAAAACCATGGCAGGCTCGTTGGGCAAAATTGTCCCTAGGTGTGAGTTCGTGGATGGTTGTTCGTCTCTGTGTGCCCTGCATTGGCTGGCAACCAATTCGGGTCCCCGCCTACTGCCCGAAGATGGGATAGGCTCCAGCACCCCCCGCGACCCTAGTGAGGATCAACGGAAAATGGATGGATGGATGGATTTTCGGAGGATTGTTAAAACTCGACAAAAGTAAAAATCCTTGGATCAGTTCTTCACAAAACGCCAGGCAAAAACCACTTCTGAGAGAGAACATGAACTAAAGAGGGCAAAAAACGATGAGGATGCAGTGCAAAGTGAAATGACCATTATTTTTATTCTTGACTCTATTCTTTGTTTTTTACATGATGCACAATTCTCATTTATTGTGCAATAATCTAACTGTAACATGTATTTGTTACATATTTTGATGCATTTTTATGGTTTAGAAAACATTTATGTCTGCATTTTTATGGGGAGGGGGGACTTGGAATGGATTAGGGCATTTACATGGAAAACTTGTCTCAACTTACAAAATGTTCTTGTTAAATTTCTTCCAGAACCAATTAATTTCATAAGTAGAGGTACCACTGTATAAATATACAGGTAACACTGGTGTACTGTTCAACAGGAACTAAATACACTACAAAGATCAACCAGCATGGATGAATTACCCAGGACATCAGGAGACAATATAGGAGGATCTAACAAAGAAAACAATACGGGCCAGGCTAATATTCTTTTGAGCCATTGTCAAAGGTTTGGTCATCTCTAATAAAGGCTAGTAGGGGTTGCTCAATTAATAGAATGAAAAAAAAATCTTAAGGGAATGATCAAACTGTTTAGCAAGATTAATCCAAGAGAGATGATTTTAATTTCTCAATGCCCCCACAGCGGTGACCTAAAATTAATTGTTTCTACAGAGGAAGAACCCTTGAGACAGACACGGGAATGTCGAGAGAAATTCTGGGTAATTACATAAGTGTGGAACATTTTTATGTGAAAAGACAATCTTGGGTGATGCAAGTTATAAAAGGAGAAGGCTGACCTGAGGCGAGGGAAGAGCAAATTATAGTGTTGACATTATTGCACTGCTGAGACTGGGACGGCTTTCACAAAGAATGGCATCCTGGAACATTCATTACTGCAAATCAACCCCTATCTCATCAGTATCTACTGTAAATGGGACATTGATATGTGTGCTTAAATCGGAGAACTAACAACAGAGAGGTCCATCTAAGGCCGGGTTTAGACAGGCAGGTATGAGGGGGCAGCCACAAATCTTGAGGGGGCATTGGGCCCCATCACCTTTTACCATGTCTAACTGACAAATTCACTCACTCACAGTCTCTTCTCGGAGAATCGGCTACAGCTTTGCTACCAGAAGAATTTGGTCATGTGGTTTTGGTTGTTGTTGAAGACTGAAAAACTAAAGATTGTTTGAAATTAAAGCAAAAACGTAATGGGATATTTAACATATGAACTGCATTTGTAGCAGTTAAATGTGAATATTTTTTCCATGGTTACTGTAACTTTACAACATGAGGAATTTCACGTACATTGAATAACTCTTAAAATGATTTTTAAAAGAATATAACTGGTCGCTACGTTTGTCGAACACATGACTAGATAGCGGTCATTTGTGTCAACGCTGGACGACACTGCACATTTATATGTAGTGTCTTCTTTCACCACATAATTTACCAGTACAGTACTCCAAAAAGCAATACTACATACTCGCGTTTCAGATCTTGAGTATTTGTTTATCCAGCGATGTTACTGCATGTTTTCGGACTCCAGTGTGCGTTTGCAATGTTAAAATACCATTGTACCAGCACAGTTGTCAATTTAATGCCCCATAATAAAATTAAGTGGAATAACAGATCACCTTCATATCACACAGGCACTCACCTTCCTCCACTTTATATATTGTGCCAGTTAACTTGCAAAGGACTGTGGGAGCATCATATTTTGTTTTTCCCGTGTGTGATTGTGTTTTGGGGGTCCCCTCTGTAGGCTGTAATGCACTATTGATTTGTTGAGCAAATGTGTCTTTGTTTTTTTTTTCTTGCTTCCCCCACTGAACAACATCATGGAAAAAAATAATGAAACACTATTCCTCTGGATTCTTTGTTACTTCTGGTCGTAAAGGGAATACAATATAATTTGGTCGTGTTTAATCTGAAATAACAGCATGTCAAATTGCCCTTGTCTCTACAAATCGATAGCTTGGGGATTTTAGAATATCCTTGAAGGACAGTCAGGTCGAGAGCTGTCACTGCTAAGCCAACATACCGACTCTGATCTGCCGTCCCCTCTGGGTTAAGAGATGTAAGAAAAAGGTTAAGCCTGTGATAATAACCTAAAATGGCAAGATACTTTAGCAGAGTAATGACTATGAGTGACACATTTTTGGGTAGGGCAGGTAAGTGAACCACAACAGTACAGCAAAATATGTATCACTGAGTGTGGTCCTTGTAATACCAGATGGTCTCCAATTGCGCACATCCCATGCGTGGCCAACAACTTTGCTCCAAATTATTGAGAAATGTACAGAAGCCTCTATCTTTGAGAAACTCAGTCAAATATTTGTTTGGTTTCCACTGACATTTCCAATTCCATCATTTCAGTTTGCTCATGTGCTGCTCTCACCTGTGTTCCATGGTGAGAATCATCAGTGCAAACTAAGGGGGAAAAAAAACTTCAAAATAATGGCATTCTCCACCACTTTTACACCTGTTGCCAAAAACACATGCAATCTGTTCAGGCTAACACGCCATTTTGCGCCTGCTATTTAAGATCTTAAAAAATCAGGCCCTGAGACTCTTATACAATGGCAGGAGTGACATACCATTAATTTAGTGACAACTCATTACTGCCAGTATCAACATTACATTACACCAATTAAGGCAATAAAGTGATTGTGTTACATCCAAACTGTGAATGAATTAGGAGCATCTGATTAAATAGGAGAAAAAAAAGAGTGTAAAATGTAAATTAAATAAAAGAAATTCGAACATATTATATGGATGTTAGTAACATAACTAAAAGATAACATTTGTAAAGAAATTTTCCAGTTTAGCGGCACAAGTCAAAATTTGCATTTAGTACCTCATATACACACACATTGAAAAAGCAAAACTGCAAGAGGACCTATAATTGACACAACTCACTTATGTCGTGTGTGTGTGTGTGTGTGTGTGTGTGTGTGTGTGCGTGTGTGTGTGTGTGTGTGTGAAAAGGGTCGGGCGGTGGGTAAATCTCTACAAAATGGAGGGATTGAATTGTGGTGACGTTTATGAAAAGAGACAAAATGACCAGTTATCAATGAGAGCACACCAGGTTTTAAGCATGCACAGCCTATTTTAATGTCAGCTAGATATGTGTTGAGCCAAGGAACCAAGCCAATCATCTATCTGATGGAATCAGTGAATTGGCTTGTCCTCAGCATGACATCAGGCATAGAAATGAAGACATGTCTTTTGACAACTTTTCTTTTCCTACTTCTCTCATTTAACTAAGCTATTGTCCTTTGGGCACTATCCTGAAGTCCCCCCCCCCCCCCCCCCCAAAAAAAAGGCTCTTTCAAATTCTTTACAAGGAAGCTGATTTTCTCAACTTTGCACAAATCTCACAAGAATTCTTACAAGCCCTGCAAGTATTGTGGCCTTGTCACAAACATCCATTTGGAGCAAACACGCAACACAGTACCTTGAATTCTACCTCTGTGCCACTGTTGATCCCACACAAAGTGTTTGGCTCCATCAACGAATCATGAACCATCTGCCCAGCTGAGTGCTGAGCATGGCATGAGGGATGTCTCTCTTGTTATCCTTTATTAATGAGGCATTGTACGTTTGCCAAAGAATTACAGCGTCACAAGCAGATAATATGCAAATGTCGTTTGCTTCTGTGAAACGTCAGCGCTGTGTGGACACTTGGCTGAAGAGAGGGGTGGAGCTGTCAACTGATCACCACCTGGTGGTGAATTGGCTCCGATGGTGTGGTGAGAAGCTGGTGCGACCTGGGAGACCCAAAACTATGGTGAGTGTTTGTTGAGAAAGTCTGGCAGAACCCCTGTCAGAAAAGGTTTCAACACCCAGCCGGCCAAGCGGATTGCAGTTACAGCGGTTGTTGAGGCAAAAACTTGGGTGTGGGAAGAGTTCTGCGAGATCATGGTGACCGACTCCCGAACGACTTCAAAGAAATTCTGGTTCACGATCCAGCGTCTCAGTGGACCACTTAACACTGTGCATAGTGAAGATGGGGCGCTGCTGACCTCGACTTGGGATATTGTGAAGCAGTGGGAAGAATACTTCGAAGACCTCCTCCATTCCACCAACATGCCTTTGCTGAGGAAACAGAGCCTGGGAACTCTGAGGTGGGCTCTCCTATCTCTGGGGTTGAAGTCACTGAGGTGGTTAAAAAGCTCCTTGGATGATATCCACCCGGAGTTCCTAAAGGTTCTGGTTATTGTGAGGCTGTCCTGGTTGATACACCTCAGCAAAATTGTGTGGATATCAGGGACAGTGCCTCTGGATTGGCAGACCAGTGTGATGGTCCCTTTTTTTTTAAAAAAGGGGAACTGGAGAGCGTGTTCCAAATAGGTCTCATTCAGTCTGTCTGTTAAGGTCTATTCACAGTTACTCATTACTGTCCAGCGGGAAGTCATATCTCAGATTCAGGAGGAGCAATGTGGTTTTCGTCTCAACCATGAAACAGTGGATCAGCGCTACAACCTCTGCAGGGTCCTCGAGTGAGCATAGGAGTTACATGTGTTTTGTGGCCTTGCATAAGCTGTTCGACCGTGTTCCTCGTAGAGTTTTGTAGGGGGTGATATGTCCCCATACCACCGATGTCAGAGTTGGTTGGCATTGGCAGCAGTAAGTCGGATTCGTGTCCAGTGAGGGTTGGACTCCGCCAAAGCTGCCATTTCTCACTGATTCTGTTCAGAAACTTTGCGGCCTCGGATATGCGGTAGAGATGGAGGGATGAATTGATGGATGCATGGGTGAAGTTTCAGATTAAACCTGAAATGCTCTGTAATCTTTCAAGTGAACATACTTCAAACTACATTTTGCACAACTTGCAGCAGAATATCAATATGTGCAGTAATAATGTATTGCGATAAAGTCGGAGTTATTCCGTCTTAAACCTTTAGGTGTTGTATTATTTTAACACCATATAGTGGATGGTAGATGTAGGAAAAATGTCATCTTAAATCTGTAAAAAACATGCCTGAATGTCTTTTACAAAGTCTTACTTCACTGCGCAGGGTGAAATGGAAGAGCTTTTCAATTTGTTCACGATGTTCTTTGACATTTCAAACGTTGTACACTTTCCGTTTGATTTCTTTTGAGGCCTTTCTATATGGCTGTGCATATCCACTTGCAATAACTTTCTATTGTGCAAGCTGTGCTTCCAGAGGTTTGATCAATAGGAGCTTTCGTGATTTAACAGCACACCGAAGACAAAGAGAATGTCATTACGGCTTGCAAATGGCAGCATGCGGTGTAATTAGAAGGAAATTACCCAGAGGTCAACTCACACCTGAAGCGAAATTCCATGGCTTGAGCAAAACGGTGATGGAGCACAATGTTTGGTCAAGGTAGAGACATTAATTTGGATCCACTAAACCACTTCGTTCAACTGTATGTGTAGTTTAAAAAAAACCTTCTTGGCAGTAAAATATCTACTGGCTCTTCTGAGAAAATCTGAAAAATGACTACCCAATCCATAAATCCACTAAAATGACCTATGACCGAATGACCTAAAAAAAAAACCCTAATAGCTGTAAAACAGTTGCAGCACAAACACACATTTTAACGGCACAAATGAAGCATGAACGTAACAGACTATTTGCCCTAATTTTTGCATGGGGTTGTGGGCAAACTTCACCACAGGTCTAGCACGGATGCCATCTAGTGGGGAATAGTGATATTACAACTTGAAACTAGTTAATCCCTGCATACTCAAAGTTTGGCACCCGTAGATTTGCATATGTGCAATGTGTATGTGTTTAGGTATTTGTCGGTGTTGGTTGAGCTGGGCAGGGGTCGCAGGCATGCTGGAACCTATTCCAGCTGTCTTCGGGCAGTCGGCGGGGTACACCCTGAACTGGAGAGCACAGAGATCTACCAAGCTTGAATCATCTGTTCCACTCCGACCTCTTAGGGGCAGCACCGTCTGCTGGATTTGGTTGCTCCTCTTGGCCTCGCTGCAAGTGGACCATAACCTGAGATCAATTCTCAAAGGAAAATATCTAGTTTGGAGCTGATAAATAATTTAGATGCATTACAACCTCCCCTAATGTGACTTACATTGACTACAAATCAATCTCAGCTCCCTTCTGCCACTCCATGCTTTTCAGGACATGAACCAGGTCATTATTCTCTTCCTGCTGGCATGGACGTGCCCACTTTCACTTAAAATTGTACTTCAGGGTGTTAAAGTCGGAGTTACTGTTTTTGTAAGCTTGCAAATGTACTTACACATTCGTTTGCTGTTGTCTTCCAAAAATGGACTGTTCAGGATACCTAAAAGCACAGTGACTCTTGGTTGGGATGAGGACAAGGCTTTCAGGGTATGCCCAATCCCAATAACACACTAATCTTTCGTCGAGGGAAAATGAACATACATTAGATCATACATTACACTGCTGCATCTGGCTGCCACTGAGCTGGAGTAACCATGGCAACAGGCTGCTGGGAGACATTCGAGTGAGTGGCAGCTGGAGCTCGAGTCAGTTGGCCTCCAGCTTATGAACACTGAAATAGATTAGTTTATTGCGAAACCATAAACATCACACTTGCATGTAGCTTGATGGCTATTGTTGTCGCTGGAAGTTGAAGTAAGATCATGGTGGGATGCACATACTTAAGTTTTTGGGCAAGAATCCAACAAAATGGTCGACATCAAAGCGCTTGGATGCACGCGCATCCGCTTTCAGACACTGCTCAGGGCAATGTGCAATGCGAAATTATACGGAGAGCATCAAACAGATGAGGGCAGGGCAAGGACAGGAAGATGGAGATAAGCCGTCCTTTGATTTGTTTGCGATTGCTGCAAATGGCTTCACCAGTGAGCAGGGCATCAACCTCTGAGATGAATCAGGTCATTGGGAGATGTGAAAGTCATTGCCATGTTTTTTGAACGCGTTATAACGGCAGTAGAAAACCACAAACATGCAAGTGTCTAAAAAGAAGAAGGTTGTTTGCATAACTAATAGCAAAGCATGAAGACTCTCCGCCAGCTACAAAGCGAAAAGGCAGAAGAGCGAGAGGAAGGAGGAGGAATGAAATGATAAGAATAAATCCATAGCGGAAGAAAGAAAAGAGTGTCGATGAAGACTGATGCTGGAACCAAACAGATTCGAAAACAAGCAAGAGGCTGAGTGATATCTAATCCTGTCAAGTGCTTTTAGGTCAGTTTAGCAGGTCATGGATTATATAAATGATCAGAAATAAGGTGGCCTGGACAAAAACATTCGAGTGCGTAATACGAGAGGAGAGATTATTTACTGAAGAATCATGTCATGAAATAAACATGAGGAATCATTTTCTCACCCCCTTTAAGCCACCTACTCAAGTAGGACATGGTTGTCTCTCTCCTCGCTGTAGCAAACTCTTACACTTGAGAGAATTTGTGCATCCTCCCAGAGAGGACGCTCATGCTACTGTGTGTCCACACCATTCGACACAATGTTTACGAGATAAAGTTTCACTTGCCAATAGTGCATGCTGAGTCTGCCATACACAAAAGTGATGCGCTTCATCGGGTGTAAGATTGGTGTTGCAGCTTTTTTTTCCCACTCCACTCTTCGATTATTTTCCTGCCCAACCTCTCTTTAGGCTGATGCTTTTCTCCGTGCGATCCCATCTCATTTTTATGGCACGTTAATGTCCGTGCTAATTAATCTCATTTGATCCTAGATGAATTGATGTCATTCTTTTGTCACTTTTGGACTCGGGTAATTAAAAACAATATAAGGAAGATTCTAGTGATGCAGTTTCATGCCAATTTGTTCAGCGCTCCTAAGCACCATTGCGTTTGCCGCCTAGTATAATTATCTAGCCTAGAATAAAGGTGAGACGTGAGCTGCTTTGGGAATATGTGAAAGCGAGGAACCCTGGACCAAATAATTGAATAATTTGTGACATATATACAGTGCCGTGAAAAATGAATTGAATTGTCATTTGTAAAACTGCATTTTGTATTTCTTTGGGTTGTCTCTGAGTGATATTCAAATTGGCTTTGGTGATTTGAATGCTTTGTGTGTGATACATATGAAAAAAATACTTTTTCACGGCACTGGACTGCATTTTCTCAAACAATGTCTGGTCGATTTATTTATTCACCTCTAGAGAGTCTGCAGAGCATTCATTAAGAGAAAGTATCTATTTTAGAAGAGACGGCTACTTGGATGAATGCTTGAGCATTGTCCACAATATCGGCTGACTGGTCAATGGATAGTTGTTACTTCTGTGTTAGACGTCATTCAAAGTGGTGAACTACTTTATTTTCTATTGGCTACGTGGCCACAAGGACATGATGATTTGGGGTCATTTCTTTTCTTTTTCTACTCTGGTGGGTTGCTTTGTCTAAGAAATAAAGCCTTGGTTGCTTTTCCTTTCTACACGTGATGTCCTCACGCGGCGCGGTACTCCGAAACATTTTTCGTCGCTGGTAAATGTTGAACAATGCGATTGAGACTTGGCAAGTGGGTGAGGACTATTTGAAGATTGAACCTCTTACATTTATGTTGGGTTGATATAAAATGAAATGCACGTATCAAGCTCTGTGATAAACTGCTGGCTCACACCCATCTATTTGATTAAATTGATCCAAAAAACTTCTTAATCATTAAACTATAAGCCTCTAAAAGCATTAATGACTTTTTTTAAAATGACTTATTGAAGTACAGTATGTGTAATAATGTCCTATGCTTTGAATGCCAAGAAATGTTCATGTCAAATTAACTTTCACTTGGACTTTAGCAATATTATTGATGGAAAAAAATTGTTTTGAGCAATTGCTATAGTAAACAATTTGCATATAATCTTGAATCAACACAAAATCTGCAAAACTCATTTCTGATGGATGAGTACATCTGCTGCCTATTTATGCTTGCGTTCACATTCAAGTTTGTCAATATAATGTACGGGATTCCTTTTTTTCACGTATAATTTAACATTTCTGTGTGTGTATACTTTAGTATTTCTAAACCTGAATTGTTGCCACATACACTGCTACTGCTCCGTCTGCTCAGTCTTACTGCCTCATGTTGCCTCGAGTTTGGAATTTTTAAACTTATATTTTTATTATTATTACCTTTCCTCACTGATAAAGGTTTATTCTATTCCATGTGATTTTATTCTACACAGCATTATATCCGGATAGCTGTCTTTCAACCGAGTGATGAAATTGGTGTATTTTACTTCCTTTAAATCTCGTCTGTTTAATTCCTAATTGACGACTTTTCATAGAGACGTTTTCTATTGCATTTTTTTTTTGTGCCAGCATCAGTCTATTCCGCTCCTCAAGGACCAATCCTACCTCTCCCCAAATATCAATCACTTGAATGAGATTGTGCCATTAAAAAGGCCTTAATGAGCTTAACCAGTGAGGTGGGAGATGAATTGTGGAATCAATTTAACACATTGTTTAATATTGACTTCACACTCTGCTGTATGTGGCAACTTAAAAAGATGACTGGAAAAAGGTTTTGCTGATACAAACCCCAGGCGACACAATGATCTCTCTCTCTCATATATATATATATGTATATATATATACACACACACACACACCCGTATAAACACACACACACACACATACACATGCACGGACATGCACGCCTCCAAGCATGGACATACTGGAATATAGTTCACAGAAAATTGTAAATATTGTAGACACGATTGGTGAAAATGCGGCAACTGCTGATACTAAAGAATAGAGAAAGAGAGAGAAAGAATCTTTTTTTCAGAATGAAAGAAGACAGTCTGATCTTTCTCTTGTAGGTTCTGTGTTGATATACAGTAACTGTAGAACACAATATTCTGTGGGCCTTGAAAGATCATTGAAAATCTTTCAAAACGGCTGGCAAGATAGAGGTGGCTGCTCGGAAAATGACTGGCAGTGAATGAGTCAATGCATTTTGTGTATCAGTGTGTGTGTGTGTGTGGGGTTAGTTTGCTGAGAATTGTCACACGGAAAAATGCAATAGCCCTCCTATTTAGCCGTGTTTGGAAAGGGCACTGGAGAGCTCCAGAGGCAGGGTGTTGGTGGCACTGACCGGGAATTGTAACCGGAGAGAAGGCAGCAGCATGCTCCATGACACTGCCAGCACCCTGATAAAAATATATGTATGTTATCATGTCAATGAATGAGGAAAAAAAAAAAGTTTACATTTAAGTGAAGAGCTGAAAGCCTTTTTTTCTCAAACTGTCCATTGAGTTGCTTGGTTGATGTGCATGAGTATAGATTTCTAAAGTTGGGTGCATAATTCATAAGGAGCCTCCGAGCTTTGTTTGAGGAGCGCACTCAGCACGTTTAAAAGGCCGCGAACTCTGCTATTTGAGTGTTGAAAACTTCGGAAAGGTCTAAGATGTATCTCTGTCTTCAAACGAATCTCGCAGAAGTCCGGTGGGCTATAACAACGTTCCCCTTCAGTCTGTTCTTTTGGTACAAGTACAAAACTCGAATTAAGTGGTTTCACATCGCAGTCTGCAAGTCAAAATGTTTATTTTGCGCCTCATTAAAACACATTGAATAGTAAAACTGAAGTAGCACGGCCAAAAAAATGCAGTCTACACGACTTACAATGAAAAGTCAATGACGAAAAAGGATACAAAACTACAGTACAAATTACAGTGGAAAATGGGTGGCCCATATTATGTTATGTTACGTTTAGTTATGAGTACCACTTCTATTGGCTAAAGAAGTGGACCAAGGTGCAACACCTGATTTCACCGCTATTGATGAGTGTTGGTGTAAAGTGTCTATAGAAATGAGTTAGTGTACTCTATATGTGTGCAAGTGGGTCCTGACGTAAATCAACCGAAAGGCATTTTTATAGATGTCACTACTACAGTAAATGCCGGGTGTCACCAACCTTGTTGAAACTAAGAGCTCCTTCTTGGCTACTCTTTAATGCGGAGGACTACCAATTTAATAGTACAGTAATCCCTCGTTTATCGCGGTTAATGGGGACCAAAACCACCCGCGATCAACGGAAATCCCCAAAGTAGCGACCCCCCCGCCTCCATATAGGTACATGTACATAATATTTATAAGGCCAAATTTAATGGTATACATGCATGTAGAAGTACATTTTCAAGTAATTAACATGACTTAATGCTGTATACTAATAGATTTAAACATGTATAAGTTAGGTTAGTTCATGAATAACAAAATACAGTAAACATATAAAAAAACTAAATATATAAGTCCGCAAACGGTCCGCGAGAAGCTGCGAAAGTCAGCAAAACAACAGCGAGTCACATAGAGCAACATGTACAGTACTGTACTACATGCATATGTATTATTATTTTATTTTTTTATGAATATGTTTGAAAAAACCGTGATGCACTGAAGCCGTGATAAACGAACCGCGAAATAGCGGTTGCCTGTCGCATTGCGCGCTGATGATCAACAATCCCAAGGTTCATTCTGAATGCTGCCTTTGTCATCTTTGTCAAATGTTACTGTATACAAATGATTTCTAATTCATATGCATGTATTCATCTTTCATGCTTCAAATAAATGTCATCTGAAATCAACTGGGTTCTTAGTCAAACAGCTGAATGCCAGGCTTGCACAGGACACAAGAATCTCTGGTCTCTGTACGGTCCTTGCCTGGGGATTTTCCACACCTTGGAAAAAATAGCAACGCCTGCCATTCAAGTTCTGCAGCTTGAAGTCTACAAGGAATTTGCTGAAAAGACTCAACTGGGGGGCTAAAATGGGGCAGATTTATTGTCTCCTAACAATTTCATGCCATCCTTAACATCGATATGGTTAGGGTTAGGGTTAGGGTTAGGGTTAGGGTTAGGGTTAGTCCTAACCCTATCTGTTATTGGAAAGTCATCAGGATGGTCGTTCCACAGAGGAGGAGACTGATCTCTTTATATCGCATGATCCATAACAAGTGACAATGCAACTGTGATATGATTTAAGTATAACATCTATGCTGTTTGTAGACTGTTTCCAAAAGGTGACAAACGCCAGAAGGCGGCAAAATGAAAGGGATTAGATTTTAGCGCAGTTGTTATGTAGGTTTGAGACTCCTCATTCAAGTACTGACCCACTTCGTGATTGCCCCATGGGCCACACAATTAAGGAAAAATGGATAAGAACCGACAACGCGCCTGCATCTTGTGCAAAGCTAAAATTTTGCATCAAGGGCCAACCTTGGAGGAGCTGAGGAATAACTGCTTCGATTTCTATTGTGGGAAACGCCTACATATTTTGGAATCGTAATTGTGCTGTGTCCGGGCGCATTTTATGGAGGAGGGCTTCGTCAACATAAGCTTTCACATCCACAAAAAATATACAGTCAAACCTCGGTTTTCATCCATAATCCGTTCCAGAAGGCTGTTTGAAAACCGAAATTGTTCGAAAACCGAAACCACGCTCTTTTTAAAATAAAAATGTTTATTAAACACGTCTCCTCACATTGGAAAGCGACACGAGGAAGCATCACTTCCTCGTGTAAGGAAGGCGAGAGGAGTCAAACAGTGCATTCAAGTGCGCTCAGTTTGTTCGAGAACTGAAATTTGTTCGTCATCCGAGGCATAAAAAATTTGAAATTTTTGGTCGAAAACCGAATTGGTCGAGAACCAAGACGATCAAAAACCGAGGTTTGACTGTATATATTTTCATATTTCAAGTCATACAGCCACGCCTATACTACACACACACTAGTCAGTCCGCCGCAGAGTGCTCTGGGCAGCCCCAAGGGCTCGAGGCACCACAATGCTTCACGCTGGTCAAGCTCGCCCCCAAAGTGTCCACTGAGGCAGCAAGTTCGCCAGGCCTTACTATGGAGGTGGGAAAATGTTTCTCCAGTGGGGACCTGGCCGTCGTGCTCCCATGGCCACCTCGGAGTGCACTATGGCAGGCCACATTTACACATCTTGCTGAATTTCAACCGAGCCAACATAAGAAGAAACATGTCAGCCACGACAATACTCCCGGATATCGGCAACTACCGATCAGAGACAGACTGTTTTCCAAATTCAGGACAACAGCAACTCAATCAAAGGAAAAGCTTATATACTTAATATGAATGAGAAACAAATTAGAATGTTTTAAATGACAAGCATTTTTGATCAATGAAAATAGCTTGAAAAGGGACATCCTGGCCATTTTAAATCCAACCCAATTCTTTGTAAAGCCGATAAATGGGCAGAGATGAACCCTTTCAGGACAGCGGTGACTGCAGTGGACATCTGATCATGTTATCAGGTTACAGGGTGCACGAAAGTGTTCAAAAGTAAAAATAAATTCTGGCATGTGACCCCCGAGGCGTGATAGCGCCAGTCCACGTCGAGCGTTATATGTCAGGAGGAGGATTTCAAATGTATTCCTCAATTGTATTAACCTTTCAGTTAGTGTGCAAAATTTTTCAAACAAATGGCCCTTTTTTGGCATATATCATTTGTGCTGCTCTGGTCCTGTCATGAACAAAAGTACATTTTTGTTATCTGTCAAAAATGTGTCTGAGTCAGTCTCAGCTATGTTAAAGTGGAAGTCAAGTCAAATTGGTCCGTCCAAGGTTCATGCTTATGGTCTAATCTTATCGAGCACTTGCAGTAAGTGGCCTTTCTGGTGGTCAGGAAGAAAAAAGGCATTCTTTCGTAAATTAACCCTTTGGCATTTCTTGACAGCGTACAAGGATGCTGCTATCTCAGTTCCAGAAAGTGGCAAAGACTCTCTGTTGGGGCTCGTAGGCTCCATCCCTGGCAACTCTGCGGGATCATGATCATTCTGTGAGATGTCAACAGGAGTTAATGAATATTGCCCTCCACGAAGCCGGGGGTAATCTTGCCAACAAAATGTCCCCTCATTTATAAGATCTGCCATAATACCAAGTGGGAAAAAGACAGCATGCAGGGCTCAACCGACCACAGAGGGATTTTTCACGCTTTGATGCCTTAGCTGTATTCCTTTCTTTCTTTATTTTGCTAGTAAGTAGAAATTGGGTGCTGTTATTATTAGGGGATTTGTTGCAAAAGAAGACAAAGGAGCAATCTGGAGTCCTACAAGGAGCGCCTTTTGTCTTATTTTATTATCGGTCCCTTTTCTTACTCTCTTTTTGTTCTCGTTCCACTTTACTCAGTTCTCTCTGATCTTGATCTCCTCCCAGGTGTGAACAAGTAATTGGCTTAACCTCTTTCATGTCTTCGTTTTGGGGAAGAAAATGTATTCTGGTCTCAAAACGCGGTAGGCGACTAATTTACTGTGTCACACTTTCATAGAGTTTTTGAAAGATGGAGATTTTTGATTCAACTGAAAACTTATGCTGCGCAAATTCAGGACTTCATGGTTTTGAGGTCAGAATATGAAATGATTATCGTACCTCTATTTCTTCACTGAAACAAATGACTCCCATGAAAATTAAAATAAATAAAAACTGGTTTGTAACAATATAGCAATAAAAGTGAGCCTTTAATAACTGCTTATGTACCATTAAAGGGCAAAGGAAAATCAATGAAAGCAGTTCAACATGACACATTTCTCTTTCTTGAGAATCGCAGGACACACAGAGACAAACAACCAATCGTTCTCACAACCGCACCTATGGACAATTTAGAGTGTTCAGACAACTTACCATGTATGTTTTAGAACATGGGAGGAAGTTGGAGTACCCAGAGAAAACCCACGCAGGCATGAGGAGAACATGCAAACTTTACATAGACCGAATCGAAGCCCGGACATCTGCACTGCAAGGCACATATGCTAAAGAGTCGGCCCCCGAGACGCCCTATAACATAATTGAATTAATCTGACTAATTAATTAAGTTCTTTGATTATCCACCATTTATTGAACTGATTTGACTAAGCCTATTATATGACCATTCATTATTCTTAATCACATAACCAGTGAGGTATGATTAGTTAAATCTATTCTTAGGTACTTTCCCTATTTGGTACGGAAGGGCTGTCTTTTCAATAATGACATAACAGACCAATTATTCCCAATTTTAATTCAACAACTCACAGGGAATAAATAATCTTCTCCTTTTCCTTGATCGAAATTATTCTGCAAACTTGCATGCTTTCATCTTAATCTAAATGAGAGAGACAAAAGCATGCTACATTAAGTATCTGCCTGTTCAAAGTGCTTTCTGTCACCGTCACGCCGCACCGCGAGTGATTAGAGTTGAGCAGCTCTGGATGGTTTCCACCTGTCAGCCAGTGATCAAAGAAAAGTCTGTTACTTGCCTCGAACATCTTATGCTAATTCACCGGTTTAGTTAGTTTGATTTGAAGTATGAAAAAAACAGTGGCCTCTGTATCCTAGCCTCTTAAGATGCCTTTACTCCTGAAGTGTGCTGTAAAGATGCTTTCACTTCACATTTAGCTTCTTTGGTTTAGCTACTTGTAGTTCTTTTCCTTCGTGAAGACGAGGGTACTTGTATGGGCATGTATTGAGTTCAGTGTCACAGCTCTGGTATACAGCAAGTTGGGATATCATTTACTGGAAGTAATGCTGGACTCGGGCAGGAGCCTTGTCTTGTCTGGAAATAAAATGTTCAGTCTTATTTCTAAATTGTGTAATAGCTAGCTAGAAAAGCTGTAAAAAGCTTTTTGATTCACCTTGTTTGTTGGGATAAAGGTCCTTTTTGAGATTCGTTTTGAGTGCATTACCAGTGAAAGCAAAGTGTACAATTTCATAGCTCCCAAAGGTGAATAAACATTGCAAATGGAAAATAGGTTGCCATTAAATGTATTATACATTGTATCAGCACCAGTACACATGCATAGCGTTGCTTACTTCTAAAACTAGTCTCTTGAAAACCCACTGCCGTTCAAACAAGAGGGTTATCTGGTCCACTTCCACTGGCCTAAGACTAAACTCTAACAATAGTATTTTTTTTCCGCATGTCGTAATTTCTCTAATTTCCCTGATATGATAAAGTATTTCTCTATCGACCTTTGTTACAAGCATTTCCTTGTTAATTTAGCTGTGCATTGTATCTTCGTTAATATCACACTCTCGATTTGTAAAGACCACGGTGACTTCAAAGGGAATTACACTTTACTTTGCACATGAAGGCTAGCTCATGACTTTAAAAGTCTGGTTGGAATTAAGAAATCAATTATTTTGCCCTTCAGCTACCACTTCAGTTCAAAGGAGAAGATGGCACAAAAGGAATTTGACAAACCTCGAATAACGGACACACGCTCATGAGCATTTTAGGAAAATGATGCATGATGGCACAGAGTACGATATTGAACTTCATCCATGTGGTAGCCTTTAATCAGACAATCTTGCCAAGTTGCCATCACAAAAAACAATATCAGTGCAAGCTATGAAAAAATATTTTTTCTTATTTTTATAACTGCTGAATAAGATAACATTTACAAAGCAATCCGCCTTCCTTCCATCTACAAGCCCAATTCCAATGAAGGTGGGACGTTGTGTTAAACATACATTAAAAACAAAATACCGGTACAATGATTTGCCAATCCTGTTCAACCGACATTGTATTGACTAATGTTTATCTGGCATGTGGGTGCACATACTTGCTGGAGCAGAGGCATCTCCACGACGATTTTGGAGCAGCACAAGTTTCCATGAGGGATTGGAAGGGGGAAAAAAGAGAGAAGGGTGTATTCTCCAGCTAGTGGAAAACAGACTAAATCATTGTAACATCAAGAAAGAGCTGAATAAGACAGCAGTGTGTGTTCAGACCGCGGGTCTGTAGAGAAATGGAATAATCTCATGTCCTTGGGCTTTTCAAATGGTTTACACACCTTTTTCCAAGGCCACTGAGGGTTATAGTGAATTATTTTCCAATTTCCACCACAGACAGTTTCATATTACGTGTAGATAATGTCTTCCAAGGGGCAATGCCCCGTATCAACTGGGAAGTTTTTAACCAAGGATTTAGTTTACATTTTGTTGTTCTGGAACCTCCTACTTGAATGAATGTCCCATTCTGCTTTCCGAAACTCCAATTGCAATGAATTATAATGGAGATTGTGAGCGTGATTTTGTTTTTGTTTGTTTGTTTGTTTTTAGGCAGCTTCTGATCTTAAACGTGAAATCCCTTGGTGACAAGTAGGCTTTAGCATACCAAAAATCAAATTACGAGCTAGCACGTTACTCAAACATACCTCAACCAGACATGTTTTCTTCTCTCCCCCATTTAGGTGAATGTTGAAAATCACAGCATCGCAGCGCGGTATTTAGTGAGCTACTGCGTGATGTGCGGTAGCAGAGAAAATAGTGTGTCTCGTTATCCTCCATTTAGACTGTTCCCTAAATCAGCGTGGAGGCCATGTAATGAGTGCTGCTGAAATCACAGAGGACAGGCTGAAGCTAAGTGGCTCGCAGACCAGGTGTCTCTCAGACACAAACCGCGCTATCCTCTGCATCTCTGCCCGGGTAATAGCCTGCTGTTACTAATAAGCACGTCTCTAAACACACTTTCATAGATCCGCATGCAGCGAGAATAATCAATCAGCATTCAAGAGATAATAGAAGCAAAAACAGCTCTTTTTGACAGCGGTAACCCAATTGCACACAATGTTACATTGCAATTGATGCTACCTGGCATATCCTGCATCTTATTTGGCTTTTCTGTCCTTTCAGGAAAAAAAAAATGCCCCAACTCCACACCGTTGTCACATGATGGAATCATCACAAGGCTTCTTTCTACTGCACAAAATGACACCGGTTCATGTGTCTTGATTTCTGCCGCACTGCTTTCAGGCAGTGGCTGCAGTTATTGTTCTTCAGAAGTAGTTTGGGACATGCTTGTCAGTAGCTGACATTGATTTTTTTTTCCTTCTGTTTTTGAGGAAAGAAATGTAAGAGCAGCTTTCTTGCAGTCTTTTAAATGTCCCGCAGCTCATCTCAACTGACAGCTTTGGAGATTGGAGGATGAGCTCAATTAATCTTCTACGGTTTACCAAAAGCTATCAGTAAATATTTTTACTTTTCAAGTGACTCATCATGCCCGATTTTGTTGACCGTCGCTGTCATCTGTTTCAACAAATATTTGGAAGCAACTAACTGTGTGGTTTGTGGCATATATTGCTTGTTTGGTTGAACAAAACACTGCAGTTCCGCTGTTTGAATTGTAAACAATATTATTTTGGATGGGCGACACAGTGGAAGACTGGTTAGCACATCCACCTCGCAGTACAGAGGTCCAGGGTTTGATTCTGGGCTCCAGTTTACATGTTCTCCCGGTGCCTGCGTGGCTCTTATCCGGGTACTCTGGTTTCCTCCCTCATTCCAAAAACAGGCATGGCAGGCTCGTTGGGCACTCTAAATTGTCCCTAGGTGTGAGTGTGGGCGTGGATGGTTGTTCGTCTCTGTGTGCCCTGCGATTGGCTGGCAACCAATTCAGGGTGTCCCCCGCCTACTGCCCGAAGACTGCTGGGATAGGCTCCAGCACCCCCCGCGACCCTAGTGAGGATCAAGCGGTTCGGAAAATGGATGGATGGATGGATGGTTGAACAAAACACTGCAGTTCCGCTGTTTGAATTGTAAACAATATTATTTTGGATGGGCGACACAGTGGAAGACTGGTTAGCACATCCACCTCGCAGTACAGAGGTCCAGGGTTTGATTCTGGGCTCCAGTTTACATGTTCTCCCCGTGCCTGCGTGGCTCTTATCCGGGTACTCTGGTTTCCTCCCTCATTCCAAAAACAGGCATGGTAGGTACCGTGAACACCCATTCGAGCATTGTATCTACTCCGCAAAAGAACCATGCCACGTCCTGTGAAAACTAAAGAAAAGATAATCCATGGTATTTACGATCAATATTTGCAATCATCTCTTTGATTCAACGTTCAACAAATAAAATATAACATGCCGTGTGTGTCTTGCGCAGCAGGGGATACATCCAACTTAATAGGTCAAGACACGCCATAACGCAGCGATCTCTCTCCCTCTCTCTCTGACTCTTTGATAATCAATCTGTAAATTTTAAAGGTGTGGAGAATATTTCTTGTTCATGACAGTTGTGACCGGTGGCCTTGCAGCCACCATAGCTCAGTAGCCCAAAGTTCGCACAATGGCAGAAAACTGATCATAGCGAGTCCTCCATCTTTTTTGTTGGCTGGAGGCTTACACACCGAGGCATTCTGTGCAAAGGCTTAGGCTGAGATCTGTTCACTCGCTCAGCTATCTAAGCACTACAAATGCCCTACAATATGCTCGAGTGCCCACAGGGGAAATAAAGCTTCCAGACATGAGACTCCATCACCACTGCGCTCAAGTGGGGGAAATCGAGGGGCAGAGAGCGTTTAAACATGCCTGCCTCACTGGCCTCCTGCGTCTTGTTAAAAAGCTGATGGCCACTTATAACAGAAGGGATAGCCGTGATGATGAAATGGAGGACAAACTGACAGCAGATGGCAAATTCGGAATCGAAAGAAAAACACGGTGCCTGCGTCCAGCGTGAGACATGCCATCGGTCGTCAATCGGCGGTCGAAAATATATCGTGACAGATGAAAAGTGAAAATGCCGCACTTTAGTTTTTGCTCCCATTTTTCAAGGGTTTCAATATTTTTCTCCACAGAAAAATCCTTTTTGTCTGATAAACTGTCTGACTCTGTTAGTGAGAACCTCCTGCGGGAATATTTCAAAGAAAATGTCCCTTTTTCGGACAGAGGAAAAAAAGGAGCAAAACCAAACGTGTTGAACTTATATTTTCATTTAGTGTATGAAATATGCTTAGCTATTGATATTCAAATGCCAAACAATTTGCTTAGATTGCTCGTTGAAGGCGCAATTAAGCTAAAAAGCTTAAGAACTGCTTTATTTGACATTTTTGCAGATGGGGAACATGGAAATGCTGACGGATAACAACACCTGACTTTCAGATTGCTGACATAACAAACTTAAGAAAACTTAAATATACTAACAATTTCCTTGCATAGGTTTTGGAAAAGATTCTACCCAACAAGCAATGACTCAGGATCTATGAGAGGAATGTCAATCTTTCTTTTTTTTTTTTTTCATGGCGGCAACTGCTCAAGAATTGATCCTTTCATTGTAAAGAACTTTGGCAAGGCTCCCAACCGACTGCATATGGATTTAAAATAAAATTGGAGATTCTCTGAGGCGCAATGAGGGAAAAAAAAAACCAAACTTTGCAACAATTAAGTATCTTAGTTGACATGGCTACAACATATATTGGAAGGTCTACGCTGGGTCTCATTCTGCTGAGAAAATTCAATGTCAAGCTATTTCACTCTTTTGCAGCAAACTGCAACATTCCCTCAAGACGTCCTGCCTTTATCAACATGCATCATGCACACTGTTTGCAAAGGGTAATAATCGGAGAAGTGGAATGTGAGCACGTGCATTGCGTGTACAGAACTAATTCTTGGAACTTATAAATTATGTCATGCAAAATTCGAATCAAGCATTATTTTCTTAGATCATCTTAATTAATGGGGTCGGACTGGCTGGACCAGTGGTTAGCGTGTTGACCTCACAGTGCAGAGGTCGTGGGCCTTCCTGTGTGGAATTTGCATGTTCTCCCCGTGCCTGCGTGGGTTTTCTCCGGGTACTCCGATTTACTCCCACATTCCAAAAACATGCATGGCTGGCTGATTGAACACTCTAAATTGTCCCTTGGCGTGAGTGTGAGCGCGGCTGGTTGTTCGTCTCTGTGTGCCACATGATTGGCGGGCAACGGGTTCTGGGTGTCCCCCACCTACTGCCCGAAGACAGCTGGGATAGGCTGGGATAAAGCGGATCAGAAAATAGGTGGATGGATGGATTTTAATTAATCAGGTTGATCTCTTGGAAATGTCCAAATATAAATGCAAATAAACAATCACAAACTTTACAATGAACATGATTTGGGCTGACCTTTTAGGTAATGAAACCTGAGCCAAACACTCACGTGGTAGTCAATATCACATAACTACAATAATTACGGATCTGGAAGCAAACTATTTTTGCTTTTGTTCATGTGGTGAGATGTAACTTCATGATCATTTCTTTACCTTTTTCAGTAACAACATAAATACAAAATTGAGCCAACTAGTATTATGTGTCAAATGTGTTACACAGTCTATGTGAACCTACTCTTGCTCCACTGTGAACACTGCTTATGCTTGACAAGTCATCCGATGGAGGAACGCAAGTCCTCAGGCCAAATATCACACCAGCAGCCTATGACCTTAGCTGTGTTAATCTTTCATGAGAAGATGAAACCGCTTTATCACACAATGTTTCTTGAAACGGTTAAATGTATCCAAGATTAAGGTGATACAAAATGACGCTATCTTCCTTTGACTGTATAGAAGGGTGGAGGCACTTCAGGCTTGAAGGCAAATCAACTGATTTTAATCATGCTGCTTATTGTAAAAAGTAACTGCTGGTAAAAAAAACACACCAAAAAACAGTCAAATGGTTTTCTATGTCCAAGATCATTAAAAAAGTAACATCTGCTGCAAAACATCATGGAAAATTTATACAGTCAAACCTCGGTTTTCATCCATAATCCGCTCCAGAAGGCTGTTCGAAAACCGAAATTGTTCGAAAACCGAAACCACGCTTTTTTTTAAAATAAAAATGTTTACTGAACTCGCCTGCTCACAATGGAAAGCAACACAAGGAAGCATCACTTCCTCGTCTACCCGAGGAAGCGTCACTTCCTCATGTAAGGAAGGCGAGAGGAGTCAAATGGTGCATTCAAGTGCGCTCAGTTTGTTCGAGAACCGGAATTTGTTCGTCATCTGAGGCATAAAAAACTCGAAATATTTGGTCGAAAACCGAATTGGTTGAGAACCGAGATGTTCTAAAACCAAGGTTTGACTGTATATGTTCAGGTGGAGTCAAATTTATTTGTGTCCCGAAAAATCACAAAACGAGTCTAACCCCCCCCCCCCCCGCAAAAAATAAATCAGCAAGGAATCATAAAATTTATGGCGACAAAAGGAAGAAATCTCGAGAGGGGACCAAATATGGAGAACATTTCCTTTTCCGGATGACCAAGCTGCAACGGATGCTGCTGTACAGTGTCAGTTTAAGACAGCATGAGAATCCATTCGACAACCCCGAATTTAACATACCAAATCAAAGAAAGAAAAATCAATGGCAACATGTTAAATTTTGAATATCTACGAAAGACCTTACAGAATTTAGTCACGTGATCAATATTGTGTAAAAACAGGACAGGCAACCATTCACACTCGAGTCCACACTTCTGGTCACTGAGTGGCAATCGATCCCAGAAACGGATCAGGATTTTCATTGATTATATTTTTATTATAACTGCACAGCTACAATTTGTGCTACCTCTTACCTCACTGCATCTACAGATTGTGTTTCTGTCGCCTTTCTGTCTTTGAGCAGACAGCTTGGTGTCTGTCTTGAGCTGTCAAAATGATTTATCCATGCAGTGGCAAACATATGGGCTCTACGTGTGTGTGCCCATGTGTGTGTGTGTGTGCGCCCGTGTGTGTGTGTGTGTGTGTGTGTATGTGTTCTTTTAACGTATGTCAGCGCTAAAAGGAGTGTGGAGCTGATGAATGCACTGGTTGAAAATGTCACTTCACATGAGCGTGATTGTAATTTCAAGCTTCTCTCAGAGTCATCGTATGGTGCATTGACAGCGAGGAGATAACTGGTCAAGGCGAGCAAAAAAAAAAAAGAAAAATGCATCCCCGCTCAGTCCTATCTGCACTTAAAGTACATCCTGTGTTTGTGACAAAACAGTGTATTTAAAAAAAAGAGCTTATTGCAGGGAATATTTTCATAGTTGATGTTGTGCTCATAATCACATGGTGTCATATCTCCCCCCCCCCCCCCCCCCCCTGGTGGATACCTGCTGTCACAAGCTCAGTGAGTGTGCTCGCAGATAACTGCGGTCCCCACAGCAAAGTCAGCTAAGCCCACTGCCCTTCCTCGCAAAGATAAACCTCTAAAGCTTGAATGACAGTTTGAGCACTGTAAGACCCCACACGCACCCACACGCGCCCTGCTCTCTTCCAAGCGCCTCTTCGTCTATCATCCTCTGCTCCATTACAGTCCAACTGCAACTTCTCTGTTCATCACTGCGGCTCACTTTCAATCATTTCAAGGCAATATGCAAACGTGAAAGAAAGAAAAAAAACACCTTACAGACCATACTTTATGAATGAAATCATTCAACATTGAGTTTTGACAGCTCTCAAAGTTGTTATTGTTGAGTTAGGATTTGACATCACCTCACTGAAGCAATGAACTCTCCTCCTGCACTGCAGGCAGCCATGCCCCAGCATGTTGATGTCACAGAGCTTTTGGTGCTCCCTAATGTTGCCAATGATGTCCCTTTTGGGGACGTTAGTCCAAACACCTGTGCCTGGCTGATAGCCCTTACACTCTGTCCCACAGGGGGACAGTTTTGGGGGTGATCCCAGGGTGTGATCCCAGGGTGTCCCAAAAAGGGACACCAATGGCTCTGCCTGTGTTAAAAATGAAACATAATTAAAAAGTCTTCATATTACACGGAAAATCTTTCCATTTTACAAAAGTAAAGTTGTTTTGGGGGGGCAAATATGATTAGAGTCAAATGTCAAAAGAATAAAAGTACTGAGATGCAGCAATGTACTAAAGTAATGTAAAGTAAAGGTACTTAGGCCAGGTCCACATCGCAGATAAATTCGACCCATATGTGACCTGTATCTGATTTATTTTAGTTTTATTTATTTATTGTTTGATTTATTTTTTAATGACAGTCTCAACGGCTCGATTTTGATTTCTTCAAATCCGACCTGGACCACTTTGGTTAAGTTGACACTGTAAGTCTTCATGCTTTTATATTTGGTCGAATTTCAAGTTTTCTTTTTGTGTGTGTGTAAGCGTTCACATTACATGCAACCTCAACCTCAACGTAGTGTTTAGGGAAGTAAATGTGGTACAGCAAGTAGGGGCTCATCAACTCATATCTACTAAAGAGAGATGCAAGAGGCAATATAAATGGTATGGGGGAATAATACATTTAAATGAAATGTAAAGTCAACATTGTGACTCATAAGGACTTTGCCGGTGACATGACTTAGGTAACGTCTCCATGAAATGAGATCGAACAACCTCGCCTCATTTCTCCCCAATATATACATTTAACTCCTCTCACATCAGTGCACTGTAGATATATGATGATTTGATGGTGCTTTCAGGTTTTTTTAACTGTCTAATTTAATGTTTACTCTGTGAAGGCCACTTTGTATGCAGCAATGTTATTATTTGTATTTATTTTTTGCAAATTCAGTACTGTCTAAAATTGTAAACATTTATGAGGAGTCCATTTTATGTGGGGCCAGTCATCTTTTAGCATGACCAAATCTGCATGTTCCGTGTCCTTAAAATCAGGTTAGCAACTAACGATAGACGTCAAGAAAAGAAACTTCAGTTTTTTATCTTTCATCACATCAATAGTTAAACATTTTCATCACCAGACTTTGGAAAAACAACATTAGTCCTATGTGATATCGAAGACAGCAAGCTGTTTGTTGTTTTAATGATGACAGAGCCTCAAGGAGTGAAATGTTGTCTCTTAAGTTAAATCCCTGTGTGACGCAAGAGCCATAAAAATAATCTTAGCATTAAAAAGTGGCCAAATGGGCTGAATAAATCAATCATGAATGTATTTACTCTCTGATCTTGTGCTGTATGCATGCATATAGAAAGAAGATTTTTCCAACAGTTACATTCGTAGTGTCAGGTTAATTTGTGCATGCAGTCATGTCAATCTGATAGTTTTACATGACTCTGAAGTGACCTCAACTACCTTTCTGCCTCTGAGCAGCAAATTACTCAGAGCGATTATCATCACCTTTCCTGCCAGCGGAACTGCCAGTGAGTGGCACATTGTCATTCTTCATTTTACTAGTTCAGCATATTAGAGTGTGACACCATCCCAGATGTCATCGTCTCGGGAAGAACCTTCATTTCTGTATGATAGAAAATACAAATACTGTATGAAATTAGACTTGAATCCATTCAGAACAGGATTTTTCGAACAGATGTAGATGGTCCAGAATGCTGCTGCTCGCCTCTTGACTGGTACTCGAAAGACGGAACACAGACAGTAACTCGTACTCTGGCATCCCTTCACTGGCTCCCTACACATTTGAGAGTTCTTTTCAAGATCCTATTATTTGTTTTCAAATCTCTAAATGACCTCGCGCCACCTCACCTCTCTGAGCTCATCCGCCCCTACACACCTGCCAGACATTATTAGAAGTACCAAGAACTAAACGGAGGCTCAGAGGGGATCGAGCCTTTTCTGTTGCTGGTCCCTCTCTCTGGAATGACCTCACACTGAACATTCGGCAAGCCCCCTCGCTGCCCGTCTTTAAGACCTGCCTCAAAACTCACTTGCATTCTTCAGCATTTGACTCAGGATGACTCAGATTTGATGTTGGTTTTTCTGTTCGGTGCTTTCTACCATCTTTGTTACTGATTTATTGCTTTACTGTTGTACGTGTTAGTTGCTCCATGTACAGCACTTTGTAGGCAGCAATGGCTGTTTCAAAGTGCTCTCTAAATATAGTTGAGTTGAGAATATGTCCCAGATGCTACAAATGTTCTACACATTGCACGATAGGGCTGAACCCGACTCGAATGGACCAAGGTTTAAAAAAAAAAAAAAGACAGACAGACTCACACACACACCTGGACACAAGTGAACAATTTGATCAACACACACACTGCAGTGGAAAATTGCAACCATGTGTGTCTAGAGGCTCTGTGTACAGTATACTGTACTGGATCCATTTTATGAAACCATAAAGCTATAGTGTGATGGTCCAGCCAGAAGTGGGTTTCTACAAATAAAGGAAGTGGGTGAGAATAAATTAGAATGTGGATCATATCAGATGCTGTCTCACACCTATTCACTAAGTGTACTCAGAAATATTTTGTTTGTTCGGGGTTTTTTTGCATTTGCGAACGCTGACGTGCTTTTTGACTGGCTGTTACATACGAGATACAGTCAAACCTCAGTTTTCGAACGTCTCGGTTGTCGTCCAATTGGGTTTTCCACCAAAAATTTTGAGTTTTTTATGCCCCGGATGATGAACAAATTTCGATTCTCTAACAAACTGAGAGCACTTGAATGCACCATTTGACTCCTCTCGCCTTCCTTACACGAGGAGGTGACGCTTCCTCGGGTAGACGAGGTAGTGATGCTTCATCGTGTTGCTTTCCATTGTGAGCAGACGTGTTCAGTAAACATTTTTATTTTTAAAAGAGCGTGGTTTCGGTTTTCGAACAATTTCGGTTTTCCAACAGCCTTCTGGAACGGATTATGGACGAAAACTGAGGTTTGACTGTATTGCGCTACTAGTGGTCGACTGTCGGCCGCTCATGAAAACGAGGTGCTGAACCCTGCACACTGTGCAAATGTTCTGTCGGGTTCGTGACAAGGGGCCCTGTTTTCATGCCCATTGCAAATGAAGCACAAATGCAGTCAAACAATGCGTTTGGATATTGGCACGCACAAGTGCGTTTATGCAGTCTAACCGCAAGATCTCACCTAGTGGATGATGTGGTCAGCCGTGCACGTGGCGCAGGCAATTGGAGACCGCCATGCACTCTTGATCGTGCGTCTGTGTGTGACTCCCACAACCCCAGCCCCGCCACCCAATAGTTGTGCCACCTGGTCAGAGGGGCACTACAGTAATCCCTCGCTATAACGCGGTTCACCTTCCGCGGCTTCGCTGATTCACAGTTTTTTTAATGCCTTTGAAGTTAGGACGGCCCACCGAGGGGCCCTCCGTCATCTGTCAAAAGAAATCGCCGATGCACGTTGCCAGCTGAGTACATGTGTGAACATCTTATACATCTTTCAAAAGCTGAGTTTCTGGAGATTTGAATGGTGCCCAACATTTTACAATTGTCAAATTTGAACTGGAATTTGGGGAGACCTCAATCAAGTGTTTTCAAGTCCTAATCAACATAATAGCAGTTTTTGTAATGCTTTTTTTTAAACAGTGAATTGTGTTCTGCATCCTGACTGGCTAAGGGACTGACCAACGTGAACAGTCTGCGCACCTCGTCTCTGTACAGCTTGCCAAATTTACCTTTGCAAATTTTTGGGTTCTTTGGTTTCATTGTATACATAGTTCAGTATTGTATAATAACTGTAAAAAATAAATCTGACTATCAAGTATCAAGTTGCTTGAAATTTCTTCTCTCTCACGTTTTTTTTGCTTTTTGAAAAAAAAAAAAAATCCGACTTCACGGATTTCACTTATCACGGGTTCTTTATGGAATGTAGCCCCGGCGATAAACGAGGGATTACTGTATTAAATTATTTTACAGATTTTAATATAAATTATTTCAATAGATTTATTTCGACAATGATTTAGATTGTCCCACGCGGTTGTCATGTTTATGAATGAATGGGGGCGCAGCAGCTCCATCTGACGGTGGTCCCTAACACAGTAAACAAGCCTTTCCCCACCCCGAAAATAAAGACTTGGCCATTTTTATGGTGAGCGCACAGGTACCTGTCTACGAAAACACAGCGGGTCCCTCAGTATGTGGCGGGCTTTAAAAGATCTCGCTGCTAAAATGTCACCAGAATAATATGCCGGTAAATGTGCCATGAGACTCTGGATTTCAGCATTAGAAATGTCAATCCTTACACGCCACTATACAGCATGCGCCCAGTAAGTCGCAGTTCGTCGTTCGCGTCCTCCTTATTTGAAAATTTTTCAAGTAATATTCTTTTTATGGGTTTTATAGTGCATGAACAAGTTTAGAATGTGCACCTTCAGTGTGTTGCAACGTTGTGCCGCATCATGCTGGGCAACACTGAGGTCTGCTGGAAGAAATGCAGCCCCCATGCTCCAGTAACAGTTTTTGCAAGAAATGGATAAATCCCCCAGGCCTTTGTGTGAAAGTTAATGTTAAAGAATGAGTTGTGTGAGATTCATCAGAGGTTTCGTCGACATTCAACCTCTATAACTGTAATTAAAGTGAAGAGTGTGATTCAGCATGTCATCCCTTTATAAGACCTAAATGAAGGTCGATCAACGTCACAGAGGTTTCAGGTTACATTTACATAGAAATGAATTTTCAGTTTTAATTTGCTCTTTTGCTGCAGTTACTATTGCAACGGCCACTAGAGGGAGCCTATTTTTGGTACCAGATTGGTCTAGTGATTTAAATTGTAATGTCTTAAGAATATTTTGAGCTGGACAATATTGAAGATGTGTTTTCATTTTTTTATTATTACACACATTCCTGAAAATTGAGTCACTGTGGCAGATGAGACGCAATGAGAGATGTGAGGGCAAACAGAGATGACCCATGTTGTGGGTCAAACGTCTCACCCTCTGTGGTATTTGTTGAAGAAAAACATCACTAATGAGATCAGAGTAGGTCAGGTCATACTCGAAGACAAGTGGAATTTAAGAGTTGCGATCTCACACACATCTGAGTCATCGTTTTGGCAAAAGGTGCTCAGGGTTCCAACACATTGAACCAGAGGGGAAGAGATTGGCGGCGGGCTGTTATAACTTGATGATTTGGAAACATCTGGATGCACAAGTGCTTCCATCCTTCTAATTAACTTCATCTGCCTCCTCACTTGCATCTTTCCACCGACAAATCTATAACCAATTTCCCCATCTATTCATGATGTGCCCTTGCGCTTATCTTCCAAAGATGCCCATTCTCCAGCGACGGGTTTGACTGAAAACCGCATCGAGTGCAGAATTTGCATGCAAAAAAAAAAGAAGAAGCGTAACGAAAAGACATAAATATACACGCGTTGTTTGAAGTAAGATTGCTCTCTAATGCCATCGTCATGGTAACACTCCCTCGCTTGCAACAGAGCGCATCCAGCAGGAACCAGTGTGAGAATTCTTATGTAACGACAGAGCCCCACGCATTTGTCAGCAGACAGACAGAGAGACAAGCAGATAGATGGCGTGACTCGGTGCCAGCCCGCATAGTAAGAGCATCTGCCGTGATACCTTTAACTGTGACAGGAACAGGATGTACCCTCAGCCACGCACACGTGCACATCAGAGACTGAGACATTGCTACGCAGAAAAATTGGAAACTAGCTGGTTAACTAGATGTGGCATCACAACAGGCTTGCGCATCAGCATACTAATTAGGACTTTTCCTTCCCAAAGGCACGGGAGATGGTGTTGAGCAGAGGAGGACGATAAATGAAAATGGGGTCACTAGGGGTATCTCTGCGATCGAGTTAGGAGATGGGTAATTTCTCATAGCAAAAGCAAAATGGTGATTATTGAGGAAACAAATACATGTGCTGCCTAAACGTGCAGCGCTGGCTGTTAAGTGTGAAGAAATGAGCAAAAAGCAAGTGTGAAAGCACATGAGAGCACGGCATGTTGTTTTGGGAAAGCCGAAGCAACAGGAAGATACCTGTCCGCCCCCTCGCCCACTTGAGCGGCCAGCGATGATTTGGGTATCAGACCTTCAACATCACATTTGGAGACGCGAATAGTGTGATATATGGCTCACATTCGAGCTTCTTTCACCAGGCTTCAGCAATTTTTTTTTTTTTTGGGCAACATTGTAGCACAGTCATAAGTGAAGCTCACACATTCAATCAGCCAAAGGCACATTTTCCGTGAAGAGCAGACAAACAATGAACAAATCATGTAGAACAAATAATTCCTTCAATTGAACGTTCTCTGAAGAGTGAGCAATTGCGATATCCAATATTCAAAATATGCAGTTTTTAGCACTGGCCTTGAGTATGCGCGCACACACACACACACACACACACACACACACACACACACACACACACATTAAACAAGAAGGGGCGGGGGGGCATTATAATTAGTAATAAATGTGGTCAGCAGTGGGCCAAAGGCCATAGCAGCCTCAGTTTTAGATCAAATGTTATACATCGTGAAATTGAAATTGCTTTGGGGGCAATCAGAAGTACATTTTGCATGTTGTTCTTTTATGTGCAAAGAGCCATTGTTGGGCATCTCAAGTGAAATTATGCAAACATTTGCAGCTCTGTTTGAGGAGAGATACTTAAAGGAAAGACACAACCTGAAAGCTTACAGATATACAAATTAAATCCAAAGAAAAACAAAGCAGTGTTTCATCCAATACCGATACCTCTGATCAGGCTTGGGGATTAGCGGAATTTAGCATGTTGGTGGGTTGTATTTTTTAAATAATTAGAGTGGAATCTCGGTTCAAATATGATTTGGTTTAAAAAATGATTTGGTTTCTGAACAAGTCTTTAAAATAAAAATCGCCAAGAGTTTGACACTATTTTCGGTTTACGAACAGGTCGTGGAAGCTACTGCTACTTCTCTGCTGCTGCTGCTACGTGGCATAGAAAAAAATGTATTTGTACACATGAAAATCACCAATATATTTGCGGATCTGAAAAACATGAAAACTGTGGATGTATTTGTGTGCCTAATTTCGAGACACTTACACTTACATTAGGACAATTTAGAGTCTTCAATGACCCTACCTTAAATTGAATGTCTTTTGGTCAACATACATAAGATGGGGACACTATAAAACATAATTTTTCTTCAAATTAAAAAAAAACCATGCAACAATGACAGCAGCAAAACCATGACAATTTATTTGCCACATATTTGTCTTCATAGTACCGTATTTTCCACACTATAAGGCACACCTAAAAGCAGGTAATTTTCTCAAAAGCCAGCAGTGCGCTTTATAATCCCATGTGCCTTATATTTGGATCAATATTCAGATTTCTTGGACACATTCTTTTTAATATTCTGTAAAGTGCTTTGTTACTGCTGCAGCGATTGTGAAGACTCCAAATAAATAAATCGGTATTGTATTGTATTGTATTGTATTGCATTGTATTCCCTTTAGCTTAGCTCGATCTCGTGGATACATAATGCATCCCCGGGCAATATTGTAGCTTCTATTCTATGCACCTTATAATGGGGTGCGCCCTATATATGAAAATTGTTTTAAAATAGGCCATTCGTTGAAGGTGCGCCTTATACTCAGAAGTGCGGAAAATACGGTCATTACGAAAAAAAAACTAAATCTTGATCAGAACGGCAGCCTTGCAACCGCTGAGTCCAAATCTTCTAAGCTTTGTTGTGGAAGTTACAGGGGCACTTACAGGCCAGAAACCAACTAACAATTGCTGCTTCAGTTTGTCTTGTTTGTGAAAGCTTCCTGCTAGAAGCCCAGCCTCAATCATCCGGCGCGTTCTTTGGTGCATGAAATCTGACTGTCAGGGTCCACTGATCTACCTTCTTGTGCTGTTGCATTTCATTGGCACGCACAAAAACTTTCAAAACGCACACCCCGAGCTAGGTAATTGGACTCGTGAAGCTAAAAGACAAGTGCACAATCTCCTTTCCCCGACGTCGTCCAGTAAGTGTTTTGTACGTGCGTCGAGCGTGGAAGCCGTTTTCTCTTTCAGGCGTGCCCCTCCGAAACCAGGCAATTTCCTGTCGAGCAAGCGGACTGTGACAGCGGCAGGTGCGTAATGGGTAAATCTTTGGAAAGAGGCTGTTGCCAGAATCCAGCAAACTCACTCGTATTAATCCTCGGGATTAGCAGCTTTAATTCTAAACACGTTTTAAAAGTTTTGTTTCCTTGCTGAAAATGGGCGCTGCACACGAGGGGAATGTTAAAGTTTGCTGAAGCAACCCTCGACTGGATGGTACCCTCTTTGACTTGTAGGTGCTCTGATAAGAGAGTCTCTCGCTAATTAAGCCTTTGATCAAACCAGTGTTGATACAATAAGTCACTACAGTATCACGAAACCCGCACTCAGCATGCCACCCTAAAGACCACTGAAAAGTGGCAGTTTTAATCTCCCTCGCTGACACGTTGCTCCCGTCCGTCTCTTTTGGGAGGGATTTAGACGAGGGCATAGAACAGTTAAGGGTGTGTACTTGGTGTGCGAGCCTTATTGGAATTCATCGAGCGTTGTTGACTCCGTTCATATAAACAGGTGGCTGCCTGGAGATAACGCTGCAGCACATCGTGTGTATGTTGCACCCTTACATACACACACACACACACACACACACACACACACACACACACACACACACACACATACACGCGTACACACACGTATGGAGACTTTGAGATGTGTATTGTTTTAAGGGATGCAAAGGGGAGCATATTAACGTCCAATTCATAAGAAGCCTTCCTCAACAGATGTATGCACATATCCATGCAGTAGGAACAACAAAAGTGTTATTGCTCCGTTGCCTCTCTTGCAGGAAAGTACATGATAAGAACACGGTGGAAGGCTGAGGTGGGAATTTGACCCTCATTTTCCAGAACATTACATGACTGAGGAGGTTTGACGCTGTGTTGAACTTTTGTTTTGTGATGCCAACACGGACGGGTGCCAGTGGTGACAAAAAGGGTAATGTGAGGACACATTTATTGCATCTATCATGTCTGATCAGTGCAGTCGACAACAGCAATTCAAAATTCAAAACATGAACGGGATGAACATTTTTATGACAGGCATAAATGAGGAAATGTTCCTTGTGTGGGTAATGAAGGTTTTACAACGGTGACCATGAAACCCTTACTTATTTTATTGCCAATATTATTTCAAACATTGTCTAAATTCAAACAATTCAACCGTTAGCAGAAACTGTTCAAAATTCTTTACCTATTTACGCAATGTCTCCTTGACCTCATGGCCCTCCAATTGTACCAGTTCATTTTAAAAATGGAAAGAAAAAAAAAATTGCAAGACGCATGAGCACACACACTCGCAATCATTAAATTTCAGACAGTCAGTGGTCCATAGTTCCTGATGAACTGAATAAAAGCAATGTGTGAGTGTGTGTGTGTGTGTGTGTGTGTGTGTGTGTGTGTGTGTGTGTGTGTGTGTGTGTGTGTGTCTTGCTCTGAGACACTTGTCTTTTATCCCAATAGAAATCTGATTTTTGTCTCCACTGCTGATATCTCTTAGCTTGTCCTACTTTAAGAGCCCATCTCAATGCTGACCATGGCACCTCACGTCAAGCTCTTTATTGATCTCTCAATTTGACAATGTATCCTGAATAACCTAATTATACATTCAAAATGTGTCGTGAAGGTTTATGCTTGCTGTTAAGGGGTCCTTTGAATGGGATTTGCCATTTCCGTTTATGATGTGAAAGATGTGGACATTTCATTCAATAAATAGAACTGATTATTCTTTTTCTCACCGGTAGCTCATATCTGACCCACTTACACGGCTCGACAAAGAAACCTATGACACAATTATGAACGGGGGGAATAACCTGGGTCAGCACGGTGCTCAACATCATAGTACAGAGGTTGCGGATTCAAATCCGACCCTGACCTTCTTGAGTGGACTTTGCATGTTCTCCCCGTATCTGCTTGCGTTTTCCCCGGGTACTCCGGTTTCCTCCCACATTCCAAAAAACATGCATGTTAAAGTAATGGAACACTCTAAATTGTCCCGAGGTGTGAGTGTGAGTGCGGATGGTTGTTCGTCTCTGTGTGCCCTGCAATTGGCTGGCAACCGGTTCAGGATGTCCCCCGGTTACTGCCCAAAGACAGTTAGCATAGGCTCAAGCATGCCGGTGACCCTTGTGAGCATAAAGTGGATTAGAAAATGGATGGATGGCTGAATGGTAATAACATGAAGAACTTTATTTCAATGAATAAATTTTAAGATTTAGCATAAATTGACATTCGTACCTTAGTAAATTTATGAAACACCCCTTTGTGTGACTCATATACATTGCGTACAGTACATTGATCATCCAAATAAGTTGGGATACACTGAGAAATAAAGTAATTCAAGGTTGGGGGTTTTTCAATCAAATATTCATGTAGTGAATGCATTATACTAGGATACAGAACTTAGTTGTCCAACCATAAATCCCACATAAATCCCACAGAAATTTCAGTCACCGACTGAAGAGGCGCCGTTGACCACAACACGCTCCCCACTGCTTGAAAATACCCACAATTTATCATTAATCATTCATGTTTTAGCCTCATTACATAGATTTTGGAATCTAAAAGAAAAAGTTGTTAAATGAACTCGTGAATTTTTGCTCCCTGCAGCTGAATAGAGAGAAAGGATGAATTGGACTTTGGGGCCTTTGATTTGCTCCGGAATTGCTTTTAAAGACGATTGACGCTGCAAAGTTTGGCCATTTTGACCACCTGTGCTGCGGATTTTGAATTTTGAGGCTTCGAGACACTGTTGGGACCTCCCCACCCCACCCCCATAATGAACCGTGCTGCAGAAAGGTTGCATCGGACTTCTGGAGCCCTGACACTCCTCAGAAATGGCCATTAAGTCCCGTTTTGATGAAAACTGAGAAGCCAATTTTTGATCATTTAACATTTTATGCATGCAAAGTGGTGCTGGCTGGGTTTTATACATATAGATATTGTATCTATCGATCTATGTATCTCTATTTCTATTGAGGGGGTGGGGGGGGACTTTTCTAAAACAAAAAAAAAACAAAAAAAAGAAAACCTGGCCATTGAGAGAATAAGTCATAGAGCACTTGGAGCTGGCTGGGTTGGCGAGAAAGACACATTGGCCACATAACTACAAGAATGTCACAAAAGACGATGAAATTTGTCTCCAAATAATAAGCATCTCTGTTGAGCGTAATGTACTTTAGTACGACAAAGTTATTAGGAATGATTGTGCATTCTTATACTGTTGTGATTTTGAGATGAACATTATAATGACAGGATGGAAATTGAGTGTGAATGGTTGCCCGTACGTTCAACTGACTTGTTTCAGTTAGTGTGGGTTCAGTTCTCTCTCAGTGACGGTGTGAAAGTGAGTGCGAATGGTGACTTGTCTCAAAATGTGCCCTGCGCTGACTGGCAACACGCTCTGGGTGCAGTCTTTCGCCCGTAGTCAGCTGGGATGAATTCCAGCATCCGTGACCCTGAACAGAAGTGGTGTCGAGAATGGATGGGTGGATGTTGTCATGGAAGATAAACAGTTAAACTATTTTCATCACTGTGGCTCCTGGTTTCCCGATGTGGCACTCACAATCACAATGTGATGTATAGTATTGAAAAAGTGACTTGAAAAAAAGGAGAAATATTGGAAAGTATGCATAGCATTTCAACTCATGCCATGTTCGCTAACTGCAAAGCTAGTAGCTGGTTTGCAAATGTGGTGTCATCAAATAAATTTGCTCTCTCAAGTTCTTTATGGAGAATGGGAAGTCCATACCTCTCCCCACCATCCAGGAATGTGTCCAGACTCTTTGTTTTCTTTCTTTTTAATTTTTTTTTTTATGAACATAGAAACAACTAACATGCACATAATGATTACAGCTGCCTGTCCTGCCTCCCCAAAGGACCTGCGCCGATGGACTGAATCTTGACGGAAGAACAAACGATTGGGTGGGATCTGCCTGGAGACGGACTTTGTCATGTGACATCTCCCCTAGTCTGAGATTCCGACCAATATTTATCTTGTTGTCTGACAGCATGACCGTTGCGAACGACAAAAAAAGTTGTGCAATTTGAGAAAACCATTAGTGAAGGCCTACTTCTGAAAGCCACAAATTGCTAAACTATACTTTTTTTTTTTTTGTAGTTGTTTGTGAAAGGGTCAAAAATAAGAACAGCATAGAGGACAATAAAGCCATTACATTTTAAGAGGAATGTTTCCCACATCAACAGGTCTGAGCAAAAAGTTATGACTCTCCGCTAGCTGATAACATGGAGTACAAATGTGCTTTGTTCGTGGCATCCCTCAGCTCTTGTCCCTGTCCACTATCATCCCTCATCACTTTCTATCTCTGCCATGGTCCTCCGGCTGGCAAGGTGCGATATCTCCACACCAAGAGACTTCGCTTGGTGGCTCGGCTGATGGAACACAGGACACCAATCAAACGCAGCATCATTAGTCGAGGAGAGTTCATGAGGCGAGACAGAGCTCTTATCCGGTCACGCTAAAGCTGCGCTGTACTAACTCATCCTGCACAAACACCAGCTGCCCTGAGATGCCTCCCATTTGTGTTGACCTGCGCTCTAGCGCTGTGTCTCATTGCTGTGATCGTATTTGTGTGAACGGTGGATTGTTGTAGACTGCTTTTCATGCATGTTTGTTAGCCATGACATCATGTACCTAGCACCAGAAATGACAATTTACTTAAGTCATAAGTGATTTTGAAGCGTGTTGTTTATCACTTTTGATAATCATTGATTCTGAGATTTCCTTGTCTTCATTGGGACCACACACCCATTTTTTTTTAACAGAGATTGTCCACATTTGGGTTACCTGGAGCCTATACCAACTGACGTTGAGCAAGAGGTAGAGTACAACTTGACTCAAGCCATGTGTGGGGCACATTTGGTCAAACAAGCTTTCATACTTACACCGATGGTCAAACTGGTGTCCTCCGTGAACCCGACGTGCTTGTTCTGCAAAGTGGGAAAAAGGCAGAGTACACAAAAAATTTCCATGAAAGCGTAGAAAGAAAAAACATGCTAACCCCTACCATACCCCATGACTTACATATTCATAAATATGCCTTCAGAGCATCAGTTTTGACAAAAGGGATGTAGCCTTTTCTTTCATTGGAACCACGAGAAAGTAAGTATTTACAGCTTCTATCACATCTAGCTTTTGGCAAAACCTGATTTACTTGATGAAACCAACATTGCACAGCTATGCATTATTACTGGGGCTAAAATTGTGAACGTGGATCAGTTTGTATAACCTCATAACATTACATAAAAGGCACGATGCTGCCATCTTCTGGCTATATTTATACACAACCCTAACATCAGTGGTTTTCTCTCTCTCTCTCTCTCTCTCTCTCTCTCTATCCATTCATCCATCCATTTTCTGATCCGCTTTATCCTCACAATGGTGGTGAGGGGTGCTGGATGATCAATGTACGGTATTACACATCACACAAGATTGCTATACAGTATTAATTTTGTATATAAGTCACACAAAAGGGTGTTTCATAAATTAAGTATTTACTAAGGTAGGTAGGAATGTCAATGTATGCTAAATCTTAAAATTCATTTATTTAAATAATAATTTGCTTCATGTTATTACCATGCATTCGTCCATCCATTTTCTAATCCGCTTTTCCTCACAAGGGTCGCGGGGGGGTGCTGGAGCCTATCCCAGCTGTCTTCGGGCAGTAGGCGGGGGATACCCTGAACCGGTTGCCAGCCAATCACAGGGGACACAGAGATGAACACCCATCCGCACTCACACCTAGGGACAATTTGGAGTGTTCCATTCAACTGCCATGCATGTTTTGGGAATGTGGGAGGAAACCAAAGTGCCCGGAGAAAATCCACGCAAGCCTGGGGAGAACATGCAAACTCCACACAGGGAGGCCGGAACCCGGTACCTCTTCAGTGTGAAAAAAATTAAAATAAATATATATTCATCTTGACATTCTCAAACGGCAGCATCGAGACATCGATACACACAATGGGTTACGAGAATATTATTTTCCATCAGCAAGCTATAGCGTCAGACCGACCTGCCAGATTTTTCATTGACCTTTGTCAGTCAGGAACCAACCAGTTTGTTAACATTTCACACAAAAAGGTTAACAGGAAGGTTGAGGTCCATTCTGAAGGTCAAAGACTTTGCAAACAAGATAGGAACTCAATCTATGATTTGTAACTCACAGATTCAAATTGGTCGTCTGTTTGTGTTATGTGATGCATCATGGATAAGTACCATGCCAAGCAATCACATGGTTTATCTTGCATTGACTACAAATGTAATTGAGAATGCAACATCTATTTCAAATTGAGTCCACATACTGTATATTGATTTGTAACACTGTTTTAAAATATGAGTGACCCAACACAACCCAAAAAAATTACCATAGTCTGTGTGTTTACTGCTCCATCGCTAATAACACACCACTTAATGCGCGGTGTACTTGAGTTGCACAATATTTATACACTTTGTTCACCGTTTAAAAAAAATAAATAAATAAAAATGTCCTCTTCAATAGCACATGTTCATGGACATATTCTTGCCAAATCAGTGTGTTGTATGTGTTGTATGTGATGTCTGCTTTTGGATCAGGGTCACGAGTGAGCTTGAGCCAAAGCCAGCTGACTTTTTTTTAATACCCTGCACTGGCTTCCAGTCAGTCGTGGGGAACATATAAAGTAGATGTAAATTTTCATCAATGAGTCTAATACGCATGATGTTAAATTAAAAAGTGTGAGGAACGGAAAATCCCTGAGAACCTCATTTTCTTTCTTAACGATTCTAAAGGTTAAGAAGGGATCAAAATTGGAATTACAATGCAAAATGTCAAACCACAAATTTGTTCATGTCATGGCGTTTGATCATTTGTGGAGAGCTCGATGATAGTTTGTACATCATCCCACTTCTCTTTTGCATACGAGGTCCAAACTCTTCGAGAAGTATGTCGTTTTGATGTGTCAAGTGGGCCCAAGCCCCGTTTGAATGGCCGACTCAGAGTGAGTGATGATGGTTGTAGCGGTCAGACATTTCTGTACATTTGGACCTGAGCTGAATCCCAACCTGCTCGATGTGTTTGCACAAGCCTCTATCATGCACAAAACTACATTATTCAATGTCCATCGGCTCTATTGTCAGTTTATGTCTTTTGTGTTTTTTGATTATGTGTGAAATGTTATGACATGCAACCTGGGGCTGCGTGGTGAACCGTTTAGTTAGCACGTCTGCCTCACACTCGAGAGGCTCTGGATTTGAATCTCATCTTAGACCTTTCTGTTTGTAGTTTGCTTGTTCTATCATTACTTGAGTGGGTTTGCTCTGTGTTTCCACATTCCCCAAAAAAATAGTAGGTTTCGTGGAAACTCGCAATTGCCCTTATGGCTAAATGAGACTTATGTGGGATCAGCTTGAGATCATCCGACACCCTGAACAAAACAAGCGGCGGTGTATGGATGGATCGATGGATGGTCAGAAATATATTTCTGTCTATTTGTTGCTGAAAGTTGAAACATAACTCAACTGACTGCAGATGAAAGGAAGACTACTCGTAGAAACAATCACCCTTTTACAGTCACATTCACATCATCATTGAATTGTCAATAATACAAGACATCGTTGTCTTGTATTATTTTGTCATTTTTTTGGTCAACTTTTCTTTTGATGGCGGCGCGGACACCCGCAGCGGCTCCTCTTGTTTTATGTTGAGGGGGAAGAAATTTCATATGTGCTGTATGTTACACACACGTACAGCACATATGACAATAAAGTGTATTCAATTCAATTCAATTCAATCATTGGCTGAGAGCAAAAGTCGTCTAGTTCTCCGTATGGTGCGCATCACACATATACAGCAATGTGAGTTGAGTTTCTCCGTGTGGGATTATGAGTACAATTGAAAACAGAATACAAATAAATAAAGTACAAAATTGAATAAAACAAGAACTTTGTTCGCCAAAACGGTTGAATCTATATTTGAAGAGAGCTTACATTTTTAATGTGACTTATTGTAGAGAAGAATATTATGTTAGAGTTTAGGCTCATTTTATATTAGGTTCCATGCAGAGTGGATGACGATTTCAGATCTATTTTGTCTCATGTCATCGTCCTCTTGAATGAAAGCCCGGTTAAAACGGGCAGTTCCACCATTTGACCAGCAGGCGTCAGGCTGCGTCTTGAAGGAGCACAATACTAATCATGACCACAACGAGGCGCTGTTGTCGAATGCATTCCAAAGGGCATCTCGTAAATAGTGCCAGAATAGCAACGCACATGCTGGCCAAACTCACAGGATGAGGGTTATGATGACTCACCCCGATACGTATTGTGAGAGTGGCTTATATATACGGCAAGTGCCCTCACTAACTGGCAACACACAGCATGCAGTGAACCCTTGGGAAGATTAAGTGGGGCAACTCCCATGTTTCATGAGCTCAGCGATAGGGACAATTCCGGGCTCTCATCATCACTGTTCTATTAAAGTCTGATGTAATCAAGTGCTGCTATCAGACACTAAATCAAGGATTTGACAAATGTCTCTCAAATTAGACACCATGATCAACTCGAACAGACTATTTTTTCCCCTACCAATGACATTTACACTAAAAAAATCAATCTTTTGAATTATCTAAAAAAAAAACTAATAATAAATTATTAGAAAACATTGACTCAAAGTTGTGATTACCCCTCCGTAATTTCATCTGCTATTATTGAATACAGTATTCTATTTGCTGGTTTACCGCAATGTTTTGCACTGTAATGTTTTATTCTGGCTTTCAATGAATATAATCAAGAGCCACCTATGATAACTGTACCAACCGTGGCAATAGTCTTTGTGAAACATATATGAGAGAAATGAGTTTCAGAATAAAAATGGTGTTAATTTAAAAAAAAAAAGAAAGAAAAACATTTCTGACTACTGTACTTGTGATATTTTCCAAAATTATAATGAATTTGATATATAGACTGAACATCACACAATGACTCTAACATCTTTCGCCCATAAGAGTATGAATATTGATGACAAAGAAAAAGACTGACTCAGGCCTGAGTCATTCCCACTCTCTCGTGCTCTCTTTCTCTCTCTCCCTCTCTCTCTCTGTAACTCTCCCACTCCCTCCCTCCCTCCCTCCCTTTAATACCACACACCCTGGATACAGGCAAGCGTGCACTCACCGGCAGATACACTCAAGCTCCCCTCTCACTCTCTTTACCGCCACCCTTCCTTACTCTCCTCTCCGCCGGTGGATTTGAGCCCGCTGTTCGCGTGAAACCTGGGTAAGAACGTGCATTGTGTTTTCCAGCGTGTTACTCACTTCCGTGTGCCTGTGTGACTCTTTTGGATTGCCCGTCACTGGGAGTCAGACAAAGGATTGGGGTGTGGCTGGATCACCGAAGGCAGCCTGCTGATGGCAGCAAGGGAAAGAAGATGAGCACAGGAATGGTTATGTACATGGTGATTAAGTAAGAATGGGGATTAGTGTTTGGGTAATTAGTTAATTGAACTGAGAAGATGCTCTTATCAGGGCTTGGCAAAAGGTGGGTGTAGCTATCATTAGTGTCATGATCCAGATGGCTTTGACACTCAAGATTAAAACATCTCGTCATGTGACCCGACCAATTTCTACTTGGTGGAATTGTGTGGCAGGCTTGGGTGACGGTGCAGTGAGAGTAGGACAGGCGTGACTGTGCCATAGGACACGTCAGACCTGAGGCTAGGTCAGGAAAATGACTGCAGTCGAGCGCAGGGGGTGTATGCAGAGGGACAGAACAAAGACTTGGGCCTCATAGAAGGAAAAACAGAGACAAAGGAAAGTATTGCCGGTTGAGTAAAACGAGGCATGTGGTGCTACATGAGGAGGGTGAGCATCATGATGGAAGCTGCTTCCACTCAGGCATCCATGTGGACATGTTGTTAGCTGCGCAATGCCACTCCCTTCACATGCAACCACTTCAGATTCTCCTATTTGAGTCATTCAAAGCCACTGACAAATTTGTTAACTCTCGTGATCATCTTTCAAAGCAATATAACACTTCCTAAGGTCCAAAAAAAAATCATTTGAATATTTGACTTGATTCGTCAAATGTTTTTGTTTTTTTGTCTTTACAGTCAAAATGTCCGACAAGCCTGATATGACTGAGATTTCCCGTTTTGACAAGACAAAGCTGAAGAAGACTGAGACAAAAGAAAAAAACCCTCTGCCCACCAAAGAGAGTGAGTCTCCAGCCATTATTCTCCGAAACAATGCACCTCAGAGATTCTGTTCACTGCACTCCGGATGCACGTAATGAACCGAATGAACTCCCCTGTCTCCTGGTGTGATGCTGTGCATTTTTTCTGCCCCTTTTTTTGCAGCTATTGAGCAAGAGAGAAAAGGAGATGCCACACCTTGACTACTAAGCACATGAAGAAAAGAAGCTGAGATGCCACGGCAAAATGCACTTTCTTTTAATTATTACACTGCTGAAATCTCCTACTTTGGTCTTGGAAAAGGGTGCTCTGAGCTCCCAGGGGGGTTTTATCCTTACATGGGGTCTCTTTACCCCTTGAGAGAAAAGCGATAGCCTGGTTGCCTGTCTCATTCTGTTAGCTCATAGCTAACAGCTCACCAAAACAGTATTGCCAAACTGGTGAGTGGTGTTGCGATGTAGCGTTAAAGAGGCAGGTAACCAGGCCAAGAGTGGATGGGGGTGGGGAGGTCTCGTAAAAAAAGGAGAACCATTGGAGCCAAACTATCAAGGATGTTTTCTTAATAATTTTTTACTTTTCATTTTGAAATAAATATCAAGATGTGGAACCTAATGATCATATGTATTTTGTCAGTTTCCTGTACATTTTCTGCAGTCCAAGACATCATAGATAGAATCAATGTGAACAGCAAATTCTAAAGCTGTCAAATCGCACACACAAGTGGGTAGACACTGTGATTCTGACTCCCAGCAACCACCTTCCTGATGGGTGGTTGCTGCGTAGTGAACCTCAGCCTTGCGATAAATGCAAATTCCGAAGTGCCGTCAACGCCAGATTACAGAACAGTGCCGAACTTTAAAAATGTCATTAAACTGCAGATGAATAATCAGCAGTTGCGGTGTATTACTTGATTATATTTCTGCCTTTGAGTCGACTTATTTGTGTTATGTGAATATATCAAGGCTATTTGAAACCCCCATAACAGATATATGACAGCCTTAAATCTTAGTCGCTAACTGGCGTTGCCAGTCATGACACCCTTTCCGGGGGGGGGGGGGGGGGGGTGCTGGAGCCTACATACAGTACACGATCCCCTAATTTGCCCATAGAATTTGTTCAAATGTAATTCATTGTGTTGCCCCCTATTTGACATCATTGAGATTTAACACAAATGGCATGCTTGAGGTTTATGAATTAAAAAATAAAATGATTAATAAAGATAAATAAAAGCCAGCAATACCCTAAAGTATCATACAAGTGCTACCAATAACAACAAAATCATCAACATCATCAACTTCATACACTGTATAAGAGACAAAGAAATTCAAATGATGATATAAATATGATAGAACTGAAAACTAATCATTGTCCTAAAACTGGTTCCAGTATGCAGTGTTACTGATGTATGTAGTAGTACTCAGTTGTGGGAAACACATTCCATGAATAATTATTATTGAAAATATGTTCATCGAAGGGCGGCCCGGTAGTCCAGTGGTTAGCACGTCGGCTTCACAGTGCAGAGGTACCGGGTTCGATCCCAGCTCCGGCCTCCCTGTGTGGAGTTTGCATGTTCTCCCCGGGCTTGCGTGGGTTTTCTCCGGGTGCTCCGGTTTCCTCCCACATTCCAAAAACATGCATGGCAGGCTCGTTGGGCACTCTAAATTGTCCCTAGGTATGAGTGTGAGCGTGGATGATTGTTCGTCTCTGTGTGCCCTGCGATTGGTTGGCAACCAATTCAGGGTGTCCCCCGCCTACTGCCCGAAGACTGCTGGGATAGGCTCCAGCACCCCCCGCGACCCTAGTGAGGATGAAGCGGTTCGGAAAATGGATGGATGGATGGATGTTCATCGAAACACATGTTCCCACAGTTACAAGAGATGGCGGTTAAAAAATGAAAATAAAATATTAAAAAATCAAATTTAAATTTCATTGTAACTGTTTTATTTGAGATTCAATTTGGTGCGTGGAACAAGAGAACAATGGCATTTTAGGAAGGAACAATTCGACTTATTTGGTATTTTGGAACGTGTTTTCAAGCATTATTTCATCTTTTTTTTTTACATTTACTCTCAGGATAAATCGATTTATTCAGAAACTGCATGGTTTGGTAGTTCTTTTTGTTTACATTTTTTTTTACATCCAAAATTAAGGCGAATGTCACATTTACCCACGTGATTCGTCAGGATAGTTTCGATGGCACCAATACAATAAGACGCCCATTTATTTAGAACACTCTTCGCACGTTAATTACCCATTAAAATTGTTAAGCTCTCCCTTAATTAAGGGCGGGAGGATTTAAATTAGCCGGCAATACTGAATATCCTATCCAGGTCCGGAGTGCATCTGTGGTTTCAGTCATGCGGCAGAATGAATGCCAATGTTGGGGCCGATATCTAATTATAGGGATTATCCTTCATCTATTTATCTTTTCTATTGTGCTGATGTTCTCGCCCATTCGTCCGTCCATTGTTCGACACGCTGAGTGCGTTGTTATTGTCGACTATTTTGAGTGGTTTATTGGGGGATTTGGACACGAGGAGGACATGGTGTTGAAATCGAGTGTTAATATATTGGGTAACGCGTCTCGGCCGAATGACGCGAAGAAATGACAAAAACTGACGCGCTGAATGTCGGTGACCGACTGTAGTAATTTTAAAATAATCAGAAGGGGTGAAAAGACTGATTTACTGTACATTCCCAATTGTTGATGTTCAGAACCGGACAGGTCTCTGTTATTATTCGCTTCCAACTCCGAACTCAAACTTCATGTTTTCCGCAATAACGCTCTCATGGATTTATACCGTCGTAAATTCCAGACTGTTTTCACACCAGGTTGTTTCGGTAGGAAACATCTATTATCCTATTATCACCAAGATGCCAATGTCGGCGATGTGTGAAGAAGTATTTACATGACTATATAGGCTCAGCTCCTGCAAGACTTTATGGCTTTGTCGTCACCGTGTGCCCTGTGGGACACTGGTGCCATTTCCCAAACCTGGAGGGGGGGGAAAGGGGGAGAGGAAAAAAAATCACCTTGTAGACTACGTGCATCATTTCAAATCTTATAATTTAATTAATGTATTCACCATCGTGTGTGTATTATAAATATTTGCGAGGGATGTTTCCAGGATATTGAATTTTAATGCGAACTTGTAAAGTAATTACACGTCGTTACTTGGTGGGAAAGGGCCCGGGACCAGATCGATGCAGGTGAATTAATGAGGGGTTGTTGAAGCGTCTGCGTTCTCTCTTTGAAGTGCACTTGTGCTCGGACGGCTCCTATTTGTCTACAGGCCGAGACCATCACTGTCGTCTTTTTCACAGTGGACCGTTACTTGTTCGACAAATGTGTCAATCAAAGGGTCCACCACCATATAAATAAAATCAGCGTGGAGGTTGGGGTACACCTTGAGCTGACTCTTCTCGTTTTTGCTTCTCTCATCTGGGACTGGAATAAACCGACGTTAGCACTTCAATCATCGTGATGGGAGCCTTGACGCTGCTTACTGTGACGGTTCTCTACACGAGTTGTGTTTTGCAGTCCGCATCCACTTGGTCTGTCACTTATACTTTTCCAAGGACTTACTTTAAATCTTACGTTTGCTGGCATTTGAATTTGGACTAATTTCTATGACTATTTTCCTTTTATAGGACGGTGAATAATTTCCTCATGACTGGACCAAAGGTAAACACACCACGCGATGATTTATGCAAATTCAGCGAACGACTTTATCAGATCAATAATATGAATGATCTCGCATTTGGCTGGGAGCAACAAGAAATTGAATTCCGTCTCGCGCTCCCTTCAGGCTTTTCTGACCTACGCTGGCAGCGTGCAAGTGGGCGCGCAGAGTGGAATACAAGAGTGCAAACACCAATTTGCTTGGGACAGATGGAACTGTCCACAGAGTACGCTTCAGCTATCCACACATAACGGCCACCGAAGTGGTAAGAAAGGATTCTTCGTTTTCAGCAAGTCGAACAAGCAATGGCTCTTATCTCTTTGAAATCATCAAAATTATACACACGTTGACAGTCACAAGTACGACACTACTTGCGCCAAACATTCCCACCATAAGCGTCTCCAAGATGGAACTGAACTCCATGTTACGCACTCATTGCACGGGACTGTTGTAATTTACGCACGCGTTACGCACGGAGTAACCATGCACGTGAATTAATTACAAAGTCTAACTTTGTTGTTTTTTTTTGATACCCTGGCTTCTCGTAGCTACAAAAGAGACATCATTTGTCCATGCCATCAGCGCTGCAGGAGTGATGCATACTCTCACGAAGAACTGCAGCATGGGAGACTTTGACAACTGCGGATGTGATGACTCCAGAATAGGACAGACAGGTATGACGCGCAAAAAGACATTCTGATCAAATCATTAAGTATGACTGTTTTTTTTTTTTTGGTCTTGTAAGCTTATGTTATATTATTAATTAGCATTTTATGTTTGAGCATCAAATTATTTCATGTCAAGCATATCTAAATTATATTCTGCTGTTTAATCATTGCTTAGACATGTTTTTATGTTGATAGGTTCTGATTGGCTGTTAAAGTAAGAGAAGCAGGAAGTGATTTTAGTTACGGGAGTTGTGTTCTCGACGTCTCCCCCCTTTTAATAAACTGCATTAAAGGATTCCATCTCTCCTTTTGTCATTCGTAAAGTGGAGCTATCCACTGAAGAACAACGAACCCCTCAACTTACAGTCTTTATGGTGTATTACGATTTTCATCTTCAGGAGGCAGAGGGTGGATTTGGGGAGGCTGCAGTGATAACGTGGCGTTTGGAGAAAAGATCTCCAAACAGTTTGTGGACGCATTGGAAGATGGTCACGACTTCCGTGCTGCGGTCAACCTGCATAACAACGAAGCCGGGAGATTGGTAGGCATTGAATTCCTAATGCAGATTAATAAACACAGCCCGCAGGCAAAAAAAATATTCGTTTTATCTTTTCAACCTAAGAGGATGATCTTTCTGTCTCTTTAAGGCAATCAAAGCCACCATGAGGAGAGCATGCAAATGTCACGGGGTATCTGGAAGCTGCAGCATCCAAACATGCTGGATGCAGCTGGCCGACTTCAGAGAGGTGGGCACTTACCTGAAAAATAAGCATTCTCAAGCCAAGAAGTTGGAAGTAGACAAGAGGCCGCTGAAGGCTGGCAACAGCGCGGATAACAGAGGCGCCATTACGCACGCCTTCCGCAACATCCCGCGGACGGAGCTCATTTTCTTCGAGGACTCCCCGGACTACTGCGTCAGGAACCGGAGCCTCGGCTACGAGGGCACCGAGGGACGGGAGTGCCTGAAGGGGGACAAAAGCATGCCGCGGTGGGAAAGAAGAAGCTGTCGCAGGCTGTGCTACGAATGCGGCCTCCGAGTGGCGGAGAAGCGCACCGAAGTCGTCAGCAGCTGTAATTGCAAATTTCACTGGTGCTGCACGGTGAAATGTGACAAATGCACGCACATCGTGACTAAATACTACTGTGCGCCTAAGGAAAGTGCCAGAAAAACACACAACAAAGCAAAACGAAAACACCGCCAGCGTGGACACTGATTGGCACCTTCGCGCTGCGCGGATGTGGTTTTCTGAAATTAATATGCTGTTGAATTGCACTTCATGTAATACGATGGATTTTGAAGACCAATCACTGTTTAAAAAAAAAAAAAAAGAGCTTCATTCGCAACCGTTGTGCTTGTTGAGCACACCTGGTCAATTTTCTCTCCAAACTGTGATGTTGTATATTAAAATTACTTCATAAAATATTTTTTTTTTATAATATGAAATGAACACGTCTGGTTTGTCCCAAGATGGTCTCACTTGTATATTGGTGTCATGCAGCTTTGGAAGGAAAATAAACTATCACCTATAAAACCAAGTCTTTGAAGTGCGCATATAGGCGTTTCCTAAATCCGTTATCCAATCAGCTTTTTGGCCACTTGGGGGACAAGGCACAAAGCCACCGTTTGTTTCTTACTTAAGCTGCAGAACACGGGCTCCAAATAAGTTTGCCGGTCAATAATTGGTCAAAATGGCGTACATGCCGTGGCTTCTTCCTGCTTTTCTTTGCATGATGTGCCCAGTACGCGCCTGGTAAGTGAACCACAACTTTTAGTTATTTTTACTCTGAGAAAGGAACTCTAATGTTTTTTTTTTTCCTTCCCAGGATTGCTGGTAACTTTTTGATGACGGGTTCCAAGGTAAACGACAATTGCAACGTGAATGCAGAGGGGATACTTGGAATAAATTAGCTCAAATAATGAACACAAGCGCCTTCGCCTCTCCTTATAGGCTTATCTTACCTACGCCAAAAGCCTGCAGGTTGGTACGCAGAGCGGCATCGAGGAGTGCAAGCACCAGTTTACGTGGGACAGATGGAACTGTCCAGAAAGCGCTGTCCAGCTCAAGGGTCTGAGACGAGGTGGGTGACCTCCCAAAAAACGCGTGATTATAAACGTGGAGAACCCCCTCACACACACACACACACACACACACACACATAAATTTCGGGGTACTTGGGGGATAAACTGCACAACACTTTCATGTGGATGTTTCCAAGTAAATGCTCAGCTTGAAAAAGAAGTCATTCGAATAAATAATTATGATGCATCTGTGTTCCCTTTCAGCCACTCGTGAGACGTCATTTGTCCATGCCATCAGTGCTGCAGGAGTCATGTACGTTCTGACCAGGAACTGCAGTATGGGAGACCTTGACAACTGTGGCTGTGATGTGTCAAGGAATGGGAAAATTGGTAACCACCTTATGACAGATTGTTGCTTATCATATTCTGTTAGAATTAAGCGCGCCCCGCTCGTTGAAAACAAGTACAGCCAAACCTCGGTTTTCGTCCATAATCCATTCTAGAAGGCTGTTCGAAAACCGCCATTGTTCGAAAACCGAAACCACGCTCTTTTTAAAATAAAAATGTTTACTGAACACGTCTGCTCACAATGGAAAGCAACACTTCCTCGTCTACCCGAGGAAGTGTCACTTCCTCGTGTAAGGAAGGCGAGAGGAGTCAAATGGTGCATTCAAGTACGCTCAGTTTATTCGAGAACCGAAATTTGTTCGTTATCTGAGGCATAAAAAACTCAAAATCTTTGGTCGAAAACCGAATTGGACGAGAACCGAGACGTTCAAAAACCGAGGTTTGGCTGTAATTGTCAAATTCCCCACATTTGAATTGTGCTTTGCGTGTCAAGGTGGACAAGGCTGGCTGTGGGGCGGCTGCAGCGATAACGTGGATTTCGGTGAGAGGATTTCCAAACAGTATGTGGATGCACAAGAGAGTGGTCAGGACTCGAGAGCTGCTGTCAACCTGCACAACAACCAAGCTGGACGTCTTGTAAGCGTTGTCACTCGGAATGGATGCTTGACTGGGTGTCTGGGTGATAAGATCAAATCAAAATGGAGTGGAAAAACGTTTAAAAAAAATCCCAGTATTGACTGTAGTTAAACGCGAACACTAAAGCGTGAATGAACTTGATGGATTGATGGAAGGGAATTAAGGGGAAAGCGGCTGAGGTAAAGAGGGAAATTCCATTGAAAAGGTCATCAGGAAAGTCATCTTTTTGGTGTCCCAACAGGCCGTGAAGGCGACCATGAAACGGATCTGCAGATGTCACGGCATGTCTGAGAGCTGCAGCGTCCAAACGTGTTGGTCACAGTTGTCCGACTTCAGAGGAATCGGCGATTATTTAAAGGTCAAGCACAGTCAAGCCCAAAAACTGGACATTGACAAAAAGCGCAAAAGGGCAGGGAACAGCGCAGAGAGCCGCGGGGCCTTGGTCGACGCCTTTGGCAGTGTCCCCGAGACCGAACTCATCTACGTGGAGGATTCCCCAGATTACTGCAGGAGAAACATCTCGCTCGGGCTGTACGGCACTGAGGGCCGGGAGTGCGTGCAGCATGGCGAGGGCCTGACACAGTGGGAGAGGAGAAGCTGCCGCAGGCTGTGCCACGAGTGCGGCCTGAGGGTGGAGGAAAGGCGAGCGGAGGTGGTGACCAGTTGCAACTGTAAGTTCCACTGGTGCTGCAAGGTCAACTGTGACGACTGCTCCCAAGTTGTGCTGAAACATGTCTGCACCAGGAGGGAAGCCACTGAAGGGCAGGCCCTCAGACGCCGACACCGCGGACCCAAGTAAGACGAGGTTACGCGACAGCCTTCTCAGAAGAGGGCCGATGTCTGAATTGTCGTCATCTTTGCACTTTTTTAAAATCATCTTTTCACATTGCTTCTATTTATATTAACTTGTCTCCACCTTTGAATAAATGGATCAACATAGGAAGCACTGTGTTGTTGTTTGTGCATGCCAAACGAATAAATATTACTTTTCTTGGGAATCAAGGCATTTTAGAAGAACCTGCAAGGGAAGTAAGTTGTGGGCATTAGAATTAGAATAGCGTGAATACACTAAACAGAGGATTACAGGGATAACATGACACCTCTGTCAAGGTGTTGATCCAGCAGCACTTTGATGCCAATGTGTATTGAATTGGTTCTCAGGCGGCTTTGAAAGACAAATTAGTCAAGGATTTGCACCACTGGAGGACAGGCATGTGTCTTGATAATCTGGGAGGATGCCAAACTCAGTCTTGTTGTCACATCCCACATTCAGAGCATGCTAATGGGGAACACAAGACATCAAAGTTCAAAATGGAGTTGGGGGGCGGGGGGCAGACACTGAATATTTTCTCTATTTTCTCCAAGTAAACGTGCACAAAAAGCACACTCACAGTTCCGCAATGAAAAGGGAATTTTTTTCGGTGTCAATTGTTTCGCTTGCATGCAAGTTCTGTAAGACCTCCTCTAATAGTTCAATGACTTAACTCTTCTTTCCTCTTCGACTCCTTGTCGCACCTAAAAATCAGCTAGACGTGTCGTAAATCTGCCACTGTCTCAGTTGAATGAAAGATGGCATGACTATGTATTGGCCCCTTTGTGGGGTCCATCCTTGGGGCAGAGGGGATAGGAGTCTTTTTCACATTTTTGTCATACCGTTGGGCCAAGAAAGGAGCAAAACCAGCATTATATACAGTGTCACAATTATTAAGGCTGGGAAAAAAAGTGGGCTTCCGTTTCAGGCAATGAAGGACAAAATAATCAAAGTAAAACACTAAAATAAAATATTGACTCTGAAAACAAGAAACATTTTTGCCCCTGATCTTTCCCATTTGTCTGTTTGCTCCTGGGAAAGGCCCGTATTTCCCATGCCGTCCTGCTGTGCACTAATGAAGGCTTTGCCCCACTGGTGGTCCTCTCCGACCCAGCCCTTATCTCTTCTTTCCACTGGCGATCTACATGATTACTTCCACATTGACACCAAAAGGGAATCTGACCTGAAGTCTGCTCAAAATGACCACATTTGTTCTCAACCATTGTACTTTACTTAACTTGTTGTCCAATAAGATCAGATTTAACACTCTTTTCAAATGTGGGGAAGCCTATGTCAATGTTTGCATTTTTCCGCAACGTGGTCAAACGTATTTCACAATTACAGCAACATTTGCTCTATTATCATAACGTGCTCCATGTTGACCCCACGGTGGCAAGATCCTTCCTTTTAGCAGCGGTGGAGTGCGTCTCAAATTCAGGACAGTAGAGTATAACAGTAGAGGGGAATAGAGGGCCCTCACAAAGACCCCCCAGGAGGACTCATGTATTCGCCCAGACAGGCTTGAGGGTCTTGGGGTGGATCACAGTGTGATTGATCATTACCCCCCGCCCCCCTCACACACACACACACACACACACACTCCTTGCTGCCCTCCTCTATCACCCACGTGTGAGATACAAAGAAAAGTCTCGCTGCGCTGGGATACAAGATTGGATTTAGTCAAAGCTGTGATTTGAAATACAACGATCAGATCCGGTTTTGATGACAATAACACTAACGCTGAAGTCACTCGCTACACTGCGAATTTTAATTGGTCACAACCTCCAAACACAATGTCTGTGATGAGGCCACTCGGGTGGGGGAATGAGCACAAAATTGATTTTCATGAAGAAGAGCTGTGTGCATGTCGACATGTGTCACTAGTATATTAATCATCCATTCATCCATCCATTTTCTGAACCGCTTCATCCTCACGCGGGGCGTGCTGGAGCCTATCCCAGCCGTCTTCGGGCAGTAGGCACGGGACACCCTGAACCGGTTGCCAGCCAGTCGCAGGGCACACAGAGACGAACAACCATCCGCGCTCACACTCACACCTAGGGGCAATTTTGAGTGTCCAATCAGCCTGCCATGCATGTTTTTGGAAAGTGGGAGGAAACCGGAGTACCCGGGGAAAACCCACGCAGGCCCGGGGAGAACATGCAAACTCGTCACAGGGAGGCGGGAACTGGGATCGAACCCACGACCTCCGCACTGTGAGGTCGACGCGCTAACCACTGGACCACCGGGCCACCCTTATATTAACCCTTGTGACCTGCATATTTTTTTGTGACCAAACGCATGTAGTGTACCTGATGTGTACGTGAACTTGAAGTGTGATATGTCATTTATGAATATATTTTTACTTCCGTGGGAAATTTGAGCTCCCAAGTGTTTACTTTTCAATGCTTTCTCTTTGATTGAACAGACACAACACAGGGAAAAAGTACAATAAATGAACCTGCAGGTCACAAGGGTTAATCATGACATTCCATAAAAATCAACAATAAGGATACTACATGTGAGTAAAAGGTTAACTTTTGATTAACGTAATATGCTTCACAAAATGTCACTAATTGAACATGATTTAATCCATCACAGAGAAAAAAGATATCGCAGACGATGTAGGGTCTTTCAAGAAAAAAAGTGGACAATACCAACTATGACCAACAGATGTCAGTGTAAGACTTTTGGCCACAGATATTTTTTTGAATCAAGCCGTTGATGTCTGTCTGTCTGTCTGTCAGTCTGTCTGTCTGTCTGTCTGTCAAAGATTATGTTTATATGCAGTGGTCATTTCTTTCAATTGACTTAGCAGTTTATTAGTCACACCCCAAGTATCTCACGAGTTTCCAGTCGGAACTATCAATTACCACCAGAAAAACAAACACGTGATGATGTCAAGCTGTTTTCCCCTGAGACGCTGGGGAGAATAAGCGGCTCGGATAATGGATGGATGGTTATTTTTTAACCTTATGACAATGTACCTCATTTGAAATGTTTCAAATATGGTCCTTCATTTCCCACACAAAAATAATATGTTCTTTTTTGATCAGGTTTTTTTTAACACGTTCGTTTGAATCCACTCATACAATAAATAATCTTCAGGATTTAACTGCTTTATTGTTTTCTACATGCAGAGTTTTGTTTGAGATTAAACACTCATTGACACACAGAGGATATGACAAAGCACAGAAATGAGCATGGGGATCATCCTGCAAAACAAACAGGGGAATTTACTAAAAAAAAAAGATTTTTTTTATAAATAAATCAATAAAAAGTGCACAGGTAAGTCACAACGCAACTCACTTGCACCCATGTCTTTCAGAAAACGAACAGCAGAAGGTGGCGTTGTCAAAAGAATCCCACAACAGAGACCAGTTTCGAACCTAAGTGGAATACCTGGCTTGCCATACCGTTAAATTGATGTCGTCCTTTTGGTGTCTTGGTTTTATGATAGCTTCAATGTTGGCCTCCTAACTGATATGAAGAAGAAACGCACATATGCACGTCGTCCTTTGCCTCTGTCTGCAGGAAAACACAGAGTCAAGTTATTTTAAAAAATTGCAAAAGTCTAGGTGTGTTCCTCGTTTATAGCCTTAAGACCAGTAAGCAAGGCAACCTGATTCGCTTTGCTCCTGTCACAAAAAAATCATGAAGCAAGAGAGTAAAACATGACAACATGATCACGAGGAGAAAAACGTTGTGGCCGTTCACTCAATGCAAACTGCAAAGTGTGCACGCCACAGGCAATGCATTGTGTAGCAATGCATTATTAGGTCCAAGTCAGCTTCTTATGGGCGCTTTAGTGTTAAGATTCCCCAGGGTAAAGGAGATGATTACCCCTCACACACACACACACACACACACACACACACACACACACACACACACACACACACACACACACACACACACACACACACACACACACACACAGCGCAGAAACCTGAAGCCAAAAGGTGCAGGATTGTGTCCTGCACTTAAACCATGCATGCATGTTTCCGTAAGCAAAAATGTCCATATATGGGAGCTAGCTCAGAAAACCCAAATAAATACATTTCTTCAAAGGTCATTGCTATGATTTTTTTCACAGTGTTAAATAATATTTACTATCTACTTTTGCATTCATGATTGTTAGTTGACTTCACTGATTTGTTAGAGGATGACCTCTGCACTCTTACATGGTTTCCAGGAGAAGCTTGCGGCACCTGCTGGGGCGCCTCCCGGATTTTCAGGTGTCCCAGCTTGTCAGGGTGGCCGACACAAACGATCAGATCACACTGCCTGAGCTGGGTTTGGACTGCAGGTAAAAAGAAAAAAAAGAGGCGAAAGAAAACCTGGCTGACTTTCTAAAGACAATCAATTTTAACAAGTTGAGCGTTGCACACATTTAAAGATGTACGCACACTGTGAAACAGATTGATTAATGCCATTCGGTTCACTCACCGGCCTTATATTGTATAAAGCACACGTGCATCATCTACTGAGATCAAATCCAAGAAAATTATGCCTTGACATGCCCAACACTGATCAATTTCGATAGACATAGATTGGTTGTTGTCTCCATTGATAAAGCTAAATAATGTGCCAACATATTACCGTACCTCTTGATAAGCTTTGACTATATAAACTAAAATCACAATCATATTCTTACAGTTGCAAGAATAACTCTCACTGTCCATCAACCTCTTATAATTGTAATGACTACATATTTGACACAGATCTGATATAGGATAGCTTCATAGCGATATTGGTGTGGCTAGAGAGTGTATATATAAACAATGGCAGGAACCACAGGATCGCTTTCATGAAATTAGCTGTTTGTATTATTTTTTTACTTAATCATGTCACAGGTTTATTAAAACGGTTTGAAAAAGAAATATATTGAATGAAGGTCATTTGGGATTAAACAAACCTTGTGGCTTCTTTGATTTGAGCTGTTAGGGAGAAAAGGCACGTTTACTGATCGTGCGTTTTAGTTTTATTACGGTAACTGTCGCCTTCGGCAGAGAACAAGTCACAACATTCTGCTTGATGGATAAGCCATTTGAGTAAACCTTCAGTTACTTTTATCTAACCCACCAGCGGGTTACAATCTGACAGGTGTCATGTATAACAATGCAACCCAGCATCAGTGACACCTCCAAGCGAGGCTAACTTGCATAGCAGTTATCCACATGGGGCTATCCCATTGCAGATCGAGGGCAAACTGTTACATTCTGGGATTTGCATAGTTGACAATCAATTATCAATGTCATCCTGATCCTAATGACATAATTGATGCTTTACTGACATTATTAAGACAGACATACGTGCCAGTTGATCCATGCAATTAGACAGCGACTCCAACCCTTTTAGGACATATTCCAGGTCAAAGCAGGTGGTTGAGCAACACCGTTCAGTGCTTGTCCTTGTGTTATTCATCTGGCGGGAATCAAAAAAATAAAATAACATGAGGAAATTACTCTGAATGTGACACGTCACTAAATTTGAAATTATATCACACCTATTATCATTACTGATTGCAATAATTCAAAGGCAGACCATATTCGTAATGTGAATGTGTATTTTTATTTGAATTCATGAGCATTTAATGACTGTAACAAACGTATGACAGTGAAATGCATGCAGTATTAATATGCAGATTAGAACTTGAACTTGTCGACTACTTGGCGCTGCTGTTGAAAACTTGATTGATTGTACAACTTCACATCCGAGAGCGTGGCGAGTCAGTGGGAGCGGGTTCCTGCAGTCCGCCCCCTGCCACTGCGTTTGAGCTTTTTTGACAAGCCTCTTCGAGAAGCAACATTGAATCCCACAGTTCGGGGTTGGTCCTCAGAGCCGACATGTCGTACGCCATCCATGTCAGTTGCACTGCAGGTGGACAGAAGAAGCGCAGTGTGGTTGATGGTGTTTTTGAGAGTTTAAAAAATAAGTTGTTTAAATTGTACTTTGGCCGATGCAACGATGACAACATGTCCCACACTTCAACGTAACTCAGTAAAATCTCATGGTTCGTACCAGATATGTTTTCCATGTCCTCAATCATTCTTTCCAAATGCCCGTCGAGTTCCAACGAGTTTTCGACGCCCGTTTGGTCCCCAGGAGGCAATGTAGGGTCGGCCATCTGCCCAACAGGTCCGCAAATTACTTGCGACAGCGAGACATCGTTCGTTCGGTTATTTTGGATTACGCCGCTAACGACTCTAGCCAACAGAAAATGTATGATGCGAGGTGACGAGGCCATTTTAGATTCACCATTATCCTCGTCTTTTCAACAATTTATTGCGAAAACAGCAGAATCTGCCCCTAGAGGACAGGCTCATAATAAATATTGTACAGTGAAATAAAATATAATGTCGAATAACTTACGTTAGGCAAGGGTTGGTCAGGCTGTCGAACACGGCAGTGGGACCGCTAAGAATATGGTGGACAGTAGGCACATGGAACCTTCGCTGTTAAAAAAATAAATTAAAAAAAAACCGACACCTAATGCACGTTCTCAATAAAATAAAGTTCAAATTACAAGAATTGCAACGATTTTAGGAAATTTACAAGAACAATTTTATATAATTTCTAACAATTGCCTTGAATGTTCAACAACAGAGAAATTACACAGACCATTTTCAATATTGTAATCATGGAATTGAAAATATGTTTTCACTATTATCTATATTCAGTAAATGGCATTTATGAAACTCTTATGTATGTAGAGCACGTTAACTACGAATTACAATCAGAATACTGTGCCGTTGAATTATTATGCCTAATTGTGTTGGTTAAAACAGAATAAGATCGTCTTTGTAAAGACAACAAACTATATGGCAGAGATGTATAGTCACAGGATAAGAGCAAATCAACGATCCAAAAACATTGTGATTGAAATAAGGTGTGATAATGTTCGTTTCTGTGTGCCCTGCGATTGGCTAACCTAACAAACTGGGATAGGCTACCCCCGCGAATAATACAGCGGTTCGGAAGATGAATGAATGAATGAATGAATGAATGTGACATTTGCTTTGATACCAAAAACTCCATGTTGAAAGGACATATACTAATCTAAAGGAATAAGTCATTTTAAAGTTGATGTATTTGCACAATAAAATGCAAATAACTAAAAATAATGTCACAACGTCACTGCTTAAGTTTTAAAGAAAAGACAAGGTTGAACAAAACGCCTGGAGCAACTCTACAATCCCAAGGGAAAAGAAGGGCTACTCACTCACCTAAGGAGAGAACCAATCAAATGAGAGTGGGGGCGTTTCCAGGAAAATAGATATAGCAGGTATGACAGGTGACAACTGAACATAGGAAAGGGCAAAGCTGACAAGCAAAGAGAACAGATAACACCCTTTGGATCAGCTCACGATCTTCAACAAGTGGAAAGAAAGGACTCGGGAAACAGTCAAGAAAACTGAAGGTTAAAGGAGCTCTCTTCAAGGTAAGAAGAAACACTGCTTCGACAATGTCTGGATTTGAGGCCCAGGAACAGTCTCCTCCACGTTGTGGCCCTCAGTTCCCGAGCCTTGGCCAGGAGCCCCCCGAACTCAGCATGTATAGTGACTGCTTCTACCCTCCGCCATCCCTGCCAAGTCCTCAGCGCACCACACCGACCTCCTATGAGCTGGGTGACTTCAGCACCACGTCTCCAAACCCTTACCTTTGGTTCAACAGCTCTGGGCTCAACACACCATCATACCTGACTGCCAACGGTCCACCCGGGAACCCGGGACCTCCCTTTGTCCCGCAGCACTACGGCATGCAGAGGCCTTACCTGGGCTCGGCCGGAACAGGCGGCCCAGGAGGGGAGTTGAGCTGGTTTTCCCTCCCCTCACAAGAGGACTTGATGAAGCTAGTGAGGCCTCCTTATTCTTACTCGGCTCTCATCGCCATGGCTATCCATGGAGCACCCGACCGGCGGTTGACCCTGAGTCAGATATATCAGTATGTCGCAGACAACTTCCCTTTCTACAACAAGAGTAAAGCAGGATGGCAAAATTCCATCAGACACAACCTGTCACTAAATGACTGCTTCAAAAAAGTACCAAGAGATGAAGACGATCCAGGTAATATTTTTAGAATACCTTTAATTTATTTTTCTGTCTAATTAATGTGTTGTTTTTTTATTGTACATTCTGTATTGTTTACATTTTTTTGTTGTTGTTGCTAAATCTCACTTAACAGGCAAGGGCAACTACTGGACACTCGATCCAAACTGTGAAAAGATGTTCGACAATGGAAACTTCCGCCGCAAAAGGAAGAGGAAATCTGACTCCCTCTCTGGGGTCGATGGTAGTTCAGGAGCCCCCGAGTCAGGTGAAAGCGAAAGGGGCAGCCCCAAACACTCGGCCAACTCTTCCATGAGCATCTCCCAGACGCCGGACAGAATTCCCTCGCCGTCATCATCCAGTACTACACCTTGTCTGAGCAGCTTCCTTTCCGAGATGTCTGGAGTGTCCAGTGGATCAGCCGGTGATGTTGGAGGTGATGCATTGAGCAGACCCATGCAGGTCAACCTCCCTCTCGATGGGCCACACAGGCTTCCACAGGCTGCAAATTTTAATAGCTACTCCCCAAATTCTGCTGGCCGAGAGTGGCTTCCTCCGGTGCAAACGACCCCTATGATCTCCTCTTCACCCACCCACTCTTCACTCGGGTACACTAGCCCCATCCTCAGCCACTACAGTGCATCCAGTGGACATTTCTATCCCCCGCCGGGCTCAACAGGAATCATCTATCAACGTGAGGGCACTGAGGTTTAAATTAACACTAATTGAACTGATTGTAAAGACCAGATTTTTTTGCTGAATGTAGTTTTTTTTTTGGGCAGTAGAAATTAGTTGTCACTTTGAGAGGCAAACACAAACGCGCGCACACACACATTCACACACACTCACACACAACCTAAGCATGTTTGCGCTGACAGAGACAGTTGAGGTCACAAAAGCGTGTGACAACAGAATAAAACGCGTTAGATTCCCACAGAAACATCTGAGTCAGCAGCAAAGAGCTGAAACTGTCTGAAACTATCAAATCCAGAGTCAGCTATTATTTGACTCATTTTCACTGATCTGAGATCTGATAATGCTGACATCAGTCTGTTCCGCTTACTGTCTGTGATTCCTTGATGGTATCACACAAACACAACGTCCAGACAGCAGTTTAGATGAGCGGTTAAATTACACCTTGGTCTACATATTCCATTCATGTGAACCATTTTTGTTTTGATGTCCCCTTAAATCTGATGTGGTGATTTTCTGGAGTCTTGAATATATTCTTTGTAAATATGTGTCTGTATGTGTCTTTTAATCTTAATCCTTTTCATAACTCGGTTGTTTTTACACCTGTTATTGTATTCTTAATGTAAGGTAAATGCTATGTTGTCTTTTTGATATGAATAAAATACTTTTGACATGCTGTGTTTGCCACTTATTTCAATCAAACATAAAAAGAACAAGAACCAAAAGTAGAACACAAGATTATCATAGAAGAAGCTCCTGCAACTGAAAGTGATGACCAGTAGAAGCAGCGGGTTAGTGAAACCTGATCTTTGTGTGATAAATTGTTGAGGAGATTCATCGAAATGATAAAAATCCTCATTCCCATGCTACCGCTCATCCCCCGACTCAACAACTAAACAGTCCCGGCACATCGGAATGTACTGCTGACTGGATTCAGCTCGATTCAACGGTCACAAGCATCATCGATGCTGGAGTGGGAACTGAATGCTAAGTAAACACAGTTTTATCGATATCAATTAACTGTCACCAATATGCTGCAGTCTTCTACTTCAACAATGAAAATGCAAGAAAGCAGTTGAAAACAAATGTTTTATTAACATTAGTTTGTATTTGTGCCCTTTATATACATTTAAGATTAACACAAATTACTCCCATTCTCTCTTCCTCTCCATTTTAGTAAACTCGTGTCATGATATAGTAAACATTTCATAATGTGCTTTGGAACTTGCGATTTGTTCATTTACTGTGGTCAATTTGTATGGATGGGTACTATTGTGTACCTTTGTCTGACACTCCTGAGCATAAGAATAAGAATAAGAATAAGAAAACCTTTATTTGTCCCGCACTGGGGAAATTTGCAATCTTCAGCAGCAGAATTGAAGGGGGGAGGGAAGAAAAACAAAGTATTGCATGCACAAATAAATGTTCCAGAAGAAAAATAGAGCTGTACACAGTACAGAATGCAATATAAAAAATACAAAATATAAGGTGGCTGTGCTATTTACAATGTATGGATGGGTTGAGTCAGTTTTTCATGTGTGTTTATTGAGCAGCCTGACAGCAGTCGGTAAGAATGAGCGGCGGTATCTCTCCTTCTTGCAGCGCGGGTGTAGTAGTCTCTGGCTGAAGGAGCTACCCAGTGCTGTCAGGGTGGGCTGGAGGGGGTGGGAGGGACTGTCCATCATAGCTTTTAGTTTTGATAGCATCCTCCTGCTGCCCACCTCCTCCACAGTGTCCAGGGAGCAGCCCAGGACAGAACTGGCCCTCCTGACCAGTCGCTCCAGTCTCTTTCTGTCCCGGGCCGAGATGCTGCCTGACCAGCCGACAATGCCATAATGGATGGCCGAGGCCACCACAGAGGCCACCACAGAGTCATAGAAGTACTAACATACAGTAAATTACCCACTGATAAATTTCAGCCCGAGGCCTTTATTTACCCTGAAACAGAGGCAGCATGACATTCATTTACACCAAACACAAAATGAAAAAGAAAGAACGCAAAATGAAGGGAAGACAGAGAGAAAGAGAGAGAGCGAGAGGAAGAGAAAATGACGTGGATAACGAGAATTTATCTGCAAATGACAACGCAGATTGCGAGTACTTGCAAGGTGAAAAGGTCAGCGTAAGAAAATTTGCATTATGGACTGATTTCAGAGTAAGATATGAGGTGTCATTCAAATAAATCCAAAATATGAATTTCCTTTATCCATGAATAATGTCATGCCTCATTCACACTCTTTTGGGGGTTGGGGGAGAAAGTGCGACCTTGCCAAATTCATATGCAAATTGACCCTTAATCAACACCATGGAGCTCCTATTCAAAGATGTTGCTTTCCCATCCCAAAAGTTGAATACAGTTTGTTTTTGTTTTTTTTGGTACTTTTCTTTTTTTTGTAGTCCACACTTGATTTAGTGTTTCGATGTTTAAATCGTGATATTCCAAATGTCATGTATACAGGAAGAACTGTGTCCGCTCACGCATATGTCGTATGACGCGTTATCCCGAATGTTTCAGAAACCGGAATTCTGACCTTAATATTGATGGCATGTAAACATTGTCAATGTGATATCACAAATCCACAGAAAAAAAAGGTTTTCTTGATTTTATTCAATTACATTTCCTCAAGGCGCGGCATGACAATACATCTACTTAAAAAATGTATCTGGATCCAAATTTTTATTATTTGTTTTACTGTACAGATGGTCTTGGTCATTAGACTTCGTTATCAGAACATCCTGAAGTCTCATTTGGACCTTCAAATGAAAAATGCAAAACTCCACCATGGAAAGGGATGACAAGGTCAGAGGGAGCCACTCATGATTGAGCAATGTCAAGCAAAATAATTTACTTTGTGCTCCCTGAAAAATAACTTAACATGGGTGGAGTTTTCTTTCTTTTGGTATTTTCTGAGATTATAAATGGGAATTTGCACCGATGTGGGAGTAAACACCACCGATTTGCTTCCCAGCCACTCGATGCAGCTCCTCTCATTCCCTTTAAATTCAGCACAGGTGAGGTGCGCAAGCCACTTGGATTAAAAATAACCGACTCGCTCAAGTCTAGGCAGGTACATGTATAAGGAATTGGAAAAAGATCACCACTTGCCGATGATTTAAAGTTGGCTGTTGTGAAGGGGGCATTTGGTAACTGCCTTTAATTGCCTGATTGTACTTATGTTGTGTGCCATCCCTCACTGAGGTGTTGTGCCACCTGGCCACCCCACTGAAAAATATCTGGTTACGCACCTGCCGAAGCACCCGGTCAGGTGCAGAGTGGTCTGTCAAACTCCCAAACATGGTAAAGTAAACTTGCCCCGAAACAAAATGAAATGAAGATGCGGCAGTTATTACGCCAAGCAGACGTGTGTCTACGAAAATGGTGTCAAGTTGACTTCGTTTGAACAAATTCTTAACCGAGGAAATCCCATTTACTAAATAACATAAATATGAAACAAACATTAAAATGCCCCTCCGTGAGTCGTCACCTTACCGTGGTGGAGGGGTTTGTGTGTCCCAATGATCCTAGGAGCTAAGTTGCCTGGGGCTTTATGCCCCTGGCAGGGTCACCCATGGCAAACAGGTCCTAGGTGAGGGACCAGACAAAGCACGGCTCACCAAACCCCTTATGATGACAAAATTAATTGGAACCCAGTTTCCCTTGCCCGGACGTGGGTCACCGGGGCCCCCCTCTGGAGCCAGGCCTGGGGGTGGGGCCGGTTGGCGAGCGCCTGGTGGCCGGGCCTGCTCCCATGGGGCCCGGCCGGGCTCAGCCCGAAGAGGCAACGTGGGTCCCCCTTCTCATGAGCTCACCACCCATGGGAGGGGCCAAAGGGGTCGGGTGCAATGTGAGCTGGGCAGCAGCCAAAGGCGGGGACCCTGGCGGTCCGATCCTCGGCTGCAGAAGCTAGCTCTAGGGACATGGAATGTCACCTCTCTTACAGGGAAGGAACCCGAGCTGGTGTGCGAGGTAGAAAAGTTCCGACTGGATATAGTCGGACTTACCTCCACACACAGCCTGGGTTCTGGTACCAGCTCTCTCGAGAGGGGTTGGACTCTCTTCCACTCTGGAGTTGCCCACGGGGAGAGGCGCAGAGCAGGTGTGGGCATACTCATTGCCCCCCGGCTCAGTGCCTGTGCATTGGGGTTCACACCGGTAGACGAGAGGGTTGCCTCCCTCCGCCTTCAAGTGGGGGGACGGGTCCTGACTGTTGTTTGTGCGTACGCACCCAACAGCAGTTCAGCGTACCCACCCTTTTTGGAGTCCTTGGAGGGTGTGCTGGAGAGTACTCCTGCTGGGGACTCCCTTGTTCTGCTGGGGGACTTCAATGCACACGTGGGCAACGACAGTGAGACCTGGAGGGGCGTGATTGGGAGGAACGGCCCCCCTGATCTGAACTCGAGTGGTGTTTCGTTATTGGACTTCTGTGCTCGTCACGGATTGTCCATAACGAACACCTTGTTCAAACATAAGGGTGTCCATATGTGCACTTGGCACCAGGACACCCTTGGCCGCAGTTCGATGATTGACTTTGTGGTTGTATCATCGGATTTGCGGCCGCATGTCTTGGACACTCGGGCGAAGAGAGGGGCGGAGCTGTCAACTGATCACCACCTGGTGGTGAGTCGACTCCGATGGTGGGGGAAGATGCCGGTCCGACCTGGCAGACCCAAACGTATTGTGAGGGTTTGTTGGGAGCGTCTGGCGGAATCCCCTGTCAGAAGGAGTTTCAACTCCCACCTCCGACAGAGCTTTTCCCATGTCCTGGGGGAGGCGGGGGACATTGAGTCCGAATGGACCAAGTTCCGTGCCTCTATTGTTGAGGCGGCCAATCTGAGTTGTGGCCGTAAGGTGGTTGGTGCCTGTCGTGGCGGCAACCCCCGTACTCGCTGGTGGACACCAGCAGTAAGGGATGCCGTCAAGCTGAAGAAGGAGTCCTATCGGGCCTTTATGGCCTGTGGGACACCAGAGGCAGCTGACAGGTATCGACTGGCCAAGCGGAATGCAGCTTCGGTGGTCGTCGAAGCAAAAACTCGGGCATGGGAAGAGTTCGGTGAGGCCATGGAAGCCGACTTCCGGACGGCTTCGAGGAAATTCTGGTCCACCATCCGACGTCTCAGGAGGGGGAAGCAGTGCACCACTAACACTGTGTACAGTGGGGATGGGGCACTGTTGACCTCGACTCGGGACGTTGTGAGCCGGTGGGCGGAGTACTTCGAAGACCTCCTCAACTCCACCAGCACGCCTTCCTTGGAGGAAGCAGAGTCTGGGGACTCTGAGGTGGGCTCTCCTATCTCTGTGGTTGAAGTCACCGATGTGGTTAAAAAGCTCCTCGGTGGCAAGGCCCCAGGGGTGGATGAGATCCGCCCGGAGTTCCTCAAGGCTCTGGATGTTGTGGGGCTGTCCTGGTTGACACGCCTCTGCAACATCGCGTGGTCAGCGGGGAGAGTGCCTCTGGATTGGCAGACCGGGGTGGTGGTCCCTCTTTTTAAAAAGGGGGACCGGAGGGTGTGTTCCAACTACAGAGGAATCACACTCCTCAGCCTCCCTGGTAAGGTCTATTCAGGGGTGCTGGAGAGGAGGGTCCGTCAGGAAGTCGAGCCTCAGATTGAGGAGGAGCAGTGTGGTTTTCGTCCCGGCCGTGGAACAGTGGACCAGCTCTACACCCTTAGCAGGGTCCTCGAGGGTATGTGGGAATTCGCCCAACCGGTCTACATGTGTTTTGTGGACTTGGAGAAGGCGTTTGACCGTGTCCCTCGGGGAGTTCTGTGGGGGGTGCTTCGGGAGTATGGGGTACCGAGCCCATTGATACGGGCTGTTCGGTCCCTATACTGCCGAGGTCAGAGTTTGGTTCGCATTGCCGGCAATAAGTCGGAATCGTTTCCAGTGAGGGTTGGACTCCGCCAAGGCTGCCCTTTGTCGCCGATTCTGTTCATTACCTTTATGGACAGAATTTCTAGGCGCAGCCGAAGCGTTGAGGGGGTCTGTTTTGGTAGCCTCAGTATTGCATCTCTGCTTTTTGCAGATGATGTGGTACTGTTGGCTCCTTCAAACAGGGCTCTCCAACTCTCACTGGAGCGTTTCGCAGCCGAGTGTGAAGCGGTTGGGATGAAAATTAGCACCTCCAAATCTGAAACCATGGTCCTCAGTCGGAAAAGGGTGGAGTGCCCACTCCGGGTCGGGGAGGAGATCTTGCCCCAAGTGGAGGAGTTTAAGTATCTTGGGGTCTTGTTCACGAATGAGGGCAGGAGGGAGCGAGAGATCGACAGGCGGATCGGTGCAGCGTCTGCTGTGATGCGGACGTTGCATCGGTCTGTCGTGGTAAAGAAGGAGCTGAGCCAAAGGGCGAAGCTCTCAATTTACCGGTCGATCTACGTTCCAACCCTCATCTATGGTCACGAGCTATGGGTCGTGACCGAAAGAACGAGATCCCGGATACAAGCGGCCGAAATGAGTTTTCTCCGCAGGGTGTCCGGGCTCTCCCTTAGAGATAAGGTGAGAAGCTCGGTCATCCGGGAGGGGCTCAGAGTCGACCCGCTTCTCCTCCACATCGAGAGGAGCCAGATGAGGTGGCTTGGGCATCTGATTCGGATGCCTCCTGAACGCCTCCCTGGTGAGGTGTTCCGGGCATGTCCCACCGGGAGGAGACCCCGAGGACGACCCAGGACACGCTGGAGAGACTATGTCACCCAGCTGGCCTGGGAACGCCTCGGTATCCCCCGGGGAGAGCTGGAAGAAGTAGCTAGGGAGAGGGAAGTCTGGGCTTCCCTGCTAAAGCTGCTGCCCCCGCGACCCGGCCCCGGATAAGCGGTAGAAGATGGATGGATGGATGGACATTAAAATGACTCTCGATATGCAGACATAATGATTGAGGGATGTCCCACGCGGCATCCATCACACGCACCTTCCTTTGCCTCGGGCCGTAGAATTATTGCTCAATACAGTAATGCGATTAAAATCTAATAAATCCTCTCCCCCACCTGCAGCCTGTCTCGTGGCAGTCTCACACACACCTGTCGAAGTAACGGAATTCGCCCACACATGTGTTGTTTGTGTGTGTGTGTGTGTGTGTGTGTGTGTGTGTGTGTGTGCTCGCGCGTGCATGAGCAGTACAAGATGTTTATATAATAACCTGAGAGAAGAGCGATTATCTCCAAGCTGCAGCGCAAAAAAGCATTAAAAGCACGTGCTTGCACTCTCATTTTCTGGTGCAGGTTGTAAACCCAGACAGGTAGTAGAATTTGTTGAAATTCATGTGAGCAAAGTTATTCCTTCACTTCAATACGATCTGAATTCTAATGCTAAATGTCCTGGTACCACATGAACCCAAAACAGAAACACGTGCACCTCCTGTTTTTACTTAAACAGCCATGCTCTATAAAGGCTGTTTAGTAAACGGCAGGGGAGAACGTCAAGCCTGGAGAAATGTGGTCATGCTCTGTGCTCCAGCAGTGGGTTTAGGATTTACCAGCTTACTGTTATGTGTAAACACACACTCACACTCCAGACACACGTACGCAGGTGGTAAACACACCAAATACCTTGCCATTAGTCCACAAGTTTTGTGTCCTTTAAAGGTCAACAGAAAATATGAATGTCCTCAACCACATCTTGAATCTGAATGCATAAAATTGACCGAATCCATAATCTTTTCATTTAATAAAAAAAAAAAAAAAAAAAAAAAAGATCAGAGAAAGCATTCCTGACAATAGCATTCAGGATACGGTCTACGAAATAGACAAATTCCATAAACCATGACAAAAGAACTTAGTCCCAAACTATAGTCCACTTAAGGCAAAGTCCGAAAACCCTTCCCAGACATTGTTCCAAAAATGCAGCGTCCTCTGAGTAACATCCATCTACATCATCCACATCTTGTAGAGTAAGGCTATGAGTGTTCTCCCCTTCCTAAACATGGCTTATATACACGATTTGTGGAAAAGTGAAGTTTAAAGACAAACAGGAGCACAGAGAGAGGCTGTGTACATATGAATCATTGCTATTTCACCCTAAAATATTTTCCATGTCAACAGGCAGTAAACATGGTGATATGAAGAGGGCTTGCAGAGAGGGAGGGAGAGGGAACTCCACCAGAAGAGGGAATCCTTCTGAGCTGAAGACTAAGTACAGTATATTGCAAGCAATGTCTCTCATTTTCATTTGAGTTTTAAATCTACCTCGTGGTACGTGTCCATCACAAATTTAGGAGGGACCGTGAAATTCAACATCCTCACACGCGTGATGCTGAAGGTCATGTTTCCTCTAAAATTGTGATGGACATGCACTTGGAATTATATTTCAGAAAAGAATAATGAATTTTCAAAGAAATATTTTTGGGAGTTTGTGGGGGGACCACACCACAGTACAAAGAGAACACAAAGGGTGGTCTCATGGTTTGCCCCACCTCAGTGCGGACCCCCCCCCCCCCACCCAAGAAATAACGTTTTTAAAGTTATCTGCAAAAGCTTCCTCGCATAGTCCAAAAGCATGTAAACCCACAAAATACCTGCCAAGCCCTCTTTTTTTTCTGTAGATAAAAACATTTGGGCTTAAAATTCAGAAATGAGTATGAGACAAGAAATCAACATTTCCGCCTTTATTTTCAAAGTAGTGAAGGGGCAGGTGTGCTAAATTGACCCTGTGTGTCCTATACAGTGAAACTCCTCTACAACGAAACCTACATGGGCGAAAATACCCCCTAGTGTGAAAAAATCTTCATGCATTAACACTTTCCTGCCCCCCATAAAACGAAAAAAAAACCCTATTGCGTTAAAAGAAATCTTTTTCTCTGCTCTTGCCTCGCGACGAGATTCACTACAACAAAGTCTGATCCAACACCGACCTCTACTGCTTCGTTCGGAAACGGCAACAGCAACCACCACACTGGTTTACACATGCGCAATAGTCCAGGAAGTATTTGTTATTGTTAAGTTTCAGACGCAGCAAGGACATTGCATTGCAAAAATGGCTACAAAACGGACCTTTGGATGTCAAGCAGCTAAGACCAGAAGAGCTCTGAGCGCTGGAAGAGAGGGTAAAAGTGATCAAAATGAAAGACGGAGGAAGCAAAATAAGACATTATCCAAGAAATTGATGTAAGTGAAAGTGAATGCTGATCGTAAATTTTGCAATTTCTTTCCCTTATTTTCTTTCTACACTGACTATGTGAAGTGTGTAATAAGTGTATGCTCATACTTATGCACTATTGGAATAAAAATAAAGAGCACACTTATGTTTGTGTGTGTGTGTGTGTGTGTGTACACACACGTTTGTGTGTGTTCACTGGGCCACAATTACAAGACTGTGTATGTGTGTGTGTGTGTGTGTGTGTGTGTGTGTGTATGAGTGTGTGTTACGTCTGAGATCAAATTTGCTCCAGTGAAAAACCCCCTGTTGTGAAAAATGTCTTGCTGCAAACATGATTTCATTGTAGAGGAGTTTCACTGTAACAGCAATTATTCAAACAATAAATTGTGCCAAACATTGACACTTAGTTTCAGATATGGGTTTTGCCTGTGAAGACTATTTTTTTGTATTAGTTCAAAGTGCAAGCAACATAAAAAAAACAGAGAGCAGCCTAGAGAAGAGTGAACATTTACAGTAGTGTGCCATTGCACAATCACGTTATTAACCATTTAGAAGAAGAAAGAAGTTGCTGGTATACGAAGTAACAGACCTTCAACGGGCAAAGCAAAGAAAACAACTCTGGGTGGACCAGTGTCGCTGACACGGAATGTGTGCACACAATGAACCATGTAGGTACATTTTGAGGCAGCAGAGGCCGCTGTTTCATCAAATCAAACTGAGCAAATGTGCTGATACCAGATTATTATTATTTTAAATCTTGTTGTCTCTCACCCTCCATCCACAATCATATGAATGAATATCATTAATTATTATTAAAACATTATCCATCCATTTTCAACACCACTCATGCTGAACAGGGTCGCGGGGACTTGCTGGAGTCTATCCCAGCTGACTTCAAGCAGAAGGCAGACTACACCCTGAACTGGTCGCCAGTCAGTCAAAGGAAATATACAGAGACAAATGACCATTCACACTCACATCCACCCCGTCACTAAGTGGGAACCGATCCCAGTCTGCCTGCACTCAAGTAATACGAGTGTACCACTACACCATCAGCAATTTCTGAAAACATCATTAAAGGTCATTTGAACAGATGTGTAATTTTAGAAGTAAAAAGACTTTGTGTTAATCAGCATCCAAGAGGGGTCCAACTCGATGTTAGCATTCACCAAGAATAGTGCTACACCGGATCAAGGAGGTTGCTATCGTAATCTGTGTCATCCTAATTAAGGCTCTCCAGAATTTATTTGCTTTTGTAAAAAAAGATAATGTATTGCCCCTTGTAGGTTTCAGTCAAGCCCCACTTGAGTACCAAGAGAGAGAAAAAAACCTGGAGCTATGCCTGCAATTCACCTTGACCAGGACGTGAACGCCAATCTGTATTTCAAAATTTAGCAGTGTTACACTCTAAAGCCATCCAGGCCACTACAAGCGTGATCTCTTTAAATTCAGCACATAAAACGTACCCAAAATGGAGAGCAGCTTCAAGGTGTTCAGCCCGCACAAATCCAGTCTTCAGCAAAATTTCAGAAGTTTGATTCAACTGGCAGCCCTTTGCATTCCTCAGTGATCATGTAGCAGCTCGCGGATTCAAACACTTTGGTGACTCTTGCAGTGTATTGGCTGTTAGGGAGCAAAACGGGGCTTGATTCCTGAAAAGAAAGACCATGTGCAGATGGAGGTGGGCTAATGCCTCACACAGGAAATTTGCATCATGCACACAGCTGTGGGAGTAGGCGAGAGACTGTCAATGTGTTGAGGTGTCCAGCCATTCATCATGAAACTCCCAAAGATTGTTACACACCAAACTACGTGCCTGAATCATTTTGCCTGCAACAACACACTCGTGTTTGCTGGCCAGACTGGTCGTCGGAAGCTTCCATTTTCCACTGGACTTTTCATCAATTGCTGAGTAAATTAACTGGTGCATACAAATCGGTGTGGTGTCCTTAGTACTGTGGAAAAGCAGGAAAGATAGGATATGCAAATGCGCATATGCGTGGGTGGAGGAGTCTCTGCGTCTATTCCGGAATTTGCTGCAGGAAAAATCCCTCGACAGTTATCAGCAGTCCAGCAGATCTCTTTTGACTGGTCCTCTCATGCAGACACAGAGAGGGCCAAATTGCTCCCGGTGGACAGTTCAGACAAACCTGCTTCACTTTTGCCTTAACGTCAAGTCCAAATGGAGGAATCAAATTGGAAAACAATGTGATATTTTATTTCCAGTCGTTGTTGATCGAGCCATATTTAATGAGTGTGGAAAATGTATTTAAATGTAAGTTAACAACTTGTTTATTTTTCATTTTAAACAATACTGTAATTCCATTATGATTGTTTTATAGAGAGACGGTATTATAATCTAGGAATGTAAAGAAATAATCCGGTTTTATTTTTTAGTGTATTGTTTTGCAACACGGTGGCACAATGCTCGACAAGTTAGCAGGTCTGCCTCACAATGCAGAGTTCATGGTTTCGGATCCGGCCCAGGACTTCCTGTATGGAACTTGCTTGTTCTCCCCGTGTCTTTGTGAGTTTTCTACGGGTACTCCGGTTTCCTCCCACATTCCAAGAAATGAAAAGTAAGATTGTCCTAAAGTGTGATTGTGAGCGCAAATGGTTGTTTGTCTATGTGTTCCCTGCGATTGGCTGAGCACGCTGTCTGTGACCCTCGTGAGGATAAGTGGATCAGATAATGGATGGATGGATGGATGGGTGGATCATACCTCAGGACGCTTACTATATATCACCGAAGCGACTCAATAGAATTTCCATTAGAAGCAAGTGAGGAAAAGTGTTAGGGATACACACAAAAAAGAAAACACAAAAATTATGATGCAAAAACACAACCGTTCCATGATATTGATATTTTATCCTTGAAAATGTACTCAATTTTGCATGTAATTTATTTCTTGTTTCTTATACATGGCCCTCCCTTCATGGATATGAAAAAAATTGCAATAAATAGATTGTACATAATGCATGTGACAATATCTCTCGGGTTCTTCTGTCACAGTCTATGTGGTTCATCCGTCACAATGTAGTCTGTAGGATAAAACACTATGTCCTAATATTCATCCATCCATCCATTATCCGAACCGCTTGATCCTCACTCGGGTCGCGGGGGGTGCTGTAGCCTATCCCAGCTGTCTTCGGGCAGTAGGCGGGGAACACCCTGAATCAGTTGCCAGCCAATCGCAGGGCACACACGAACAACCATGCACGCCCTCACTCACACCTAGGGAAAATTTAGAGTCATCAATGAGCCTGCCACGCATGTTTTTGGTATGTGGGAGGAAACCGGAGTACCCGGAGAAAACCCACGCAGGCCCAGGGAGAACATGCAAACTCCACACAGGGAGGCCGGAGTTGGAATCGAACCCGGTACCTCTGCATTGTGAAGCCGACGTGCTAACCACTGGACTACCGGGCCGCCCTTGTCCTAATATTACCATACGAAACTTTACATGAATAAATGTTTCATATTCCGCAGCCTTATAGTTTTCTTGTCACATTTATCCACAATAGGAATGACTGATAGAATTCTATAGTACAAGGAAATTAAATTATTCATGATCGTTTCAGGCCTCTACAGAGCTTGCTAATGAGCTGATCAATTAAATCAGGTGTGCTGGAGTCGGGAGCGATAGAAAAAAGGTAGGATGCGGCTCTCGATGAACCGGAGGTCCCTACCCTTGCTCTAAGACAATAGAAATGTTAGTTAAGGCAACAGTAGCCCTTTTTTTCCTCCTGAGGAACAGGAGCCCTCCAGAGTTTGACATGCTAACATATTCCCTGTTGTCGTCACTTCCATCCTATGGAATGAATGAGCTGCTCTGGACAATAAGTACTCCTGACAGTCGGCTCATCTGAATTTCAAGCAGAGAGGCAAAAGGGACACGACTTTTACTTGCTAGAGGCGGGTAGAGAAGAGATGGTGAAATAATGGGGCGGAAAACTGATTTTTATAGAATGTGAGAGATGCAAAATGAGAGCAAAAGCTGATGGGGGTCAAAGAAAAGGTAAAGCAGATGCATTGATTTGTCCCTTTTCCATGTTACTTGCCACGGTTATGGTTGATTAGGTGAGCTGACACTGTGCAGGATCCCGCGGGAGCCACCGGGCCAGTTGATGGATTCACACTTCAGCAGCTTGATAAAAGCAGACTGCAGCAGCGAGAGTCTGGGATGAACACTGCACTCACTTTGATTAGATGCGATTGCTGAAACTCCTCCATCAGATGTGAGTTGAATGTGAATCTGTGGACCATTAACATGAATGGAAAAAAAAGAGTGGGGGCGGGGGGGTTGTTGCAAACCACTTCTATATCTATGCTGTGTTTTTTAATGAGGCAGTCAATGGGCCCATTTAAACAATGGATTTTTATGACATTTGTCAGCATTCAGGGTGTGAGGCTTATGAACATTCTGATTAACTCCAGCGCGCAGTTAGTGAGCTTACGCCTTCACTTTTAAAAAAAAATGTCTGACACAGTACAGTAACAAATGGAGAACATAATGTCCTCATTCTAAACAGATACAACTCATGGAAAGAGGAACAGAAGTTGAGTGCGTTTTGGCAACAAAATGGAAAGGAAAGTACAGGCTGTTCCAGGTAGCGCTCTTTCTCCTATAGCGTTTATCATTCGACTTGCACACCGCATCACAGTGTTGCTAATGCTTCCCCTTTGTGGCAAACACGCTTATAGAATTTGGTCATGTACCATTGCTCATTGAACTATCCCAATACTGACGGAATTACTGATGGAGTGTTCCATCCTATTGCTGCTTAACTTTTGAATCTTGAGTGGTTGGCTGAAAATCAAAGTAGTCCCACACCTAAGCTTGGGGAAGGGCAAAATAGAATTTCAGTTATCAAAAGTAAACTTTTCCTTTGACTTGAATTGTAGACATTTATGTCCAACAGGAGACTTTTCTGGGCCATCCACCATTACCTGAATACACACAGGGCCCATGTGAGCAAGAAAGTGTCTAGACTCCTTAATACTTTACAAAGAGGTCAGAGGAAAACTCTCAAAAGTAGATGTCAGCTGCTGTAGGGTTAAAAACATTAACATATATGTAAATTAACAGTAATTCAAAGAGCCAGGCTTTACATTTCAATACAAATGGTCCTTCACCTTGATAATTGAAATCTAAAGAAAATCTAGTTTAATATTTTTTTCTGTAACATCCTCAATATATCAGTGGCATTAAAAAAACAAGAAAAACAAACAGTAATATCATTTATCATGTTTGTTTCTGGGTAAATATATCGTCCACAGAAAAATATGTTATCATGACAGGCCTACCAATAAATAATGTATACACAGTACACTGACGAAAATGAAATATCTATTATGAAGCCGGTCTCTTCCACCAGGCTTAGTAAATTTTCTGGAGAAAACCCATCTCATAGTCACTACGCCAAACCATTCACTGAAAGCCAGACACGCGTTTCAATTCTATTTTGAACACAAACCTGGACTCCAAACAACGCGCCAGATTGAGCCATTTAACGACAGAATGGCACAGCTGCTTTGGATATCACAGTGTGCTACTAAATTAACAACTGAAAGAAAAATACAGCTCGGCGGACACTGCAGTGTGGAATGTGATGTGCAGATCCGTTTAGCTACCGAAGTAATTAAGTGCTATGTTCGCGTAAGCTCTTTCCATCGGTACACACCATGACTGTGCTGGAAGGAAACGTGATGTCATAGATAAACACAGATGTTGCAATTTTAACATTTTGCCACCTGTTACCGAGGCAGGATTTTCTGCTGTTGTTATTCCATAAAACATTTAAAAAACTTGAAATCGCCGAACCCTTATCTCATTCAGTACCAGCCAATTCTAGACCAAGTCTGAAAAGACGTTTAAAAACGTCTTTGGGAGTGAATGAGTTAATATGCAGGAGCGACTAGAGCCAAGTTTGACCCGTGAACAGATTATTTTCTGTTAAAGGGGATTCTCTCGTGAAAACAAATTAACTGCAGCGATCACTCACTCAAACAGTTCTTGCTTTATCACATTGCACCAGCGACATTTTGATTTATCCGCATGCCACTGAAGATAAAGATTAACATCTCTACAAGTCATATTTCTGAAAACGGTGACTTTCAGTACATGAGTGATTTAATAAAGGGGCAGCGTAGCTTAAAATCAGTCACTACAGGAGTGAGTTTGATATGTGTGATTTGTAAATGGTCCGGTGTTATGTTAGTGTAAAATGAAACACAAAGATTCGGCCATAGAGGCTATCTCTTCGTCTTGATCTGAGGCACAAATGTGGCGTCCTTTTTGAGCCGTTTTGCTGATTGAGTTGATTTAGGCTTGCTACTTGAGGTCTTGAGGGCCTGTAATTCCCAGCTGATCGGAAAATGGATAGATGGATGGGGGAGGGGGGGTTGTTTCCTGATGTGATGGCACTATTAAGAGGTGTATTAAAAGGAGGGCGGCATAATGGCTGACTGGTTAGCCCATTGGCCTCTCAGTTCAGAGGTCCAGGTTTCAAATACCAACTCTTCAGGTGGTCCAACACAATGCGTTCAAAAAATTTAATGACAAAAGATGCCAGACTGACAGGCCTGTAGTCATTCAATCCAGAAATTCCAGGTTTCAGTGGGACTGGAATGAGGGTGAGGTTTTTGGTAGGTAGTTCAGGTTGGTAGGAGGGAGTCAGATTATTGCCAATGCTGCAAATTTCACTCCCGATTTTGGTAGGGGTAATTAAAAAGCAGAGGTTCATGTTGAAAATGTTCTTACCTTTTTTGTTTTAGGTACTTTGGTTTCATTCCACATTCCAATATGTACAATGCAATTGTCTCTTCCTCAAAAATCATCAGGATTGACTTCAGCTCATCAATAACCTTTATCAGAATAAGCAGTAGAAAATGGATGGGGGAATGGAAATATATCTGAACTCTATGACATGACGGCGACATTTTCCATGCAACATGTTGAATATTTTTTGTGGACGATTTTGTGCATGGGCAGAACACTGTACACAGGTAGGCCTGGGACCAGACTCAAATTCTGCACCTCTGCACTGTGAGACGGACGTACTAACCAGTTGCTCACCGTGCCAGTGTTTGTTCAATGAAAGACAAACAACTGATCAAACAAAGATTGTACTGTACGTTACTTCTGGACATGGTGACCGTCACAATCATTTAAGAAATATTCATCCCTGTCTCGTGCACACCATCCTATGGCGTTTTCATTTGTCACATAATGGCAAATCACCGGGCCAGTGCGTGGGCAGGAACGTTTCCCTTCACTGGTGCTAATGCAAAGATGAGGGCAATGTTATGTGAATGCAGTGACCTCATCATCGCTTATTCATCTTAAAGACACACATCCATACTCCAAGAGAGAGAGAGAGAGAGAGAGAGACAGAGAGAGAGAGAGAGAGCTCATCTCAGCTCCATTCACCTTGGCACCGCTTTAATTGTGTGTGGATGTTCGATTTTCACTGTATCTCTAATTTGAGTCGGGGTCTATTGCAAATGAATATAGCATTAAAAGGATTCAATCATGGTACTTGGGAATATACAACCACCAAATGAGGAAACCAAAAGGAGAAGGCATAAATCATATGAAGATGAAAAAGATTTAAGATAACAAGTGATCTATGGGACGATGAAACACTATGACAAAGATGTCAAATCCATTGAAATATACTTGCTGCCGCGCGCGCACACACACACACACACACACACACACACACACACACACACACACACACACACACACACACACACACAGTGACTAATCTGCCGAGCTGACGTCTCTTCTTAGACTATAATTATTCACAAACTAGCAACACAAATACATCCTCTCCTCCTACCGAAATAAACGGTAGAGTATTCAGCTGTCAAATTTTCCAAGCGTTATGTTCTATTAAGTTGTTTCTCATTCCAAAGAGATTTTGTGCTTCTTTCGCAAAAGTGCTCAGACTCTTTGCAAAATAAAACAGCAGAGAAGACTTAAGAAGGAAAATATCTGAAAATGTGACTCACTGAGATCCTTGAAGTCAGCGGCACAATTATTGTGAGGAGGAAAACAAGGAGTTCATCGAGAAGTGCAAACAGCCAGCTCGATCATCACGCTACCAAAAAATAAACAAATAGGTCTGTGACTGTGAGCAGTTCATTGGAGAATGTATAATGTAATTTCCTTCCTCCACCAAAAATCTATTCTATGTCTGCTTACTTGTAGAAGCCTCAAACAGTGATTTCACAGGACCCAAGACAACATGAAACTCACCTGTGCTCCGATAAAGTACATCATCAATCTGTGATGTAGGAGGACAGCGACACTGGCAGCAAAATAGCACTAACATAGTTCCCATGTGGCCCAAAAAAGGCAACTATGTTGTCTACAAACGTGACAAAGGGTGACTTGAACAACGACAGGCGGATGAAAAATGATCAGACTTCATCGTTACGAGTTCCACAATACACCTAGCTTTGAATCAAAGCCAGTGCCTTCTCTTTTCTTCTCTTACCCTTTGATCCTTCTTCCGGAATATGTAACCTCTAACGCAGGTTAGCATTCTATACAAGGCAAACTGGGGATTATTGACAGGTATTTCTGTCAGACTGATGTGACTATTTTGCAAAATCTTTGTGAGTAAGGGACTAGTGTTACAAACCCTTTTATTAATATGACAAAAGAGAAACATTCACATAGTGACAGTGATGCAAAGGAGCAGCTTTAGAGTTGTCAGGGCGCGGAGGAGCTCAAGGGTGTATATTGAGATTAAGTTGAGGGTGTGTGAGGATGAGTGAGACAGAACAGTCAAAGGGGTTGAAGGACGTGCATTTGTACTTTTGCTTCATGTTCATTTGAGAGTGGAGGTGAGTGAGGCATGAGTGAAAGGGATGTGTTGCAAAAGAGAGCGGGGAAAGGAGGAAGGAGGGGGCTATATTACAACAGCTGTGTTGGGAGATGACGGCGGCTGTGCAGAGATGTGGGGAGATGCACAGACACTCAACCAAGCAACATTACCAGCACACCGGGACCACATGAGCGCTTCATTGATGGACTGACATTTGGATGCGATCATAACTAAGAGATTAAAAAGACTAATCTCTTTTCCAGAAAAAAAAAAATTGGAAGACGAAACAAAGAAAGGAGGGCAAAGAAGATCAGGTGGACAAAGAAATCCAGAAGATCTTCAGTGCATACCCAAACAGGTAAGAAAAGAGAGGGGGGAAAAAAAATCAATCAATCAATTGACGAAACTTTCTTGGTTTAGTGTAAAAAAAACAAACAATTAGCGTAGTGGTAGACATGCATACACATGGGGTATTTTATGCATTTGAGTAAGTAAAAAGCACATTGAGGAAAAACGGGGGCAACACAAAGAAAGAGCTACGAAGATAAACCAAACAGTATTAAAAATGTGGGCATGAATTTATCATAGTTGACTGCAGAGAAATAAATTACACCTCCTCCGTCTTCACTCTCGTAACACCCATTAGCAAGGGAAATCATTGTTGCCATAAACATCGTTTAAAATGGCTCCACTTCATGAATAACACATCGATGGAACAGCTTTCCCTTAAGTAAGACTGTAACCGGACCACATATTTGGGAATTGCTGGGGAAAAAAAAAAAAAAACGATTGCCATTTTTATGATGAGAGAGGATGAAGTCAATTAGTGACAGGGAGATTCATTTAGGGGACAGGCATAACTCATCACACAAAGGTGAATCCTTGGTGAGTTAGCAATAGAATTAGTTATGGGACTCGCTTTGTGAATAAACCATGAGGCAACAGCTCCATGAATCAGCAGGTGACACTTTCCCTGTCCTGTGAAACTTGCAAACAGGAAAACAAAACAACGATTTAATAGTCATTCCTCTTCACGTATTTCATGTTCTAATTACATACAGTATGCAGGACTAGTGTAATGGAAATTTGTTTCGTTGTCTTCGTTTCCCTGGACAAGACACTAGTCATGGAGCAACAGAGTGTAGATCAGTGCGATACAAACTGCTAGGTTCCAAGGGCCATTTGCGATTTGCAATCCATTTTTTCAGCAGCCCGCGACATGACAAAAAATAAAATAAAATCATTCACCAGATGCCTGATAAAAGTGTTTGGGCAAAAATCCTAACCCTAACCCTAAACCAACCCTAACCAAAACCCTAACCCCCTAATACTAATCCCAAACGCGAACCACGAACTGAAACCGTAAACCCCTAATCCTAACCCTAACCCAAACACCAACCTAAACCCGAACAATTTGTCACGTAGCGAGGTGGTGGTGGACCCCAAAAAGCAGGCAAGATGGAGGACCAGGGTGTATTTGAAGAAGTGTATTGATAAAACACAGAAAACTAAATCCTAAACAAACAAAGTCCAAAGTATCAAACAAAAACCATGACTGAAGCTCAAAACTATCAATAACAGAAACATGACCAAAAACATGACCTAAACATGACAGACAAACAAACAAACATGACAGTAGCAAAGAGCAACAATGACCCGACAATGAGTGTTCGGGCGGGAGTCCATTCATAGAACTAATTACGTAATGACCATCAGGTGTGCAGCTGCAGGGGGAGCCCTACAGTGCCACCTGTTGGTCCCAAACCGAATCATGACACCCTTAACCCTAACCCTAACATTAGCCCTAGCGATAACCCTAACCCCTAACCTTAACACCAACCCTGACCCTAAAGGCTAACCCTAACACCAACCCTAACCCCGAACCCTAACTTCATGTTTTTGTCAGGGACGTCCCTGCATATATCAGAAAGAAAATGCCAAGCCACATTCTGAACGTGTTTCAACAGCATGACTTTGTAAGAAGAAAATGCAAGACTGGCCTAGTCCAGCAGTCCAGCCTTGTTTCCCATTGAAATTGTGGTGCACATTATGATGTGCAAAATCCAAAAACAAGACCCCGTACTGTTGAGCAATTGAAGTTGAAAGAACAGGAAATAATTCCAATTTCAAAGCTTCAACAATTAGTATTCTCAGTTTCCATACAATTAGTGAATGTTAAAAGGAAATGTACAGCTTTTTCGCATCAAATTCCAAATAAGAGAATACCCCCCCCCCACACACACACACACAAACAAAAATATATGACATCCTACTGTAAATACATTCTGTACAATGATTTATGGACGATGAGTATTTCTTCACATTTGTCGTGTTGCTCAGCTGCTGATCCAAAATGCTTGTCCAACTGCCTACGCCGCTGAGCATGTGCCTGACCTTCACACTCGGGTGAGACACCCCGGCTCCACAATTTGGGCCACGGAGAGTGTTGAAATTTATTTTACATTTCTGTCTGCGGTCCCCAGTGCGTCCATGTTCTCCAGTCATCGCTGGGGGGAATGGAACGACTCGCAGCTCCTGCCAACCATTCAGAAGCTGATGAAAGGATACAACCGCTACTTAAGACCCAATTTCAATGGTACAATCAAGTTTTAATCAGTTGGTATTATCCATTCATTGGTTGAAAAAATCTTCTTGTGTCTCTCTGACAGAGGGTCCTGTGGAAATTGGGATGAGTCTTGACATTGCAAGCATCGATGCCATCTCTGAAATCAATATGGTACAATACTCATGCTATTATTTTCAGTGGGATGTGTCTTCTATGTAAATGAGGCAACAACAAAAAAGAGTTGCTGATTTAATACACCAAGGTGTTTCTTTCCAGGACTATACTGCAACTATCTTCCTACGCCAACGGTGGCGCGATTCCAGACTCGTGTTCCCAGGGAACGAGAGTGTTAGTGTGGATGGACGCCTAGTGTCTCTTCTTTGGATCCCCGACACGTTTATTCCTGACTCAAAGCGCTCCTTCTTGCATGATGTGACGGTGGAAAACCGCCTCATACGCATCTTCAGCAACGGGACCGTTCTCTATGCGCTTCGGTACATTCTTCCAATTTGCTTCACAAACACATTGACCATATGCACCAAAAGAGCGATTGTACTTTGACTAAATGGCATGCAAGGGTGTGTGAACAAAAGATGTCATGTTGAAGTGCTCAGGACAAGCTATGAAGTTTTAGAATCACAGTTGGTCATGAAACTGCAGCAACTGCTACACTATCTAAGCCAAAATGACCAACTGAATGCTTTTAGGTGCGCCTTATAGTGCGGAAAATACGGAACAGTAATCCTTTGTTTATCGCGGTTAATGGGGACCGAAACCACCCGGGATCAATCAAGGAATCAATCAAGGTCAAGGGATAAATGAAAATCCGCGAAGTCGCGACCCCCCCCCCCCCCACCTCCATATAGGTGTACATAATGTACATAATATTTATAAGGCCAAATTTAATGGTATACATGCATGTAGAAGTACATTTTGAAGTAATTAACATGACTTAATGCTGTATACTAATAGATTTAAACATGTATAAGTTGGGTTAGTTCATGAAAAACAAAATACGGTAAACATATTAAAAAAAAATTTTTTCAAGCCCGCAAACGGTCCGCGAGAAGCTGCGAAAGTCAGCAAAACAACAGCGAGTCACATAGAGCAACATATACAGTACTGTACTACATGTATATGAAAAAAAATATATATATCTTTTTTTTTAAGTCTGCAAAAAGTTCGCAAACGGTCCTCGAGAAACTGCGAAAGTCAGTAAAACAACAGCGAGTCACATGGAGCAACATATACAGTACTGTACTACATGTATATGAAAAAAATCTATATTTTTAATTTTTTTTATGAATATGTTTGAAAAAATCCGCGATGCACTGAAGCTGCGATAAACGAACCGCGAAATTGCGAGGGATCACTGTATTCAAAATACCTCATAAATTTTGTATTTGCATTTTCCATGAAAAACAAAGGTTGACTTTCACTACCACTAATCTACGTTAAATAGTGAAACCTAAACATGGACCAAAACAATATTACATATGACATGTCCTGCACATAAATTCAAATATTCTCACACAGACAATGTCGCTTTCTTGAAAAAGAAAAAAAAATGTACACACCAACCGGCCAATGTTGTCTCAACAGCATCACAGCTACCATCGCCTGCAACATGGACCTGACCAAATACCCTATGGACAGACAGGTGTGCACCCTGCAGCTGGAAAGCTGTGAGTAACTCCAACTCACTCTCATCCACCATCCTCTCCTACTGTGTCGATGGCCACTATCATCACCATCTTCCTCAATATCATCATCATCATTCCACAATCATCATTTTTGTAAGTATAACACTGACTACAAAAGGGTTGCGCTTGGCTCGTAGTACACACAACTCAGAAAAGAGAATAGTGTTGTGGTGTGTGTCTATTCAGGGGGCTACAACCTGCAGGATGTTGTTTTTTTCTGGACCAGAGGGAATGATTCAGTCAAGGGTCTGGACACACTGCGGCTGGCTCAGTATAGCGTGGAGAGCTACTACACATCTGTGTCGGAGGCTGTGTACGAGACTGGTCCGTCTGCTTCACTACACTTGGGAATTATTCTACATTTCTAAAGGGTTCATGTGTGTATATATATATGTGTGTGTGTCATCATTCACAGGACACTACCCCAAGCTAGTGCTGCATTTTGCACTGCGCAGAAACGTGTTGTTCTTTATCTTGGAAACATATGTTCCCTCAACTCTCTTGGTGGTTCTCTCCTGGGTCTCATTCTGGATCAGCCAGTCCTCTGTACCAGCCAGGACCTGCATTGGTTAGTAACAGATCATCACCGTCACATTTAGGGATGGAAATCGAAAATCAGTTGTTTTTGAGAACCAGTTCCCAGTTATTTGAACCCTTGGAATCGTTTGCTTGCATGCCTGAAGATTCTGTTCATTGATACTGTACCTCTTATGTTACAAATTAATGATGACGTTACACACAAGAAATGTATTTTGTTTCTGAGCTTTTCTAACATGGTGTAAGTATAAAAATATCTACAGTCCAATACTGTCATGTTGCGTGGTGGTGGAGGACCCCAAAAAGCAGGCAGGAGGGAGGAGCAGGGTGTACTTGACCAATTGTATTAAAACACAGAAAACTAAATCCTAAATAAAGTTCCAAGAACACAAGGAATCCAAAGTACCAAAACAAAACCATGACTGTGGCAAAAAAAAACCTAACAGGAACAGGACCATGACAGAAACAAACACGACAGTTGACCCGACACTGAGCGGTTGTGCCGAGAGTCCTTTTAAACAATTACATAACGACCAACAGGTGTGCAGCTGCAGAGAGAGCCCTACAGTGGCACCTGTTGGTCACAAACAGAATCATGACAAATATAACTCTCAATTGTTGATGTAGATTTTCGATGTGTGAGATTTTGTTTTGTATTTTTGTTGCTACACTAATGTCGCATCCGTTGCCAAAAGGCTGCACTTCTACGGTCTTAAGAAAACAAGGATACTGTAGCTCAAAACTATACTGGACGTGATAGACAAAAACTGTCATGAGTGGGATCGGATTCATCGAATTATCAGATTTGGTTTTGTAATCCACTTTGGGTTAGATAGTGATTTTCAGAGAAATTAGTCTGGAAAAAAAAATGGAGAAAATGTTTTCTCACTATAAGTTTGATTGAAGTGTCTGATAATAGTCAGATGTGCTAATCACTAATCCACTGTACTGTCGCCCTGTATAGTGTAACATGATTCATAATTATTTGGACATGTATGTGTAATGTGTTAACGCAGAGCTGTGCACTACAAAGGTCGCTTCTTGTGAAATGCCTTACTAAATGAACACGACAATCCAGGATAACTCTAAATAGGAGACTCTTGAATCAATACTTAGCGTAAAAGCACCCAGATAGCAGTGCAATTACATGGACGAAAGGTAATTGAATCAGGAGACCAGAGTCTTATTAATAGAAAAGGTAATAAGAACTAGGAGGGCTGCGATCAGGGGTGTAGTGGGCGTGGTACGCGGGGGTACGCCGTCCACCCACTTCTCCCGACACCACATTCAATTTTTATTTCGGTTTTAGCCCTGCAATGTCTGCGGGTTATTGAAATGTTTGTTGATCATTGTTCTAATGCGAGTTATGCTTAATAACGTTGGCCTGTGATTATTTTGGAGTAGTAAAACATTAAATTTAACGTTAGTTCAACCGGTGTTGTAGCCTATGATTGATGTTCTGTATGTATATATCGAACATCCCAGAATCGCGTACACCCACTTAAAAAAATCCCCACTACACCACTGGCTGCGATTGGCTGGCAATCAACCTCACAGTCAAAGTTCCGTGACCCGAATGAGGACGATGGTAATAGAAAGTGGATCGATGGAGCTACACTGACATGAAACTGATCTGCTCATAGGTGTTACTACAGTCCTGACAATGACGACTCTGATGATGGGCGCTCGCACCTCTCTACCGAATGCCAACTGCTTCATTAAGGCCATAGATGTCTATCTGGGCATTTGCTTTACTTTCATCTTTGGTGCCCTGTTGGAGTACGCGTGTGCTCACTTCTACACCATGCAACACCAAACCATAGAGGACTTGCACAGGGTAGGCCAAGCATAAACCTCAGCAAAAATATATTGGGGTGATTCTCACATGCTGAGAGTGACAATCTTTTTTTGTTTTTTTTTTTTTTTAGGATCTTGTGAGAGAGTTCAACGAGTCCATTGGAAACGGCTCCATCCCCATCGTCAGCTCCACCCAACCGAAGAATTCTGTCAACGTGAGCTCCCACGTCGAGGAACCTACCGAACAGTCAGGCAACAGTGACACAAAGGCCACCGGTGTGGCCAAGGCGAAAAAAACAGGCCAGGGTTGCGGCCTCTCGTCAGTGAAGGATGCTTCGAGGAGGGCGGCGTCCATCTTCATCGTGGAAAATCCACACAACATCGATCGCCATGCCCGCACCGTTTTCCCCACGGCATTCCTTTTCGTCAATATTCTCTACTGGCTTTATTATCTCTTTCTCTGAGAGCTGCTCGCAAGCTGCCGCTGTGTTCGTTTCACCACCCCGCAGCTGCTTTGCAATCCGCATGGAGACCACGGGCCAGTCGCTTGGATCTGAAGTCATCATACACGCTTTTTGGTTTTGAGAAGTGATATGTAAAAAAAACAAAACAACAACTTTCAATCAAACGGTGAAGCTTCAAATGAATAAAGAGCGGCTGTCACTACTAGAAACCACATCAACATACATCACATCATGCATGATTATCACATGATTCGACCAAGCCTGGAATTTGCCCATTGACTGAGAAATCAAAGACGAATGAGTCAACTAGCAGTAAAAAAAAAGGAAAAAAAAAAAGAAAAAGTCTCCTTCAGCCGCATCACGCTTGACTGTGTTCCATCTGACTGCCTTTTCTTTGGCGTTTTTAATACATTGTTTGTAGCAGACAAACCGTGTTCTGTAATCACTTTCACAGCATGTAACGTTACAATAATAAAACAGTGATGCAGGACAAGCTGGTGTGCTGTTTTGTTGTGGATAATTGAGGCCATTTCAATTTCAGGACGAGCAAATGCGGAACAAATTCTGATTTGTGTGCACATAATAACAAAAAACATTTTTGATACTGCTGTATTAAAGGGCATAAGCAGTCAGGAATATGAAACATTGAAAAAAAAGGTGGAAAACCAACACCGCATAAACAAAGGAAAATTGCACATCTTTTTTAAATGGGATCCATTTAATGACTTGAAGGGTCTGTAGACAACCAGGTCAGAGAATCGTAAAGTGCAAAAGTCAACCACAGGATTTGCAGGTCAAAGACAAAAGGTAAGACTTCCCCACTTTGACAGGTGTGAGTTACATTTTCGCATGAGATCTGTTGATGAATGACTCTCCTATCAATGGCAATGACCACGTGGACCCTAGGATAAGTCGCAATTGATGTAGGATCCGAAACTAAGAACACATCTAGTAAAGCATGCCCTTTTAAAAAAATGGCAGAATCAAGCTCTCGGGAGCCTTATGAAAACACAGACATGAACTACACACAAAGCTCAAGACAGAGAAAACAGTAGTCATAAAAAGGAAAAAAAAAACAATGGTAATTGAAAGGCACATTGTGAATTAATAGACTTTCAATCATCTTATCACGACACATCACATTTGTCTTTTCTCATCCAAAAACATCGCCACCCGAGGCAAGATAATCTTACATTTACATGCATTCACACTGCACTGTGCTTTGCCACATTCCAATAGCCTCCATATCTCATTTGTGCTGACCAAGTAGAGTTTCCACGTTATTTCAGGCAAAACATTGGAATGACGGGTCTTCGGATTTCTGAAACGTCAAAGCCCTTTGGGGCGCTGAAGTACAAAAGCATTATAGAAGTTGTACCACCACCTTGTGGCTGTTTTTTTTCATTACAACATTGAATCGTTAGAGGTCTGTGCTTCTGAATGCTGGTGAGAAGTTATCCTCAGCAGGATGGCAGGCTGCAACGATTACCGTCCTGTAATCAGTTCCATTCACTGTAAGGACGCCTGAAGATGCTGCCTTTAAGTTTTTTTCTTTGATTCCCATTCCTGCAAAAAAAGAAGGCAAAATAAATTTAAAAAAAAAAAGGAAAAAAAAGAGAAAAAAATGACATTGCAGAACGAAACATGTAGCACACAATACTAGAAAAAATCGCCTCACTCAAAGGCATCAAAAAATTATTCAAAAGAATAAAAATGCAGAAATGCACAACCTAAACATCAGCAATAATAACTTCCAGTTGGCAACAACATTATTGGTTGATTGAAAAAAAAAAAATCAATAGAGCATTTGTATTGGTTGTGATCATTGCATCATTCAGGCAGGCAAGCATACAGGAAGTGAGCTCAAGAATTACCTTTGCTTTCTGCATGACAGTTCCTGAAGACGAAGCGTACACAGAGGGAGGTCTCTTGCGCATCTCCAAGGCACAGTTTACCGGTAAGCTATCACTGTAAATATTGTAAGTCTTCTTTCTGGATCCCTGTGGAAAAGCAACAAATTCTATAATTGTACGTGAAAGCGAGGGCGAGGAAAGACTATCATTCCTCCGTTTCAAATACCTTGACAGGGGGGACTGTTTCCACGGGTGCTCCCAGGGCTCCACCTGCCAGGCTTTTCTTCAGGTTTTCTTTGACTTGGGACAGTCGCAGTTCCAGGTCCACTCGCGCTGCTTCCTTAGCCCGACAAGCCTCTTCCAGTTGGGACACACGCTGGTTCAAGAGGACACATCTCTTCTCTGTATACACACGCGCGCGCGCGCACGCACGCACGCACGCATGCACGCACACACACACACACACACACACACACACACACACACACACACAAGCATTGCAATTTTCTGATGAATGACGACTGACAACCCCCCCCCCCACCCCAAAAAAAAAAAATCACTGCTGACGGAGGTGAATATTCATCTGCCAGTGTAATTGTCATGAACCAGGGTCCTCTCCCGACCTTTAAGCCCGTCGCTAATGGACGTGCTGATGACTGACGGAAACACACCACGCCAGTCTCGCATATGTTTATCATCACCGCAGATTACATGATTAGACCGCATTGATTATGTTTGTGCACTAGGTGGCAGTATGCAGAAATTAGAGCACGATAACAACTAATTAATGAGCGAAGAGATCAGAAAGTAGCTTGGAATACTGGAGACATTTTTGCAGAGAAATTCTTCTGAGTGAAGTTTTAAATTTTTGTTTTGGGAAGAGGAAGTAGGATGAAATAGGAGATTGTGTATGATGCAGACCCACAGTCTACAGTTAAACCTCGGTTTTCGAACGTCTCGGTTCTCGACCAATTCGGTTCTCGACCAAAAATTTTGATTTTTTTATGCCTCGGATGGCGAACAAATTTCAGTTCTCGAACAAACTGAGCGCACTTGAATGCACCATTTGACTCCTCTCGCCTTCCTTACACGAGGAAGTGACGCTTCCTCGGGTAGAAGAGGAAGTGACGCTTCCTCGTGTTGCTTTCCATTGTGAGCAGACGTGTTCAGTAAACATTTATGTTTTAAAAAGAGCATGGTTTCAGTTTTTGAACAATTTCGGTTTTCGAACAGCGTTCTGGAACGGATTATGGACGAAAACTGAGGGTTGACAGTATTTCAGAAGGTGGAGGTAACACACCAAAGGTTGTTTGCCAAGAGGCAGAAGAAGAAGAAGAAGATGAAGAAGACGCTTTTATATTCGTGCTTGTGCCATGTTTGCAACCCATTGTGGTCTACGTCAACCTGTTGAATGGATATCGACGCTCAATGCTTTTCCAAGTGCATTGCGTTCCTGGACCGTGCAAAATGGCGTAACCCCTTCATAGTTCACGATATAGTGAATCGTGTCCACATTTGGACACAGCATCAGAATATAGGACTGAATATTATCCTTGAGGAAATTAATAAAGCAGTGAGGAATGCCATGTTATTGATGTTTTATTTATCCCTGCAGGCAAATTCTGTTCCCAGTCAGGCCAAAATAATCTGGGTTTACGGAGGTCAAACAGAGCAGACCCATTCGACATGCAAGCTTTTGCAGGATTTCTAGATAGAAGTTCAAACAAAGGTGAAGAGCTGTGGGGATATGATGACCATAAAGAAAAAGATTTTCTTTTCTTTTGATCTTTTTTTTTTCCTTACCAGAAGCCGTTTGCAGCTGTTCCTTCAGCTCTCGCTTCTCCTGTCGGAGGTTCGAGAGCGTATTCCGAATGGCATCCTTCTCTTTTTCCAGCTCTTCTTTTTCTTTCACGTAGCGCTTCGCATCCTCCTCTGCTCGAGTTTTCCCATACCTTCCATACTGGTTAGAGTCTGAGGAGAGGTCAAACAGAGCATTTATTGATCTTTTCACGCTAATTAATGACGAATCAAGGAAACAAAAACCCTCACATTCTACGTCCTATTCAATGAAGGCATGATGACATATGTGACACATAGCGACACACACACACACACCGGTGCAGAGGTAAAGGTCATGAGGCGAGCCAGCGAATCTAACGTGGCTAATAAATCTCATGTTACATCCTGAAGCTGTCAACCTCTAAGCGTGCTCACTCCTTCTTTGAAGCGTCACAATGTCGGCGCAGAGGCCTGACAGAGAAAAAATGGACAACGGCGGTATCATGTTGCAAAACCCAGAATGCTCATCTCCTCTTTGTGTGGGAGAGCGGCCAAGGGACACAATGGCGCACAAGGGAGCGGCAAGCGCAGATTTTGGATCGAGAGTGAGACATGACGGGGGAACTTTGAACCAGATCGAGGCTGACATTCTATTTTATGACAAACAGAGGATTGGTCAGCGCCAGAGAGCGCCGTCTGGCACGATTAAGATGTAGTATTGGTAAAACATCTGGAAGTCCAGCAAGAGTTGTCAAATGAATGAAGGGGGACACATTTTGTGTACGTTTCCATGAGAAGCTAGGAAAAAAATGATTTTTGAAAAGTTTTACGTTGAGATGTTACAGTTGTCAAAAGGATCCCCTTTCACAGCGACTTGCAAAAGTACCGTATTTTCCACACTAAAAGGCAAACTGGATTGTGAGGCGCACCTTCAATGAATGGCCTACTTTGTAATTTTTTTTCATATATTGGACGCACCGCATTATAAGACGCGATCTGCAATGCGAGCTACGCTCAAGGAAATGCCAAGAGAACACGACTCTACACGACACCCTGATTTATATAGCGGCGATCAGATGTCAGTAAAACTTATTTAATCAAGCAGCGACACAATTCACTTCACCAACAGTAAGTTATAACATTGACGCGTTAACGTTGAACTCTCTTGCCGCTGCTCTATTTCCATGTTCAACTGCGAAACCGATCGCCTTAAGTTTGAACTCTGCGTTGTAAGCATGTCTCTAGCAAGGAGCAATTTTTGGGGTTGACATATTACTGTAATGGCCATACACAACGCGCATCGGATTTTAAGGCGCGCTGTGAGCTTTTAAAAAAATGGAAGGCTTTTAGGTGCGGCTTTTAGTGCAGAAAATACGGTACTTTCATATTTAATTAATGTTAGTCCATTGGGAAATCTGACCGAAAACACTTACTTGAACCTGTTCGTTTGAGGGAGGTTAGCGGTTTGGTTTTGTCAGAATCACTGCTGGACAAACTGGAGCGCCGCTTCCCTTGGTTTCCACACTGCTTTCGGCAGCTCTCCATAGCCTGGGAGTTGACGAACGCAGGGAGGGGTTGTTGGGGTGCAAACAAAAAGTTCACATACTCAGCCACGTAGAGTGAACCCACGTTGAGATTTATTGACTTTTGACAACGGAGGTGTGTACACGTGTGGTTGGAGGTGGTAAGGAGTGTGTGTTTAAATGCATGTCAGTGGACCGACGTGAGGCGTTTACAGGCTCTTAAACGAACGTGACCCCTTGCCTTCTTGTCACCATGATGATGACTCTTCTTCCACACTCCCACACACACGTACACATTCACATAAGCAACATGCAAACTGTGCCGAGGAAGGCCGCAGACCAGATTCAAAGGCTTCACTTCAGAACTGTGAGGCAGATGCGCAATCCACCACACCAAGGCGTCGACAATCATGAATTAAAATCAGAAATAACTCAACCATGAAACATTCCGCGGTGTGTAGCGAATAATTTTTGAATAAAACCACTGAAATGAATAAAAATCTTCATGATAGCGAAATTCATTGAGAGGGACCTGTTTGCAGTATGTACATTACATAACTGCATTTTGATACTCATTTGAACAGAAAAAAAAGTGCGCTCAATCTCTGTGTGTGCGAGTCCAACCTGCAAATCCTCATTTGGGACTTCGTCATATGTTCTGGAGTCTGTGTTATTTCCGGACGACGTGACCCACCTGCAGAAGAATCAGAGAGTGGGGCAGACATGATTGCTTTCAAGGGGTTCCGATGAAGAGCAGGCCCCATTCTTCACCCTAAAATTGGCTCACTCACAGGAAGGAATGGCGAGCGGCATTGCGGATATTAGCAATGGTCTCCACGTCGACGCAGTCATAATGCAGGGACTCTGGATCTGTTGTCGAGCCAGTTTCTGCCAGGAGAACCCCAAGCCACCTGCCGAGATCCTCCGAGTTGGGCGCCTGGGAATAAGCACGACATTCTGAATCTGAAGGAGCTCACTTCTTTGGAACTTATTGCGCTTCATGTAGGTTCAGTAAAGGTGTGGGGGGGAAAAAAACAAAACACTTCTCACCTCGAGAGCGGCCACAGTGGTGCTTGCTCGTAAGATTCTGAAGGCGATGGGATGCTTGGGTCCCAGGCCTGGCAGCAATTCACAGCCATGCAGTGGGAGGGAAGGCAAGGAGGTCTGATGGTCGCCTCTGTCGTGATAGAAGTGCAAGAAGCCTCTGCACACACAGCACCAGTGCTCCTGCCACTCTTGGTTGACGAGTACTGACAGATAACCTGAATGCAGAGAAATAACGACATCAACTCTGAGGTAATATCAAGAGATAGAAAGAAGCGGCCGCTGACCTTGTCGAGGGTCGTTGTAAACTGTTCGAGGAGTCTTCTTCTTTGAGAAGCTGATGATGCGTGTGATCTTTCGACCTGCTGCAAAAGCTCCGCGCTTCACTTTACCTAAGAAATGGAAATGCTTTTACAAATATGCTTGACATTTGAAAACTTTGAATAATATAACCCTGATTTCCATTCAACATTTTAATTCATTGGCTGAAAATCACCACAACGGAATGTCTAAAGTTCCTTGATTCTCTCTGATGTCAGTACTCTTGGTTGATGTTGGTACATCTTAGTACATATGTGAGCCCCGTTTCATTAATATGCCAATAATTCAAAATCACAAATCATTCTAAATCCCTATAAGGACGCGAAGAAAAAAATCCACACATACTTACACATACCACAATAAACCCTTTAGGTTCATTCGTGCAGTGTGGCCTTGAATTCCATTCAGAATTATTTTCACTAATGGCCAATGACCCTGTTTTGCCATTGAGAAAAAGTCCTTCGGGGGACTTCCCAGTCAAGTATTCCCAATGGGGACAGATTATGAGGACATGTCAACGTGGAAAAAATAAATAAATTCACTTCATAACCCTTTCAGGGACAGCGATTACTCTAGTGGACAGCTTATCAGGTTGCAGGGTGCATGAAAGGGTTAAAAAAAATCCTTGGCATCAGCAAAGTGATTTTATTGCTATGCCACAATTCTTGGAATTCTAATTGCATTGCGCATGGGGAAAAGTTAAAACGGTGTTGTGACACTTAAACATAGCATTTAAGTTTTATTGCTGATTTTTGATTGTCCGAAAACAACTTTTCAACCTATCAGTCATTATTTGACAGAGAAACACATTCTAGGAACACGTCGATTCCATCCATTTTCTATCTCGCACATCCTGTTCTGGCTCGTGGCAGCGTTAACATTATCCTCACCACTTTCTCTGAGGTTCTCCGCCGTTGATACGCCAACGCTGTCTGAATCGGAATTGTTCTTCTCTGTAGATAACCTCTGAAGAAGAGCACACATGCATACAAACAAACGGATTTATTGACTGAGACGCTTTTCAATTCGATAACCCAAATTTGTTTTTTAGAGCTGAGTTTTCAAATGCAATCTGGAATTTGTGTGTTGTGCAATGCCCATTCCACCTGTCCTGTCTCGAAAAATCTCTCTCTGGAATTTGTTTGACTCAAGTGCAGTGTCTACTGTACCATAAACACATGATATAAGAAGATAAACACACTTATTTTGTGTCTGGTTGCGTTCCCTCTCTTCCTTGGCTTTCATTTATGGTGGAATCAGTAAACTTTGAATGGGGAGTACACAGCCCAACAATGACTCACCCGCAGCCCTATTATTGACGTCTTAACAATCCCTCAGTTAACACATCTTGCCGTTGCTCTGTCTGCCAGAAACAAGTAGTGATGCTTTCTCTCTTTTGACATACAATCGATTAGGAAAATTGATGTTGACAACTCAATCGCTGCCTACGGCTGACTTTTTCTCACCGCAGCTGTCCAAAGGAACTCTAATTTGCGGGTACAAGCATAAAAGTCCTATCACCTTTTGACTCACCTTGTCGAGTTCGGTTTTCCTCAGAATGACGGGCGACGCGGGTACCTCCGGCCCGGTGCATTGACCCTTCACCTCTCTGACCACCTGTGGGGATCATTTATTCAAGTCAAACAATCTCTGGTGGTGTTGTACTGGACTGTTTCATATTGAGAGATACTAAAAAGACGTTCGAAAAAAGAAAAATCCCCACATTAACACCAAAACGACTTTGCTTGTAAAGGTCACGTTAGCTCGATGACAGTGTGTAGCAAATGGAGTGGACGATCAACGCATTAAATCATATTGCGCTTACCCCGAGCCATCTCTCCGCTTGCTCTTTGCTCTGCACAGCCAGCACCAGAGCATCTCCGTTGGGTAAGGTGAAGCGGAGTTCATGGTGCTTCCGTTTGCTGTCTTTTGGGGCGTAGACCACAGTGCACTGCGGTAGCAGCAGGTCCACGTAGGGGCATGTGTCCTTGGAACTCTTATAACACTACACAGTGACACACAACAGGCAATAGTACAAATGATTGTCAATATTGGAACCTCAACGACCACATTATTAGGTCTCATGAGATCGAACGCAAGAGGTATCAACTTAACAATATTCCTATTTTCATTGTAATGGTCTGTGCCCCAAACGAGATGTGTCAATAAAGCACCCAGGTTAGCTGTAGAACATTACAAACTACAACCATAATAATAATATCATATTCTTCCAGGTCAACACGGGTCGTAAAAGATTGTGCTCATAGTCGCAATATTTTCTGGCATTTACACACCTGTAATCGATTCTCCCGTATAACCGTGAGTTGTTTGGTCCACTGGCCGAAGCGTTTCTTGCGTAAGAGGAAGGCACAATGCGACAGTCCCTGGTCGGGGGCATGGAGCTCTCATCTGAGGGCCACTGATGAGTGAGTCGCACACCGGGGCTCCTCTCTTCCTCGTCTTCCTCGTATGACTCATAGGAGCTGCTCAGAGCGTCGGAATCATTATCTGAGACAGCAAAGGGAGGTATGTCAAAATTATTTTCCTTGATTTACATTTACATGCCGGTATTAACGTATGATGAACTCACAAGAGTTTTTACGATGGGAGTTGATGCGAGCGGTTGGGTAGTTGCTGTCCGCGTCTTCATATCCATCCTCGATGGAGTTGGGAGGGCTCGGTCTGACTGCAAAAAACAAATTAGTAAGTACAGTAATCCCTCATTTATCGCGGTTAATGGGGACCAAAACCACCCACGATAAACGAAAATCCGCAAAGTAGCGACCCCCCCACCCCTCTCCATATAGGTACATAATATTTATAAGGCCAAATTTAATGGTACACATGCATGTAGAAGTACATTTTGAAGTAATTAACATGACTTAATGCTGTATACTAATAGATTTAAACATGTATAAGTTAGGTTAGTTTATGAATAACAAAATACAGTTAACATATAAAAAAATCTATTTTTTTTTAAGTCCGCAAACGGTCCGCGAGAAGCTGCGAATGTCAGCAAAACAACAGCGAGTCACATAGAGCAACATATACAGTACTGTAGTACATGTACAGTCAAACCTCGGTTTTCGTCCATAATCCGTTCCAGAAGGCTGTTTGAAAACCGAAATTGTTGGAAAACCGAAACCACGCGTCAGGAAGCGTCACTTCCTCGTGTAAGGAAGGCGGGAGGAGTCAAATGGTGCATTCAAGTGCGCTCAGTTTGTTCGAGAACCGAAATGTGTTCATCATCCGAGGTATAAAAAACTGGTCGAAAACAGAATTGGTCGAGAACCGAGATGTTCGAAAAACGACGTTTGACTGTATATGAAAAAAAAAAATGTATAAGTTAGGTTAGTTATGAATATGTTTGAAAGCCGCGATACCGCGTTCATGTATAATAAAAGAATTGACTTCAATTATCATCCATCCATCCATCCATTTTGTTTGAGCCTATCCCAGCCGTCTTCGGGCAGTAGGCGGGGGACACCCTGAATTGGTTGCGATACGAACAACCATCCACTCTCACACTCATACCTAGGGACAATTTAGAGTTTTAATAGCATGTTTTTGGAATGTGGGGGAAACCGGAGTACCCGGAGGAAACCCACGCAGGCCCGGGGAGAACTGCAAACTCCACACAGGGAGGCCGGATATGAACCGGTATAAAAGCTAACCACTGGACTACCGGGCCGCCGACTTCAATTATTTATTTATTTATTTATTTTTATGTACTGTTTTTCACCATTGTTAAAACGCATTTCATCAAACCTGAAGCTGTTGGTTCACGTAAATCGACTTCGGTATGCCTTTTATGTTGCTTTTTTTTTACGAGTAAGAAATGAACCACTCCAAATCTGCTCCTATTAAGTATTTGAAGTCACAAGAAACACTCAGATGTTCATAATATTTGACAGCTGACTGGAAGTGAAGAGGGACAAACAAGTTATGTCAAGGAAGGACGATGTTTACCTCTTGTGATGATGTATTCGGGCATCTTGCCCGGACTGAGTGGCACTGCCTCCTCATAATAGTCCTCAGGCGGAGGAGTTGTGGGCAGAGGAGGAGCGGAATCTGCTGAATGCACAGCTGAAGAGTTTCCGCAGTCCTGAAAGGTGAGATAGAAAGATACACTCTGTCTCAAATGTCCTCCATAACTCTGAGCGATTTGTTTGTTCCCAGCCAAAGGAGTTATTTTATGAAAGAGATACAGAGACTGAATGATTCCTTGGGTGGGGCCCTAAATCTTAATTTACAGTGCGATGAGAATGTGGGAAACCCCGCAACATGGAATACGCAATCTTTTACTCCCTCAGGCCTCTTCAATCATGTACACATCGCAATCTTTGCTCACATAGTTGGTTTTGGAAAAGAAAGGCGGGAAAGACTAACAATGGACTTTCAATGATGTGGAGAGTCACCCATATCACACCCACACCCGTTCCAATTAGAAAACCACATTTGGCTGTTGGAAAAATTCGGACACTGACCTGTTTCAAAGTCTGACTTTGTGTGTCTTTTTCGAGCTTCGAATCGTCAGTGACATCCTTTAGGTCTCCGAGCTCACAGTCTGCAAATGAAAACAACTCGCACTTCAAGACAAAATTACCACCGGTATGCCCTCTATCCTGTTAAAGTGCTGAATTTCGAACGCACCAAACTTCTCAAAGAGCGACTCCACGAAGCTGGTCCCGTTCCTGTACACTGCTGAGTTGACATAGATGTAATCTGTTCCTGAAACTGGAATAAAAAAAAAAAAAAATAGCAAAATTGAACACTTGTGGCTGGGCAACTTATTGATACACTTTTCCCTCGTTATCTTAATTTCTCTTATTGACCTGATGGCTGGATCTGCTGCAGGAGGTTCCAAACTGAGGTCTTCTTCTCCTGCGTGGAGGAGCTCAGGGTCTCCTGATCCAGCAATTTCAGGAGAGCATTCAGCTCACTCACCAACTGCTCCATTGCTGCATTGAGATAAAAAAATGTCAGTGGAGACACGGAGCGGGTGTATCAGCAGAGAGCAAAGGTCGGCCAAAAGATATCTAAACACGCTTTACATGCACGTAAACTGTGTCTTTTGACTTTGCCGTATATTTTGCTTTTCGAAACCTTTAACCTTTCACAGTCTGTGAACATCACTCTCCTCCTCCAATCAGAACCAGACTAAACAACACAAGAATAGAGTGACAGGACAGATGTGTACAATTCCTCATTAAACCAGGAAACGTGAACTGGGGGGTAGGGGGTGGGGGGCAAAACAAGCAGATTAATCCTCAAACTAAAAGGAAGCAACAATCATTCTTGGGCAGCATCTTGGAAACATGGCTGGCTCACACAATGGCGAGCAAAGTCAAATTTCAACCAAACCAAGAGGCAAAATGAAACGTTTTGACAGTGTGCCGAGACTGTGACAAGAAAAACAGATTAGAGAGCATATTTATGATGCAGCAGCCAAGCTTTTAATTTGTAGACGCACTCTTTATCTCAGTTGGGAGTTGTTAAGGCGTGCACACACAAAAGCCTAGAAGTGGAACAGATGTAATGACACACTTGTTGGAATGCACACATCGTAAGTTGGTGTGAGATGTTCTACTTTGCGCTTTTACACATTTGAACCTACACTCTATTTTCAATCCATTAAATTCAAGTGTTTCCTCAGTGTGGTTGGTTGTCATAGTGACAATACAACACATAAAACTGGACTAGGTGACTAAAGTCTCATAAAAAGAATACAGATGTTTTTTTAATGGGGTTTTGCTTGGTAATGATACAGGTGAAGATTCCCCCCTTTGAGCAAGTCTCCATCATTCCCATCTGATACAGCAATAATGGCTTGGATCATAAGCTCCAATAAGGTAAATACGATAACCAAAATGTGCCGGCTTTCAGTGTGATGCATTTCTCCATCCATACTTTGAACTATGGACCAATGAAAACAGCACTCATTAAAACAGAGACCTCTGCTGAAGCAAAACTGTGAACAAAAGTACAACAAAGTCCATAAAACATCAGCATGATCTTTTTTAATGAGAGAAGTGTAAAAAATACCAAAGGTGGACCGTTTGTGGCCAGTGGGCGTAGATAGTCGGTGCACCTCCAGACCAAAAACGCCAGTGAAAAAGTAAAGTAGCAGCACGGTAAAGCTGATAGCATCTGCTGGAAATGCCCCATTATTCCCATCGCTCAACCTGCTGCAACCACCATTTTGTTTGAATTCCTGTGTTATCTGAGTTGATGCTAGACACAAGCAAGTGCTACCAAAGGCGTAGCCGCCACCTACCCCCATCACCACCATTGCAGTTGTGTTGAATGCTTTCCTCCAACAATGTTGTGGGATCTTGACAATCGGTTGAAGTCGGTTGGCCCCCGGTAGCTCCATAAATCGACCCCTTTAGCAACTAGCACCGGTCACCCGTCCCTGCTACCTGTTTCATTTTCACAGTCCAGACACATTAGAACCTGCTGAACCGTGCATTTTGTTGGGGTCAGCCATGGGACAGTCACTCAGCCAGAAAACTCTTTGTTGGGAAGGCAGCCATATGGCAATAAGGCAAAAACACACACACACACGCACGCACGCGCGCTCACACACACACACACACACACACACACACACACACACACACACACACACACACGGAGTGTGTATTTTTTAAGGTCGCACAGTAAATCAGGTTCAGTGTATGCATGTGTAGGTTTTAGGAGCGTATTAGTTCCGCTTTGACAGTTGTCATCAGCAATGTATTTTCGCCACTGGAGTGAGATCGAAATCAGTTCCCACTCCTATACAACAGAGATACCTTCCTGAGGTAGGTTGTCCAATGGGCTGAACAATGGACCGCTAATACCCCAGTCTAAATGCAAATAGAGCTGCAGGTCCATGCTAGTAGAGTGTGTTTTCCCGCTCCTTGAAAGGCATTTCCTTATATTGTACTCAAACCAACCACACTTGTAGTTCCTGTAAAGTTGGCATGAAGAAATGATTCATGCATGGATCAGCCACTTTGACCCTGCTCATTATGACGTGATTCTCTGTGCAAGGGGGATTGGGAGGCTCACGAGAGTCGGATCACTTGGCCTCGTGAAAGCATTCTCTCTGCCAAAGGTTGCAGCTGTTTAGATTGTCGCTCTGGATTTAAACTTGCGCTTTCTCCAACACTGAGGGGAAAAAAAAACCCCCCAACTCTTGGTGCAGTGTGATTCATTCACTCCACATTTCAACCAGTCAGCACTAAATCAAATTGAGTAAACTAATCAAGGCGGTGCCTTGACACAAAACTCTAACACCAAAATACTCAGAATTGAGCTCTAAAATTGATCAGATTTTGACAATTGCTGAGCTATGCTTTCCCTGTCGACATAAGAATTTGAGGGTTCTACTTATCGGGTGAGGCACACAACTATACGGGTGAATCAAAAGTCATGCCTTTATAATTACCGTCTTGGCCCGAATATAAGACGCTGTTTTTTGCATTGAAATAAAGTGGGGGTCGTCTTATATTCGGGGTCTAGACATTATACCCATTCACGACGCTTGATGGCGCCAGATATCATTGAAGCGAATGCTGAACTTGACTCCGCAGGCCAAAGTGAACCCCAGTCACGAAGAATAAAAATAAAAATAGCGGTAGCACAAAGAAGAAAAATAAAAAAATACTGTAGCGGTAACAAAGAAAAGAGAAGAAAATAATAGAAGAGATAACAGAAAATGGAGAACCGTAGTGACAATCTGGAGAAAAGTGGGTCGAAGATCGGCCGGGTAAACCGGCAGCTGAGGAGAAGTTATGATGTAATTTACATTTCAAAAACCAGAAGCCATTTATTTACGAATGTGATTGCACTTTAGTTTACATATTTAAATGAGGCAAAATAACATGCTTTTTCTCTCAAATATATTGCTATAATCATTTGTTTCAGATGTACTGTAATTATTTTCTGTATAAAAATTAATTTGGTGTTCAAAATGTCTTTTTTCAAACTTGAGTCTTGAAACAGAGGGGGTCGTCTTATAATCAGGGCCGTTTTATATTCCAGCCAATACGGTACTACAGGCTAAATCTCATTAGAAAAGACCACACATTAATCTACGTAAAATTTGCAACTGTTCAGAGATGTTGTGTATTTGTCTTACAAAGCAGTTGAGGGAAACCCGAGTAAGATGTAGGTCACCTTTTAATGAAAGGCAAACAAAGCTCCATCTTTGACCACCCTGAAATTGTTGACACTTAAAATATTTATGGGATATTTTCGACCTAAAATTCATAGCATGGTAATGAGAACCATAAAAAAAAAAAAAACTTGTGCTGTCTTTGTTCTCCCAGCAGGAATGCTTGAAGCTATTCAGAAGCTTTGGCCTCTGTCAAACATTGACTTCCTCTCACTTGTATGACAATTGCTGGTAAACACCACATGCATTCCTCACCTTGTTAGTAGTGCAAGACTCTGCAAAGTGCGGCCCCTGACTAAAGATGCAAGCGTCGACTTTTTGTTCAAAGCAACTCTGCAAGGATGAGGAGAGGAGAAGCGGGCGGGGGAGGAGGTGGGTGCTGATTCGGGAATTGAATCCCGTCAGCAAACAGAGCACCTGTGCTAACATATCCTACAAAGCCTGATATGAAAAAAACAAACAAAAATCTGACCTCAGCCGAGTTGTTTTTCTCCCCAATAGGATTTGCTGAGTCTGCCGCAAACATACACAATACGATACACAGTCACACACATAAATGACTTTTGTTCTAGGTGACAGCTCAGTCATTCAGCAGCCACTTTGCGTCACCATATTGTTGCACATATTCCAACTAATTACAGAAGAATTTGGCTACACACCGACTCTCCCGCGAGTTTCCCAATCAGCTGAGCTAAGGCGACAAACAGTCACTTTCACAATAATGCAGCGTTACTATCACACAATTGACCAACCAGTACAGTTTGGTTCATTTTATCCAGGGTTTGGTGTATTAACACTTTCTGGTAGGGAAGCTAAAGGATGGATCTAGGCCCACCTCCGTTGATTGTTTATAAGAGAATTTTAACTTCAGGAGTAAAAGATTTTATACGTCTATACTGGCTTTGCACATCTAGTCGCTGACATTTTTGCCGAGCCTTATTTACAAAAGAGCTCAATCGTATCCAGATTGGAGAGAATCTTTGAACAGCAAATTTCAAGTAATTGCCAAAGATTGATTGTCAATGGGAATTAAATCTGGAATTTGACCAGGCCATTCTAACACGAAAATATCCTTTGATCTAAAGCATGTGTTGTAGTTCCAGTTTTTATGCTTAGAGTCATTGTCTTGCTGGAAGGTTAATCTCCTTCCCATCTCCTTCCCAATCTCGAGCCTTTTGAAGTCTCGAACAGGTTTTCTTCCAGGGTTGCCTTGTACTTAGCTTCATCCACCTTCCCATCAACTTTGACCAACTATCTCTCCCAATCCTTGCTGAAGAAAAGCGATCCCACAGCATGTTGCCACCACCATGTTTCACAGTGGGGAGGGGGTGTTCAGGGTAATTTGCAATTTTAGTTTTGTTGCACATAGCGCTTTGTATTTATGGCCCAAAAAAGTCCACTTTGGTCTCCTTTGGCCAAAGCACCTAATCCCAAATTTGTGGTGTCGCAAGCATGGCAAACAGGACTTCTTATGCCTTTCTTTCAACACTGATTTTCTTCTTGCTACTCTTGCACAAGGCCGGATTTGTGGTGTGCAAATACTCATGGTTGTGGCATGGACAGATTTTGCCACCCGAGCGGTGGATTTTTGCAGCTCGTCCAGATTGACCATGGGCCTTTCAGCTGCTGCGCTGACCAGTGCGCTCCTCATTCATCCCGTCAGTTTAGGTGGGCAGTTATGTCTTGGTAGGTTTGCAGCAGTACCATACTTTGGCACATTTTGGGATGATGAATTGAACATTTTGTTCATGAGATGCTGAAACCGTAGGATATTTTTTTTATACAATGTAACCATGTTTTAAACTTCTCCACAACTTTATACCTGACCTATCTGGTGACTTTCTTGGTCTGATAAATGGCTGAGGCCTTCATAGAATAAGTGTATTTATACTAAAAGTAAATTACACACAAAGAGACTCTCTTTACTAATTAGGTGACTTTGGAAGGCAACCGATGGCACTGGATCATATGTAAGAGTATCAGAGTACCGGTCTCTGAATAAAAATGCACATCACACTTTTCAGATTTTACGATGTGGTGATTAGATATTCAACAAATGAGCGGCGAGCAGTTGTTCAAATCACCCATACGGTATTTGCTCGAGTCACTTGGGAACCCAAGCTGACCATGTTTTTTTTATTGGATCTATCCTCCATTATTCATTGACAAACGTGTATGTTTGCACATTTTTGCATCAACTTACCATCTTTTTTGGCTAAATCACGCGCCGATTCACTTTTTTGATACTTCGGCCAGTAACAGTATTGCTTTGGCACCATCTGGTGGCATCTTAGTCTCAACGATGTTGGCGCGAGATAACACATCCGCACTCAACAAGACAATTTGTATGTTGTTGCCATCTTGTGGCACCTACTAAGTAGCAAATACAAAACTTTTAGGAAGGGGTGTCAATTACTCTTTTGCCATTCCTCTCTGAATATTGAGGTTGCACTCTACCTGGTTCTGCCAGTGAAAAGGTGTCAGTAGAAACACGCGGAGTGAAATAGGGCATTAACTGAGTCCAATCCAATTTGATTTATGCATGTTGCTCTCTCCATTTTTGAATAAGCAAATTAACTCAGCAACTGCTTCTAAAAGGGATTACATAAAACAACCGGATGAATGAAACAGGGCTAGCCAAAAAAGACGGGACCCTTAACCTTAATAACCAAACTCAGGTCTGACAGTCCCTGGGAGAACTGAATATTTTGGTCAGCAAACATCACTGCATCCAATGATTTCTTTCTTTTGTTGACGAAGCTTTGATGACGTGTGGCTGTGACCAACTTTTCTGATACCACAGCACATTTTACTCCATAATGTTGTTTTTGGATTTCATTGCATCCTGACGAAATTAAGGATGTTGTGCCGGATGCTATCAAAGCAGCCGCAAGCTTTGGTACAGTGTTTTTCTTTTCTTGTGTTTGATACCTCATTTCAGCATCTATACACATCGACTCTCTGTGACTGTCCAAAATATTCAAATTTTGTCTCATCTGACCAAAATAGACACCCCCCAAATATTTCTGGCTTGTCACTCTGCATTTGGCACCTTCCAGTGTCACCGCTTTCAAGTGATTTCAGTGATTCCTGTGGATTTTATTTTCTTTAATGAGTACCAACATATGCTTGCACATAACAGACAACAACCAAGATCCAACATGTATCCATGGTAGAAAAAAAAAAAGCCAGATAATCGTACTCTAGAAAATCAAACTGAATTTCGTTACAAAGCACAACAAAAAGAAGCAAAAGGTCAATCCCACAGAGTTGCTTCTAGCTGAAAAGCTGCCTAGTAGTTTTTAATGTGGAGGTTTACACACTCCTAACCCTTATTCAGCCAGAAATAAGGCATATAGAGCATTGGGCAAAGCTTACCCTCTACAGCAGTCGCTGAGAGTCCGACCATGGTCCCAGGTTACAGAGAGGTTCATTCATACAAACAAGCCGATAGTATGAGAAATATTCCAGAGTCTGGGCCTGGCTGTGTTGGTGGAGGTCAGCTCCAGCCTGCCTGCCTGCTGCTGAAATCACAGTCCCTCCTCTCTCTTCCTCCCTCTGATCTGTTATCTCTACACTCCCTCCCTCCATCTGCCCACTTCTCTTTTCTTTTGGGGGGCAGGGGAGTTGCTGCTGCTGGTGTGTGTGTGTGTGTGTTCTTATTAGATCCCTGTCTGATCTAATCCGAAAGGATTGGGCAGCACCTGGGATCGTTTCGCATGCCCAATAACACTCCTGTAGTTTTTTTCTTTTCGGTTTTATTATTCTTTGCAATTTTCCCTTAGCCAGTGTTATTAATTGAAAGTACAGTAGCCATTTGACAGACGAACTTGGAAGATAAAATTCTGTTGCAAGTGATGAGTTTAACCGAGGTGGGGTTTTTTTTCTTTGCAAAAGTGAGGCAAAGAAAAGGAGTGGAGTCAGTTGAGGGGGAGGCAAGTTGGAACTTTTCAAAGTGGCTTAATTCTTGCCCTCAGGCTGTGACATGATGAAACACGCCTTCACTGACATCGGCACAAACGTGACAGTTATAAACCCTGCAGCACAAAACAATATATAACCTCAACAACCCCTTTCACAGAGCCATACTGTTATCCTAAAATGTTGCCAATTATACATTTTTCGGCAAAAGTCAAGAACTATCATGAGTGTTGGCCAGCCACAATACACAAATCTCCCGCGATCAAATGAGATCCAATATAGTGTGTAGGGAGTACAAGAATAATAATGTGCATTTGGTGGTGTGAAAGAGGTAGAAGTGCGCCGCATCATTCTAAGTCCGGCTTCGGAAGCAAAAGGTTAACAGAGCCCGCTTTGAAATGACTTTTTCCCCCCATTGGTGGAATATTAAATGCCAATTTAAGATCCAAGGCCCTGTGTACACATTACTCACCCATGGATAATGAGGCATCCAGAGAATTGAACAACCTTACAACTATAATTAAAAGAATGAATTAAATCATATTTCTTAGTATAAAAACGTCTGTTATTTCATCCCAAACACAATTTTAACACTGTGTTTAATGTGGCCCACCATGCTTGGTTGAGCTGGGTGTGTAGGAACTAGAGTCCTGACCTCAACCCCATAAACACACCTTTGGGATGAGCCAGACCTGTGATTTCGAGCCAGCAAAAAGATGTTATGGAATCCATCTGAATGGACAAAAAAAAAAAAATTCCTAAAGACGCACACGCTCAAATCTTGTACAACGTCCAGTAGAGTGTAACACTCAGTAAAATAACATAAAAGGTGTCTTGGCAATGCTTGGTTTAGCATTTTTGTCCTTTTCACCCATTGTTTCTAGAGCGTAACAACGGATTCAGCCTCAGAGGACCTTGACTGACCTTTGGTCCCGTTTTGGCAGATTAGTAGAGGGAGTCAGCCAATTCAGGCACACAAAGATCTCACAAAGAACAAAATGGGGGAATTTCAACTTGTGAGGGGAATTTCTCAAGGAAAGGCATATATGATAAAAATCCGTTGTAACTTTTTCACCTGTTTACAATTTTTATTTCTCCAAAGTCCCCTTAAATTATTCTTGTTGTGACAAATACCAGACACGCCCTTTAAGCCTGGTTATGGTATTTCAAAACACACTGGTGACCAAACGTGACCCCCTGAAGCCCGGAGTAAAGCTGTGAACTCACAAGATGATGGATGCCAGAGGAGGGACAGCAAAAGCAAACGAATCCATAAAACACAACTTTACCTTGAAGCCTAACTGGGCACGCACGTTGTCATGTTTTTGAGTCAAACCAGGCAACCCGGGAGTTCAGCCCACAATACCAAATACAAGTCTGACAGTCCAGAAGCATCTCCCTGGGAGAGCTGTATGTAATGAAAACTGCAGGGCTTTTTCTTGGAAGTCCATCCTCCTTCCTTATTGTCTTTGGACATGTTGGATAAACAAACATTCTCAAACCTGATCGGACATGAAAGTGCGCTGCAGGTCTAAGACTTTGGTCTGCGGGATGTGAACAACAAGAAAAGCTTACTTTCAAGAAAAGGGATAAATGTGGTCGCACATCATTTGAATCACAGCAGAAGTTAACATTTTTACCTTACTATCTTGTGAGGATTGCTCAAGTAACATCACAACCTAAGCTGGAGAATGGTAAAATTTCTGAAACACTGATCTGATAAGCGCTGCAGCCTGAAGGTGTGTGTGGCCCACATGCCGACAACGGTGGGGCGGACCGGACGGCCAGATGTTCTTGAGAGTATTTCAAATTGCACTATGTGAGCAGTGCCAACAATGCTTTGTTTCTCCAGCATGTGCCACCAGTCCACTCCCACCCTACTCTTCAAATTCCAGGCATTTCGCAAGAGTGACGGCTCTCATCTCATGTCTAGACGACATGTCTGGGCATTCATGGACTGCTCATACAGTCCATTCTGCAGCCTTAAACCCAATGTCTTTTTAAATATGTTTTATCCCAATCAAGCTGTTTGCCACTTGTAACGTGTGGCGGTGCGAGTTGAAGGGGTAGCTAGCCATAGACATGTGCTGTTGGATAGCCAAAGGGTCAAAGATTTGTAGATTTGTAGAAGCACTTATTTATTTCTATGAGCTCACTACAGTGAAACTCCTCTCCAACGAAATCATGATCATGTTTGCAGCAAGAAATTTTTCACAACAGGGGGCTTTTCACTGTAGCAAATTTGATCTCAGATGTAAACACACACACACACAAACATATGTGTACATGCACACATAAATGAATGTGTACTCTTTATTTTTATTCCAATAGTGCATAAGTATGAGCATACACTTATTTGACACTTCATATAGTCAGTGTAGAAAAAAAAGGGAAAGAAATTGGGAATTTACGATCAGGATTCACTTTCACTTACATCAATTTCTTGGATAATGTATTTTATTTTGCTTCCTCCATCTTTCATTTTGATCACTTTTACCCTCTCTTCCAGCGTCAGAGCTCTTCTTGTCTTAGCTGCTTGACATCCAAAGGTCCGTTTTGTAGCCATTTTAGCAATGCAACGTTCTTGCTGCGTCTGAAACTAACAATAACAAATACTTCCTGGACTACTGCGCATGTGTAAACCAGTGTGGTGGTTGCTGTTGCCGTTGCCGAACAAAGCGGTAGAGGTTGCTGTTGGATTACACTTCGTTGTAGTGAATCTCATCGCGAGGCAAGAGCAGAGAAAAATATTTCTTATAACGCAACAGGTCGTTTTTTTCGTTGTATGGGGGGCAGGAAAGTGGGAATGGTGTTAATGCATGAAGACTTTTTCACACTAGGGGGTATTTTCGCCCACTAGGGGGTATTTTGCCCATTTCGTTGTAGAGGAGTTTCACTGTACTCAGCTTTACCACACATTACTTGAGAGCACAGTGGTCTGAGTACACCAAACCGAGTGCATGGCAATGAGTGGAGGGAAAAGGTCAAGGAAAGAGAAGAGACCTACTGACATAACAAATTAGAGATACGTCACCATATGCAATGGTACTGTCCGAGCATAATGACCGTTACACAATACGCTGTAGGTCAGGAGTCACCAACCAGTATTGTAGGCTGATTGAACACTCTAAATTGTCCCGAGGTGTGAGTGTGAGCGCAGATGGTTGTTCGTCTGTGAGTGCCCTGCGATTGGCTGACAACCAGTTCAGGGTGTCCCCCGCCTCCTGCTCGAAGACGGCTGGGATAGGCTCAGACACACCCCGCAACTCTTGTGAGGATAAAGCGGATTGGAAAATGATACATTAGAGCTGTATGTCAGCAGATTTGCTGTTTGCAACACATTATCATTGGCCTATGTTTTCATTATGACTGATTGACAGCTGCATCTCACTTCCCTCTTAAAGATGTCAAATGAGCCTCCGGCGTTTCCATTCCACAGCAAGTAGATTATTACCACTCTGTTATTACAGTTCTAAGCTCAAGAAGAACAATTTGAGGGGCGGGTTTGCTTTTGGATGCATATGTGTGTTTGGATGTTGAAAACCTTGGGAAACTCAATTAATATATATTATATACTGTACATAGAAAATCATTTGTCCTGTCCACTGAAAAAAATTTTTTTCCCTGTGAGTGACTGGTCACTCCAAAAAAAATGATATGCAAAAAAAATAAATAAATAAATAGATGCTCTCAATTAATACCCTTTTTGGTGAAAAGATATCAGTACATAAAATACACAATAAATTAAAACAGATATAAATAAGGTTGTATAAATTGATTTTACAAAAACAGGACAGTCATTCCATTAAAACCTGTTTTTAAAAACCCAAAATGAATAGGATACAATACATATGATCCAAATTTCATCTTGATGGAAACATAAAAAGTCTCCATCTAACCCTTTGAACTACGGTTTAAATTTTGCAGAAGTTCAAACTCTGCCGACAGTGACCCTAATATTTGTATTTTCTAATGCGTGTAAAAGACAAGGATCGTGTGATTTCCATCCGACAAAGGAGACACAAAGATCCATTTTAAATCTTCAGGACTCTTTCAAAAATAGTGAATTCACTTTAATTCTTAATGCTGCCACCGGATGGTATGTGAAGGGCCCCCCGTGCTCCCTACAGAGATGGTCTTCCTCCCTCTGTTGATGACATCACATATCACCTCCGGCCTTCTGTTTCCTCTTCTGGTCAGCTGACGTGTATCCACTTTTACCGTACTGTCCCTAGTGACCCTCGATGCTTTTCAAGATAGGACTGAATGCTCTTGCTTCTACTGCTGTAATTCAACAAAGTGACAAAACAATAGAATGAACCACGAGAGCAACCCCCCTTTTTTGGGGTTTTTTTTTTTTGTGTGTGCAAAGAATTCCCATCCATGAGTAAACTGCAGTTATCTCCCACGACATTTTCCTGTAAGCTACCTTTATGAATAAGCGTATAGAAAGTAGGCTGTAACTTTTACAACTCTTAAACAAATTGCCAAACAAGCAGGAGGGATGCAGCTTGTGATGTCAACATGTGGAACATGTTTGGAGAAGTCGGAAGGATGTACTAATTAATGAGGGAAAGGAGGAAAGCATGTTCTTTCCACTGTTTTTATTACACTCAGGAAGATGCTTCGGGTTATTATAAAAATAGAGCAATGGTCTCACGCTGATTAGAATAAAAGCAAGACGAGCTTGTGAAACTGCGCCATTTATAATTTTAACCTGAAATGATTTGAAAACTGAGCCTCGACGGACTGTTTCATCTAAAGATCGCAAATGAGCCTCTGGCATTTACATTCCACAGCGCAGCACATTGACACCACTGTGGTATCCTAGTTCTTACGTCTCGAAAGAATAACTGGTTTGGATGGAAGTGGTTGCATTTGGCATTGGATGCAAAACACACACGCACACACATATTTACATTATGTGTCAGTATTCGTATTCAGTCTAAAAAAACGGTGGCATGGGTGCATCCCTCGTTTCCGTGGTGATGAAAAAGGGTTTCTGCACATACCCGGTGAAGCATTAAGTGCCCTATGAAGGGAGTACTGAGGCTTTGATGTTGACATTTGGTTCGGACCTGTGGCTTCATGCTCCCTGACCAACGTAGGAAGCGGCAGTGACAGTGGTGAGCGGCTCGCTGGGGAGTGATAAAAGTCAGGGCGTCAGATCAATGAATGCTTCGAGAATGGTTGCTCATTAACACAGTTATGAGATCGCTGCCTCAAGTCAAAAGTATCTCCCATTTTGTGACAGTTGAGTGGCAAGCCAAAATACACTCAAAGCACAGTACTAGAAGGCCTTTATGCTTTGAGTCTTGGGGAGATGAGGAATTAGAATTGATAAATAAGAACTGTCCCAATAGTTGATATGTTCCATCCAAATGGATAACTGCAGTGGACAGGAAATAATCAATACGAGAGAGCTTGTAATGCTTGGACACACAGCAGCAATGTTTCCCATTGTTTGCTAAGTGACAGTGTTCCCTCCACTAACTCCACATCAAACGCTTCTATCCTAAATGTCCGCTGTTATCCATGAGTTCCTCCAAATCCTATCTAATCTTTGTTAATAGTTTACGTACATGACCTTCAAATGCCCTTGAAAAGAACTCACTGGGGACTTTCCCCGATTTTTCCAAATGCTTTTTTGATGCACTAGCCCATGACAGATACTGAACATAGACAAATGGGCATTGGCTTGTCAAGAAATGGTTGGAGGTCAAAGGTCGCTGACGAGGAAAGGATGCGTCTGGAAAAGCTCCTCTGCCATTCTCTTTTTTTTTTTTCATCTCTTTCTGTGTGATTAATTCATGTCTGAGATGACACTGAGGGCCTGACTCAGCCTGCTGCCACACAAAGACCCTACAGTGCACTCGATCTTATTCAGTGCACAGTCCAATGAGCTCACCGCAACGCTATGTTTGCCTCACACTAAAGTATTCACTGAGAAAGATGCAAGTGGAGTCACTGTATTGTACCACACATCTCTTTACGGGGGGCTTTCGTATAATTGTACCTTGAAGGGTTTACTGGAAGCCAAAAATATAAGCATTAAGGTGAGGCTCAATAAAACACATTTGGGTATCCAGTTCCTTGCTCAAGGGCACTCTGTTGATGTTTAGGAAGCAGGTAAAGCCTATACACATCAAAATAGATAAATAAACTAGATAGGAGATTCCCTCTCAGTATATCCTGTAAGTTGTTATTGTAGCTGGGCTTCCTCCCTTTCTGAGAATAACATTCAATACAGTTGTTATCCCCTGACACAGCGGTGTCTACATGAACGTTTGAATAAAATGTAACTCAGAGATGATCTTTGAATGCCTGTGAAGTTCAAATTGTGGAAGTAGACCAGTCGAGTCTAACTGCCACCAAGCATGATGCCACACGAGAATTTTTTTATGAAATCCAGTGAAATGTACGTGAGCATATTAAAAGGTAGAGCGTGTAGAATTTTTCCGCCTACTGCTCGAAGACAGCTGGGATAGGCTCCAGCGCGCCCCGCGACCCTTGTGAGGATAAAGCGGATTAGAAAATGGTTGGATACTGTTGATAGATGTGTATAATTTAGTGCCATCTACCGGTGAACTAAGAGAATGCAATGACCTAAACTCAAAGTGTGTGCATTTTGAAGCACGTGCAGCAGGGGTGTAGTGGGCGTGGTACGCCGTCCACCCACTTCTCCCGACGCCACATTCAATTTTTATTTCGGTTTTAGCCCTGCACTGTCTGCGGGTTATTGAAATGTTTGTTGATCATTGTTCTAATGCGAGTTATGCTTAATAACGTTGGCCTGTGATTATTTTGGAGTAGTGAAACATTAAATTTAACGTTAGTTCAACTGGTGTTGTAGCCTATGATTGATGTTCTGTATGTATATATAGAACATCCCAGAATCGCGTACACCTACTTAAAAAATCCCCACTACACCACTGACGTGCAGTCCAGTGTCTGAGAGAGACGGCACTTGGCAAGCCTCCAATCCATTTCTTCAGCAAAAGTGCAAGTAAAATGTCATCCCAAATGACTTCTAAAATTCCCTCAAGTGATGAACTAAGCGCATGGCATTTGTTACACCTGCTGTAGTCATCATGTTATAAAGGAACTACATTCGCTGACGTTTGACTCCTTCGGCTAAGCCTCCTATAGAGGAGGCACGCCCTATGTTATATAATTAGCTATGACATCACCTAAATTTACATTAAACAATAATAATAATAAAAATAAGAATAAATTAAACAGATGTGGTCGAACAGATTTTTTTCCTATTGTCATTCGAGGGACTTCATTAAAAGATTGGAATTTACCAAAAACAAAACCAACAAGCTGAAGGTTTTCGATGGTGAATGTTTCCATCATCATTCTTATGGGAGAAAGTGTTTTGAAATACAATCAAATCTGAGGTTTCACTGTACTTGCAGAATCCTGAACAGTGTGTTGTTTGGCAGACGGTGCGTAGTAAAGCAAAGTGTTTTACGATGCACACCGGGGAAGAGATGCCAAAAGGTCAAACAAAAAGAAACCGAAGGGTACATTGATATGAAGCATAGGATGACTTTCTACTGTTGCGGCGAAGGCTCCTCTTTCCTTGTCCTCTGCTGCAAAATCGGACTCAGAACAATGACCGTGTTGAATTTTGTGACAAACACAAGCACTTTGTTTTGTGCAACTGGAGTCAACTCCCAATACGGAGTAGCATTGCTTGCATGCAAGCATACTGGGGTCGCAAGCACGGTGACGACAGCAGGGTGCATAATCACGCTGCTGATATCATGAGCATACAGCTTTGTGTCACCAGAAATGGCCTGTCAATCATTTTGAACAAATACTCATTTGCATCGAGGGAGCGGGTAGTCATTATGTTTGCAGGGGCTGTATATTCATGCACCATTATCGCACAGTCTATTTAGTCCACAATTTCTTCCATATGCTTCCATGCAGCTTGACAATGGCCTCGATTCATCATGGCTGCTGAGCTACAAAACACACATCTCAACCACCGCAGAGCCTTTGTTTCTCTATAGGGACAGCCGCTCCTCTTTCTCACCCACCTGATGCTCCACTTCTCAGACTGCATCCGTATGACTACAGGAACCAAAACTTTATGACAAAGGCCCTCCAGATGTATTCCATTCAAGGATACATTTACAATAATCTAATGGTGACTCCAAAAACATATATATATATATATATATATTTTACTTATACTTTAGCAGATTGGATAGAAACTAAAACGCAAATAGTTAGGCAATAACACAAAACATTGTCTAAGGGAAAAGAAACGTTAAAACCTTTCCGTAATGGTCTGCTGAGTGCAAGTGTCCATAAAATATCTTTCTTTAATCGGTATTGTATGTTAGAGTCTTGTAATGAGTCTTTATGGCTTTGCAAGAGTAAAACTATCCCTTGCCATTGTGTGTAGTATGCAAGGTGTTTAAATTATGGTGAATTGTACTGAATTGTGTGTACAATTTGGAGTTCAATCAAAAATTTCTGGAAATGTCTGCTTCAGAAGTAGCTGTGTGGTGTCATGTAACGTCAGCATATCTTGTGTGGCTTCAGCACAGCAGTACTGCTAAGGGTTGACATTTTGTTACATGCAAATCTTTGCAGTCCACGGATGTGTGTGCCCGCGACCCTCGTGAGGATAAACCGTTTAAAAAATGGATGGATCCATGGATTTGAGTGTGGAGGGCCCCGTGACTGGGTTTGCCTCGGGCCCCCAAATGATGACAACGCCCACCGGGTAGGGCTCAGCTTTACATGTGAAATGAAAAAGAATGATGCACCTCACCTTAGATCAAAGCTCACATAGGAGGGGTAAGTGGGCTGCTCTGAGTCCAGTAACAATGGTTTACAGTATAGGGGGAAATCGTGCTCCTCCTCCCAGTAAACACTCATGAGCCAATTACATATTTTGTATTTTTGTCTGTGTCAACACAAAGCACAATGGATAGATAGATAGATAGATAGATAGATAGATAGATAGATAGATAGATAGATAGATAGATAGATAGATAGATAGATAGATAAAATTTTAAAAAACACTGGCGGTGAAGATCTGATATCAATCTCATATTTCACATGACTTTCATATTTCACATTAGTAAAGTAAACCAAGAACCGCATGGAACATGTTCATGTCTGTTGTTGCTTCGCCGCACACGCCCACTTGACAAAGTCGACACGTTAAAAATATCAATTTGAACTCACATTTAGTGCCGTTTGAAGTCATCCCGCAGCTGAGGATGCCATCCATATAAGAATTCGTGCACTTTCACGGCGATGTAGTGGACGAGCTTCAATCTTGTGTGGAATAAAGACGCTCCATTTGGACCGCTTTCTGCAGGAACTTTGGGGAGGCCGCTTTCTGCTCCCCCTGGTCCTAGCACCTGCTACATTCTATCCTCAAATAAATTACGTTACCGGAAGTCAAAGCTTGTCTACAAATTCAGATACTACCGAGATACTCTACAATCAGTCAAAAATGACCGGACAGGCAATTTGTAGATGACGCTGTGGTTGCCGACGCCGCCATCAAACACATAACACAGGCGGTTATGCAATCTTAACCTGCATACACTTTGTTGTTTGAAGCTGTTATAGATGATAGAGGAGCGAATCAAAGTGTCCTTTTCACCAGTGGATCAAAGACAACATGCTGAAAATGTGCACACGTCTGCTACAAGCTAAGTTTGAAAGCAACAAAAAGCTGTAGTGTCCATTAATGAAAAATAGATTGGCTCTCATCTCCTGTCCCATGTAAATCCGCTTCAATTCCAAGCCGCGACACCCAGTTCCACATACGCATTGGCGCTCTGCGCCGACGCTCCTTTCTTCTCATCGTTGACTTTCTTCACTGTCAGGATGTAAATTATGTCATGTTTTTTTGTCATCTGATTCATCGATAAATTGACAAATTAACTGACAGATGAATCGATTTTTAAAATAATAATTAGTTGCAGCCCTAATTTAATGGGATAAATGAACACAAAATAATGTGTTTTCAAGTACAGGTAAATGTAGATATATTTATTTTATTTTACTGATATCCAACTGATGAACCGGTTTAAGAGTTAAGAGGAAAAAAATATATAATATAATTTTAATGAACCAATTAGAGAAAAAATGGCTGAATAGAACAAATCATACAAGAGATTTTGATAAAGTAAATCAGCAGGCCAGATTAATGAATGGGGCAGACCGCATGTGATTTTTTTGGCTAGACAAAATTATTATGTCAATTTTTTTTTTTACGTTGCTTCATGTGAACTAATAAATTATTATGTCATTATATTTTGCATTTTTTACGTTGCTCACAGTCAGATGTCGATCCACTACATAATGGATTATATGTAATCGAAATATTGGCTAAAATTATATTTTGCATATTTAAAGTAGGCCACCTTAATTTACCACGCAATGCTCAACACCACAGGCAGTGCCTCCTTTCAAGGTGCCCTTGCAACGTTTATGCTCAAATGTCTCATTTGATTTTTAAAATGGACTGACAGGCCAGATCGCACAAACCCTAACCGTCAAATTGCAGTCGTTCTAATGAATTTAATCGGAATGAATTAACCACTTATTTAATTCAAAATAAAAATGTGAAAGCCTGGTAGGTTGATTTCAAAACACAAAACAGTACTTACCAAATATTCTGCTATATATGTCAAAATACATTGTACACAAAGAGAGAGACAGAGAGTGTAAGTTTAATTTTAGTAACAAAATCCAAAATAACAGTGTTCAAAGGAAAAATGTCAACAACCCAGAATTTTAAGCAACATGGGAGAAATCCTTGCTCAGCATTTTTTTTTAAATAGCGATCATAACCCCTGTATAGCTACAAAATTATTGGATATTCCTTTTATATCTGTTTGGGTGGTCGCTGTCTGCAACGCTCTAGTGCAATTAACTCCAAAACAAATGGAAATATAACATGGTGTCGGTGGCTTGTCTTCTGTTATCGGTGAAATGTATCGCACGTTCTCAAATGTAACTCATGCAACCTTGACATCGGTGTCCTGCAAATCTCCATTTGCTCACCTTGGTTTTTCAAATTTACTATAAGTCAAATACGTTTGAAAGTGCTTTCCACTGCTCGTTGTTTCTTATTATTAGTCAGTACAAAGCAACACCGTATTTTTAAGTCAAAGTGCAAAATCTGGGGGAAGAAGTGATGAGAATGCAAAAAAAACAAACAAACAAACAAAACCAAAGCAAACATCCTAATTCTCATCCATCATCATCGTGTATCCTTTGCACTAATAAAGTGACAAAATTGAAATACTTCAACTACATTCTACTTATTCAGATTGCTGGTGCTGCACACTCATAAAATATATGTAAAAAGCGTAACAAATAAGGCAAAGCCAAAATTCTCCTCACGGTGTCAACGTTGGGCAACCGATGTATTTATTTATTTACTTATTTTGATTTCTCATGGTGTGGACGTGCCTTCCTCAGTCCTTTCGCAATAAAGAAAAGCACAAGATGGCATCTCCACTTCCCAGTCTGTATTGCTTACAGATCACTCCAGCGCGTGAACACACGAGCACTGTTCCTGTGCAGACAGGTCTCTGAATCACACGAGTCAGTGCTGGTGTGGCCACAACTTGGTTGATTGCTCGACGAGATCTAGAACAGGTTCTCAGCCATGGCAGTGAAACGGTGTAGAAATCTCCGTAGTTGATCAGTTCCTCTCGAGATGTATGGCAGCATTTAACGGACGTCCACGCTCTATTAAAAGAGTCGGGCCTGTTTCTTGAGCTCATTCCTCTTCCATAAAGCCAACCTGTCGAAATCCTCGATGGTCATGCCAAATACTTGGACAAACTCCTCTGGGGACAGGTGACGCTGGGAGAAAGAGGGGGAAATCACTTTCACCAATGTCATAATTTCAATTTCTTCTGTAAAATTTTGACATGATCCTTTCGATCTGGATAAGCAACAGTTGAGTGACACAGTAAAATGCTAAAAGTCCAATGCTTCTGTCTAGAGCTGAAATGGAACTTTGAACAGTGGCAGTAAGTATGAAGCAAAGTGGCTCGTGTTTCTGTCCTGGCTGCTCAGTACCACATGGCTAATTCAACAGCAACAAGAAAGAGTCCAGAATGTATTTCGAGAGCTGAAATGTTGATGCTTCATTCCTCCCTCGCAAACCTGCATGTTCATCACTTTACTTGTCGCAGAGTTGTTCTTGTTTATTTCTAGCATTATTATGAATTAGTAATCAGTTAACTTGGTTCCACACGAGTAGGAGCACAATTCACCTCCAGCCTGGCTCTCTCCACATCTTTGGGAAGCCTGTTCCTCCCTCTGGTGGTAACAATGAGCGCTTCATAGGGGTAAATCTGCAATCCAAATGGGCCTCTCTTACCTTCATGAACACTTTGATGATTCCAAACAGCTCAACAGACTCGAGTGTCAAACCCTTACCTTGTAATCCGCTGTAATTCAAAGGGCAAATAGTTAAACCAGTGCAATGGAGCACGCTTTTACCATTAATTAAAATCAATAAGATTAAAATGCTTTAAATAAATTTCCATGTACCTCGGCTTCCCCAGTTGACTTCGTTGTTACTGTCGTACTGGTACTGGTAGCAGTCGGCACTCTGAGGCTGCAGGTGGTTCAAAGTAAAACAGAGTCCGTCATGCAAGTGGAGACAACAAAATACGCACACGTTTGTGATTGTGAAGTCGCAAAATGTGAGAAAGTTACAGAGGCATGCATGCTTTTTAAAGGCTCTGTACTACATACAAGTACCAAACATTCTCAGGAAAACGCTTTGTTGAATTCACTTGCGTCTCACCCGTTGTATGCCATTGCGTCCATAACCCGGAAGTGACGCAGACTTGCACACATAATCTAAAATAAAAACATGTATTAGTGCAGTGCAATGTCATTTTTCTGGGTTTGAGTTTGTCACGTCGATAGAAATGTAGCATCAGTGACTAACCACTGCCACAAGATGGCGCTCACCTCTAACAAACATTTGATGGCGGTGGTCGCAGTAGTGCTGTGCAGTATTTGTGTATGAAATCCCACCATTTCCACGTCGCAATTTTACACTTTATAACATTCACTATTCGAACGAATGTGAAACTTATATAGTGCTGTGTGTCCATGTACCTAAAATTGAAAAAAAATCCACTCACCACCGTCAGTGCTGTATTGAGATCGCGGAGCTGTGAAAGACAAACAGTCACATCATTAAAACGTTTTAACCGCACCAGTAAAAACGAAATAATATTTTCAGGGCAATGAAATATTCAAAACCTTATGATTTTTTTTTTTTAATTCATGCTTGGGAGGATCACACTGAATCACAGGTGCGTTATAAAGAAAGAGGCCCAGTTAGGAGAGGAATCAAACGCAGACATTTGAATCGCTCAATATGGTTTCAGGTCTTTGTTGCCTTCGAGCGAGAACCAACAGAGTGCTATTCACTTGTGTCCCCTCCCATTTGAGAAAGGGTTTTAATGAGAGATCTTACCGCTCATAAATAAACCAGGATATGGGACACCAGCTGTGCACAGGAGAGCGAGGGAGTTTTCATACACACATGAATGGATGGATGCTTGCATGCACACACGAAGCCATGAAGAATAGCGTGTAGAGAAGACGCCGGACGAGGAAGAAGTAGGAGGAGGATGAGACGTAAGATCGAAGTGCAGTACAGTAGCATGCAAAGGGGGAGATGACGAAAGCGATGGTGCATGCAAGTGAAAAGAAGCGCTCGGGAAAAAAAGGGGATGGGGTGAAGGCAAGCTACAGTGTGAATGTCAGAGGCTAAAATAACAGCCTCAACTGGTGCAGGGCAATTTGGAAAAAGTCTACTATCACGATATTCTCAGTTATTCCAAAAAAAAAAAAAAAGACAAAGCATACTACTACTACTGCTAATCTTTTCTCATTTTATTTTGTGACCTTGGACCTGCACCAAGAGAGAACTGCATCCAATAGCTCTGCCACATGAAATTATCAAATGTAAACAGAAGCAAAGTAGCCAACACATTTTTTGCACAAATGCAGCTATCTATCCAAATAAGAGGCATAAAACTTAATAATAATAATAATAATAGCAATGAAAATATTTTTACAAAGCCGTTTCAAGTTTCTGATATCTGTTGCCTGATATCTTTTTGGACTCGCATTTTTAGGGTCTCTATGTGCTCTTTTGGTCTTGGTTTGTCAACCTTTGGTATTGGTTTGTTAACTTTCTTGAGGCATAGTTTGCATACGACCATTTCCTGCTCCGTACTTCTGTTGTCGCGACTTCAGGAAAGGGGGTTCATAAGGGAACGGGGTCCTCGCTTACATCCATTAATGGTGTAAGTCGTGGCGTTGTAGCCTGTAGTGTTGAGGGTTTCCTTGCTCCCGCTCCGAGAATTCCTTGCACTGCCCCAGGGGTCGTTGTCATAGGAACCAGATCTGGCTTTCATCTCCTCCTTTAGGATCATCCTCCCTATGCCACTCCCAACCTGAGAAAGAGGAATTTGATGTGCAGAGCACAAGTCGTGTGAGAGGAACAAACAAGGAGGATCGTTGAGGTACCATAACCTACGATATGCATTATTGATGGTGTTTCTGACACTATGTTGAAGCAGAGGGTGGGGAGGAGGAGGGGGTAATGAAGCGCTTACTCTTTGAAGACTGTGACTCCAACTCTCTTCATCTCCCCCTGTTGAGAACCGTCTCCGTGGTACCCGATAGGCTGAGCAGCAGTAAAGATAAAAGACATTCCCTTCTGAGTGAAAAGGAACTCAGGTATACTGTCAAGACTTGGGTCCAGTGTAAGCCGTAAACCATTTGGAGTGAAACGAGTCTTCCATACCTCTGGGGGAGCTGCCGTATGGGTAGTAGTCACACTCCAACTGGGTGTATGGCTCAGGAGAATAGGTGGAGAGTTGGGAGGATGTTAGGATATCCTCACTGGTCCTACTTTTGGTTGCTGCGTTTAGATGATTGTCTGTGAAAAAAGGAGACATTTGGGAACGAGAAGGAATACAGGCAAAGGAAAAAAAAATCATATATAAGTGATCATACACCAATCAAATAGGACATTTTGGTCTGTCAAATGTTTAAAAAGCTGCCAGGATGAATTAGTGAGTTTGGCCAGCCCAAATTTGTCATCTGCAATTTGCTTGCTACTCTGCTTTTGCCGCTTTAAATATTCACAAAGGCTGCTGATAAACGGGACTGTTGGCAATGCAGCCAGAAAACCAGAATGAAAAGAGATGTGTCACCGTGTTTTTTTGTGTGGTTTTTTTGCCGAGACGAACAGGATTTCTACTAAATTAATTATCCTCTGATTCATACCGGAAAATTCCCTTTCAGCTTCACAATATATGAGATGTATGTGTGTACGGCTTCCAAAAATGGGTTCCATATTAGCGACAAAGGCATTACGTGGCCTTATCTTTGCTCATAGTCACACCTGCCCGAGGAGTGAATTGTCAGCACCTGTAGACGGGCTCCTTAACACAGGGGACCGCAGTGAAATACACAAAATAAATGAGCTGTGTCCTAGTTTAGATGCTGAACTTTTGAGGACACAAACTAGGGAGGCAACGCCACACATCCAAAAACTGCGTCCACCACGTTTTAAAAGAGACAGTCAAGATTTGGCTAGAATACCTGGTTGTATCACATCTCAAGGTTGAACCAATCTGCCTAACTGCACCACTTAGGCCGGGGGTCGGCAACACACGGCTCCAGAGCCGCATGCGGCTCTTTAGCGACATGCAGTGGCTCACTGGAGCTTTATAAAAAATGTTTGAAAATAGAAAAAGATTTTGATAGAAGGCTAATATAGCTCAAATAGATATAGGTGCATGTTGCATCTCCGAAAAAGGAGAGCTGTGGTGTTCGTTTTTTAAAACGTACACTTTATTTATGCTTTTAACAGTCTCGACAAACACAGACACGTCTGCGTCCGTCCGTCTCCATGCCTTCTCTCTTCTCGTTCAACTCGAGAGGCGTTCAAAGACAGCCTCCGAAAAACGGAAATTAATGATACTGTAGCCTCACTGACACTAAGAAAAGCGAAAATAATGCACCAAAACAAAAAAATCAAGCGAGGAAATTACAAAATAAATTCGATGGGGGCGTTTGTGAACACACAACAAAGGAATGAATAACATAAACAATTCTGAGACAGTCCAGCCTCCTACATACTTACAGCATGTGTTTCTTTCATTGTAAGTTTTATAGAAGGCTTTTATTTTTTTGCGGCTCCAGACATATTTGGTTTTTTTTGTCCTATGTGGCTCTTTCAACATTTTGGGTTGCCGACCCCTGACTTAGGCTCACATGTCTATGTCAAAATAAAACACGCCATGGATTTGATATTGCTCAGGGTTGCACAAACAGTTCTTAATAAAGTGCCCTCTGAGACTACATTTGGTAACATGGTTGCAATTGTTTTTTTTCCCCTTCCAACTGCAGAATTCTCATGAACCCTAAAGCCACACAATAATGCTTCCATCTGAGCCAGGCTTCTTTCAAATAAAATGTCAGATACCTGCCAATGTGGCACTTGAAATGTAAATAACGGAATGGCAATTGAATTTGGGTGCTCAGGCTTTCAATGTACCGTGTGCATTTCAGAAAATAGCCTAACACAGGATGCTTAAGATACGTGGAGTTTCCTTGGAAGGAAAACAAGCTCATGAAAATCACAAAAATGTTCATTTCTCCTTCACAGCCCCATTCACTTTTCGACATCGTTCGAGGGGATCGACGTTTGAGCCAACTGCAAGAAAATAGGCTCTTTTAACCCGAGTCCCGTAAGGGCCCAGCCTGAGGCGGGCTGTCGTTTCATGAATGTGAAGCAATCACATTGATTGTCACTCTGCACAAAAGCACAGTCAATGGAAGTCAATGGGCTTGACATGCAGTGTAATGTCACATGGATCGTTCCTCGCTCTGTTAGCCAGTAACCACGCCGGCCCTGATCCATGATGCATTGAATTCCAATCCGGACAATGCATGACACCGGTGACGGACATTGTTATCTTTGAGACACACGCTTTCCACTTGCCTCACACCACATACAGATGTACACAAGTACGTTCACAGCAAAGTTGTGTAGGCTGTACAGTGCTGACATGGCGTTCCCAAAACGAGAAGAGAGACACAGACATGAATAGAATCTACGGACTGACTGAGTGGAACAGCGAGTACGAGAGAGATTACTTACAGTGGCAAGGTCACCGGGTTAAATGGAGCAGGAATGTGGAGGGGAGTGAAAAAATGTGATTGGATGCAAGAAAAAAAGAGGTGAAAAGAAAAAGGAAATGTTACTGGAGCACCCCTGTGGGAGATGTGACACACTAACCACGCATATAGGGGCATATTCTCCCACTTGCCCTAGTCAGAAAAGGCGTGCCGATGCGCACTGTTTCAGCTGCTTAAGTGTGTCACTTACGCATCTTCATAAATGTACACACGCGATGTGAGTGTGTGCATTCTCCCGTAGACGCGTCTCTTGCCTTCCGCGCTCTAAAGGTTGTACTAAGGTCTCGCACCTCTCGAAAGCAAAAAATCACCTTACATGTTTTGAGTCATTTGACAGCCACTGACAACGAGTGAGACTGTCACTCGACGAATCGACTCATTTGTGCTGACGTGCGGACCGGGCTGGGGGCGCACCTGTCGCATATACGCTCACTGACTGCCCAACAGCCCTACGACATGGCAGTGACGGCCAAATGTTGCCATTGTATCATATTAAATGGTGAATAAAACGGAGGCGTGCCAGTGGACTTTGAGGAACATTTCTAAATGCTGATGGGACTTGAAGTTGAAGTGCCGGTCACAAATAAAGACAGTCATCGTAATAACGGGCCGTAAATTTACAGATTTTGGGTGTATTTGATCCCTGTGCAACATTTCCTCAGTTTTGCACCATAAGCACGGTATCCTGATTCATCCATCCATCCATTTTCTGAACCGCTTTATCCTCACTAGGGTCGCGGGGGGTGCTGGAGCCTATCCCAGCTGTCTTCAGGCAGTAGGCGGGGGACACCCTGAACTGGTTGCCAGCCAATCACAGGGGGTATTCTGATTGAATTCTGAAATTGCTTGTATTGGATAAAATAGAACTTTATGTAATTCTCCACAAAAAAAACTCCACAATCCGAAAAGTAGGGACACGCTGAGGACTTCTCCAAATCACGACTCTTTGTGGTTGCGCATATATTTCCAGGTTACGTATGGTAGATTTGTTCAAAGCTACAGACGGGAGAATCGCTGCATTTTTAAAGTTTCGAAAGTCGCGTAAGGGATAAGAGCGCACGCGAGAATATGCCCCATCGTGAATAACACCAAAAGATATTTCCGTAGGCCATAAATAGCTCTAGCCTGCAGAAACTGACAGATATGAAATAAAATAAGCATGTTTATTAAGTAGTACATAACGGGCCTATAATCCCCAGCCATGCAACTCTTCGGAATTTGGTCTCACATCACTTTTTCACATTTCGTTTCAGTTAAGTTGGGTTTCATTGATTGAAGATTCTCATGAGTGCATGGATAGATTACAGCCTGTAATGTAATTAGCATAATTTTCACGGACAGACGTGTTGGTACACAGGTTGACAAAATTCACAAAAAGCTAACATGCACAAAAAACACAAAACTAAAATCAAGGCCACTTGCTAAACGACTGTGCTTATGTCATATAACCGTGGATTCAGAACATGGTCAACTAAAAAAAAAAAAAAAAAACAGCAAATATAGCAGCCTGTGTTTGGAGACCAAGTCTTAAAATACAGAAGCTAATACAGCAGCTTCCAGTGGATGGCTGCCAAATAGTCATCAACCTTCTCTGTAGAATCCTAATAATATCTGTACTGATTAAATACTTTCGATTATAATCGTGTTTGTTGTATGCATGTTCTAAACATGTGATATGCTGTTTCCCCGCACATTAAAAAGGGTGATAGCTGAGCAGAGTTGACTTCCTCTGGCAAAATCTTCAAGATCTCGCCACTGATCAATGAAGCAAGTCAAGTGCAAATTTCCCCAATGTGGGACGAATAAAGGTTATCTTAAGTGCTGTTAGTGGTTGCTAGCAAGGCTTTTTTTTGTTATTGCTGTAGTTAAACTAACAATTGGAACATCAATACTAATCCATAGCTGGTCCTAAGGGGATGTTGAAAGACACTGACAGAGCAGTAATGACATCGTTGTCAAAGCACAGCATGACTACACTGACAGGAGGACAGGCAGGCTAAGGCGGGGCTAACTGCACGGTACCCGTTCTCTTATAGATGGGAGGCTTCCTGTAGATGTTGGGCTCCCCTGAGGCTGAGGAGAGAAAGAGGAGATGGAAAATTGAAACGCAGTGCCATAAAAGAGGTAAGGCTAGAGGTCGTGAGTTGCTTTTGGAACAATGGGATGAAGAGAAGAAGAGAGGCTGTGAAGGAAGATAAAATAAGGTCAAGTACGCCGTATGAAAGGAAGGATAGGCCGAAAGGGATTATGTTTGTGGAAGAACAAGACTTTGTGACATACAGTGTTGTTCACATCTTGTCACTCCCGAGGAACGTGATCGTATTCCTCTGAGTGATTAGTGGATTGGTGGTGAGGAGTCCTACCTGGTACGTGAAAATGTTTTGGGGGCTGGATGACGGTCGGTGTGCTGGACCGTCCCTCTTGGCCGTAGTACGGTGAGCTCCTTCCACTCTCAGGTCCTACAGCCAATCACAGTAAAGAAAGCTGGATAAGAGCCCCCCCACACCAAAATATCACTCAAGTACTGAATCGCAGTTTAAAAAGCTTGTAAGAATCAAAATGTAACAAATTAATATCACATCAAATTATATACAGAACAGTTTTTGAGAAATTGACAAATAAATCCCATTCATGCAGGATGGTGCGCTAGTTGTTAGCATGTCATGCCGGACCTCAGCATCAAAGGATTGAATGCACATTTTGCTTTTTGTGAGGCTTACTATGGCTTTCTGCGACACAATAAAATGTTTTGCAAGATGGAGACGGGAGAAAGGCATCATGTGAGTACAGTTTTATTGGTTTCTAATTTTCAAAGGGGCCATATCATGCTAAATCAACTTTTTGGAGCTTTTGGCCATGCTAAAATGCTAATTCCTCCCTCCCAAGAACACCCTCAAAGTTTCCCTCCATTCACGCATCACGGCGCATTCCCTCTCAATCCTCCACTCTCAGCACCAATTTCTCCCATCCAAGAAAACGACCGGGTCCTCACTTTTGTACATAACAAAGTGAGGAGCCACCCCCTGCAAGCAACGGAGTTGAGGACAAGTGCGCCCAGTCTGCCTGGTGACAAATTATTACCACAACCACCAGTGAAGAAACCACGGAACTCATAATCATAAACATAATAAAAATCATCTTTCTTGGCCAAATATGTCGAACACACAAGGAATGTGTCTCGGTAGTACAGGTGACACTAAATATTGCAATAACAAGGAACTATGAAAAACAAAGACATGACATCAACGTATCTAAAGACTTTCCGTAATGTAAGGGTACCATTGTGGAGCAGTACCACCCAATGACAGCTGTGCAGAGTCATCGAGCAGAGATAAAGTGATCAGTGGTGCAATACAATACGATGATGGTTCTGCAGTTGGTGCAGATAATCGGTGCGCAGTTTTTTTAAGTGACTGGTTGCATAACTTTGTAGGACAACTTTGGGTGTGCAATTATTCAATAAGGCCCCTCAGGGCTAAGAGCAGAATATAGTCAAAGATGCTATGACATAAGTGCCATGTCAGAGCCAACAAGGGTCTTGTTCACTAGAAAATTCTCCTCCCAATAATATGGAAACATTTTTGTTTATATCACTTGACTAGCAATTTTCTGAAATGCTCACCAGGATAACCAAAGTGCTGCGGAGAGCGAGGCATGATGGGTGACATGCCTTGACGACTGTAGTTTGGGGTGTCAATGTAACCTGGACTGGAGCATCGCCTCTGCTTCATGTCCAGGCAGTCATAGTCCTTGACACGTGAGAGGTGGAAAGATTGAGACAAACAGCAGTGGTTTCAACTGATCTTAAGTGCTCTTGCCAAAACAGTGTGAAGGGGAATGCTTACCTGAGAATAGGGAGATAGTGTCCCAAGTGACTGCAGAATCAAACAAGGCAGACATGTTATTTCAAAGTAGCAATTCATCAAAATAAGAAAATACAGATTCTGTATGTACAGTTGTGCTGCCCCTTGGCAAGTGTCCATATATCAGAAAAATCAGAACCAAGCAGCTTTTGGAGCCCAACTGAGATGAGTCAATTCCAACAGTGCGAACATGAAGTTTCATTTAAATACATCCTCAAGTGGTCCTACCGCAATTTGCAATTGCTGGTTTCATTGATTTATTCATTGATGGTATTATGCAATGAAACACTTTGGGGTTTTATCTTCCCCCACAATTTTGCTGCTGTAGACTGTAAAGGTTATCTTATCTTATTTCATCTATCCCTAATAAAAATGCAGTGTGCAAAGAGATATGCATTTCTACTGGGGTGTCTGTCTGAAAAAAAAAAAAAAGAAAAATTCTTCTTAAATTGCAGACCAGTGCCACATTTGGCCTGGAGTGTGCAGCAGTTGTACCTCCCCATAGCTGTATGTCATGTCTAGCCTGTCATCAGAGGTGTATCTCTGGTAGGGCTGGTATGAGGAGCATATCAGGTCTGGCTGCTGGACTTCATATATGGCCTTGATCTTTGGGAGGGCAGCTAGGTCCTTATAATCTAGAAACTTCGCCAATCTGGCCTGGAGAGAGGACAAACACACACACAACCACCAACACAAACACAACAGCAACCACATGAACGGCACCCAGAAACATCGTGTGGGAAGTCCACTAGCGATGGCAAACAGAACATGCGACCAAGCAGACACACGAACACTTTGCCCAAGCACGTGTATGAATGCGTGTGCGGCGCGAACATCTGAAGTGTCTTGACAGTCGTTGACCTTCAGGAGGAAAGACAGATCAAGAGAGGGAGGGGGAGGGGAAACAGCATGGAAGGCACATGTGCTTACACTGCATTTGTCCCTCATCCATCACCTTAACCACAAAGGTCATTGATTAAGAGATGGAAGCCAAGCATGGCCAAGCAGAGAGCAGTGACTCCCACTTGCATGCGGAAACCACATGCTCACACTGACAGCACGCAGCAACACTCAGCGGTCCGCCGTGTAGAGTGCCATGACATGTTCAGTGTATGAATGGAATTCTGGGAGACAGAATGACAGTCATCACTGCTGACTTAGTTAACTTTGTTGAGTCCACGTAATGATTTGCTGTGTTGGATAACATTATAAGAGGAGTGCAAGTGATGAGAACGCTGTGGCCGCTCAGTGTATCTCTTGATTTCCAGGTGCAAATGTGTTTGAGAATTTGGATCACAAATTATACCGTATTGGCCCGAATATAAGACGGCCCTGATTATAAGACGACTCCCTCTTTTTCAAGACTCAAGTTTGAAAAAGGACTTTTTGAACACCAAATTGATTTTTATACAGAAAATAATTACAGTACATCTGAAACAAATGATTGTAACAATATATTTGAGAGAAAAAGCATGTTAAAGCATTCAAATCTTAATATCTGAACATTTAAATATGTAAACTAAAGTACAATCACATTCATAATTGAATGGCTTCTGGTTTTTGAAATGTAAATTACATCATAACTTCTCCTCAGCTGCCGGTTAACCTGGCCAATCTTCGACCCACTTTTCTCCAGATTGTCGCTACGTTTCTTCATTTTCTGTTATCTCTTCTATTATTTTCTTCTCTTTTCTTTCTTACCGCTATTTTTTATTTTTCTTCTTCGTGCTACCGCTATTTTTATTTTTATTCTTCGTGACAGGGGTTCACTTTGGCTTGGGGAGTCAAGTTCAGCATTCGCTTCAATGATATCTGGCGCCATCTAGCGTCGTGAATGGGTATAATGTCTAGACCCCGAATATAAGACGACCCCCACTTTTTCTGTCTTATTTCAATGCAAAAAAACACCGTCTTATATTCGGGCCAATACGGCAATTGACTTATATATGATTCATATTATCCTTTGGCCTTATGTTTGTCAGAAGTATTGTACCAAAAAAATGCTCAATAATTTTCAATAATAAATAATAATAATAAATCTGCGGAATAATGGCGCATGGAGAAAGGAAGGGCCCATAAAATTAATGCTGGATTAAATGAAGAATTAGTTTTTTATTGCTTTCAACTTTGAGTAAATAAGACATTCATCTTACTGACAAAATACAAGCAAAGGGGTCAGTATCTATGAAACTACAATTTGGTGCAGATCTATCCACAGTAGAAATGGTCTACCTTGCCGCAGGTACCGTATGTGCGTACTGTTGCATTTGCACAATTTAAAACAAGACACCAATTCTCTCTTTCCACTGCACAGTACTGGCTTTGGTTTTACTGCACTTGGTTTGTGTCGGTCAATTTTCCACTTCAACACAGTATTGCCGTCCTAGTTGCAGGAAACTGAAGAAACCTATCCAAACAACAACGGAAGAGAACAAGTCTCGGCATGTGGCTGATCAGCAGAATCAGAATCATCTTTATTGGCCAAGTATGTACAACACAAGAATTTGTCACCGGTTGTTGGTGTCACCGTAGTACGACAGAAAAAAGACATTATAGTAGAACAAAATATACTTTGGAGAAACACCCTTAGTCAAAATGTACCAATGACAAAGAGTCTTTAAGGATTTGAGAAAAGATGAAGGGCAACAAGAAAACAGAGCAAATGTAGAAAATGTCGAGTGGTGGAGACTGTCGTGCGTAATGCTGTAGCAAGCACAACAAAGGCACTCCCGGGTTTATGGCAACAATACAATTTTCACTGGATAAGTTTGGAACTCTGGCCGGTTAGGTACTCGTCCTATACTTGCAGCAGGAACTAGTCCAAAAATGCTGAGCTGAGTGGGTATACACTACCACTGTGCAGAGGAGTTGCAAAGACTCCGCTTTTGACACTGATCAATATTGTCACCATAAACCTTTATGGATAGAAAACATTGAAGGAAGGATAGCAAGGCACACATGCATGCAGGTAAGTTAGCTTCTTGTTGTGTTGTTTGTACAATACGCCAACAAGAAACTGCTATTTGTGACATATAGGAGCACAGAAAGTGAACAGGTCATGGGAGTGAGCAGCCCATAGGTTGGTCCTTAGCACTCAATTCACGTAATAGTCTTTTAGTCCTTTTTTGCATGTTCTAATTTAAGGGTTGTCTCTGTGCCGGTGGTAGCAGGAGGGACTACACGATGCAAAGACAAGTGGCTACTTACACATATAACCCGATTGGGAGAGCCAATGGATGAGCCTGGAGGAGAGATGGAGGTCTCTGACAGGCGTCTGTGCTGTGAGGTACCACCACACCCCAAAAAAACCCAAAACAAAACAAGTACATAGTATTGAGAACCCAACATTTGAACACATTTGTTAACCCTGAGTATCCAGCTCACCCTGAGCCTCCTCTCTGCTCTCGCTGCTTGCTTGCATAACGGGTGCCACACCTCACACCCTGAGCAAGAGTGAAGGACAGAGATCAGGTCGAGAGCGGAGATTTTACATATTAATGTGTTTGTTTGCACAAGCCAGAGTAGTGTGTGTGTATGTGCTTGCGCGTCATAGCTCACCTGTCAGATACATTTCCTCTCCCTCTTTGAACATCAGGTTGCAGCGAGCACAGCGGGCGCAGGTTGGATGGTAGTGCTTCCCCCCAGCCTTAATGAGGAAAGAAGAACAAACATTCCCATGAGATTTAACCTCAATTCCCCACTTTAAAAGGGGCATGTTATGGAAACGTGACTTCTTAATTGCTTGCACGCAAATAGTTGTGTCTTTGGAGGGCCTGCCCATGCACAGATCAAGAGTCAAATTAAACAACCAAGTGAATCTTTTATCAGCCTATTTCTGAAAATCTGTCTGTCATTTTCCAGCCTGCCACCAAACTACATTGTCACTTAAAGCCAAATGTTTCACAAACTAACAAAGTTAGCATAGATTTGCCTTAGCTAGCAGTGCTACAAATGTTAGCTTTTGACAGGCGGAACATACACAACCAAACCTCGGTTTTCGAACGTCTTGGTTCTCGTCCAATTCGGTTTTCGACCAAAGATTTCGAGTTTTTTATGCCTCGGATGACGTCAAATTTCGGTTCTCGAACAAACTGAGCGCACTTGAATGCACCATTTGACTCCTCTTGCCTTCCTTACACTAGGAAGTGATGTTTCCTTGGGTAGACGAGGAAATGACGCTTCCTCGTGTTGCTTTCCATTGTGAGCAGACGTGTTCAGTAAACATTTTTATTTTAAAAAGAGCGTGGTTTCAGTTTTCGAACAATTTCGGTTTTTGAACAGCCTTCTGGAACGGATTATGGACGAAAACCGAGGTTTGACTGTACTTGGCAAGTTGTATACCTGGTGCAGGAGTATTTGTCTTTGATGATGTGTCTGCCACATACACGGATGTACTGCAGTCGTGAAAAAGTGTAAAGCTTGTCATGAAGTACGAGTGAAAATACCATGCCATCAGTTTTGGGGGGTTTTCTTGTGTGTGCTTGTGTTTTTTAGATGTGTTTTATGAAGCCAACTGGGAACTGTTGTTAAATGGCTAAACAATTCTCTTTGAAAGTCTGCTAAATATGTCATCTGTTTAACACATGGACACAATGGCCTCACAGTTCACTGAGACATCCTGAGCAAATCGCGTGTATTTGTTCGAATCACATGCAAGCCAACTCCTGTTCAGTCCCTGACAAAATTAGCAGATATCCCCGCGGGTCTGTCGATATGAGATGTGTAGAAGTGAGTGTGGACAATACACTCTGTGTTTGTGTGTGTGTGTGTGTCATAGATAAGGAAAGAAGGATGTGACTATGCTTAGTGAAGGGCACAAGCGTGTCACCACATCGAAGCCAACACCATTCCATTGAATCCAGCCTCATCCTAAATGCAGAGTTCTCACCCATGCGTCTCAGTGGAGCTGACGTCGAAGGCGTGCCCCCAAACCATCAACTCTACCTTTATGACACACCATCAGGGAATTGCTATTTATAGACACTCTGCCGACATGTATGTGATGTGCCAAAGAGGCCTTGAGCTGCTTCATCTTAATTCACTGAGACCGAGCAGGTATATTGCATGCTGTTAACATCATCGACTTTAGATGCTGACACCTGCAGATATGTTTTCTGTTTTTAACTTAACACGTTCTATGGGACTTGCAGGAAATTGTCTGTCTATAATAACTGTAGTGTATTCAAGAAGAACACGAATGAATATTTGTCTCATGATTTCCAAAAACAGAGAGCTTAGTGTCGGTGGTCATATGTTATATTATTTGTACAACAGCTGGAATAAGGGCTGCATTGTCTGAGGCATTAAGAGGCGGCTCTTGATATTAACCCTTTCAGGGACAGCGGTCACTACAGTGGACATCTTATCACCTTATCGGGTTACAGGGTGCTTGAAAGGGTTAAACTGAAATTCTGACTGTCCTGATGATAAAATGGCATCGAGGATGGATGGATGGATGGATGACATTCTACGAAAGTAGAAAGCGGTGAAACGAAGCAACGGAAGACGCCATCTCTTCAGCTTCTCTTCTGTGACAATGCATTTGAGTAACTTTGTGCTCCTGGAGACCACGCAAAGCTCAAACATCAACATGGACTCCAAACAGACAGCAGTTCAGTTTTTGATTTCCACTCATTTGCGCTCCGAATGTGAGTGTAAATAGTTGTCTTGTGTGTCTCGATATGTACTCTGTGAGTGATCGGTAACCAGCTCAGAGTTTAGTCTGCCTGTCGCCTGAACTCAGAAGGCATATGATGCAACTTTCTACGACTCCGAACAGGATAAGCAGTATCGGAAATGGAGGAGTGTCATCCAGTAAGCTACATCAGCTCCATGCGTCAATACATTTCTCATGAACTTAATTGCATTGTCCATAAAAAGCCTGTCGCTGGAGCATCAAATTCTGACTGGTGAAAGCAATACGTGTGCACAGGAGCGTTCCTTGAGTGAGACACAGATATAAGCAGGAAAGGGAGACAGAGGGTGAGAGTGAAAGACTTACAGATAAAGACGGACATTTCTCTGTGTCTATAAATAACTCAGAGAGGAACAAAGCATTTTACACCAAGCGTTCTGATGAGCAAAGGAGCTCAGGGACAACAAGGCACTGTGTGTGCATGCGTGTGTGTCTGTGTGTGTGTTACATCCCAATGCCAGAAAAGCATCCAAAGGTATTTAATCAATCTCTGCTAAAAGTCTTTCATTAGTACAATCCAAATCCCCTCATAATTTTCCATTCAAAGTTTTTAAACGAGTTTGTTCTTGTCGCTTGTTTTTTTTTAACCTTAACCCGATTCAAACCAAAGTTCATAAATTCCGAACTCCTTTCTGCCAAGTCCACTTGAACAGCTTTCCGCCATGTTTTGCCGCACTTTAAAATGTGTGTCTGCAATGATGCCCGACTCACAGATGCTAAATCACTTAATAACAATAATTTTTAAAAAATTAAATGGTTAGACACTACAAACGATTTGAAACTTTACACGGGTTTCGGTCAATTGACCGAAAGCCGTGACCAACCTTAAACCGCTTCATCCCTAAATAGAGTGGATGTTCAACTATTGCGGATGTTTTGTTTTCGTAGAGTAGGTCGAAATGTTTATCACTCTCCAATCGTAAGTCGCACACTCCCCAAGTAGCGTGGGGCTTAAACAGAGCCGAGGATGAAATGTGACTGCTCAATTGCGATAAGGCAGATTATGCTCAGTTAGCACAGTTCTCTCCCATTTGAGGATTTCTCAATTACTGCAATCATCAACACAGAGAAATCTCTGTTAACGTTGTGCCACCACTGAAAGTGTTCTCCATTCTCACCTCCAGAACCCTTCCACTTATGTATCGGCAGCAGCCCTCGCATTTCACCCCATACTGGGCATGGTAGTCTGCCTCGCAGTATGGCACTCCATCCCTACAACAGAGAAACACATCAAAAAAGCTTCCATGGCTCCAAAAAGTCAAAGTAAACGGTTGAGAGAAATCTCCAAACTCAAATTTCAATTCATTCTTGGACCTCTGAATGCCCAATTTGTTGTTTCCACTTTTTTTTTGCAGATAATTATGAAAGCAGGAACAATCCGGTAGGGTCAAACGGTTGCCCTTATAAAACCTTTCCTCAAAGGAATATGCAATGTTAGGATTTAGCAATTATGTGACAGGCTTAAGTCACAAGAATAAAAAAGTTGAAACAATGAAACCGTGATGTCATTCACAAATACACCACTGACTTTTTGATGAGTTGCAAATCACCGAAAATCAAAGAAACAGCAACTCACTTGCCCAGAGTTAATTATTACATTCTTGAGGACTTTTATGACCTTAGGGGGATTCAAGTCGGAGACCCACTCCACAGTACTATGGTTTCCGTTCATCTTTTCATGCTCACTTGCTGATGTACTCTCCGGTGAGGACCATGTTGCACGTTTGACATCTGAAGCAGCTGATGTGCCATTGCTTCTCCAGCGCCAAGAGAGACTGACCTTGCTTGATCTCTGCTCTACATCCCGCACAGTCTGGACAAAAAGAGCAAGAACAAAACAGAGGAGGAGGTGAGGCGAGTGGGGAATTGGGAAGACAAAGAAGAAAATAAGATATAGAGGAAAGAAGAGGACAGAAGCACAATCAGCCAAAGGTATCCCGTCAAAGTGTAATTTTATTTCCTTCGAGACCAAACACACACTGATAAGGTGGAATGTGAGCCCCTTTCGATCAAATTCGGATTGTCTGTCTCTTAAAGTATTATCCTGGCCGATTAGCCTTTGATGTGCTGACATGGCCCGCAATCATAAATGTTAAACCTGTTTAATCAGTACTAGTGCAAATCCTTATGTGTATCTGAGACTTTGTGATTGTGACATCAAATAGAACGAGAGCTAATTAGGAAGCAGCTTGAAGCTGGAGCTATTGTTGGACACAAACAGAGGAATATGGTACATGGTTGTGTCTTGTAAGGCATTTGCAACAATAAAAATGACAAGGACGCAATTTTGAAATCACAGTTAATTGTCAGATTTGTCCAATAGCACCATGTTGACTCTCACGCTTCAGTATTGGTAATAACATCTGGTTTGGGGGTGGGGGTGGACACATAAGAGCTCAACGCATTTGAAAAAATTATTGGGATTTTTTTTTTCTTGCGATATTGTGATTGTGATTCGTTTTTCCAAGGTCGAATTCGCATGGAGTTTTTTTCAAATACAAGAACAAATGTATCTGTGTGAATATCAGTCTATACTTCAAAGGAAAAGTCCCTTTTTGCTTCAGGGCATTTTCTTAGGCATGGGAGAAGTATGCACGCTAGCAACGGGACCACTTCCCTTGGCAAACTCTCAGCCAAGACAAACAGCACTTTACTGTGAAAAACTGCTGCACTTCCAGAGTGTTTGCTGCTGCCGAATATATTGGAACTGTCATTCAGTACATGGTGACGGCGATGGAACATTAAAAAAAATACTTTATTTTTCATCTCATCCGGAATTTTTTCCAGTTTCAGTTTTCTCCTGAGTAATGATACATTTGTGAGATGATGGCCAGAAATCTCTTTTGTTCTTCCAGAGCAATTTGAAGTTGTAAGGCATAATATGCACAATTAACACAGGTGAGGGAGCTACGCTCAGAACTGTTGCAGAGGAATCGTAATGCACTGCTATAATTCAGCACTTCAACATTTTGAAAGTCAGATGAAATATATATGATCGTGCCAGTAACAGACATCGAGCTACTCTTGATGTTAAGAGTTGGCAGCAACGAATGATGAGTGTGTTAAACTGCATCATTCTCGCTGGGCACATTGATCTGACAGAAACTTGATTAGCTAAATGTGCTAATTGCGCTAATGGACACATCAAATTAGAGTCTGCGTCGCGCGGCTCTCAACAGAAGAGAGAAAGTAAGGCAGATGCTGGACTTACGACTCGGCCCTTGGATTTTGATAGGTTCATTTGGCTTGGCCAGTGAGCCAGAGCAGTGCTGGCACACGCAGTCCTTTCCACTGAATGTCACTCTGTCTCCGATGGGAAAGGGTTTACTGAGGAGGTGAAAACAGACAGAATTTGAACATTAGTAAGCACATGATTGTGGCTCAAGTGCTGGATCTAAGAATATACCAAGAAATAGCAAAGGATTGCTGGAAGACACTAGAATGAGTGACTTAACACCTGGTAATAAATCTTAATGGAGTATAATGAAAATAAAAATACATTCAAAATATTGCATAAAGGCATGAATGATAATATGAAGTTAATTCTTGAAACATGATTAACAAGGCCAATGAGTCCATAATGTGTGTATATATATATATGGCGGCCTGGTAGTCCAGTGGTTAGCACGTCGGCTTCACAGTGCACAGGTACCGGGTTCGATTCCGGCTCCGGCCTCCCTGTGTGGAGTTTGCATGTTCTCCCCGGGCCTGCGTGGGTTTTCTCCGGGTGCTCCGGTTTCCTCCCACATTCCAAAAACATGCATGGCAGGCTTATTGGACACTCTGAATTGCCCCTAGGTGTGAGTATGGGCGTGGACGGTTGTTCGTCTCTGTGTGCCCTGCGATTGCCTGGCGACTGATTCAGGGTGTCCCCCGCCTACTGCCCGAAGACAGCTGGGATAGGCTCCAGTGCCCCCCGCGACCCTAGTGAGGAAAATGGATGGATGGATGGATATATATATATATATACATATATACATATATATAGATATATGTATATGTATATATATGTGCATGGCCAACAATTTGAATATTGAGAGAAAAGTCAATTTATGCTTTTCAAAAAGTGAAACTTTATTTGTTTCACTTTTGATGACGATGGCTGGAAGACATAAAAACAAAACAAATCCAGTTTCACAAAATGAGAATAGCTCATGTGAACAACAAGAAATGATCTTAAACACACAGATTTTGCCTTTCTGAAAAAAAAATATTGAAGTAAATAGACTTTCCTTCAGTATTCACATTTATATATATAAATACACACAGACACACACACACACACTTACTTTTATTTCTAAGTAACTGATTGATTTGTCCATGAGTGGAGAGTATGTAAAAATGAATGGGGAGCTAAAGGGCTTAGAGATGACTTTTAAAAAGACAGACACCAATCATCCATTTACTCTGCCACTAAGGCCTGGAAATGGCGTCAAGACCCTGAGTCACCAGCAGAGGAGCAACACACATTGTGTTTGTGAAAGACCCTGAGGCAGATTTGCTCCTGCCTTGCTTCAGTAACATTGAAGATGTAAAACAATGTGTGTCGGCCCTGGGTTCTGTTAGGTGCACCTGTCTCCATCTTACATTGCCAATACAGAGCAAACACGTTTGCTCTCCCTACCAAGGCTGACTGGAACTACAAACCCCAATTGAGATGAAATTAGGACGTTGTATAAGATTAAAAACAGAAGATGTGCATTTGCGAATCATTCAACCAATATCCTACACCACAAAAACAGGATATTCAATGTTCCACGTGATGAATGTTATTGGGTTTTTTTTTGGTCATATTCACCCATTTTGAATTTGATATCTGTGTGTGTGTGTTTCTGTGTGTGTGTCTGAGACTATAGGGCTGAAATTTAAGAGTGTAATTTTTTTTTTTTCTGACCTTGGCTTTGCAATGAGCTGCTTTGTCAGCAATGCTTGAACATTTTACGATGTTAACATGTTTAATGCATGTTTTTAACTAGCCACTGAAGTGAAGCTATTTCTGGTTACATTGAGAGCCGCCCTTTTGATCACTGCCCATGAAAATATTACACAGAAACCTGCTTTCTGATTTCATTAGAGCTGAGGAAATGATCACAATCACAGAGCCGGTCATTGGTAGGAAGACCGAGAAGGCCGATGTGATGTGGATGATGATAAAGAGAAGAGAGATGATAACCGTAACAATGCAGAGGGCAAGGTCGGGGTTGGGACAAATAATGCAGGGGAATTAAGGTGGGACAAAATGTCAAAACCATTTTAGATTTTGTTAATCAGTTGTCACTATGATAAATCATCATGAAAGGAATTCTGAACAGTGACTAGCGCGTCTGCCTCGGTCATGAAATCCGGGTCAGAATCTCAATTGGAACATCTCTGTTGAGATTTTGTTGCTACTCTACATCCGAAAAAACATGCTTCGTAGGTCAGTTGAAAAGTTTTTAAACAGTACAGTTCATATCCGTAAATGTGAGTGTCAATGTTTTTTTTTGTATGTACTGTACATGTGTCCTGTCCCTGACTGGCGACCCACTCCAGGTTGTACCCAGCCTCACAGCCTGAGTCAGAATGACTTCACCTCATGTGCAACCCTAATTGGGACAAGCACAAAAGAAAACGGATGCAAGGAAATCCGGTAACCAAGTATGTGGACCTATAAAATCTAGATAATATAAACATAATGGCTTCTTCCTGGGTTCGTGCCGAATCTGTTTTGGAGTGATGAAAACTACAAGTTGACTCCGCTGAAAACTAATCAACAAGAACATGCAGAATTGGACCCAATTCCTGCTGACCAATTGAATTCAAGCACACTAAGTATAGTTTACCAGTTCATTGTTGAAAGGTTGAATATCAGGATACGGGCAATGAAAACATCACAGTAACAATTAGGCTCGAAAAAAATCTGCAGCTACTGTATATTCATCGCTCTATCGCAAGGTGGAGAGTGCCAAGAAAAGAAGAGGTCAAGAAAAGGACTGCGAGCAACGTTACAAAGAGCACACAGCAGGGAAGATGAGACCCGCCCTCTGGATTCTTGCTGTCTCGTCCGGTATGCTCCAAATACACAGACGTGACTGCTCCACTGATGGCCTCTGAACACTCGGTGTCCGTTCAGTTGTAACTTTTCACGCAGGATGGGAAGGAATGTCAAACATTGACATGGAAAGATGGAAACACCTGTAACTCTGGTTGGTTCATGATGTTCGTGATGGACTACCTTTTCTGAAACGCTTTTGGAAATGTGGTTCAACGACAGGAAATCACGATTGCTGATTTTTCTTTAAATATACCTGAGAAAAGTCACATCTTTATCTTAAATACAACATTGACCGGCAGCGTCATTTCATACGGAGGTGCCAGGTCAAGGAAACATTGAACTCAAACTTATTCTGTTGGTCAAATGTGCTCCATCATCATAACACCAGTTCAAAATTTAAAGTTTCGTACAACTTGGGAAGGTTCATATTTGTTGTCAGAGGCATTCAAATTTAGACCATACTGTTACATTACCACGGCCGCACACTAGAGGTTGAAGTTCAATCCCAGTCCTGGAGGGCCGCTGTCCTGCATGTTTTCCAAGTCTCCCTGTTGCTACACACCTGATTTGAATGATCAGATTATCAGTAAACTCTGATGAGGCCTGATATTGAAACTGTTCATTGGAATCAGGTGTGTTGCAGCAGGGAGACTTGGAAAACATGCAGGACAGCGGCCCTCCAGGAGTGGGATTGCCCACCCCTGGGTTGAACCCATTACTTGTCTCGTCGGCCAGTCTGCATCAACATTCAAAGCTTGAAGTCAACTAATCGTGTTTCTGGTCTCCCGTCATGCAATCAGCCAATTTAGCGAGGACTTACGACTCCCCTGTCGGCTGCTGATGCTGGACTATAGCCTACCGCTCTGTGAAACATTGAAATGTCCAGCTGACAAGGCAAAACAATCTTCATACCTCTGTGCAAATCTAAGAGTATAAAAATAAGATGGTGGTAGATGAGAATACCAATTAGCCTTGTTAGCTTTGGCTATTCGATCCCCACTAGTCTTAAAATATTCATTCCGGCGGCAGCATGGGACAGGTGGCGAGGAATGAGGATACATTCCATCGGCATCACCATTTGTCAATCAATGGTCGCAACCGCGATCTTGTGTGCACACGTACCTGCAGACGCTGCAGACAAAGCACTTGGGGTGGTAAGTCCGTCCCAGAGCGGAGACCACCTCCCCTGTGATGAAGTTGTCGCAACGGTCGCACCGTGTGCCATACAGTCGCTGGTAGTCTGCTGTGCAGATGTACTCGCCCTTCTTCTGGAAGAAGCCTGACCTCGCCAGATCACAGTTACACACTGTGGAAAAATTAATGGAAATGTATGATCATGAGGTAGATTAAAAGGTTCCACAAAACAGCTTTAAAATCGCAGGTGTACCAAGTTAACTTTCCATTACTACTGCGGCTTCTCATTTAAACATACATTTAAAAAACGAAGAGCAATGGTTCCGAATTTTTGACCATCCCACGGTACGTTCCTTAAACCTCAATAATGGCTTAAGGCGTACCATACACAGATTTTGTTCATATTAAGATACCAACATTGTGGGCAAATCTTTTTAATCCCTCCTTTTTATCCATCTGTATGCTTTTTATCCAATGCATGTGTTTGGCTGTGAGAGACTTTCTCTCAAAACTCACTGTGCATGGCTACACATGTGAAGAACCTGACAAAGCCCCAGAACCCAAACCTTTCTCCTCAACAAAAAAAAAAAATGACAGGAGGAAGAGTGCTTTGCTTGTGTGGATGTGTATGCTTGTGTGCCAAGTGGGCCTTGCCTCGAAATGGTGTACCCGAAGCAGACTTTGGCCTTCAGCATTTTGCCATAGGGCTGTGAATGAATTCCATTGGGGTTAACAGGACAGCAAAAAGGCCTGTTTTGCAGAACAGTGGTCAGCATAGTAACTGGTGTTTGGTTTCTTCCAGTTTCTGTGGTTAACCAACACAAGAAGTTGATAGATGTTGCACCCTCATACTGGGAGGAAAAAAAAATTGTTACACGTGGCACTGATGAAGATCACATGTGACGTATATGAAATCCAGCCTCATATGTCAAGACTGTCTCTTATGATAGGACATATTTATTATATAGCAGTGATACCATACATAATAAAATGGTTGTTTCCAACTATTAATCTTTCAGATTGTGAGCATTACAAACACAGAGATGCTTCTGGTGAACTGGAGCACAGTTCTGGAGGAGACTATGCAAGTTGGTTAAATGAGAGACAAACTGAATCTTTTTCAAGACAGCCCACAAAACGCCACCGCGACTCCAGTTTTGCGCTAGACTTGCGTTGGGCTCAAAAATAGAGCCTTGACAAAAACTCACCAACACACACACACACAACAGTAAAATCCCTCAAAGGGGCTCATTTAATCTCAAACTGTTTATGAGAGGAGTGTTATGACTTAATGGTGTAATAAAAGACCAATATGCCCTCACTTAGGAAGAAAACTGTCCCAGCAGCTGCAGAAGGTTGGAAAGACATGAATCCACCGTTGACGCTCTGGCAGAGTGCATATGCAGAGGGTGGTTGATGAAATGTGACAGTGTGTATGGTGGGATGTGATGATGGATTTTTATCATCGTGACAGGTCATTGGCATGGAGGGGGAGGTGGCTGGAAAAGTACAGTAGAAGGGTAGAAAGTGGAAAAACGGCAAAGCAGCTCACAAAAATGTGTGTGAACAACATTTTCACAACCGCTGCCTTCAAAATGTCCCCACCACATTTGGATTCCCTCTAACTAGGGCTCCTAGCAAAATCTTAATCACATGCTATCTGATACAGTCATGGAAAAGGGAAAGAGGCAAAAAAAATATATGTGTCTAGAAATGTTTTAAAGACATTTCCCTCCCTTCTGCTTTCCAGTCTGTTATGCAGACTGTCAAATGATTGAATATTCACACTTTGCTTAATGCAGTTCATTAGCATACGGGACGCCTGACCAACTCACAGCTGGCTCACTGCATCTCCTCAAACTGGACTGGAAGGTCCGATCTTTGGTTAATCACAATGTTTACTCCATTGATTGGCTGAGGCATTATAAAGTAGTTTCCTCATCCGTTGCTACCAGAGGAAACATAAGCTTTCCATGGTTGCCGTAGAGACATCTACGCCACCAGCCGGATACCGTAGAGGTATCAGGCTTTCGTCAATAATGTTTTCAATTACTATCTTGGTTTGAGAAAATGAACGGCACTATAGCTACATTTGCTGCTGAGTTTGACTGATGGACGCAAGATGAAAATAACTGGCTAAATTTTATTGAAAAAAACCTTCATAATTAAAAGCTGAAGAAAACACAAGGAGGTAATTTGGGGTTTGTAAAAACAGGGTGCCACGACTACTTTTAGACATGTATTAGAGCGTATCCTTGTCTAGAATGTGTCAAGTCCATCAACATTTCAAAATGCAAGCAATGGCTGTGAAAAAAAAGACATTTATTTAAAGGCAAACAAACAAAGTAATTTTTAATGTAATACAGTTCGGTACAATTCAGTTACAATTTCAAAAATGGAGTATAGCAGCATTTTAATTCCACAGACCACTGCGTGTTCAAATCGACAGTAAACGCACTACGTATTCTTCAACAACTTTCAAAAAGTTTGATTTCAGAAAGTCAAAATTCATTCTTGACCCAAAAGCAAAACTTCCAAGTCCTTCCACGTTTTTGGTGCCAGGAGTGTGGGTGGAGTTGGATCAGAACCTAAGATTTCTGCCCCTGCAGAGGCATGGCTTGAGTTGGCTCAAGGAAGACAGGCTTTGGTTAAAGCTGCACAACCAGCAGCACATGGTAGCAACATACACCCATAAAATCAGCAGTCAAATGAAAAAAGAAAAAAAAAAGTGAAACTTTCCTGGTATGTTTCACTTTCCTGGTATGTTTCACTGTCCTGCGAACACCTCAAGGCTTTTGAATGACTTTGTGGCTACCGATGAATATATACACAATAAGACCTTTTGAAGAGATGAATATATATTATACTACATTACCAAAACATAATCAGATTTAGCCACAATTGGCTTCCAAAATTAATTTAGCAACATTTTAAATCCATCAAAGACTGAAATGCATTATGCTCAATTTCTGCTCAATCCCTGAGTGGATTGCTGATGCAGAGAAGTAGAGACGAGTCTTTTGACTTCATGGTTCTTGTTTCTGGCAAACCAAGGAATTGTGAGAGATCATGGGCCTAGTGATTGGAGGTTAACACAGTCTGGTGTCAGCAGCTGTGGTCATTAGAACTACACTGATTAGACACCAACGGGGGGTCTGGGTGATTGGGTATTTATCTGCTGCCAACAGACGCAATTAAAATTCCCATCTCAAGTCAGCCGAGGCTACAAACCTAAAATAGTCCAGACACCTCCCCTCTCTCTTCTTGTGTCTCAGCTTTAAGGTTTCTGCTTTAAAATGTTGTAGGGTGACTACGAGGCCTCTATGGACACACTGTTGCTTTCATTTTGAAAACATATACGTGAGACACAGAATATGCCTGGCCAAAAGGTGGTTGCAATTAAGACAATACAATCTCCTCATAGCTGAACACAATAGCAACTGAGTTTTTGGCCAGAATGGCAAATGGTGCAAATTATCAAAGCCAGTAATGCTGTTAAGGGTGTGGTCATGATGGGGCACCATTCAATAGGTCACTGGGCCACTGGAAAATGACGATCTGTCTCTTCTGGAACAATTTCTTGGTCAGTGCTTTCATACTATCGTAATACTGTCAAATGTAGCCCAAAGGAATTGACAAAGATGATGCCAACAAAGCCAGCCGGTGGAGGCTGAAAGCGAAATTCAAGAGCAGTTACTTAGCAGTGGTCCTTGGCTGGAGACAGATGAGTGCCCACTGGAGTCTCCTCAAACCAATCAGGATGCTGAGGACGTATGTGGGCTGATAAGTGATTCATTAAATAGTGAATAAGAATGAATGGAAACAGGGAAAAGATTAAAAATGAAATTGCAAGGAATGTGTAACCACTTCTGAATGCATCCGGAGATGAAGGTTGTGGATATTGTCTGACAGAGCAGGATATTTTTTGCTCGGAAACACCAACAATTTAACACTAAGATACGCACACATTTATAGACTAAAAGCAAGGTGATATTGGGTGAAAATCTTTCAGTACAGTCATTTTGTACGTGGACAAGCAGAGAATTAATCCCTGTCAAGTATCGTGCATTGTGGAGAGCCGTTGGGGAGAAGTCCCAATGCCTCCCGCACTCGCTTCTCTCCCTAGCAACCAGGCGTTGGCGTGGTGATTGGACTAGCGTACCAGTGGTTGCTATAGCTACAGGAAGCGACCCAACCATGTAACCCCCCACTTTTAACTCTGTTTCTTTTTCGTTTTTTTTCTTCATAACCTCTCTTTGTCTTTCCATTGCTGTATTTCTCAGCTAAGGCTGGTATGTGCTGCATCTGACAACAGATAGCGGCACGACGACATGACGAGAGAAGATGCTATGAATGCAAAGGAGGAGTGATGGGATTAATGGCATTTTAAAGGAGGTATTACGTACTGAAACGTGTTGCAAAGAACTTCTAAAATGATGCAATTAAAGAGGTGCAGGAGATCCCTAGTATTTATTCAAATTGACTGATAACTCCTTTCCCCTTCAAAAAAAAAAGAGAAAAAGGCTCTCCTGGGGCTGTTCTGGGCACCTCTGTGGAGCTGACGGACCATCATGGGTCCCTGGGCATTGGTGCTGTCCGCTTGACCCTGTACTCACGGGGTCGGCACTTCACCCTGGTCCGAGCTTCCCTTTTGGATGGGAAAGGCCATGTCTGCGTGTCCTCATGGTGTTGACAAAGCAACTTCAAACACCAGATGACTTTCATGCATGTATACATGATTATGTTAATTTAATAATATCCATAGTCAGGCCTAAAGTACCCAGTTGCTTGAAAGCTTTTCCCCTCTTGCCATCAACTCCCGAGACAGTTTACTCAAACTTTCCTTTGTGGCATTTTGCACATTTGCAAGTTTTGCACATGACTTTTGCACATCCCTGTGTGACAGGATTACAATATTGATTTTTGTAGCTTCATCTCAATACATATTTGCATAAATATTGTTGATCATCAACATTCCACACCAATGGACACTTTACAGTGATCAAGGACTTTCTGTATTATTGCATATTTGTCATATCACAATTACCACACTATGAGTCGCTTGAAATTGTGCAACGATGCTGTGCTTCATCTGCACTGTCAACTTGGGTTGGGTGATAATTCACTCTGAATACATGATCGAAATCAATACAAATGTTTTTGATAAAAACCGCAAATAAAGGAATAAAAATCTAGACAAAAGGTGTGTCGGCGTAGTGAGAGGTCTAAAACAGGCTTGATATGGCTGTCGAGGAACTGGTATTCCCTTGACTATGAGATTAAACAGGCTGATAAGGGTAGTTCCGTAGTTGTTATGAACACAAGTGATGATGTGAAAGAAGCTATGAGACAATTAAGCACGACCACCTTCAATTAGATGTTGCCTTGTAATCCCACTGAAAGACTTATTAGTGAAAGAAATGTCATCTTGAATCAGGCACTTGACAACAAATGGGTCACTGAGAAACAGTTTGACTTCTTGAAGAATGATTGACCCATTTTTCGCATACGATATCTGTTACTGAAGATTCACAAGTCTTAAACCAATCCACCAGGTAGACCTCTTATTTGTAGCACTGGGTCTTTGTAGAACCTCTGAGTCAGTTTGTTGATATCTTGCATCAGATACATTGTAATAACACTCCCATCTCATGTGGCAGACACTAGGGATGTCATAAGACAGTTAAGAGACATCAACTTACCGAAAAGATGCTTTTCTTGTAAGCTTTCATGTGTGAAGGTTTATACACTAACGTCCCCCAAGAGGGTGGGGTTGAAACCATGTATCGTTATCCCTCACATGTTGAACATGCTCTTGGAGAATTCCTTATGAGACTCAACAAATGTATATTAGAATCAAGGTACTCCACGTTGAACAAATCCTATTTACAGACACACGGGCACTTGCATGGGCTCTCCCTTTGCGCCGAATTATGCAGACCTCTACATGGGGTTATCGTATATTTTTAGTCCTAACGATCCATTTCAACACAATGCAACATTTTTTAAGAGATACAATGATGACATTCTGTGTGTGTTTATTGGCTCAGAAAAATCATTATCCCAGTCCATGGATTGTCTTAAAAATACAGATGCAGCACAACACAAATCGGATACACTTTTAATTAAAAATTTTATAATATCTGTCAATGAAGAAAGAACTCTGGACACGACTATTTTCTGCAAGGAAACTGATAGGACCACTGTCTTCCATGCAAACAGTCATCACCCTAACATCCCATACGGACAGACGAAGGAGGATTTGTAATAGGGAAAGTTTTTGACTCTGAGGCCCGAGTTATGACAAAGCGATTCACCCAAACCGGCTGCAGAAGAGAAACTTTGGAGGTGGCATAAAACCGAGGCAGGTATAAGAATAGAGATAGTCTGGTAACCTCTACAACAGCACACAAAAGAGAAATGTGTCACTTTTATATCTGATTATAGCCATGTTAGTCTCATTGAGTCGATTTTAAAAGAGACAAGCACCTTTGAGGTTCTGTTTTGTCTTCCATGTAAAAGGAGACTAAACCTCTTAGGAACAACTGGTTGGCCGAAGAAGTCCATGGTAATTATAAAAGTGGCAGATGCCCCTATTATGCTCACATGCATAACACTAAAGTATATAGTCACTCACAGACAGGCAAAAAATGTCATATAGTAAACGCTCACATCCTCTTATTCTCTCATTATAGCTCCAAGAGGTAGTAAATATATTTACACTCTTTTTAAATGTTGATATAAATAAAACGTGGAGCCCCCTTTGTATTATACACTTTTCGATGTTCTATTCTCTTGTGTATTTTGTCATTTTGACACTGCTGCATGTCGATTGGCTTTGCTAGAACCGACAGTCTCCCAGCTCTCACTCGTCTATTAATTACAGCAGCTGCCGATATAAAAGGCCGGCAGCAGAGCCAACACATTAATAGGTTGATGAAGCCCAGAGATGCGAAATAGTTTGTGTGTTTAATAGATGAGCTCACTTTTAAACAGTGTGTGGTGGAACGCTCCTTATACGTGTTTACATATACATGTACTGTACATATATAAGTCTTTAATATTATGACGGCGATACACAAACTTTCAAACCAAGTAAAAGATTGTTGATCCATTAGTTGTCTTCAATGAAAAGTGATCTGAAGTCAAAGAAATTCTATTCCCCATAGCCACACCAGTCATCTGATCTCAAGCCTATAGAAGACACTTTATACTTGCCGAAGGCAAAAATGAAGGCAGCAAGATCAACAAACAAGCCACAATTGAGCACAAGTAACTGAGCATCACCACAGGAAGGAAATCGTGTTATGTCCAAAGGCTCCAAGGAATGTCATCACCATCACAAAATAGTCAATCATGGCTGTAAATTACAATTATCTGCGATTGACTGACAGCCAGCTATGGCTTAACCCCACCTTTTGCACCAAAGTCAATTGCGATAGCATCTATGTGTTTGTCCACAGACACTTGCGTAAAATGGAGGAGATGAATTATAAGTATGTTTTTAATCAGACTTTTGAGCCATTTGAAATGGTGCTGAATTTGAATTCCTATCACAACTTCAATCACCTCTCAATTGTAAAAAGGCAAAATCCTTTTCCAAAACACAGTTGTCCAAGTACTGCCGTGAGTCTAGAAGACACTGTGGTCACAATTATTCAACAGGGCACAGTCAGCCCTTTTGAACATGAATCAGACTGGAATATCGAGAAAGTGGGAGGAGGACAAGAGAAACTGGAAATATCTGTCATCGTTTTAGAAGTGACAACAATGTACTAGAGGCCAACATTATTGTTGAAGGTCACACAATGATTGTTTGAGGACAAAAAAAAACAAAACCAAAGAAAAAAATAAAATGTTTCATCACACCCATTTCCGATGTTCATAAATACAGCTGACCGAGAAGGCAATTATCTGTTGACAGAGGATTGTCACCCAGGTGAAATGGCATTTGCCACACACACACACACACACACACACACCCAGCGTGACAATGTCATCCTGTCCCATGATGAGAAATTGATTTCATGGTTGAGTGGCAGTCAGCACGAAGGACAAAGTGAAATAGTCAGGAGTTTTCTTTTTTCTTTTTTTTTTTAAAGGGAGAGAAGAAGAGATGGAGTGTTGGCTAAGCAAGTGAGCTACAGTAGCAAAATGTAACATTAAAGCATGTGTCAAAGTCGAGGCCCAGTGGCCAAATCTGGCCCTCCACATCATTTTATGTGGCCCGCAAAAGCAAATTAAGCATGTGAAGTTCTATGACGCTGGCTAAAGTCTGAACCAAAATTTCAAATTGTCATATGTAATCCAATACCAATACCAGTAATCCAAAAACAATAACAGTCATTGTTCTTGACTTCTGATTTTCAAAACTAGTGATTCATCAATTTCTGGTACGCTGTGTATGTAATATGTGGAGGGGATTAAACATTTATATGGTTTCCCAAAATTCATAACGGCCCTCCAAGGGGAACCATGACTACAATATGGCCCATGACAAAAATGAGTTTGACACCCCACCTTTAAGGGAAGCATCTTCATTTGCAACTATAGAAAAACATAGCGACGTAACCAAAACAAACTGTACCAGCAACAAGCATGAAGTCATAGATGGAGTTTAGAAAGTTCAAAAGAACACAAAGCACATTTGTGTGTGAGGAGGAGTCAGACACTGAACAAAAAAAATCTGCGGAACTGCTGGCTGAGCAGAGGCCCGCATAGGAGAGCACATTATAGGACGGGATGTGGAATTGTCTGGCCACACAATAATCCCCCATTACCTCACTTGGACGGGGAGAGAGCTCTCTGAAACATGAGAGGGCTGTTTGATGTCCATCCGTGAAGGTTTTCTCTTACTTGAGCAAAGCGAAGCAATGAGGAGTAGACAATGGCCGAGGAGTGGGAGAAATACAGTATAAACCTACTTGATAGTAAACCGAAGTTATGATGTAATGTTTCGGCGACACAAAAAACCCTACCCCCACCCTCTTCTTTTCTCTGCTGTCTTCCTCTGTTCACCACCCCTTTTTTTTCTCTGGGGCACAAATAGTGCCTTGTGATTGGTTAATAGCACCATAGAGATGCTGAGAATATCCACCAACCAGGGCACGGGTGCCCCATCCGACCGTTGCCACGGCAACCCTTAACAACCACAGTGATAGTGCATGTGTGTGCTGAAATGCATGCACAAATGCACATGTGGCCTCATGCACAATAAACCATATCAGTGCGTGTGTGTGTGTGTTTGTGTCTGCGTCTGTGTGTGAGTGTGTGTATGTGCGGGTGCGCATGTGCATGCGTCCGTGTGTTTCTGAGACAGGTACATGTGTGCATGCGTGCTGTCGTGTAGTTGTGCTGTATTTTTTTTTTTACTTATCTATTCTATTTTTAAGAGCCTATGGTAGCATGGTCAGTGCAAGCGTGTACTATACCTAGCCCTCAGTGTTTTCATGCAGTGTAGAATGGCATAATGCTGTTAACATACACAAACTACACAAACTGTGAGCCGATTTGAAGAATATGCTTTCTGGAGTGCACATCTATATTTGCTGCACCCCTAACAAATTTATGAGCGCAAACACAAAGACAGACAGAAACAAATGGATGAACAGATGGTGTGAAAAACAGTATGTGAGCAGAGGTAAAAAGCGTTCGGAAAATCGGAAATGTGATGGTGCCAAACGTTATGTCCAATAATACAAGAGGTATCAAAATGTATCAATTGTTTGGCAACTAATAAACAATCAAATGATTATAAAATATGAAATAAACCATTTGAATGATTGTGTATTTTTTTAGAGCTCTTATGTAACTTAAAATTCTCCAAATCTTCTGATGTCAGTGTCTGAAAGGTAATTATTTTCAGATTTCTGTCGTGCTTCAGATTATCAGATTATCATTTGTGCTCTATCAAAATACAGAGTCTCCATTAGTTTTAAGTTTGAAAAGCAATGACAGAACCAGTAATTGAATCAGTTTCAAAAAGGTTGCCGAGTTCAATGTCAGTCCCTCTTATCTGATATTGCTTGACTGTTGATTCATCTGAAAACTCATTTTTATTCTTTAGCTTTTACTCACACTCAGGTTTCATTTTTGGTTTCACTGTTTTGATGCGTTCTTCTGTCTTTCTTATTAATTTATTGTTTTATTGATTGTTGTGGGATGAATTATTTTTGTAGCGGCGGTTGTTTTAAAAAGTGCGATATAATTATTTGATCGTGACAACCACATGACTGACACTGATCCTTAACACTGACCGTCTTTCCAATGTTGGTGCACTTAAGGCAAATATGAACTTTTTATCCTGATAAATAGGTGAATCACTGTATTGTCTGCTCTCTCAATGTGACACATCTGAGCAACCGGTGACAACCTGTTTATCTATGGCATAACGTTAACATTTGGTTGAACGGCTTCTCACCACTTTGTTCATTTTGTTACGACGAAGAGTAAAAAGTCCTTCTACCACCATGGGTGGGGACCAAGCATCATTATTTTAATGAATCAAATGCTGTCCTGTTTATATGAGAATATATTTTCCCTGCGCTTGATTATTCATGCATTCCAACTGATGCACACAGATCAAAATCATTTCGCTTAAGGCAATGGGATAACATGTTACTCTGACATCTGAAGCCTTCTTCCTGCTTTCCAATTTTACAACATACTGTACGATGATGATCATGTGCTAATATATCGTGGGCTTAAACTTTTAATGCTACATCGGTCTAATATTTGTAGTTTATGTATTATTTTAAAACAATTATGGGGCAATTAATCTTATTCCTAAAGAATCAGAACTTTACTGTATGAAAGTAGACAAACACAATGTTATCATGTTTTAAAGTTTCATTTTGTCACTTGCTTGATTGACCTCGAAATGCTTGTGAGGCGCGACCCAATGGGGTCGTCCAGGGGCGTGGTATGTAAATGAAGATGGGAGTGTTTTTCTGATGTATTACTTGTAATTTGCATACGCAATCAATAAAACGGCCGGCAGAAGTCAGGTGACAATGGGAGCGCAAACTTAGTGGCTTCATGGAGAACTGCACCTCCTGCCGGCAGTGAAAGTCGATCTGTTCCTGCGTCGAGCCTTTGCTGAACTGCCTGAGTGAAAATCTCTGACATTACAACACAATTTCTGATGTGTATGCCATTGCGACATCTCTATGGCAGGGCTTTTCCTCAGTGGTAGCATGGAAAAAGCTGGGCAACAATGTCATTAGACACCAGCGTACAACAGGGGAAATCCCTTCTGAGTTGACTGAACTATTACAAGCTACCTTAGCAGCAGTCTAAGTCCCCCGCCGGGCAACTCTGATCCGCTCCAATCCTCACTGTGGGCTAATAGTAGCACTCAGCATGGGGACTAAGATGGATTAGCAAGAAGGTCCGCTATTCTAAGCAGTCGATGCAGGTTGTTTGCAGAAAAAGTAAGGACGTGACTCAGTTCTTGGTTCTGGTGTGCCTTAAATTAGCTACAATCGCTGCAAAATTCCGAACTCCGAGTTGTCATGGAGGAGGTCTTACCTGTGCAGGTGAAACACTTGACATGAAAGTGGGTCTCTTGAACTCGAACCACCTCTCCTTTGCACACTTCACGACACCGTTGACACCGAATTGGCCCACCACTTGGCTCGCCTCCCATTGAGCCTCGGCGATACGCTATGGTGGACAGAGAGCAGGCACAGTGTTGAAACATTATACTGTAGTATTTTTTTTTTTTTTTACGAGACCAAAAATAGTTTTAAAGGTAAGAATTAAGTTTGAATCAATCGTTGGTTTACTAGATACATATGCAAGTGCATCAAATTGAACCGAATCGAATCATTCTACTTTGAAATATATCGACACATGTATTGAATCGCCTTTTCTGAGAGCCATAGCTTGGCAGATTTACAGTACTGGCAAGGTCATTCAAATGTAAGTAAAATGACAACAAAAGGTCCATTGCTCCAACTGAGCCGTACCAGATCGTAATGCCACTCAGTCGAACTGAATCGAATCATTCCACTTACAAATCGAACTGTCCTTGAATCTTTTCGTAATCATTACATTTGGTTTGGTTGAATCAAAACCGATTTTCCGATTCAAATCGTTTTTTTTGCTACACCCCTACGAACAGTGCTTATCCTGAAGAGGGTCGCTGGGGGTGGTTGGAGGCTATCCTAACCCAGCTGACTATGGGCGATTGACACACTACACCCTGAACTGGTTAGCAGTCAGTCGCAGGGCACATATAGAGACAAACATCCATCCACACCTACATCAACACCGTCACTGAGTGGGAACCGATCCCTTGCTGCCCGCACACATGTCAGACGGGTGTACCACGACACCATCAGCGACTCGTGCATAATAAAAGAGTCCCATTGTATTCACAAGACACCCGGACATCCTAAAAAGCATGTGAAACAACAGCTGCAGTCATGCTTGCTCATTTGGCTCTTCATCTTCCTCAAGGAGCATCCGAGTGGATCTACAGGGGTGGAGAGGTATAATGGCAGGATAACCATCTGGCCTAGCTTGTCACCTAAATAGCTGACTGAAGGACTTTGCTGCTTCAGTTGTGGCAGCGCATGGGCTGGCGCACTCGAGCTACTGATTCCATTTCACTGGAGGATTCTCAAAGGGTTCGCAGTACTTAAGATGTCAAAAAGCCTTGCATGCCTCATATCCTGTGTACTGTGAGGTGGATGATGCTCTGTGCACCTATGTAGGGCATGTCTCTGCATACTCTCATGGACTGGAGGCAGAATGTTTGCATGACTGTCGATATTTACCTTTCTGTTCATATCCACCGAGTGGGCAGTGGAAATATGCGAGCGTGATTGCGTCCTACTCTCTGTCTCCCACAGACTAGACACTGTTAATTCATTGTTCCCCTCACAATGCTGGCCATGCCAATGGAATCCTCTACTCCATCAGATACTTTGGATTGAATAATGACACTTCCTAGTAAATGTTTTTGTATGTGTTAGGAAGAGAAAGACAGAGAGAGAGAGAGAGAGAGTGAGAGAGAGAGCGAGAGAGGGAGAGAGAGAGAGAGAGAGAGAGGTAGGACTGCATGTTGTTCATCGTAAATTCAAAGGAACAGCAGTCATCCCATCAGGTTAGAATAAGCAGTAACGGGAACATACAGTAGCTTGTGCCACGTCACGTAACATTTACCTTTCGAAATTTTGCCGATACAAACAGGCAAGTCGGGAATATTCTCAGCTCTCAACACACAGAAAAAGTTCCAAACAAAAAAATGAAGTCATCATTGCTTGAATGGTTGGTTCATTTGGAATTATTTCACCTGATGTGCCTGATTTAGCTTAAATGAAAGAAATGGTTGACTGACTTTGATAGTAGTGCAAAAACTCACGTCTACGATATACCACAATATATTTTCCTGCCGAGCCTGTATCACCGACACCAGATCCGTCCCACAGAACAGGTGATCTGGAGCAAAAACTAGCGGCTTCTCCTACCAAATCACAATTTCTCTGAGACTCGTTTCACACAGCTCGTCCAATTCGGTTTTCGACCAAAAACTTTGAGTTTTTTATGCCTCGGATGACGAACAAATTTCGGTTCTCGAACAAACTGAGCGCACGTGAATGCACCATTTGACTCCTCTCGCCTTCCTTACACGAGGAAGTGACGCTTCCTCGTGTTGCTTTCCATTGTGAGCAGACGTGTTCAGTAAACATTTTTATTTTAAAAAGAACGTGGTTTCAGTTTTCGAACAATTTCGGTTTTCGAACAGCCTTCTGGAATGGATTATGGACGAAAACCGAAAAAATCTATATATCGGCCAGCTCTATTGTATCGTAGGAATGACAAAGGGCTGTAGCTATAAAGAGAGCCCACATATTCAATGATCTCAAGAACCACAGAGTTACGACATTTTATCCAATTATGTAAGTGGATTCATTGCCATTCAGCCCTTTTGAGCCATCCATCCTTTCCCGTGACGGGGTGGTGAGTCATTCTTTTAACGATAGGCGCCTAGCAACAGGTGTAATCCCAGACTAAATCATTGGCAAATGCCCGAGGAGAATCCCGCCTGGAGTTGACAGGTGATAAGAACAAGGCCTTGGTTAGTGAGGCAGACAGCATCCCCAGAGACCAAGAGACTGCTACTATTTCTGCCTCGGACATGACAGTCACGGCAAAGAGTATGCTTGTAGCACAGCCGCAAGGGATGCTGGGAAATTGTTGGTGATGGGGAAGGAAGAGATAACAATCACTAAAGAAAAGCAGTCTGATGACCTTGTGGGGTTGTGTGGCAAAAGTGCAAGTAAAATGAATAAATGCACGTGAACTGCATATATATCTGTATTGTTTTAAAGCCAGGCATAACGCTGTATATTATTTGATATGATATATAATATTCGATGCCCTGCGATTGGCTGGCAACCATTTCAGGGTGTACCCCGCCTACTGCCCGTAGACAGCTGGGATAGGCTCGAGCTCCCCCAGCGACCCGAGTGAGGATAAAGCGGTTCGGAAAATGGATGGATGGATATAATATAATTTCGATGATATGATTTGAGTACATGAGACTGGAAGGAGGCCGTTTAGAAAGGGAGAAAGGCTGGTGTTGTGTAGTTAAAGCTTTTTGCAAAATGTCACAAAACCAGTTTGGGATTTTGGTTACACAACGGTGACCACACCTCTTGCCGTTCCTTTAATCCGTCTCATGATTCTAATGAATAATTCATCCTTACTGACACTTTGTGTCTCTCTTGTTGCACGTCTTTTTACAAAACCTCCTTTCGATTCAAACAAGATGCCTATAGAAATCGGGTGTTGAGACAGTCGCATGATTAAAGGTCAACTAATATGCCGACCTGTGAATCCAATCTGGTTAACATTCACACATGTTGCTCACGAGAGTTCATTCACCTGAGCAGGTCTCTTTGAGAATACGTAATCTTTGTCATAGTGAGATTTGCATGATCAAGCCGTGGTCGACAGTGGCAAATGATCAAATCTCCAGCCTCACCTCACCCTGCCGTTATCATCCTTGAACTGAGCAAAGACCTTGCAGTGGAGCATTCATCAAAGCGATGACTGCCCAGTCAGTATCACTCCTATCATTCTGCTTCAATGCCACTGGCGAGCAAAAGGTTACACCACCACAGACAATGTGAATGATCACGCATCTCACCAGAGGCCAGGGTCATGGACAAAAGGGGAAACGTCATACAATTGTTTAGCTTACCTGTTGAGTACAGTATTATTCGATTTCGGAGGGCCCAATCAAAGTTCTATTTTACATTCCCTGCATTCCTCTATATATTAAAAGTTAAAAACTGACTGCGCCTCCTAAAGCTAGAAAGTAACCATAATACATTTTCTGTACTATTATCATATTTCTTAACAATATGAGCTAAACTGAGTAACATTTTTTTTATTTATTTTAATTCAAAATGATAATGATACAACATTGACATCTTTATTAAATTAAAATAAACGATGTGAAATAAGGATGTTGACATTTGACAGTTATCGCTGTTGTAAAAATATCCCCAAATGTATTATCTCTCCCTCTCTCTCTCTCTCTCTCTCTCTCTCTCTCTCTCTCTCTCTCTCTCTCTCTCTCTCCCTGTATATATATATATACTGTATATATATATATATATATATTCATTTCTTGCCCATAAAGGCTTGTTAGCGTTATGCATTTTTTATTGACTCACAATATACAGTAATCCCTTGTTTATCGCGGGGGTTACGTTCCAAAAAGAACCAGTGATAGGTTAAATCCGTGAAGTAGTGAGCTTTATTTTTTCACAGTTATACAATACTGGACTATGTATACAATGAAACCAAAGACCAAACCCTGTTTTCAGGCCCAAGCACAAAAAAAACAAACGTTTTCAACAAATAACTCTAATAGTTTTTGGAAATACTGTACTGTAAAATAATATTTTTAATAGTCAGTACGAGGTTGGACTGTTCACGTCGGTCAGTGCCTTAGCCAATCAGGATGCAGAACCCAATTCACTGTTTGAAAGCATTAAAAAAACTGCACTAAAAAAATCAGTGAAACAGCGAAGCCGCGGAAAGTGAACCGCGTTAGAGCGAGGGATCACTGTATACAAAATTAGGTCATTTTTATATCTAGAGCTGAGATGTTGAGATGTAGAGATGTTGCCCCCCCCAAATGAAATTTATAACTTTATGATTGAACGTGTCATATAATTAGGCTTTCTACTGAACTTTTTCAAACCTCGAGACTGTGGTCAGTGTTTATGGTACACAGGAATAATTGTTTCTGATGTTATAGCTCTGCTTGGCAATTCAAAGTAATCACCTTTGTTAGTGATGTTCGGCCCTGCAGATTCCATCAGGTTCCAGAATCTGATAATCTGTGTATTGATCAACATGTGTTTTATCCCATCCGTTGTCATTGCTCACATGCGTGTGTATGAAAATAAAGTACAAATATGCAACATCTGCAGCCCAGCTTGGTCTGCCAAGCAGGTACACTGGACACAATAATCCCAGTGGCCAATGGATGAAGACAGACAGACTGCGCTGTGTTCAACAATTCTGTGTGCGAGGATGGCCTCTGGTCATTCATGCCCAATGCAGTGGAAAATGCACTCGCTTTGCCTTAACAGGCCTGTTCATGTATGAGCCAGAAGAGAGCCGGCGGCAACAGGAGGACACATGTTGACTGACTGGAGGAAAGGATCTGTCCTTCGTTCCACTCAGATGTGTTCATGCCAACAGATGCATGTTCCACCACCATCTGCCTGCTGTGACAGCGCTGACACAAACCTGGAGCATTTAGCCAGCAGTAAACCATGACATGTTATTGACGTTGGTTAATATGCGCTCATTCTTCAGCCTTTCACAGCCTGATGACGGGATTTGCTTGGTGGCGGGAGTGTTTGGTTGTGACTTGAGCCTTGAGCGACTATGGTGTCATTTTCAGTCGACAGCAAGTGGCAAAATGGCTGCCCCCCTGAGCTTAACAAAACCGAGTGGATTTTGCTGCTTAATTCATATGCAACAAACATGATATTAATCAGAACGACATGATTACACTAGTGGAGCCACATAGAACATATTAATTTGTATACAAATATTTTGGTTGCTGGAGTGCCTGCCCACTTATCAGGTGTGACATTAAAAAATTAAAAAATAAAAGGAAATAATTTGTTACCTGCTGACTGTAGTGCTGAAAATGTATCTGTGATGACAAGCATACATGTATGTGTCCAAAATATAGTTTTCGGGTGAGAAAAGGAGTAACTCAGGGGTTTTAAAAAATCCAAAATACGAGCATATAGTGTTTTTTTTCGGGTGTTTACATGGCAAATATTGCTAAAATTTGGGTTTTTAAAAGGTTATTGACTGCATAGAAACGTAATCAGAGCTCAAGCAACGATGGTATTTTCAAACATTTTACAGACCAAACCAATAATCAGTTTATCGTTTCTGCAATTTTCATTGTCAATTTGAAATAATTATTGCATTTTTGAATAGTTTAATTTTTAGAATTATAATTTAGGATTTATTTTTCTGTGAGCCCATAGTAAAATTGTTATTGCATCCTGATCAAGATATCTCGCGAAACTATCGCGATATTATTTTTTTGCCAAATCACACAGCCCTAATCCGCGCTCACTCCAAAATAATGCACCCCATCATCAATCGAATCTGCTGTAGCTGTTTGCAGCTTTTCCAGTTTTCCAAGGTGTAAAATTTGTGGAGGTAAAACCTGGGAAGCAAGTTCTTGTACCCCAAGAGGTACCATGAAAGTGTTGTCATTTGTAGCTTGAACTAACCCAGCACGCAATGGTGGCATTTGACATGCACACTACTTGGGAGTTTGTAGGCATGCAAGAAGCACCACCATGAGAATTAATAGAATTGGATGAATGATGAAGGTTCTTCAAATGACAGACTAGTGTATGACTGATATCAGTCAACAATACACTAGTCATACATCAGGTTCCTCTGATGTGACATGATCAGAAGTGGAAGCAGGACTGGAAGAGACTGCAGTTGGTGGTTTTGAACTTTTGCAACACATGAGATGTTTTTAAGTTTCCTCTTACAAATCTCAGCTGTCTTCCTCGTGAATTAACAAGGGACAACTTGTACAAATGCACAACAGCCACTGAGCCACCCGCCCTGCGGGAGGAAAGCCCTGATTCAGCTGACAGGGGATCAGGGTCAGAGTCAGCTGATACAAGGTCAGTTTAACATCACGGCAGCCCCCGGGTTAGTCTAAGATAAGTACAACAGGGGGCTCCGGGCATCTTTGTCATGCTCCGAATCACAATCACATAAAGTCCACGAGACCAGCAGCAGGCTGCCTGGAATACGTGCAGCACTCCCTGCTCCTCCAATGGCCGCATGATGGAGAAGTGACAGGTGAACTTGAAATGAAGGAAACAGCTGAAAGTCTGTGGGGGATGAATATCTGTGAAAGTGCTCCTTTAAAAATATACAACGCTATAAGTATCCATTTACACTGCATGAGCATATGAGAGTCTGTGAGGAGTTGTAGTATGAGTCCATGTTTTGGGTGTGAATAGAGACGAGAATGAGGAAGAAAAAAAAATGAGGCAACTGGAAGCAGAATCACCCCGTTGTCCCGAAAAAATCTGAACTTTGTGACTGACCTTGCCATATGATTAATTCAGTTTTATCATAGTAGCCAACGTGGGCCAAAATATTGGGGACCCCTTTCAACTCAATGAGCGTGGCAATCGGCAGCTCAAGACAACTGTGTGAAATAACGGATAATTTTAAGATAATTAAAGATATGATTCTTGTATTGACCCATATATGACTTTTCGGGTGTAACTATAACGATCACATGGAGTACTGTTGATCTACAGTAGTTCTTCTCACTGCTCTCACCTACTGAATAGGAATGGACTTACCATTAGAGCTCATGATGTCCACGGTGTTATTCGCAAAAACAAGGTCGTTTCGTCGAAAAATACTCCCAAACACTCAGAGTAGTGTTTCCGAACGGTGTCATCAAAAATGAATTTCCGGTGAAGGTAAATGATGCTCCGTCCTCACTCACTCATTCTTCGTAATGCTGCTTCCAATCCATCTCTGAGAAAGCGTGGAAGAAAAGGCTCACAAAAATTGAATAAAATCCGAAAAAATAACCTCATGTTACTGATGTCTCTGATTGTGGGTTTTTTTTTCGACAGAGAGACGGACAACAATTAAAACACCAAGCCACCTTGTTCACATTCTTTCTCCCTGCCGGCTCTGTAGCGGTGTGCTCACTGTGTTGCTGACAGCGCGCGCGTCTGTCACAAGCCCACAATAGTCCTATTCTTCCGGTTCCGGTAAATTGTTTCAGAATAAAAGTAGCCACTTGCAAGTTTGACTTCCAAATAATGGTTGACTCGCAATCCCAATTAAATAACGCGTAAAATGCACTCAGTTGAGTCTTAGCTCAGAAAATAATAATTCAAATCACTTATATATTGTTCATTTTTCCCACACAGACATTATGATCAGTTTGCCCCAGGCCAAGAATGTCATCAAAATAAGTGTTTATATCAGACCTCTGTATGATTATTCTAATGCTGTCTTTCGCTCATTGTTTGAAAATTTCCCCCCTGACCCTTCAAAGACCACAGGTGCATCTGTCTGCACTGCAGTAACCAGTGCAAATGTGGTAAGAAAGAAGATTTGTCAGGACTGTTTCAAGCTCCCTCTTGAAGGGTGTTAAAACTCTCCCATCAAAAAATACACATATTTATGGCTTCTTCAGTTTCACATCATCAAGAGGTCCACTGTGCTCACCATTTTTTTTTTTTTTTAAACACACTAAGTTGTCTGTCCAGATAAATAATATCCATTCATTCCTTAGACGGAGGGGAAAAGGTGGCCCTCAAGCCGCTTCTTGATTTCTCCCCAAGTTTTCAAGACAAAAGCTTGCACCTCGACAGGAAAACTGGTTGAGGGACCCCTAATTCTCATGTTACTTTGTGTATTTTGTTGGTTGTTTGTTTTAGTTGATTAATAGGAGTGGTGAGCCTTCGGTGCAAACAAGGCCTTCTCCGCTGGCCTAAATACAAACAAAAGCACTGACCTCTAACTAATTGAATTCAATATTTATGCCATTAAATTATATTTATTTATTCTAAAAAAAAAAAAAGTCTATTCTCTTCGTGCTGCAGTGTTTCTCTTGACTTGATTTTTTTTCAGCCATTATGTTCGGCCTCGTCAGCCTCATCTGCCCAGGGCCTTCCGAATCAGGTGCTGGCCTAAGTCAGTTAAATTAATCAAATTGTAAATCAATTCTCACAAAGCCAGAAATCTGGCCCTCAATGAATCTGCACAAAACTATGCATTTGCAGCACGGTGAGTGTTTCCTGTGAGTATTTTACTTAAAATATGTCATTCCAACTGCATCAGATGGCTATGTGGCAGTTGCATGCAGTAGATTTGCATAACTGTGAAGGGAGAGCGATAGCTCCCACTAATTGCCCAGGTACGAACCTATTTTTATTCTGAAAGTTTCCTTTTGCCAATGTACTTGACTTGACTTGACTTTTTATTTGTATTTGTAGCTCATGACTTAATGCACCCATTCTGTCTCTGGGGGGTGACGACGTCACTCCTAACTTAAAAAGACCATCATGACTTAAAGCCGCTCTCTAAAATAATCATCATCATCATCATCATCATGTACAATGCCGATACAATGAGGTAGATATTTGCAGTTTGTCTTAATTTGAACCATGGCTAAATGTGTTAGAAAGTCTTTTGTAGAAGACGTCTTTTGTAGAAGACGTCTTTTGTAGAAGACGTCTTTTGTAGAAGACCGTTCTACAAAAGACGTTCAAGGATTTTAAAGAGCAACTCGCCCATGGTTGGCAAAACTGCTATTACATCGCCCTCTTCTGGAAATTCCCCGTAAGTAAAATACTGTCGCTAATTGGATTACTGTACTGTATTTACTGAAGAGTTAATGCAAGAGACGAGGTGAATTGTGAGGCATGATTCACAGTTTATGATTTTTTTGGGGTAATTATCTTAACTCATGAACTTCATTTTGTCTATAGGTGCTAGATCGTGTGAACTAGTTTATTGGCACCACATAAAACCTCTGAAGAGCGTCATAACGAAGGGGGGCAATGCTGGTATAGAGTGTGCCTCACAGTTTCGAGGTCCGATTTTTGAATGTCGGCTATGGCCTTGACATGTGAAGATCGCATGCTCTTCCCGTGCTTGCATGAGGTTTCTTTGTGTTTTCTGTCTCTGTCCCATATTTCAAAAGCAGTCATGTTAGGCTAATTGAAGATTAAATTGGTGTAAGTGAGAGATGAAATGGTTGTGGGCTAGCGACCAATCCAGGGTATACACCACTTTATGACCAAAGTCAGCTGGGATAGGTTGGAGATTGTAGAGATCTGTATGTGTGTGTGTGTGTGTGTGTGTGTGTGTGTGTGTGTGTGTGTGTGCGCGCGCGCATGTGTTGTCTTTCTTGATCCGACCACTGTATCCAGAGGAAGCCCTGCTTGCGAAAGGCAAAGGAAGCTGGACAATGGGTCAACGGGATGTGGCGCCTCACTCTCCTCCATTGTCATTTTTGGTCGCTGTTGTTCTCTGTGGCCTATTGTTGATTTGATTCACTCCTGCGTGTCTGTTGGTTCTAAAGGGTTCATCTTAAAAAAAAGAGCGTAAACGTGATTAGGTTGTTTTAGTACTACAAATAGCCATATATGCTTCAAATGTTGCTTTATTGCTGTGTTGTGCTTTATTTAGCTATACAGCATGTGCAATAATTTTCCATTAATGGGAAAAATAAACCGTTTTTTTCTTGCTGTGATTTTTATTGATCTAATACACCCTATATGACTACCATCATTTTGAAAACACATTCCACTGTGTATCCTCCATTGCTGAAGAGCAAGTATTAGCACAGCTGATGTTTGGCTTTTAAATGCATTGGTGACACATTCCCTGAGATGACTTTGGCTTTGTAACTTTTACTGATGCACCATGGCCATTGCATGACCCCAAAGATAAAACTCAAATACAACAATTCGATGGGATTTTGGAGGCCATTTGACAGGACCACACAAACCATGCCAGTACTGTACCTAAAAACTGAGGATTACACCACTGATACATGTGAACACTATCATGAGATGAAGCGCCAGCCTGTTAAAATTAAACTTGGAAGATACCAAACTAATTTAGTTGGGATGCAAAAATATCTTCTTGACACATGTTAAAATATGGTCACATATGCTTTCTGAGTCGACCTTCAGTATAAATTTCAGTTCACATGAATCTCCCTCTATAATTAATTAAAATGGTGAATTAAAAACAGGGCGGCCCGGTAGTCCAGTGGTTAGCACGTCGGCTTCACAGTGCAGAGGTACCGGGTTCGATCCCAGCTCCGGCCTCCCTGTGTGGAGTTTGCATGTTCTCCCCGGGCTTGCGTGGGTTTTCTCCGGGTGCTCCGGTTTCCTCCCACATTCCAAAAACATGCATGGCAGGCTCGTTGGGCACTCTAAATTGTCCCTAGGTATGAGTGTGAGCGTGGATGATTGTTCGTCTCTGTGTGCCCTGCAATTGGTTGGCAACCAATTCAGGGTGTCCCCCGCCTACTGCCCGAAGACTGCTGGGATAGGCTCCAGCACCCCCCGCGACCCTAGTGAGGATGAAGCGGTTCGGAAAATGGATGGATGGATGAATTAAAAACATCTTGGGCGGCCCGGTGGCCCAGTGGTTAGCACGTCGGCTTCACAGTGCAGAGGTACCGGGTTCGATCCCAGCTCCGGCCTCCCTGTGTGGAGTTTGCATGTTCTCCCCGGGCTTGCGTGGGTTTTCTCCGGGTGCTCCGGTTTCCTCCCACATTCCAAAAACATGCATGACAGGCTGATTGATCACTCTAAATTGTCCCTAGGTGTGAGTGTGAGCGTGGATGGTTGTTCGTCTCTGTGTGCCCTGCGATTGGCTGGCAACCAATTCAGGGTGTCCCCCGCCTACTGCCCGAAGACTGCTGGGATAGGCTCCAGCACCCCCCGCGACCCTAGTGAGGATGAAGCGGTTCGGAAAATGAATGAATGAATGAATAAAAACATCTTAAACCAGTCTGGATTTAAATGTTTACGGTAGCCTGAATACAGTGAAGCTAATGTGCAGATGTTGTCATTGGTTTAGATATACCTGGAGAAGGTTCAGCTTGGCTGATGTATACTGACAGCAACTGGCAAAATGCTACATTTTCGCCCCTCCTTTTCAATGATCGTTTATCAAGGGCTCAGGGACAATTGCCAGAGCACTCGCCCCGGGCACCAAATGTGCTTTGCATCAACAGTGTTAAGATGCTCTCTCCATGGAAATTGAATCAACTTTTCTGATTAAAACAAGTACTTATAAGTTGTTTGACGGTAAGTAGTTCTAGTAAAATACCGTAGGTGTCATTTGTCAGGGTGGGTCTATGCCCTCTGGTTCCAAATGCTGATTACGCACTTTGTCGATCACGTGCTCTGCATATATCCTACGAACTGTTGGGAGGAAAACAGGAAGATGGCCTTCCCGTGCAGTGAGGGCATCAGGGCAGGTCACGTTAATACAGCAAGACTATCCACTGAAAATGGGCCAGGGTTAAAACTTTTGGGACATTATTAAAAACAGAATGTCAGTGTTGCATTAAGAATGACGAGTTGTGTGATGCCTAGTGAGTGACTCCATTCAGTCTAATGAGCGTCACTTGTCAGCTGCTTGACAAACAATATGCCTGTTCTCCAAAATGTAACATTTAAATGAGATGATCTAAGAATCCAACTGTCTTTCCTCCAATCTGGAAGTCAGTGCCTCACCAATTTACAGTATGTTGAGTATTGAGTTGAATAAACCTCAAAAGTGTTCTCAATTTGCCATGTAGGTTTACAGGAAATTGTGTTGTGTCTATTTTCTTCTGTGTGTTCCATCAGTGACCTCTGGTTATTAATACATTTTTATGTAGTCATTTTAAGATAAGATAAGATAAGATAAGATAAGATACGATAAGATAAGACAAGAAAACCTTTATTGTCTCACAATAGATTAATTTGCAATGTACAGCAGCACAGTTCGGAGGGAAGAATTAGAAAAAGTCAAAAACAAGTATTTGCATGCACACAATATATACGGTATCTTTTTTAAATGAAAAAAAAAAGAATTGTACACAGTACATAATTCATTCATTCATTCATTCATTTTCCGAACCGCTTGATCCTCACTAGGGTCGCGGGGGGTGCTGGAGCCTATCCCAGCTGTCTTCGGGCATCTGAATTTGCCAACCAATCACAGAGCACACAAAGACGAACAACCATCCACACCCACTCAATAGGGAAATTTAGAGTGTTCAATCAGCCTGCCAATGAATCGGGGAGAACATGCAAACTACATCACCCGGTACCTACACTGTAGCCGACGTGCTAATGTACATAAAATGTACAAAATACAAAATATAAGATATAACTATATATGCAACTGTGTATGTGCTGCATTAGGTGGCTGTGCTATTTACAATGGGTGAGTGGGAGAGAGTCCAGGTTTTCAGGTTTCCAATATTGTGACAATTTCATTGGAAAACATGGGGTGATTGATGTTTGATGTTCTTTTGGATGAATGGACAAATATTCCCACTTTCCAGAAGAGTGGAAGCTACAGAAAACACACTAAATAAATATTTATTCTATTCTCACCTCTTGTTGATGTGATAGACAGGGGTTCGTGTACTTCCGTTGATATTGTGTATCAATATAATTTTGGACCGATGTTTTTTTTCCCCACACTTTCACTGCCTTCTCATTCGTTCAGTGTGTTTTCTCTAGGCAGTTTGTCAATCAACATCTCTGTGTCCCTTATCGAGATTACGGATTAGCTGTCTGCTGAATTCTTTACAATAGTCATTACAATAATTGCCCTGTTCCACTCACACACACACACACACACACACACACACACACGTTTGCAAACAGAGCAAAATAAATGGTCTGTGTCTGGCAGTGGTGCATAGCCAATTGCACGATCACATGTGCAGTGCAGGGTGACTTTGTCATTGTTCAGTTGGGACTTGGAATATAAAATCAATTCCAGAGTTAACATTGTATTGAGGAATAATCTCTCCTCACCTGAATTTAGGTTTATTTAAAAAAAGTCACACTTTGCAATTAAATTATTGTAATTAAGTGAAGCACTTTTGAGTTGGGCGGCACGGTGGACGACTGGTTAGCACCTCCGCTTCACAGTGCAGAGGTGCAGGGTTCGATTCTAGCTCCGGCCTCCCTGTGTGGGTTTTCTCTAGAGACTCCGATTTCCTCCCGCATTCCAAAAACATTTATAGCAGGTTAATGGAACACTTTAAATTGTCCCTAGGTGTGGGTGTGTTTTTTTTGTGACCTGCAATTGGCAGACAACCAGTTCAGGGTGTCCCCCACCTACTCCCGGAAGACAGCCGGGATAGGCTCCAGCATGCCTGCGATCCTCGTGAGAATTAGAGGAGCCGAAAATGGATGGACTTTTGACTTGCTTTCCTATACATGAAAAGTGCTTTAGAAATAAAGTTTGAGTGATTGATTGAAGATTCTAAAGTGACCGTAGTTGTGACTGTGAATATATGCTGTTGTTTTTTTGTGCCCTGTGATTTGTGGGCAAGTAGTCCTGGGTGTGCCCCACCACTTGCTCGAAGTCAGCTGGGATGGATTCCAGCTCACCCATGGACTTATTGGGGATAGACACTATAGACCAGGGGTCACTACTCCTTTTGAAACCGAGAGATACTTGCATACCGATTGATTAACACAAAGGGCTCTCAGTTTGACACACACAACTGAAATACATTTCCTCAAATTACCATTAATAATGTTATAATTATGTTATTATTAATAATGAGTGATATTCATTCAGTAAAGCCAGTGAGCGTGCTAATGAGTTTTCGCAATAATTTGGAATCCGATAAATAATAGTCAACAATTTTTAAAGAAATCTCTGCCACTGTTCACATTTTAAAACGATCACATGTACGATATTCTGAGAAAATCACAATGTCCCGGGGGCACTACGTTGGTGACGCTGCTGTGGACAGTTGATGGGTGGCCTTAATGGTATGTGAACTGAAGGGAAGGGTAAGGTTTAGACAGTTTCGGGAATAAAACCGGCTATGGTGACAACAATTCGACAAACCGGATTGGATCAGGGTTGTTGTTTTTTTTATCCGTCAACCTCTCCACCACAAACCGGTGCGACTGGTGTTTCAGAATGAGGAACGAACGGCGTGCCTTGTTCTCGTAGCTAGGCACAAATGGTTTTTAAAAGATTTAAAATAACCGCAGTCAAATGAGCAATCGCATTGTCATGTTGCTTTTCGGTGACAAGTTACGATCGTGGAGCGGAAGCGTTTATGGTAATGACATTGAAGGGAAGTGAGAGAGCCACGAGGGGAGGAGTTAACGTCCGCTGTCAGTGGCGTGCGGTGTGGGACAGCCTCTGAGGCGTTGAAAGGCAAATGCGAGCAGACGCTGACGTGAGCTAACAATTCGGAACTCCTCTTACTCTTTCTGTCCTGCGGGGTTTTAGACAACGTCAAGCAGCGATCGCTGGAAATGCATGGCCAAACGCAGACAGAAAGCAATACGCACACGTGTCAGCACAAGAGAAATTGCTTGAAGAGTGGAACAAAAAAGAGGTAAAAAACAAAACAAAACACCGACTTTCGCTTTAAACATGAAAGCCTTGCTCTTTCTCAATGTCAGAAAAGTGCCTGTTATCATATCTGAACCTTGTACTAACCATAAACTCCCAAATACCATGCAGGAAATTGATTTGATGTGCTCTACTAAAACTGCAGTCTTGTGTTGTACTTTGTTTTCCTGTAATGAACAGTTTAATGCCAAATACTGTCTAACCTGAACACTAAAGTAACACTTCAACTCGTGTGTTTGTTTGTAGTACAAATGCCACTCTGCAACAGTGGGAATCTTCCTGCAGGGAACTCTGTCCTAGACCCACAGGCATGCAAGTGAGCTAACGGGGTAAGTCTAAAATTATATACCCTTTGTCTCATATTACCAAACCACATATTCCAAATCTAAAAATCACGATTAAAAAACCCCACCCCCGCAGACCATCTCTCAACTTTGCAAGCCCATTGATTTACACAACCAGGTATGCACATGTTTCTTATTAGATTGACTGTTGTTTACAGAGTGGCCCAATTGCACTTCTGGCATCAATGTGTGAAGGATAAGTTAACTCATTCATGGTGTGTGAACACTGACAAGGCTACACAAGCTGTATCTGTGACTTATCTTGTTTTCAGTGACATGAGACCTTATTGACATAGTTCAGAGTGTGCTGCCATTTCTGTGAGGAATCGGTTTGATGTTCCAGCTGTCAGGAAAGTGCAGCTCGATCCACACAGCTGTTCTCTGAAGAGGATATTGTGACTTCTACATCACAACGACAAGTCACATTCCGATTTTGGCTGTCATTATTTGTCTTTTAGGGCCAGGTTTTTGTACTAGAGACAACTGTTGTCTCCTGTCCACCCTTTTGGTTTGTAGCTATGACCGAGCATGTGACACTGTCACCGGAGCAGAGATTTTATTAGATTAGTCACAATCGGTTGCACTCTGAGAACAAGCCATTAATTTAACACCCAATGGCACGATATATTCTGACCACTCGAATTTGATGGCACTGATCTCTCCCTCTGACAATCAGTGCGCAAAACAGGGAAAGACAATCAGGTACCTGTGGTTAGTGTACTGTTGAGGGCGTATGCAATTTATTTGTGTAGCCTAAATAATGATTTAATCGCAGACAATAAGAACTATAACTTCTCTCGCTCTGAGCAAACAAGATTCACAGTCAAGTGTCATCTTTACACACAATCGGACAAAATTGTTGGTACCCTTCCATTCCAGAAGGAAAACTCACAGTCACTGAAATAATTAGAATTTGTGGCCCAATATAATCGTTTTCAAAAACACAAATGAAAGTGGTCTCGGCAAAAATAATGGTGTACCCCTGACTTGATATTTAGCTGTGCAATATTTAGAGGCAGACACTGTCATCACACAATTTCTGTAAGTCTCAATGAGACTAATGAGCCTGTCGATAGGTATGCTGGCCCATTCTTCAGCAGTGAACTTACTGCGGGTGTCTCAGCTTTAAAGGCAGCCATCGACAGACTCCACATTCAACTCATTCTATAGATGTTGAAAATAATTTAAAGCAGGGTTCAGTTTAAAGCCACTTTAGAACACTTCAATGTTTTGTCGTTAGGCATTCTTTTATGTTTTTACCTGTGTGTCGTGGGTCCTGGGCAGCATGTTTTGCACCACCAGAATGCCTCAGGATTTGATTGTACCCTGCACGTATTAAAAACATCCTGTGCCAGATTTAGTACAGCAGCCCTAGAACATAAACGTGCCTGGCGGCCATTTCACAGTAGGCACAGTGTTCTTTTCTTTATACCGAATGCAAATGGAATCTATTAGGATAGAGCTGAAGTGACCTGGCAAAAAGCAGTTTTGTCACAAAGGACATTCCATCACGAGCTTTGTTGCTTGTCAGAATGCATTTTGGTGCAATTTATTTTAAAGTTATTTCGGTGATCTTTTGATGGAAAGGCACCAACTGTTTCATTTGTGTGTATGAATGAAGTAACTCATTAATGGGGACTCACTGAGGTGATGTTCGTAAATATAATTGGATGGGCGCAAGATCACGGGTCTGAAAATGCTGTGTCGTCTGATGGGAACATTTATTAGCTAGTGTGAAGTTTAGCCATCCATCCATTTTCTGTGCCACCCTTTTTTATAAGTGTTGTGGGGATTCTGAGCCATTTCGGATGAGAATTGGGGTACACCCTAACCTCACCAGTCACTTGCAGGGCAGAAGATTGGATAAAAACCTTTAACACACAAATTCACACCTATGGGAATTTTAGAGTATTCACTTGACCGAACAGGCATATTTTTATCATGTAGGAGGAAGCCGGAGTACCCCGGATAAAACCCATGTGAGCCCGTGCAGTCCAAACTCTCCACAAAAATTTTCCCCCAAACATTCGTCCTGATTGCAAGGCAAACATGCAAATCACTTGTTCCATCATAAGGCAGTTAAAAGAAAAGTCAAGAGTACAAGTTATCCCTCGCTATATTGCGCTTCATTTATTGCGGCGGCGTCAGTACATTCCGTTTTGTTTCCAAAGTATTGTATTCAGAAAAAAAATGCCATATGACTCAGAGGTTTTAATACATACCTGTACGCATGATTGGTTCTCGACATGACGTTGACCAATGACAGCACGAGTGGATTTATTCCGTGATCTGATTGTACACTCACACACTGGATTAGTGTGGGGGGTAATTAGGCTTGTACGGAAAAAGTTGCACGTGTCTCTTCGCCTCCTCCTCGTAATTACGATTAATTGTCTGATCATAAACACATCGGCTATGTGGGGATAGCTGGCCAGGAGCTAGCTGGAGGCTAACGATGGCTACACCGTCAGAGCGTAAAGTGAGAGCCGCGTCCACCAACACAAATCTCTTCGCCTCACTCAGAAGCCAATGCGGAGTAATTATTGTAAACATCGCTTTTTACATGGGTTTGTTCATGCTTGCATTGTAATTGTGTTGGGAAAAATTGGTATAGGTGTGCATTTGATATCATAACACAATTTAAACCATTTACACTAGCGTGTAAAATCTAAATGTAATCCCTGCCTACACCTTACAAACTAAGGAGAGTGCTATTATTAAACATGTAAAGAATATAGTATTCACATGTCCTTGATAGCGTCTGCTGTGTTGGTTCTATCTCAGTGACATACTGAGACTGCTGTTGTCTTCTTCTCTGATCAAAACAGTGTGTCCCCCTATCGGATACCCCACGAATTGCACCTTATTAAAAATATTCTTTCCGTGTCTTTAATGCATTTTTTCACTTTTAAACTACCCTGCGGGCCTGATCAAACCTCCATGCGGGCCGGTACCGGCCCGTGGGCCGTATGTTTGACAACACTGCTCTAAATGAATTGTTGCAGACTATTAAGAATACGACATTCATCTGAAAATGGCAGAAAAATCTCACAGCTATCTAAATATTCCCCTTTGACACACATTAGTAATAAATTATCCAATGACCCAATGAGGAACTTATTTTCCTTACTCCTCATGTGAAACATTTGTCTTTCATTGCTTCCTGTTGAGTTTGCTGCTCCAGGTTGCTTGTTTCTATAAAACAATACATTATTTGTTAAACATGAATACAGTAAATTATGACTTTAAGAGACACATCCAGATGAAGAAATACTGTTCAGTATCAGTCATGGTGGGACTATTTGTTCGGACCAGGTCGGGAAAAAATGGAGCAAATTATGAATTTGACGAAGAGCCACATAAAGTATTTTATCCTGTTAATCGGCAGCTCTATTTATATCCCATCCTGAGCCCCAAACAATGATGCACCTTCATTTGTGGGTGCAGGATGACTGTACCCTTGTGTGTTTCTTACCCATCAGAGGGCAAAGAGATTTGGGACGTGGATAAACTGATCCTTTATCTATACCACCATGTTGCTCTTCCCTCTCCTTTTCTCTGACCTTGCTGCCTGCCATTTCATAGCTTTGCCTTTCTGTGCATATCAGCAATTATCCCAGCAATTTACACAAAAGACACACACACAGTCTCTATTGTGACACACATTCTCAGCATATTTTAACAGTCCACCCCTAATACCCCCCTCACTGCCACCCCCAAACACACCACAGAGGGAAAACCTCTGTGAGGTCGGAACCCCCCACCCCTACGCACACATGAATTGAAGAGTGCTTTGTGCACTCACACACTGACTTGGCAGGGAGAGTGAGAGAGAGAGAGGGAGACGGCGAGGGAGAGGGAAAGGGAGAGTGGCTGGTGGGTGGAGGTGGATGGACACAACGATACGGTGGGACTGCGGAGTATAGCCAGACTAGAGACAGAAGAAGAGATGCAGCTTGTAAAGAAGGAACACTCAACCCTGACTGAAGAGGGGAGGGAAAGACCAAGCAGGAGAAGAATGTGAGTGCAGAAATAGGAAAGGGAAGCGGGCATGTCCAGCAGAGAGGAAGAGAGTGAATTGTTGTTCCAGAGGCAGGGGGGGGGAACTGATGGGATGGCATTGATCCCTGGGAGCTGCCGCTTCTTGGGCCAGATGGCGTCTTGTTGCTGCAGACCACTGCTCAACTCCTCCTGCTGTGGACCCCTCATCAAAATGTGCCTCTCCTCTTTCACAGGTCGGTCCCAACCCACTTGGCCTCCCCCCCCCCCCCCTTCCCTGTCATGACTAGTAGTGGAGTATAGTTCTATGTGCAACATGGGTAACACACTAAGCCAAGAAGGTAACATTGAAGGGCATGGTGTGTTTTTATGTTGTTAGAAGCATGCGCGCCTGCAAGTGTGGCCCCCAGTGGTTCTGTCGGTGCTGTGTTTTGTGTCGTGGGATGGAAGAGAATGGGCTCTTGTCCTCTCCAACATCATGTCATGTTGCATTGTGTGGCCAAGTTGTGTATTCCATTGTGTCTTTGTGAAAGCTTTGCAGGATACCTTAGCACTGACACAGCATGTTGAAAAATAAGCAAAGCGCAGTTGTGGCTGTGAATTTGTTCATTGTATGTCTGAAAGCGAGTGCGCACTCAGGAATCATTGGTTGTGTGCATCGGGAGGATTCTTTGACGTCACCTGATGTGTGCTCTCGATGCTGTCGTATCCCCTCAAGCCAAACCCTCCTTACTAACGTTTTGTGTTAGTATCATCTGTCCCATCCCTTCCTGTTGAGACGCAACAGTTTGTATGAATAGCGCTGATATGTTCCGTTCCTCTTCACAGATATATCTCCTGCTGAGCTGGATGCCTTGTGGAGGGAACCGGCATATACTCTCGGGGGGACCCACGAACACTTTTCAGGAAATTACATCATGACTGAAGGTAGACTGTGTGATGCAGCAGATTGCTTACTGCGCTTTTCATAATCTAATTTGTTTGTCAGTCTTCCAAGGAACAAAACAGACAAATCATTCAGAAAGTGTTAGTGTCAATTCTTTCTGCTTTATGGAACAAAGCATGGGAATCCTCTGACCTCATTTGGATGAGCCATACGAAGCATCTCTCTGACTGACAGTGATAAAAAAAAAAAAACAAGAACAAAAAAACCTACTCACCCTTAAATTTATGGTGGAGGCGTAAAGTATGAGGAAGTTGAGAGGGAGGATTGCTGAAGGTGAGTGTCGTGTGTTGCGTTTTTTATTTTTTATTTTTTAGCCTTCTTCCCTATCTTGCAAGTGTATAAAAGTTCATCACATGATGAACAGGCAGAGGGAAGAGTACTATAACCATGCTGGAGGTGTGTCACATATAGATGAAACACGATCATCTGGTGCAGGTTTTGCACCGTGTGCGTACGTGTGCTTCTGTGAGCGCGTGACCATAAGTTAAAGAAAAAGCAAAACACATTTCAATTTAGTAGAAGCTAATGGAGTGGTAAATCCTGTGAGGTATGAAGGGGTGTCATGCATGACATGACAGGATCAGGATAACCTTGGTGATAATCATGTCATTGCAGCACACTCTGAACAGCATTCTTGACCATCCTCGGGATAACATTCATTACACGACTTTCTTTATATTAGACGCACATCTTTAATGCAGAGTAGGAAACAGAAAATATCAATTACGTACTGTACATTTGAGATGGTCAAAATTGTTGGGACAACTTGGAGTTGCAAGAACTGAAAAATTCACTGCCATGGACATTTATAGTCGTCAACTGGAATCTAACTAGTTTAGTGGCACTGATTTATATTCGGCAAGTGTGTGGTTTCTCAACTCAACTCAACCCAAATTTGCTTGTTTGTAGGGCCATTCCATGTGTTGGTTTATAGTTTGAGGTGGCAAAAAGGTCTTGGTTTGATCTGATCGGCCAATTTCTTTTCACAAAAAGCTTGTTTTTGCCGCCTTTTGGTCCAAAACTGTTTTTTGTGGTTATACTCACCCATGTTCTACTGTTGATGATGTGAGAATTGGGATGGGGTGGGGGGGTAGGGGAGTTACAAACAAACTTTTTATGGGGAAAGAAGCAAGTCTACCTTTTTGTTTGGATAGGTTCTGCACATGACAACTCCAAAAATTTTAATTCAGGTTGTATTTTTCTGTAAAAGTTCATTTTAAACATTGAATCCGTTCTTACGTGGTGTGGTATTAAACTGTGGCCTTCCATCAGGCATAGGTGAGGAGGAGGATGGCCCCGTAGTGGAGTCAGGTGAAGGAGAACCAGAGCCAAATAACTACTGGAAGAGAAAAGAGGCCTTTCTTAAAGGAAGTCGGATGACATTGGGTGAAAAATGCTCCTCAGGTATTTTCTGATGCTGCACTTTACACCAGTAGTACTGAATAGATACCCCCCCGTGGCTGCATCCAACCTGCTGATTGCCTATGTGTGACCCCTGAAGTGTGACGACCCTTTCCCCGATAGCATAGGAGTAAGCCCCACTTGTGAAGTAAGCAGTCTAGCAAATTGTGGCAAACCTTGCTAGACTAAAAAAAAAATCAAGCTCATTAAATGTATGGTGAGACAGAAACCTCACTTTAAGCTAGCTAGTTGTAACGTACAGATTCGTTATGTCCCATGAGGTACGTTGTGACGAAGTTTTGGTGTGTGTGTGTGTGTGTGTGTTTGTGTTCATAAATAAAAACGTTGTCAACCTACCATTGGTTTATATGTTTTGGATTCATCACAATTGTGTTATTCAACCAAATATTTTAATTTCTGTCAAAATGGAAATGGTATTTTAATTGAGTTTGTATGTTTGTTGTTGCTTTGAAAGAAAAGGGCATCTTCAAATGAATATTACAGTAGTATCGCACGCGGCCTGAACAACCTCGATAAATGGAGCTTTTGACACGGTGAAAAAATTGTTTGTGACTCTTGGAAGCTTTGTAGTTTTAGTGCCCCTGCTTTTCACCGTAATGGACTGACAGACCTGCACTATATTTTGACTAATGAAGGGGTTTTAGTCAGGCATGCAAACAGGACAAATTTACCTACTCAGCGTCTTAGGCCCATCACAGCCTGTAGTTTCTGCTTCTCAAATGGATTTAAATGGCCACACGGAGAGTCCAGTCAGCAATCTAATAGCATTGTTATTCCTCAAGGGGCTATGGTGGTTCTCACAGAGCATCGCGCTGTAATATGAGCTGCCATAGAGAGTCATTAATGAACTTCTGAAAGTTTTTATCTTGCTTGCAGGCAGTAAAACCAGTCCGCTTTCACATTTAGTATGCTTTATGGAAACAATAATTCTAACTTTTTTTCAGGGTGGGGGAGGGGGGGTTGAGCTTTCTTTCTTTCTCACATCTAATTGACATAATTTGTACTGTCCAGAGGTTACGCTCCTTTTCACTGGACGCCGACGCTCCAGTGAGGATCCAGACCGGGCTCTACAGGAGGCCCTGCGCACCCGACTCCGAGTAGTGGAGAGCAATAGCAAAGATGTCATCCAGCTGTTTAAGGTGAGTGACAATGATAGACATCAATAGATTGTACAAACATGGCTGTGAATATTTGCATTTTAAATAACGCGGTGAGGTGTGTGGTGTGACACAATGCAGTGTAAAATGCATTGGTCTATTGTGCTGTTCGGCTTTGTTCTTGCAGGACCTATCTGCACGTCTGGTGTCTGTTCATGCGGAGAAGGACAGCTTTGTCCTCACATTTAAAACTGTAGAGGAACTCTGGAAGTTTTCGACATATCTAGCATTAGGTAGGTTTTCTTTGAGTCTAATTTGTATGTTAGCGTTACTTTCGGCAACATTGATGTCTACTGATTTGTGTTACCATTCTGGCTGTTATTATTACACTGTTATTATTGTTATTATTATTATTGGTATTATTGACAGGTTACGTGGCACGATGCTTGGAGAACTTCCTGTGTGATCAGTCCTTTTGGCTTGAGCCAAAACTGCTCAGCGACTTGGAGATTAATGTAAAAATAGATGAGGATCATATGGCCACCCTCTACCTTGAGCTTTTACTCCAGGAAGGTAGGAAATAACACACAAGGTGTATACCGAAGTTTTGTTTACTCGTCCCCATGAGTTATTGTTAAGCCTACTTGGGTTTTTGAAAGATGCTACGCAGGTGCAATACTCATAATTTCAAATGTAACATACATTGACCTAAATCTTGTAATTATTTACGCTGGGATTCAATCAGTGTAAATGATTGAAGTCCAGTAAATATACCTGTCATTCATAATACGTTGGTTCTTGGAAAAAGGAACGTACTGTACCTTCAATACAGTTTTTGCTTCAACACTAGCAATTTTATCATTTCAACAATAACAGCTATGAAATTTGATTGCTGTCACTGGAGATGCCTGACCCTCATTAATATAATAAAGCCTGTTTCCTGTCAAGCAAATTAGTTTTACTGTTGTAGGATGTATAGCTTCTATAGTAAAGCCTTCTCATGTCCAGACGTTATTCTCATCCGAATAAATCCTTTGTGATGCTGAGCAGTCGCATTTCAACTGATGTGACCTTCATAGTTTTTCACATTCTAAGCTCTTTGCTTTAACACCAAAGCTATTTCTTTCCTACTTGTTGTACTGCAGGCGGCCCGGTAGACCAGTGGTTAGCACGTCGGCTTCACAGTGCAGAGGTACCGGGTTCGATTCCAGCTCCGGCCTCCCTGTGTGGAGTTTGCATGTTCTCCCCGGGCCTGCGTGGGTTTTCTCCGGGTGCTCCGGTTTCCTCCCACATTCCAAAAACATGCATGGCAGGCTGATTGGGCACTCTAAATTGTCCCTAGGTGTGAGTGTGGGCGCGCATGGTTGTTTGTCTCTGTGTGCCCTGCGATTGGCTGGCAACCAATTCGGGGTGTCCCCTGCCTACTGCCCGAAGACAGCTGGGATAGGCTCCAGCACCCCCCGCGACCCTAGTGAGGATGAAGCGGCTCGGAAAATGGATGGATGGATGTACTGCAGACTAATGCAGGGATCATTTCAGGAATAAAAAATAGTTCCTCGGGCGAAGTAAGACTGCAGTGCTGCCAAACCGTGATGAGATTTACTTTAAAGTATCAAGTATCAAGTACAACTTTTATTGTCAAATGTGCTGTATGTCTAACATACAGCAGAGATTAAATTTCTTCCCTCTCACAACATACAACAAGAGGAGCCGCTGCGGGTGCCAGCACCGCCATCAAAAGAAAAGTTAACATAAAATTACAAGACAGCACACTTGTGCAATCTTAACCCCTTAAAATGAAGCAGTTATAGATAAAAGAGGAGTGAATAACTTAATTTAACTTAACTGAGTTGGTTTTAAACATCCGTCATCCATGTCTAAGGGACACGGGGTACAAAACAGAATTAAAACACTTGATATCTTTTGAGTTGTCTAAAGTGTGCATTCATGAATTGACATTATTACAGGATCTTTCTTTGCGAAGGCACTGTGCACAAGACATGACGAGGATGATGAAGATCAGCTGTCTTTGAAAAAGAATGATCTTCTCATGGTGAAGGACACAGGACAGGAGGACATGTGGGAGGGCACACTGCTCACCACTGGCCGTCATGGCCTCGTGCCAGTCACCGCCACTCAGCCGCTTCCCTACCCTTTCTACCAGTGAGACTTTCTCGATTTGATTTTCTCGATCGCTAGTTGATGATGCAAGATAAAATTCTTGCATTCATCTTGACTTGGGGTGACTATGTGCACAAACAAGCGGTATAAATGTCTACTAATCCATTGTCCTCATTGGTCAGGTGGTTCCTGAGGAATTACCCGGGCTATGCAGGGTGCTCGCCAACAGAAAAGGAAGCGTTTGAACATCCACTTGGTAGAATCACACATGCACACACACACACACACACACACACACACACACACACACACACACACACATAATGACACGCTAACTCCCATTCTCACTAAATCGTTTATGCCGACTCATATCTTTTTTTTCTCCCTGTCAAACTTGCCAGTGACAGGTTCGTGTGTAGCCGTGGTCGACTACAGTCCGTTGGCGCAAGATGAGCTCCAGCTAAATCAAGGGGACGTTGTCGAGATTCAAGGTCTCCTTGTGCGAGGCCTTGGCGTCTTCATCGGAAAACACTCCTCCACTGGTCGGACTGGCTTTATCCACAAGGCCCACGTGAAGCCTCTGGACACCCTGTCGCTGTAAATAGATTCAATCCCATTGCGCACACAGTATTGCTTGAAAGTTATTGGTCTGTATGTCATTTCCACACATAAATTGATGCTTAATGAAACCACGAGTTAACTTGCGTTTTCCTTCTAACTTAATGCATGTAGCATGACTACACTCTAGACGGGGGGTGGAAAGCGTGAGAAGACCAGAGCCACAGTTCAAATGAGAATGCTGCCTTTGTTTCTCTTGTACAGACAAAGACATTTGGTCTTTCTGACCGAGGAGGAGCGAGCCAGCCTGGCTCAAACCAGCCTGTTCAGCTCCGAGCCCTGTGATAGCAACCTACTGGAAAGGCTCTTCTCATCTGACATCAGCTCTGTATACAGGCTCGGTAAAGCTCGAAAGACTCGTCATCGTCGGCTTGTAAAATAGTCATAAAATAAATATATTCTGGTGTCAGTCATTGGTATGAGCAGGACATCTTCAACCGAATGTTCATCTGTGTTCCCAGACAAGCTGGAGGAGTCTGACTTCATGTATATCAGGAATCGGCCCAAACGTGGTAAACACTTGCTTATTTATTTTACATTCATGCCTGCCATGCACCTAAAAGTAATTTACTGTTTTGCTAAAACACAAAAACAATCAACAGAGCATCAAAAAATAACGTTTATGTAACTTTTTTTCTAATTTACAAAATGTCCCTTCTCTATTCTTTGCATAATCACGTATTTTGTTCCCTTCCGACAATGTAGCATTCACATACCGTATTGTCCGCACTAAAAGGTGCACCTAAAATAAAAGCCTTCCATTTTCTTAAAGCTCGCAGCGCGCCTTAAAATCCGATGCGCCTTGTGTATGGCCATTACGGTAATATTTCGACCCCAAAATGGCTCCTTGCTCGAGACATGCTAACAACGCAGAGTTCAACCCTAAGGCGATCGGTTACGCAGTTGAACACGGAAATAGAGCAGCGGCAAGAGAGTTCAACGTTAACGAGTCAATGTTATAACTTGCTGTTGGTTAAGTAAACTGTGTCGCTACTTTATTAAATATTTTTTTACTGATATCTGATCGTTCTGTTGGCGTTTCCTTGAGCTTAGCTCCATCTACTGGATGCATTGTAGATTGCGTCTTATAATGCGGTGTGCCCAATGTATGAAAAAAATTACAAAATAGGCGATTCATTGAAGGTGCGCCTCATAATCCAGTGCGCCTTTTAGTGTGGAAAATACAGTAACTAACTTTGATGTACTTTTTCCCATTAATGGTCGCAATCACATTGGTTCTGTGATTGACAGACGGCTGGTCCATGACTTGAAATGTATTCCAGCACCTGTTGTCACACTGAACAGGATAAAATGGAGAGAAAGTGGATGGACTGGCTGCGTGGCACTTGCATTAAACGAGTTTTTTTTTTTAAATCCCTTCATTTGTGTTCCTAAAATAATCTTTCTTCCTTCTCAGATCACAAGGTTCCTTCAAGTACTCGCCAGAGTGTCATGTCGGAAAGAAGTGACGGAACGCCTCCGTACCACCCCTCCCCCCGCCCATCACTATCACACTCGTCACCTCGCGTGTCACTCTGTCAGTCCCGCAATGCTCTGGCAGAGGAGGGAGAGCACCTGTCCTTCACTTTAGATGACACATTCAGAGAACTTGGTGAATTCCAGGAGGACCCGCCTCTCTTCTTGGAGGAAAACATTTGGGACGGGGACGAGTCAGAAGTTAGTGACCCAACGTTGATCCTGCTAAACCATGACCAGTTTCAGGTCAGCAAAGACGCAATCCACCCACTTACAGTAATCACTTGCAAGCCAGGTGCTAAAATGTATTTCATTGGTTAGCTTCCGGTTCATGGCAATCAATTTCTGTGCTGTCAGGCTCGAAGTCGTGCATGACTCATTTTTGCGTGATCATTTTTCAGTTCAAAGTTGCCAACACGTGACTTCAGATACTTGCAACACCGAATAATGCTAATCGTAAATGATGTGATTCCAATTCATCATTTTATACTTACGAATCAACAGATGCGACGGGACTCTTTTTATGCGTTTGTTTTCCCCTAGGAAGACTTCCTTCCCCTGTATGACCTCGAGTGTTCCTTCCTGTGGGTGACCTTCAATGGGAAGGGCGAGAGTGAACTCTCAGGCCAGCTTGAAGGTGTAAGGGAGTTTGCAAAGCGGTTGGGCATGCATTGGGCACGTCGGCGAGCATGCTTCCTCTTGGGAAGACTCTGCGCCAGGAAGCTCAAGCTATCGCAGGTCATTTATATTTTTACACCTGATCCATTTTTGGTTTTAATGAATGTGTTGATTGCAGTACATACCATCGCTCATAGGATTAGAACCTACTAATACATATGTCAACAATTGCTTTGGGTCCAAGTTCAAAATCGAATGAGATCCAATATAGGGAGGGGCTGTATTAAAAGGAAAGATGATATTTCTCACTTGTAATTGACACTATCAGGCAGGTATTAATTCAACAATTAGTTGATTAGCCTGGTATGTTGTGACAGAGAACTCCATTTTGTCCTACTGAGAAATAAAATCTGATCATCATTTCTGATCAAAATTCTCCCTCTTAACTTTAGGCTCGTGTATACTACGAGGAAGCTCTGAGTGTTCAAGTGGACAGTTTTCGTGACACACCGCTGTTGATCGCTCTCCTCACCAACCTCACAGCCGTCTACCTGAAGCAGCGTATGACGGACAAGCTGCCCCGCACCCTGGAAAAGGCCAGCGCCGTGCTTCTCTGTCTTCCCAAACATACCTACACGTCCTCTGATGAAATTGAGCTGCTGAATCTGCTTCTGAGGAGGTCAATGGTCACGGGGGATAAATATCTGGAGGCTCGTGTGTGCTACCTTATCTCCAGCCTCTTCCTGCTTCTAAGAAAGCCTGATGACGCTCTTCCCTTTGTTGAGCGCTTACAATTCCTCTCGTCAAGTCTCTCGGCGAACGACGGAGCTGCGATAGCACCTCTGGACCTCAACTGGCTTTTGAGCTTGCTCTATCACCGTAAATACATGCCTTACCTGGTGCTGGCTTCTCTGAGCCTTGACTCAAGACAAGACCACTCGCTCCAGGACGCCTTCCAGAGAATTGATAGGTTTATCAGAAACTCTGCTCGCCTGAACCCATTTTGGAAGGAGGAAACCTCCCTGCTCCCTGCCCAGGTTGTGGTTTACCTTCTGCAGGCGCTGGCTATTGCTGAGAAAGAGGGGGACTTAAAGCCGCAGAGAGACCTATGTCTGGGCTTGGCCTCAGTTTACCAGCAGTACGGCGCCCTTGATAAGGCTGTGTGCTGTGCTCAACAAGCGGTGGAGACTGGAGGCTTCATCAATGAGGAGGAAGGCTTTGAGGCCTCTGTGCTGCTTGGCTGGCTGCTGGTATTAACGGGCCAAGCTGAGAAGGCTCAGGGTGTCCTCCAACCATTGCTTGTATCGCTTCAGGTACAAAAACACTCGAAATTCATTTCTGCGTTTGCTTGTTCGTTGAAGAGTACTGATGTTCTGTTTTCATGTTAAACCATTTTGCAGGGATCAGATAGCTCCACTCAAAGAGGTGTCATCCACAACCTCTTGGCTTTGTGTCTGAGGCAGCAAGGCCGCATACCAGAAGCAGGCTGGCAACTCTACTCGGCCTTGGTGATATCCCGGGAAAGTGGAAACCAGAGGAATCAGGCCCTGGCACTGGCCAACCTGGGCTGCCTGGCACTGGATACTGGGGCGTCGACAGTGGCAGAACGTTTCTTGGTCAGGTCAGATACCCTACTTCATGATGAAATAGAGACAGGTACAGTGAAGAGAACACAGTACTTTAAGTACAGAGAGGGCAAATATCATATTGTTAGCACTCAGAAAGATATATGAGGTAAAAGGAAGCACCGGACAAGCATCCCAACATAGTTGTACAGTATGATTAGATCCACCACAATATCCTAACAATCAGTCATAATTTCATTCAGGTCTTGAATTGCATTTCTTCAGACTGTGCAACTGGTCATTATACATCCCTTTGGTGCTACTCAACGAAGAACTGTAATTTCCAGACTACAAAGCACACCTGATTAAAAGCTGCAACACATAAATGTAGCCGTAAAGACAAATTTGGCCATTTATTAGCCGTAGCTCTCCCTCCACGCTATAAAAAGTAGATAATTGCAAAGAAGTGGTCACAGTGATGGACTTTAGGGAGCCGGATTTGCTGTGCGCCTGTGATAGCACCTGCCATCTGTTGCCAATGAAGGTGGGGAGTCAGTAGCCATTCAGCAGAGAGATGGGGGCAATTTCATTGGTTATATGTGGCAAGACTAAATCCATTGGTGGCTTGAAACACGCCAGTAAAAATTCAGAAATAAACTATTTTTAGTCTGGAGTAAATATGTAATGCTACATCGTAAGGTTACAAGACTTTGATGAGTACCGTAGCTGAAGTCTGACTCGTTGACTGGGAAAAGTAAAGCGTTAGGTTAGTTGTTATTGGAAAATGTGCTAAATTTGTTCCCGGCACCACTAATTGGGATTGATATTGTTATCAGGATATATAATTGCAAGATTTTTGTCTCTCTCACGTGCCTCTTGGTCAAATCAAAATAAAGAAAAAAATCTGTCACGTCTGTTCAAATGTCTTTTGTATTTCTATTGTAGAATAAAAAGCTTGTTGACTTTTCTCAGGCTCTTACCGGTTGAAATTTCCAACATACTTATCTCACGGCTAAGTGGTCCTTTGCAACTGTGTTCTAGTATTTGACACGAGTTGTTTTTCCAGATCTCTGCAACTTTTTCTGGGACTCTGGGAGAGCCCCACCGATGAAGAGCATGTGCAGACCTTCCTTTGGCTGGGGAGGAGCTACAAAGACAGGGGGAAGAGTCACCAAAGCAGGGCCTCTTATGAAATGGGACTTCTGATAGCGCTGCATGCTAGAAATTTGCCCAGTAAGCAATGTGACGCTAATTGTACTTTGTACACCCTCTGGTGGGGAAAAATCTACATCACAACACTTTGCAGTCACATCGTTAACCCTTGTGACCTGCATATTTTTTTGTGACCAAACGCATGTAGGTGTACCTGATGTGTACGTGAACTTGAAGTGTGATAACTCAGTCATTTATGAATATATTTTTACTTCCGTGGGAAATTTGAGCTCCCAAGTGTTTACTTTTCAATGCTTTCCCTTTGATTGAACAGACACAACACAGGGAAAAAGTACAATAAATGAACCTGCAGGTCACAAGTTAAATATGTTGCATTAAAAATGTGCTGTATTCCCTGCCTAGGTCAGTTAGTGGTGGCGAAGGTTCTGAGTCGGCTCTATTCAGACCTGCTGCTTTACGGTCAAAGTATCGTCTATTATGAACACTGTGTGTCAGTAGCCAGAGAGCTGAAGGATAAGAGACTCGAAGGAGAGTACCTTGAAATATTAAGCAGCCTCTACCTCTCACTGAATACAGAAAGGTGAGTTTGAATCCGCATTCAGCGTTTCAGAACATGCTTTTTGTTGACAAACGACCAAGCTAGTTGTCAAACGTGTGGTACAGATCGTCTCGTAAATCTTTGGATTACACCAAGCAAAGCCTGAGGATTTCCATTGATTTGGGCAAGAGAGAAGAAGAGTCTGAGACCTGGTTGCAGGTGGGGAGGATCTATTATCTCATCCACGAGGATGAGCTGGCTGACATGTACCTGCAGGTGAGAAGGGCTGCTAACTATACATTATGATTGCATGATGTCTGCTAGGATCAGTATTTTATGGGCGCTGACAATTTCAGAACACCTCTGAGAGGCGGACTTTCGGTCGGCGCAGGGGTAGCCATTATATTTTGTTGCTCAATAAATGCGCACACGCAACTTAAAGCCTGATAAGACATATATGCCATTCATACACACACACACACACACACACACACACACACACAAAAGCGTTGTCTAAAAATATTTTATTCCAATTCAAAAAGTACAATGGTCATTTGACTACCTGTTATACTTCCTAGCTTGAAAAAACAAAACATAAGCTAGCTGCAACATATTAACACCATATACAGTATAGTGACCTATGGTTAAATGTAGTAAAAAAATAGGCCTGGTCATGATAATGTGGTGTTATTGAGTAGTAGAAATAAAAGTTGCTCATATCATCGTTGTTTAAGTAAGGTAAGGCTACTTAAACCACTAATCCATATAATTTAGGGTGTACCCTGCAGCCTACTGCCCGAAAACAGCTGGGATAGGCTCCAGCACGCCCGCGACCCTTGTGAGGATAAACGGATCCGATAATGAATGGATGGAAACTACAATGCTGTTGCTTATAGTCAGGAACAGCATCTTATTTTGTACAAACCTTAATGATTGATTGACAGGCAGCAGTGAAGACAGCCCTGAGAATGAACGACCCTCATTTCTCGATGAGCATCTATGAAGAAGCGGGGGACGTCTATTTTAAAGGACACAGGAACAGGATGGCCTCATTACCTTTCTACAGGGCAAGTGGAAAACACGATTTGTTCAAAAGCTGCTTTTGAAATTTCGCTATGTCTTGACATTATTTTTTTTTTTATTTTGTTAAAGGATGGCAGTTTACCGTTTTCCCGAAGTATCAGAGACACCCATTCGGAGTTCCGCTTGTTGAGTAAACTAACAGAGCTGTTAATGGAACAGGGGGAACAAGAAGAGGCTCTGCAATACGCTACGCTAGCTGTTGAAATAGCTAACAAAACAGGTGTGAGCAAGGCCACGGAGCTTGACTCTACAATCGGCTTACAACTTCAGAACAGCGACTCCGTTATGGTTTTTACAGGTGTGCATATAAATGAGCGGACAGCCTACCACCGATTGGCGACAATTTACTACAACCTTCAGCACTATGAGATGGCTGAGAACTACTATCTCAAGTCCCTGTCGCTCTGTCCGCCCGTCATGCAGCACCCAAAAGAGGCTAGCTACTACACTCAGGTCTACTGCAGGCTGGGAAATCTCACTCTGCACAAGCTCAAGGTAAGACAAGAACAATCACACCAATGGTTCCTTTGTGTATATGCTAAGGGACGAGCATTCATAGGACTGTAAAATTCAGTTTGGTGATCACACTGGCACATAGATCGCACCCACTAATTAAAAAGAAATAACAGACACATAACCCGTATCGATGCAAGCGAATACCAGATCTGTCATCGATCAACGTAGTCCAAACTCTTGTGCAGTGGCTCAATTTTCAACGGCCACGTCAATCACCTTCACCTTAAAATGCTGCATGATAGGCATTTGGAAACCCTTGAAAAAAGTGACCACATTTGGCCATTACATGATCTGACTAGTGGCCCTATGGTCCAGTGCTCAGCGCGTCTACCTCACAGTGCAGAGGTACCGGGTTCAATTCCAGCTCCGGCCTCCCTGTGTGGAGTTTGCATGTTTTCCCCGGGCATGTGGGGGTTTTTCCGGGTACTCCGGTTTCCTCCCACATTCCAAAAACTTGCATGGCAGGCTGATTGAACACTGTAGATTGTCCCAAGGTGTGAGTGTGAGCGTGAGAGTGGACGGTTGTTCGTCTCTGTGTGCCCTGCAATTGGCTGGCAACCGGTTCAGGGTGTGTATCACCCGCCTACTGCCCGAAGACGGCTGGGATAGTCTCCAGCACACCCTATGACCCTTGTGAAGATAAAGCAGATCGGAAAACGGATGGGCGGATGGATGGATGATCTGATTAGAATTGAAACTAGCTTAGTCTCGTACACTAAACACAGTACCTCTTTATCCACCTCAGTCTGCCATGAGGGATTTTATTTTAAAAATATTCCAGTTTCATTTTGAATTGTTCAGGCAGTTAACGATCTTTAGCGAGTGTCAGGGACTTAGTAGTGTACAATTTCAGTTATTCCATCCAATGTTTACCCAGTCATTATGACACTTTGAGGATATCTGAGAAAAAAAAAAAAACCCCCACCAACATCATGTCCATGCCCTCGATAGACTTGACAAGCTTTTCATTTTTATTTGTTTGTTTGTTTCTTGAATTCTGACAATAAAACATGATGTATTTGAATTCTAAGGCTATGCACTTCCTCTGCAGGATTCGTTCGATGCGTTGGGTTATTTCCACCTCGCTCTGGCAGCCGCTCTGGAGGATCGAGCAAACCCCGAGGCTCTGTACGTAGTGTATATGAAGTTAGCGGAGATCCACGGCAACCACATGCCTGACGCTCAGCTATGCCAGCTATACAGAGACAGAGCCAATAGCTTGAAGAAAGTTCTGTCAGGGGCAGAGGACTCTGCTGTGAATGAGGAAATTGGAAAGGATACAAGTGAACACTGTGACAGTGACCCATTCCCAAGAACTTCTGGGATGCAAGCGGATACCCACAGAGACGCTGAGAGACTGAATGAAGTTAACGAAAGACAGCATGACGACATTCCTCCTCGTGACACGAACAAAGAGTTTGGTGACACCACTGCATTTATTAGCTCACAGTCTTACAGTGAGAGTATTATGACTGAGTCTTTTGACACAGCCAGAGAATACATGTCAGACTCCTGCAGCTCCACGGACACTGTGCAAACTTCCCCGAAACAGATAGATGGGAATGATTTGACGAGTAACACAAGTCTCGATCCCGACAAGGAACTGGTCATGGATCCACATCTTCATCAGAACGACCCCTCTGATAACCTTTCATCCTGAGTGGATTCACATGCCCACCCTGTCGCACTTTGTTCTTCATTTCCTTTGTCTCTAGACATATGTGTCTGAGCCAGTAAACAAAACACAGTGTTCCAACAAAATGGCACTTATTTATTTAGAATGAGATGAGGGTTCTTATTAGCTTTAAATTGTCTTTTTATGAACTAGGTCACGATGAAATAATTTTTCTGTCTTTTATACCTCTGCCTCATACGTCAAAGAATATGTTAATAAGACGAAGAACACATTTTAAAAGATGACAATTCTAATAAATTATTTTTGACTAATGTTGACAGTGAGAACACTCAAGAATTATTTACTATTTATTTACATTGGCTGCTTTTTGTGACTATTGCTTGGTTCCAGGGGCAATACCTTTTGGAGGGGCATGTGCTCAAAGTTAAAAGGGCCTGAAAAATGGAGGACTCCTTTGCAGTGGCCAACCAAAAACTGTCCAACATAGATCAGCAAAGCTTAGCTTCAGGCTTTGAGTGTGTTGCCTTTGCTAATCTTGTAAGGGCATCTCTGACCGGTTGCGCAGCTCACGTTGTCCTCTCATTCCATATTTGTTTGTTTACAGTGAAACTCCTCTACAACGAAATCTTGTTTGCAGCAAGAAATTTTTCACAACAAGGGTTTTTTCACTGTAGCAAATTTTATCTCAGATGTAAACACACACACACACAAACGTATGTGTACACGCACACACAAGCGTATGTGTACTCTTTATTTCTATTCCAATAGTGCATAAGTATGAGCATACACTTATTTGACACTTCATATAGTCAGTTTAGAAAGAAAAAAGGGAAAGAAATTGCGAAATTTACGATCAGCATTCACTTTCACTTACAACAATTTCTTGGATATTGTATTTTATTTTGCTTCCTCCATCTTTCATTTTGATCACTTTTACCGTCTCTTCCAGCATCAGAGCTTGTCTTGTTTTCGCTGCTTGACATCCAAAGGTCCGTTTTGTAGCCATTTTAGCAATGCAACATTCTTGCTGCGTCTGAAACTAACAACAAATACTTCCTGGACTACTGCGCATCTGTAAACCAGTGTGGTGGTTGCTGTTGCCGTTTCCGAACAATGTAGTCGTGGTCGCTGTTGGATTAGACTTCGTTGTAGTGAATCTCGTCGCGAGGCAAGAGCAGAGAAAACGATTTCGTATAACGCAACATGGGGGATTTTTTCGTTGTATGGGGGGCAGGAGAGTGGGAATGGTGTTAATGCATGAAGATTTTTTCACACTAGGGGGTATTTTCGCCCATGTAGGTTTCGTTGTAGAGGTGTTTCACCGTATTTGTTTTGGGCGGGAAGGGTTAAGCAGCATTGCTTGTGCTCCTGGAAGTGGACAAAGTCATAGCCTGGAGACTGATTTACCTGACTCTTCTCAGGCTTTATGACATACTGTACTTGATGTGACACTCTGGTATCCTGACGATTTTGATGCCGGACCAGCACACGAAAATCTGTAGCTGGTCTCAGCTAAGGTCTCCGCGGACAGATATAGAGATGGTCCGTTGACGCGATCACAATGACGTTGCTTTTCAACCCTTCTATGTTAGATCGTCCTATAATTGTGAATCAGAGTTCATCAAGCGGCATAACATGACTTATTTTAGTAGATTGGATAAAATAAAGGAAAACTACAGCAATAGATCAAAATGACTCTTTAAATGGATGGAAACAAAACAAACATTGATTTATATTACACACATGCTAATATAGAATAGCGATGTCACACACAAACTTCCATGTTTTTTTCCTTATTTTTTTTTTTTTGCTCTTGTGACTTGTTTGAGGTATTTCAAATACAGTACTGTATTTTTTTCCCAATGGGGTTCTTCCCACATAAAACAGAATAACGAAGTCATGCTAGCTCACGGAAAAGCAATTCTAGACGATGTGATTCTTTAGTTTAGCCAGATGGGGGCAGTCTTGGTTAAAAGGTGGTTATGGCCAGTGTGCCACATCAGCTGCTCAAGTTGTTTGCAACAGGTGAAAGACACTCAAGTCTAACGCGCTTGCCCAGTTGTCCATCTTGCTTGTACAATATTTTGTAGAAGAATGTGAAAATTCTGTGGAGGGGACGTCAAGTAAACAAGTCAGGAAGGATATAGTCAAAGGTTTTGCAAAATAAAATGCATGTGGATATGTACTTAATAAAGAAAACAAGGGCCCCTGAAAACAATTGAATGGGGGGCGGGGGTTAACGCGTTGAAATTTAACAGGCTAAAGAGTTTGCACACATGACCTGCATACTGAACAGCCCCGCAGTTTCTTCCTCCCCCACAAGCATAGCAAATCCAAACCTCTATTCAACTCTGCCAAAACAAGCAGAGTTGTGTTCCTTTTTTTTTTTTTTTAGTATTCCCAGAGTTACCAAAATATTCTTTATGCCCAACGTTCCATTAAATGCAAAGAATGACTTGAAAAACCACAGGAAAACACACTTGAAACAAACAGAGTCAAACCTGTAACGGCAATTCCTGGCCGTATGGTGCAGGGTGTTGCTTGTAAAGTGGCTGAAGCTGAAATAACAAAAGCAATGTTTTGTCACACTAAAGCTGAGTGTCTGTAAAAGAAGGTGAATTGTTGAATCACTTTTGTGTGTGCAGATTAACAACACTATTTGTACAGATTAAATAGTTAAATTGACTGTTGCACCTACGGTCAATGTAAAATCTACACTAAGACATATATATCTAATATCTTGCTTTATAAACAGCACACCATAGGATAGGATGCTTCTAATTAGCTTTATCAAATGATTTGAGTTAAAAAAAAATAAAATTAAATATTGAATACATATCTCATTTCGTAATCAGGCGCTAAAAAGGTTAGCAAAACATTTCCGTGCTGCAAAATCGTTTTTCTACGTGCAAAGGGACAGTGTGGGATCCCAGTTTCATAGTAGAAGGCGTGAGATCATGCTTCACCATTTGTTTGTACGGTGATGAGGCTCAGATGGAGCTGTGTTTACGCATAACAGTGTACGAGTTTTGGAAAATAGCTAGAAAGCAGACATTTAGGCAGAACCTGTGAGTTGGGGACGTCTGAGTGCAGGAGATTAATGTATCAGTAGCTACTCAAGTACCTACTCTAGCTTTACTCCACAGACTTTTAAAAAAAGTATGACTGTCAGTGAGCGGTCACTTGGGAGAAGATCCAACTCTATGCAGGCCTGCACTGGATAAGCAGTTAACAAATGACAGATGGGTGAGCCTCCATGTGAATCATGTCAGGAGAATGTACACGATTAGAATCAGCAGTTTGCACTGATGCACACTCCTCAGACATTAAAGGGATGCTAAAATGGCACATCCAACATTTTGAGGAATGAAATCATGTTGTCGTAAATCTGTTATTGATTATGTAGTTGAAGTCACAGGCTGATCCAACGTTTGCGAACTTCCTCGAGGCAATTCAGAATGTGACTGGCTGACTAGCGTGTAGGGCCTTTGAAAGACTGTCCCACGATTTCTGGACAGGCTTCTAATATGACAGCCTCCTGGGTTATCTCATTCCACACATGAGTCTGTCTTGGACAGTTTGGCTGAAATTAGATTTCCATTCACATTTGAAATCCAGCCACGGGGTCTGTTTTTGACAGTTTGGGCAGAAACTCACAAGTCATCTGCTGGAAATCAACGGGCTACAGACTATCGCTCCAACAACTCAGCCAGTTTAGAACAGTTGGATTTACATCCCTGGAGTCTGGCTCAGTGCAGTGTAGATTGGGGGAAGGGTGGAGTCGGTAGTTGTGTTGGATGTGTTCCATGATCTGTGGTTCGCTGCATTGGCAACTTGGGTCATTTGCATATCTCATTTAAAACCTTTATTTCAATTTCAGAAGATCATTGAGTGCAAGCTCTTATTTTCAATTTTGTTGACAATAAAATATTACAACAAAAATATAAATAGTAAAAAAAATATATACATTCAACAGCAGAATACTTCTTGATCATACATAAAAAGTGCATGGTAACAATCATGTGTGTTAGGGATTGTTAGTAGATTTTTCCTGGAAGATGTAGCAAAAAAAAATAAAAATCTGAAAGCATTTTTTCCGGTTTAATCTTAGTCTGCACGGGGAACTTTGAGCAGTAAACAATCACTTCAGCATGTTGAGTGATTATTATGAGATCAGTTTAATAACATGCTGGAGTATGGTAGGATGTTGCCTTTTAAGACCTAGTAAATGAAAACGAGCCCGTGCAAATCTCGTCGTACTGATAAAGGTGCCCATCCCACCTTCTGATATAAAGTGCAATGATGGGTGGAGTTGCTGTGGCCAGTAATGAATCGGAAAACGGGCCTGTGGTTTTAGTGTGGAGACGGAGGTGTCTTCATAGAAATATGGCGCTCTAATAATCCAAAATTTAAAGACTGCTTCGATCAGCCATATCCTGCGCTAGGCGGACATTTTGTTTTTGTTTACTAGTGAGTATATCGATGATATGGTTTGAATGCAAGTCTTTTGTCTCGATTTGTGAAACCTGACCCTTTCCGCACAGGTTGTTACCCTTCTACAGCACCTCTCCCCTGGTGTAATGGCCCGTCTCTCAGTACCACGACAACTCTCTTGACAAGTCTGTTCTTGATAGTTGAAGGAAACCAGAAACATGAACACGAGAGGCCTGCCGGAGGTCAATTTGATTGTCCTGTTCCTCTTTGCACACAGGAGAACAAATCGCGGTCCTGCTGCTGGCGTGTTTTTGTCCTACGTAGGCCACAACCTCTCCTGCTGTAATGGTATGTTTCCTCGGACTGGATTTCTTCAATGTGCTTGAATTTTGCTGGTAGATACACACACACACACACACTACACATTTGTGTGTGTGTGTGTGTGTGTGTGTACGTATGTGCCACCTTAAAGGAGCTTTAATACTCACTACCCGAAAAAAAAAACATCTGTTGGCTACAGACTACTTTAAGTGGGATGTCTTGCTATCTGCCTTTCCATCTGTTTTCTGTCCCCCACTCAGCAGGTGACATTGATTCTCAATTTTTATTGCTTCCTAACTGGACAGGTCGCAGAGGCGTGATTGATTTGCGGTTACACTATGATGATTACACTTTCCTTCATTTTATGAGCAGAGCTGTAAAAAAATCCAATACAGTACATCCATTTTCTCTACCTTGTCTTCAATAGGGGGACGGGGGGACATGGAGCCTATCCCAGTTGACCAGTTGACAAGATACTACGCTGAAAAAAAAAGTACTAGATTTTCGGTTGCACACACTTGTTATTTGATTATTTTTGATAAAAGCACGAAAAAAGTACTTTGGTTAAGCACACTTCAATCATGTGCAACCGATGTACATGTTTGTGTACATGGTCCATTCTGGTCTGTCAAATTAAAACAGCAAATCTTTTCAGTAAGATTAATCGATCACACCCCTGGCTTACGTCCAATGCTGCCACTGCACTACTGAGAGTGCTCTGATTTACAGCATCCTGACGTGGGGCAGGATAAGCTCACTTGGAGGGAAAAAAAAAAAAAAAAAGGACAAAAACTCCTCAACACATGACCAGCTCCCACAGCAGAGCGGAGCTAAGGTGAACCCTCACTGCCAGCAGACGTCACTGAACATCCTCAAAGATCATTTTCACCCTGCCTACAACCTTTTTGAACTTTACCATCTGGAAAAAGATTCCCTTCCATAAACACATGTGGACCCACGCACAGTTTCTACCACACAGCCATAACCACACTGAACAACCTCAAACACAAATCATGAGACCAAATTCATGTGCAATATATGATAGCCTATGCAAATACTGTAGATTGGTGTTGCTGTGTGGTGAATTAAATAATGTTGATGTGTGAGTGATGTCCAATTGTATTTGATTTTTTATTATTACCTTTTGAGAGCGTATCCTGGTTACCTTAATTTTGTTGTTCAGTTTTGTACAATGACAATAAAGTATCTTTATCTTTTTAAAAACCAAATTGAATACATGATCAACAGAGCGACATAAATATATTATGATTTTTTTTTTCTGGAGACCCTAGAGGCTTACATAGTTCACATTCGGAACATAGCAGATAAAGGACTGCAAGTGTTTCTGCCTCTTGCATCTAATCTATAAATACAGAGCAGCTCAAACTCTGGTGAGCAGACATCATGGGTGAGCCGGCTGTATTCTTTTGGCGGAACGTCAAACTTGTGAACTCATTTGAAACAGCTTCGCATGAAGATGAATTTCAGTTCAAAATGGGGAACTAAAAAACAAAAACAAAACTAATGCCTTGCAAATGTAACTCCCAGCAGGATTGTAAAATGTTGGCTTAGTATGACACTGCAGGATCCTTTGATACATCCTGATTACCACAACAATGTCAAAGGATTTGTTAGCAAAAATAAGGCCTTTGAAAAGACTTCAAATCTCAAAACATTCTACATTCAAGAACAAATGATGGCTACGCCTGCGAGAGCACCGCTGCAACAATAAACTAATGAAAGCCGAAGTGTAAATCTCCCACTCTGACAAGTCATGAAACTCAAGACAAATGAGCAGAACACATGAGCGGGTGGGTGGAGGATGGGTGAGACTGATACTGAAGCGACCTGCACACAGATGCAGGAAGAAAATTTACCCCCACTCACACAATAACTCAGTAACACTCAATGAAGGCGGGTGGGAGGAGCGGATCAAATTTATAACTGTAAACACAACATCAGTAGTCTGTCAAGCTGCCAAACAATAATGTCCAAATATATACATTTCCTGTGAAGTATGGCATGATGGGCAAAAGTATGTCCGCATAAACATGGTTGAGATTTTATTGACATCAAGGGAAATTCCGTTTGCAGCAGGACTCACCATATTTGCGCTCAACATAAATGAGTACAAGCGATGTGGTTTATTCGAAATGTTTTCTATATTGGTCAAGATTTCTATACATTGGACTTTACTGGACTGGAAAACGCACGCACACTCAAATGTATTCTTCATTTTCTTAACACACTCATTTAATGTTATGTCATCCCAATCAGCCTGCCATGCATGTTTTTTGGAATGTGGGAGGAAACCGGAGCACCCGGAGAAAACCCACGCAAGCCCGGGGAGAACATGCAAACTCCACACAGGGAGGCCGGAGCTGTAATCGAACCCGGTACCTCTGCACTGTGAAGCCGACGTGCTAACCACTGGACTACCGGGCCGCCCAGGTTATGTCATTTTTTTATTAATAAAAAAATAATTTTACAGACAAGATGTGTGTGAGAATAAATCCCCAATAGAGGCAATAAACTTGTTGAGTTGCCCCTTTGATGGAGCATTTTCACTTCTTCAGTGGACCACTGATAAATACACTCTTAATAGTTCAACCCATTCAATCCCACCGGTCACATTTGTGAAGGACAACAATGATTTAATTTACAGGGCTCTAAAATTTTTATTACCGATTACTTAAAAGGGCTACCAATGACACCTGATTTTGACTTTTAAATGTCTGGGGAAAATTTGGGATTAAATTAGTTAAGCAGCACACTATTAACACCGTTATGCCTTTCCCCTCCAGTCCAACCCTTTACACACAGAAACGGACACGCGCACACACGGACACACACCCACACACACACACATGCATGCAGAATTTGTGTGTTTTCCTCCTGGCAGAGGTGTTTAGTAATGCTGTAAATTCTGGATGGTCTAATCTTACATCTGCCATGAATCAGGGATTCCGATCACAAGAATGCATCCTCAATCTTGCTTCATTTTTGTGAGTGTCTCAGTAGCCTCCACTTCAGGGGAGGAAACCCCAGTCTGTAAGAAAATTCAACAGACTGATGATGTTGTTTTCAGCCAAGTGTAGGAGCCCCAAAGTGCAAAACTTCCCAAAAATCTAAATCTGAATTATTGTTTCCGGCGCTCATGCGCTCCCCTGTTTTGAGTGGTTGCTCATTCTAGTAATTCAAGAGTGCGTTCACAACCAAAAACAACAATGGTGCGCCAGTCTGGCAGGCAAAGCCCTCTTTCTTTCTGTACGAAAGAAATGGGTCAGGACAGGCCGCGTGTGAAAGCTCGGCCATGGTTCAACCGTGCAATCAAATTTGTTTATTTTCTGCGATGTATTCTTGGCGAGTATTGTCACGCGACAACAGAAGTTTCATCCTCGCAACATTCAAAATGACACGTGGGAGTGACAATAGCTTGTTTCATTCAGCATTAAACATAAAAATATCGAGTAGCAATCTGCAACCGTTTTTTTTTTTTTTGAAAGCCTGTTGCATGAAAGGTATTCCAACTACCGTATTGGCTCGAATATAAGACGGTGTTTTTTGCATTGAAATAAGACTGAAAAAGTGGGGATCGTCTTATATTCGGGGTCTAGACATGATATCCATTCACGACGCTAGATGGCGCCAGATATCATTGAAGCGAATGCTGAACTTGACTCCCCAGGCCAAAGTGAACCCCTGTCACGAAGAATAAAAATAAAAATAGCGGTAGCATGAAGAACAAAAATTAAAAATAGTGGTAAGAAAGAAAAGAGAAGAAAATAATAGAAGAGATAACAGAAAATGGAGAACCGTAGGGACAATCTGGAGAAAAGTGGGTCGAAGATCGGCCAGGTTAACCGGCAGCTGAGGAGAAGTTATGATGTAATTTACATTTCAAAAACCAGAAGCCATTCATTTATGAATGTGATTGCACTTTAGTTTACATATTTAAATGGTCAGATATTAAGATTTGAATGAGGCAAAATAACATGCTTTTTCCCTCAAATATATTGTTAGAATCATTTGTTTCAGATGAACTGTAATTATTTTCTGTATAAAAATTAATTTGGTGTTCAAAAAGTCTTTTTTCAAACTTGAGTCTTGAAAAAAAGTGGGTCGTCTTATAATCAGGGCCGTCTTATATCCGGGCCAATACGGTATTTCAGTCGAATCGCGCACTACATCTGAATTGGAGAAAATTGTATTGTATAGAAATGTGTAGCACAATTAGTGCAGAGTTGTTTATGACGTTACATCACTTTGACTTGTTTTTGGCAGGTCTGTCTGAACAGGGATCATTGTGACAGAGTTGTCTTCTATACAAAAAACACCAAAGAAAAACCTTCTCCCACTCAGGTGAGGCCAACAGAGAATCTTGGTGAATCTGACTGAAGCAACACGACGCAAGGTAAGACCCTGAAACAGTGCTGAGTTGTCCGACATGTTGCTTCAATCCCATTTTAGGTAATGAAGCTCACATTAAGACATTGAGAAAAACATCAAAATTAAATCTGACCAGGACACACTTTTGTAGGGAAACTGTTGTATCCAGAACGAATGCAGCAGTTTATATCGATTGGTTACTGGATATTTGCCTTGTCGTATGCTGCAGGGCAAATCTGTTCCCGACATCCAATCAGGAAAGCATGTGATTTGTTTACTGGAATGAGTTTTCTGCAGTTTGGATTACCAATGCACAGTCAGGACTGCAGCCGATGCTCAAAAGACTTATGATACCTTCAATGACGAGAGGAATCCAGTAATACTTGCTCTACCTGACCTCCCTGCTACATCACTATTGATTTAATACACTGCCTCGTGTTTTGTACTAGTTTCCATTTCACACTCTCTGATGAGTTACGTTCGCTCTTGGAACGTCCTGTGCTGCGTCTTCACCATGAGAGCATTATGTTAAAGTACACGTGTCGTACATGTACACTCCTTGACATGCTCGGTGTTTTGCTTTTCCAACATGACATACACACAACCCATGCATGTAGCGCTATATGAGGAATTTCTGACACGAACTGAACTCTGGAAATTGGCAGTGTTATAAGTTTGGAGACAGTGTTAGAAACAGAATGTCGCTGTTGCATCAGCACCATTCAGAAATCTTGGGACCGCTACCCATTCCTGTGCCTTTGGCGCATGACCTGCGGCCGCCATTCATCCTTGTTCCGGAGGCGCACGTCCCGCAGCTGCCCTCGTTTTTCTGTGGCCGCCACTGGGTGACTTTGTGACATCTGGGATCTGTCCCTTGAGGGAGGATTACTGTCATGATTCTGTTTTTGTTGAGATTACGTTTTGGTTTTGTTTCCTCGTGTGCGTTTGTCTTCCTCGTTTGGTTTTATGTCCACCTGTTGTCAACCAATCAGCTTCCTCAACCCTTAATGTCTAGTCCAGTTGTTGCTTGTTGTCTCATCAGTTTACTTGTATTTAGTTTCCTGTGTTCAGTCAGTGTTTTTTAGATCGTTGTGTTGCTGTCCTGGGTTTTTGTCTCTGATGCTGTCACGTTGTTTTGTTTAACTGTCATGAGTTTTTGTTTGTTTGTTTGAGTTTTTCAGGACTTTGTGCTTTGGATTTAGTTATTTCCAGTGTACCCCTGCAACTGTTTTTTGTCAATACATTTTGTTCAATACTCTCTAGTTGTCCTGCTTCCCTGATTTTTGGTCCTCTACCGTCACGCGCACATGACATAGAGAGTGGACTCTCACAAACGGTTTCTGTGTGAAAAAAAAACGGTAGTTTCGTTATCGCAGAAGTCGCGGACATAATTCGTGCTCAGGCTAATGGGGCAAAGGAAGAAGGTGGACACTTTTCATCCAACTAAACTAAAAATTATGAAAAATATAAAAGTACAAATTATGCTGAAAAATAACTAAAGTATTGACACCCCACATTTTAACTTAAAGTATTTTTACTTTATTACTTGACACCTCTGGAAAAATGTGCTGGAGAATACTTATGATGAGCATGAGTGGCTTATTTATGTTGAGCTGAAAATGATGATTTTTTTTTGTTGGGACAACAGTCGGGCTTCCCCACGTACTCCTGCTTTCTGTGCATGTGGGATAGCAGGGACACTGCTTAGCATTACACAAACAAGGACTGGCCTGTGCAAAAGGAATTGGTGCCTTGCAGAGTAAGGAACGTCATCAACATTCCTCTGGTAGACAAAGACAAGATACTCTTCCCCCAATAAACAATTCAGCAAAGGCTCTAGACAAGGATGGTGGCTGCTACATTCACGCGTGCCATCTTTTCCAGGATTAACCGTATAGAAGCTGAACGCTGCCATCTTTGATGGTCCTCAAATCCGCCAGCTCATCAGAGACCCTGACCTTAAAAACTCTAAAAGCAAAGTGGGACTGAAAGCAGAAGATTTTTGTTCTGGTCGTAAAGAACTTTCTTGGAAAACAACAATACCAGGGACGATGCCAAACTTGTCAGCAATATGCTGATTGCTTTCAGAAAACTTGGATGAAACATGAGCATCAAAATGCAGGACTTTATGGCTCAGTTTCTTGAGAGTCTGGGATCAATGAGTGATGAGCAGGCGAAGAGGTTCCTTCAGGACATAAAAGAGATGGAGACCAGGCATCAGGGACTCTGTGACGCAGTCAAAATGGCTGATTACCGTTACTGGTGAGCACCAAGGTGTTTTTTCAAAATCAAATTAGCATTAAAACCTGACCCGAAGGAAGAATACCGATGCCACTTTTGTTAGGGTTTGGATGTGACCCCAATAGCACGACAACAGGCAGGTGTAGTTGAAGCCAACACTTGGCGTAGTTTATTGAAGAGTCTTAAAGGTCACTCAGGAAGAAGCACGAAGAAGGCACAGGGAAAATGTCCACAGGAAACAAAACCCTTACTCAGGGAGAAAGACTGGGACTTACTTAAACGCTCAGGGGGAAGCACGAGGAGTCCACAAGGGAATGTCCGCACATAAAACAAGAAACTGCAGGTGATGCCAACAAAGCCCACTGGTGTGTTGATGGCACGAACTTGCACTGAGGAATGATTTGTGAGTCAATTTATACCAGTCCAAACGAGCAGATTGGCAACAGGTGGGTGATGAGCTGATGAGTCTCAGGTGTGAGGTGCAGAGCACCCTGGCTCCCTGGTGGGACCGGGGTCGGAGGCAACAGGGGGCTGACGGAGACAGGTTTAACCCGGGACACATGAAAAACAGGAATGTTCTTCATGGAGGGAGGGAGCTTCAGACGCACTGCTGCAGGACCGAGCACCTTTTGGACCTCATAGGGCCCAACAAACCGGGGGTTGAGTTTCTTGTCAACCGACTGAAGAGGAAGATCCTTGGAGGACAGCCACACCTTCTGCCCAGGTCGGTAAGCCGGTGCTGAACGACGACGACGGTTGGCACCACGACTGGCACGTTCCGTCGCACGGAGCAGGGCTGTTTGGGTGACCTCCCAGACACGGCGACAGCGGTCCAGGTGGCTCTGCACCGAAGGAACTGCCACGTCAGACTCCTGTGCAGAGAAGATGGGTGGCTCGTAACCCAGAGATACCTCGAAGGGTGACAATCCGGTGGTGGAGCAGACCAGGGAGTTGATTGCATATTCAACCCAGGGGAGAAAACGGCTCCAGGAGGCAGGCTTTTTCGCGGTCACACAACGAAGGGCAGACTCCACGCTCTGGTTCATCCTCTCAGTTTGCCCATTAGTCTGGGGATGATATCCTGAAGAGAGAAGCGCCTAACCCCTTGCAAAATGCCTGCCATACACGGAAGACGAATTGAGGTCCTCGATCTGAGACAACATCCTTGGGAAGGCCATGCAGGCGGAACACATGGGCCATGAGGAGCTCAGCAGTCTCAAAAGCTGTCGGTAGTTTAGGCAGGGCCACCAGGTGAACTCCCTTGCTGAAACGGTCCACCACAGTTAGAATCACAGTGTTACCTTCAGAAGGGGGAAGTCCAGACACAAAGTCCAATGCCACATGGGACCAGGGCCGACTGGGTGTAGGAAGTGGTTGCAGCAAACCGGCGGGTGCCTGGTGGGAAGCCTTGCTGCGAGCGCAGACAGTGCAGGCCGTGACAAATCCCTTCACGTCTCTCCTCATGGTGGGCCACCAGAACCTCCGAGCCAGGAAGGTGTAGGTACGATGGACACCTGGGTGGCAAGCAAACCGGCTAGCATGGCCCCACTGGAGTACCCGAGAGCGAACAGTGTTCGGAACAAACAGACGGCGAGGAGGGACGTTGCTTGGAGCAGGATGAGAGCGTAAAGCACGCTTGACAGCAGCCTCCAGGTTCATGGTCACCATGCCTATCACCTTTGTCTCAGGGAGGATGGGGAGGGGTTCCTCTGTAGCAGGCTCTCATGGGTGTTGTCGGGAAAGGGCGTCTGCCTTAGAGTTGCGAGAACCAGGGCGATAGGTTAGTGTAAAGTCGAACCGACTGAGGAAGTTGGCCCACCGCGCTTGTCGACCGTTGAGGCGCTTGGTAGCTCGGATGAATGTCAGGTTCCTATGGTCTGTCCAGATGGTAAATGGCTGCTCTGCTCCCTCCAGCCAGTGGCGCCACTCCCCCAAAGCAGCCACCACTGCCAGCAGCTCTCGGTCCCCAATGTCGTAGTTTACCTCAGCAGGAAGGAACCGGCGGGAGTAAAACGCACAGGGGTGAACTTTTTGGTCAGTCTCCGACCGTTGATACAGCACAGCCCCCACCCCGGTGTCGGAGGCATCCACTTCCACAATGAACTGTCTTTTGGGGTCAGGATGGAGAAGAATGGGGGCACCGGTGAACCTCTCCTTGAGCAACTGGAAGGCGGAGCGAGCTGTCGGGGACCAAACAAACGGTTGGGACCGGGAAGTTAATCTGGTGAGGGGTTCAGCCAAGCTGACGGATAAACCTCCTGTAAAAATGAGCAAACCCTAGGAAGCTCTGTAGTTCCTTCCGAGATGTGGGATCAGGCCAGTCCACTACTGCCTGGATCTTACGAGGATCTGCCCAGGTCTTGCCACCCTCCAGGATGAAACCAAGGTACTCAACAGAATCAGAATGGAACTGACACTTCTCAGCCTTGACAAAGAGCCGGTTACAAAGGAGTCGCTTTAGAACCTGCCGCACGTGTTGCACATGCTCCTCTAGAGACCTGGAGAAGATGAGAATGTCATCTAGGTAGACCACAACAAACCGGTCAAGCATGTCGCGGAGGATGTCATTCATGAGTGCCTGGAATACCGCAGGGGCGTTGGTAAGGCCGAATGGCATTACCAGGTACTCATAATGACCACTGGGAGTCCTAAATGCGGTCTTCCACTCGTCCCCCTTACGGATCCGGACAAAATGGTAGGCGTCTCTGAGATCCAGCTTGATGAAAACAGAAGCCTGAGTGAGGGGCTCGAGGGTGGAGTTCATAAGAGGTAGGGGGTACTTGTTCTTGATAGTTATGTCATTCAGTTGGCGATAGTCAATGCAGGGTCGGAGGCCACCATCCTTCTTCACAAAAAAGAAGCCAGCTGCCACCTGGGAGCACGAGGGCCGAATGAGCCCTGCTGCCAACGACTCCGAAATATATTTGTCCATACGCAGTCTTCTCTGGGATAGAAAGACTATACAGACGACTGCTAGGGAGGACAGCCCCAGGACATAGGTCGATTGCACAGTCGTAAGGGCGGTGAGGGGGGAGAGACTGAGCCCAAGCCTTGCTGAAAATCTCACCGACATCATGGTACTCGGGAGGAACAGATGAGAGATCGGGAGGGGGAAAACTGGGGACCTGGTGGAGCGAGGTACTATTTGCGGCTCGTAGGCAATGGGCATGACAGGAGGGGCTCCATTCCAGGATAGTCCCGGAGGACCAAGCAATGTGTGGCTCATGTTGTATGAACCAGGAGTGGCCCAAAATCACAGGGACTAAGGGGGATTGAATTATGAAAAACTGCCGCGTCTCCACATGGTTACCTGCTATGGTGAGAGAAACTGGGCAGGTGCGCTGAGTGACGCTGGAGAGACGATGTTCGTCCAGCGCGAAAGCCTCCAGGGGTCTCTCCAATGTCTCTACTGGAATGGAGGCCTGAGCAACAAATTCAGCGTCCAGAAAACATTCATCAGCACCTGAATCAAGGAGAGCCCCTACCGTGAGTTGCTGGTCAGCCCAGGCCAGAGTGACGCTGACCAGTTGACTCGGTGGGGCAGGACGACGGGAACAAGATAGGCTGGCCCCTCCCTAACAACTTTTTGATTCAGCGGTGCAAAATGGTCAGTTAAAAAAAACATAGACAACTGACACCTTTTGTTTTCGTAGCCCAGTACTATGGATATCATCAACAACAATGATTGGCAAATTCATGACCAACTGCACACCGACTCATAGACCAACCACCCCCACCTCCACAAAGAAAAGGGAGGATAGAAATATTCAAGGTCCTTGGTACCCACATCACCAATGACTTCACACTGACCGATCAACAGCATATTATGAGCATGGTTCAACAAAGACTGTACTTCCTGAAGGAGCTTAGAAAAAAAATTTGAATTCCCTTCAAACGGCCAAGCAACGTCTTCGGATGCACAGTGGAGAGAATTGTCACTGACTCCATCACAATCTGGTTAGGAAACTGGACCTTACAGGAAAGCAGGGCTCTCCGGCGTGGCATTAAAAAACGCACAACCCACCTGTGGCGTAACCTCCACACCACTACACCACCTAAGAGATGACAGCCATGTCAAAAAGTGGGCACAAAACCTTCACAGTGACAGCCTGCATCCAAAGCACACACTTTTCAAAGTTCTCCCATCCCAACAGAATTAAAAAAAAAAAAAACTTCTACCCACATGCCATCTGACTACTGAACAAATGACATCTCAATCTGTCAAACAAAGTGAAGCCAATATCGCTTCATGTTAATAAGCAGTGGTGGAACCGGCTACCAGTCTTGTTTGACTAAACAAACAGCTGTGCACCAATATTTAACAAAAGATCATGTGTAGCCAACTGTTTTTAAATGACCATGGATTATTTTACTTTTTCAAAAATATCAATAGAGCAACATGATAGCCACAGAACACTTCTCTGTGCATTTATATCACTAAATAATTTGCTCTGCTAGAAGGCGTAGACAGTTTCTCAAGTAGTGGTGGAGGATACCATGTTTGTGTTGACATGCAGCCTGAAGCATGCCGATGAGTGAAAAATGTCCTGTGCTCCACTGCTGTTGTTCTGAAAGTCACGTGTCGCACACAATTATTATGTGGTTGTAATCTTTGAGGCATTAATATGCTGCAGAACATTTACTTTTTATGACATTACTATGCACCGCAGCGCCAGAGAGAATGTATCAAAAGGTGCCCGGCCGGATGGTCAGTGTTGGAGCAGGTGGCGAGAAATGACCCCTTAGTACATGTATAGGCAACTTAGATGATGGAAATTTGATGGCAATTTTTATAGATTTTTTAATATGTGTATGATCCTGTCTTTAATTACAAAAATAACCTTGTACTGTTATTCGTCCCAACCCCCGCCCCTTCCTGCAACTGTCTTGCATAAAACTGCTGAAAGGCAAACCAACATCAGGTGCGAGCACTCAATTGTTGCACGCTTTCAGAAAAATAATCTTGCTTCAAGACTGTAATATTATATTATTGTCTTGCATGTCTTCCGAAATGCCGAAATGAATAAACTGGCTCGCTTACGTGAGAACACTGAGCCGGATACGGCAGTAAAGGTCATCCCGGAAATATCGGTTCCCTTATGCATCATTGCGGGTACACCAATCCATTACAGCAGCCGCAGCTTGTCCAATTAAGAATGTATTAACACACTTATTGAATGTATTAACACACAGGGGTTCTGGAACAAAGCAACCGTGATGTTCAGGAAAGGCACATTTATTTTTCTGCACTTCACAACAAAAATTATGAGGCTTGAGATAGCAGACAAACAACACGACTGTGGTGTTGTATAAGGCCTTGAAAGTGGCAAAAGTGAGACCGTAACAAATGCAATTACCAATCATTAAGAATACAATATACCCTACACAGGACGGAGTTAAATAGAGAAACATTGATTGCTTTGGCAGCCCATTATGTCAGCTTGTCATTTTGTTCAGATAATGGAGCCATTTAGGCGAAGGGACATGGTTAAATTTGAAGCAACTGCATCCATGTTTTTGAGCACCACCCGATTCCCTCAAATACCAACGTAGAAAGCCAAATAATCAATAACTAAATGTAGGGCATCTTGCTGACTCCAAAAGCTTCAAAAACCCCGAAACCTACAACAGTTCAAGTCATGCAAATCGTAGAAATGCTCACCTTTCCAACAATAAGCTATAGTACATCCTCTGTTTCAGTTTTGTTTCCAACAATTCCACAACACAGAGACAGCCCTCATCACAATATCCAGTGACCTCTCATGACTGCCGAATTAGGTCTCCTTTTTTTTGGCCGTCCAAGATTTCATTTCAGCCTTGTAGAAAATATCATTTTACACATTGGAGGATTTTACACTGTATGTTCATGTAGGTTCACTGCACATCTGTTTGACCTCAGTCAGTTGAGTCAATTGCCATCACACCCCTCCCACCTTTCCTCTGGTGTTCCCCAAGGTTCTGTCCTTGATCCTGTTCTATTCTTTATCTACCTCCTCCTACTCAGCAATATTTTTTCATGAAAATAAAGTGTATTTCCACTGCTAAGCAGCTGAAACCCATCTCTGACTGTCCACCTCGATCCTCCTATCCTCTTCTTTCAACAACAGTATGCGGGAAATCTGATCTCTTTCTCAGAAATAACGGTGAAAAAAGAAAATTCTGCTTGATTATTGGCACCAAATCCAACCTCTTTATAATCAGGCCTTTTTCCATCCAAGTCAGTAACTCCTCCTAGAGACTGTGTGTCATCCTCAATAGCACTCTTTCATTTTCGACACATTTCCTCCGTCAGACACATCGTCTCCATTATAGGCATTCATCTCGCTCACCTAGCGATACTGCCACTCTCATTAAGTCACATCCGGTCTTGAATTTTGAAACTCACTTTTTACTGGTTAACCAATGAAGTCCATTTGTAAATTGCGGATTGCCACCAAACTCAAAGATGGAGGAAATCATATTTGTGTAAATTATGACGTCAGTACAAAGCAGTGTTTGTTCTTTTAGTTGTGCAAACTCTGTGAGCGGTTTTGCGCTACATCTGATTAGTTTTAGAAATAGTGCTACAAAAATCACTGTTAGTTTCAACATTAAAAAAAAACCATAAGATCCTGCAGAGTTGTGTTTTCATTTTTGATCATCTTTCAGTATTATAAAGAAGAAAATGCTCATATGCAGCCACCAAAAATCGTCTTGTCATGAGCATTACAATACTTACAATATACCGGTAGCATTCTACATTCAAACTTTTTCTTTTTTTTTTTTTCACAGGAATCAGTTACCTCTTCTCTTCTCTTGAATGTCCTGAGGATGCCAGCCAAGAGAATCCGCTCAAATTGGGATGGACAATTTGCTCTGCTTCTCTTAATGTCATCAATTGGGAAAGAAAGGTTTCCTAAATGTATGCCCATCGATCGAAATTAGCTGATTTTTCTGAATTTTTCATCCCAAGTCTTCAAGTGGCACAGCTAAGCCCATGAATTAGCTGTCAAAGGTAATGTTCACATTTGAGCATGCAGTGCATGTAGTTGACAGTATATGTTCATCAGTTTTGTGTCTTCTGTTATTCTATTGAATAGCAGCAAATGTTACATCAGCAGGCTGCAGAAGCCGTGATGTTTTATTACGTTTCTTTTGGCTGAATCAAACCCATCCATGGAGTCATTCCTGCTTTTATAACCTCAGGTCAGGTGGAGCTAGTTTTTCAGAACGGGACCAAGAAACTTGAGTGAGTTTTTACATGCGACTGTGTGTACACGCTTGTAGGGGAAGAAGCCCCTGGGAGCGTCAGGACTGCAGACATGGTGGTGCCTTGTTCGCTTAAGTCGCCAAAATGTCAGGGGACATTTCAATCTTTTGAAGAGAAACCTTTCACACGCTCTGACCCTAATTGCTGTAAATCACAAACATAATCGAGAAACTGGATCTTATGGACCAAAGCAGATATATCTACAATACCATCTTACGAATTGTTCAAAACATAAGAATGCTGAATTTGAGCGTCAGCATGTGATCCTCTTAAGACAGATGCTTCTGTGCATTTAACCCTTTCATGCACCCTGTAACCTGATAACATAATAAGCTGTCCACTGTAGTAACCGCTGTTCATGAAAGGGTTAAAGTCAAAGCAACAACCATTATGCATTTGATAATGTTTGGGCCAAAGACTGAAGCTATAGGAAGCAAATAATACAATATAATAATATCAATCAATTCATGACATCCATTCATTTTTCAATCAGTCATCCTTTTTTTTTTAAATTGCTGATCCTATGCAGGGTCACAGGAAGCTATACCTCTAACCGAATTGTCCTGGACCAAACATTTAAGGTTCACCTTTACATTTGAGGCTGCATAACAGACATAAATACTGGAGATGCAATGATAATGAAAATCACAAGCAAAACGTGTCCCACGGCTCTTTGTTGAGAACTGAATCAGGAATGATGCTTTCATGACACTGAGTCGTTCATCTCTGCTGTCAGCTTGTGTGCAGTGACTCGGTTAAAGACAGCAAGCATTTCACAGCTATTTCACGGTGTGCAGTTTGTGTCCTGTCATAGCAAGAGATTCGACTCCGTGACAAATGAGGAGTCAGTTATAGATAATGGGCTTTTTTTTTTGCCTTTGGTGTTACCCAACAAAGACTAGTACAGTATTGACCAAAAAAAATCTTCCATTTATAGTTATTTAACACATTCATGTAACTTTAAGAGGAAAGACTAAAAGAAATGGAAAACTTTTAATCACTTCTGGGGATCAATTAATTTAATGGGCCATGATAAGAGAATCAGTAAAAATAAATAGAAAAGAATAAATTGATAAGTTGAAATCCTGCATGTATTTGTGTTTTAAGTTCACTCTAAGTATGCATTTATGATTAAGTTTATATATTGCAGCGGTGTGAGATAGTGGTCGGCACATCTGCCTTAAATGTCTGTGGCGGTTTCAAATCTGGGCTCAGAAACATGTGGAATTTGTCAGCTGGGTTCGGCTCTAGCTCAACCACGACCCCATATAGAAAAAGGGATCAATACCTATATATTATATTTTAAGCCTCAAAAATGCAAATGAATACTCAATGAACATGACATAAGTATCAAGGTAAATCCAAATTTAAGGCTTATACTGGCTTTTGTTTTTGGACACCTGTCCTGCACAATCTAAACCTGCATAATGTAATGAAATTTCATGATCAAATGTCATTTTTAAAGATAAATAATATTACCATGCTCAGACACTATCCAAGAAGGGCTTTATAAGTTCAATTAAATTATTATTTTTTTAAATTCACGTTATAGTGTGTGTGGTGCACAACGAGACTGTCATACATACAATACAGCTTAACCTCGAATAGAGATATAGGGGGGAAAATACACCACTGCAAATAATAACACAGTAATTATTATTACATAAATACACACTGACAGTGTCTGTGACGTATCTGACCATTTTTGTAAAGATGGATGGTTCTGTCACTGGACTTTGTTACGTTTGTATTAGATTTAGCTCATCTGATTGGTAACTTTTTGGTTCTTTTCTCAAAAATAAGATGTCATTGAAAACAAATGGGGGAAATTTAGAAAACAACAAAACCTTGTTGTTTAAGGTTATTATGCATAATATTGCATAATAATAATAATAATAATAATAATAATACAAATTTGCATTTCAGAACTCCACAAAAGAGTCGACCTCTTCTTGTTGGGCCATTTAATGATCAGAAAATGAGGACAATACATGCCACACGTAAATAATTTAGTTCAACAGCTCCAGGTTTTCATAAATATCACAGGACATCACATGATGCAACAGACATATACCCACAACAAACTTGTGCATGAAAGAGTTGAAAAACATCTAGTAAACATCGAGCTGCAAGAGCGGCCACTTATCACACAGTGGCCGAAGCATATTTAGTATTAATAATTCACACATCAACGAGCCACTGCACTCCACCAGACAATCATATATATAAATGCAAAATCACAATAAGAGTCAGGTCATGTGAATAGGCTAAGTACTGAGTGACTTTTGGTGTTCTTTGCTCTAATCGGAAAATTCTGCTAAATGTTTTCCAGTGCTACTCACACCTTTGAAGCCTAATGGCTATAAAAGTGAACTTCTGCACGCCATTGCACTTACACACAGTAATTTAAGGATACTTAACCAACTAATATGAACTCTCTTGTTTCACTTTTTTCTTCATCGGAGATTGAAACAGTGTCGTGATTTATTTTCCTCATTAAAACTGTCTCTATCAATTGGGTTGTGGGCACACGAAAAGTAACCACTTGGGAGTTAGAGTTGAGCTGCAAGGAGAGGGCACTGCCAGGAGGGAGCAGTGTGGATGTACAACTGAGTGTGGTTCAAAGCCACCATTTGTTGGACTAACAGATTACATGAAAAAGAGATCGCAACAGCCAGCACATCAGCACAAATACAGATATATCATTCAAAATACAATTCTTAAAAAAAAAAAAAAAAGAGCTGTTTTTTACCCACCTGAAAATTGACAGCGAAAGGTGTGTTTAAATAAATAGTAAATTTAGTTAGGAATCATTAACTTTTTTTTTTTAATTTTTTTTTTTAGACACAATACAGTGAAATGACATCTCGGGAGCATTTGTTTTGACATTAAACCCTTGAATACTTTATAATCATTCACAAAGAAGAAAAACAGGGGAGGGGAGGGGGGCTTAAAAATGTGTTTTGTTTTTCACTTCACACACATTTGACATGTAATGACCCATTACTTGCGTCAATTTGCTCTGCTTTGCCACGCGAGATTGAATCGAGCAATACTAAGCATGGAGATACAAAGTTCACGAAGAGCCAAGGCAAGGCTACACTCACATAAACAGAGGTTACTAACACTGACTGTGTTCCCTCTTCCGGCCATCTATTGCGACATTTAGCAAACTGTCGCCACCATCAAAATAGGTCATCATAATCTGACTCAAGAGATTCCACTCCCTCAAACCAATTGAGGCTGAGAATGTCAGCTGTATCTCCTATAAAGCCGTCCTCATAAGACTCATTTTTAAAATTGGTCCTTTGGGGAACGGCAGCATTCAAACAGGCAACTTAGTACAGCGATGTTGTTTGAAGGGAGGAGATTCGATCTTGTCGCTTGACAGTGGCGATAATGGATTTACTTTTGTTTATCGGGCTGGGCTCAGCTGGATTGGGGCACTTCCTGGAGACAGACACAGAACTCGGTGCCAAGACTCTTCTGTATTATTTCATGGCGCTATAGATGAAGTCTGGAAATTGTCCTTCAAGTGACAAACGTGCACTGCTTGTCTCTTGTCATTAAGATGATTAGTACAAAACACATCTTGGCCGCTTGTTAAGTCTCGGCTATTCCCGCCCTCCGTGGGGTATGTGAATACACACACAGACACACACACACACACACACACACACACAGGCACGCAGAGAGCCACAAACACTCAATGTTCATGTTGTAAACACGGTACTCTCATTCAAACACAACATTGAACAAAACACTTGTGCATTCATTGGGTATTACATTCAAATGAACCAGTGCACTCAAGGGAATTAATTGCTTGCTCAGCAAGTGCCGCTGACAGCATTTCGAACAGTATGCTTTTAAGGAAACGTTAATGCTGAAAATGGAATTGCTGATTGCTCTTCAAATTGTGCAGGTTTTCATCACAAAGCCAACAGAGAATGGCCCCAGGCGTTGCTCAGCTTGTACCGGCGAGACGGAGATAACTGTTATTTATCAGTGGCGCTATCTGCTACACAACCTCCCAAGGAGCAGGCTGTAAAAGGGAGGTCAAGCTTAGCGGGGGGCCTCACAAAACAGCTGAAAAGGAGTTTGATCCCATACCTGTTGTTCATCTATCGCATTGTCACCAAACAACCTCAGTGAAGACAAAACGAAGCTGGAATGCTTTTGGAATGTTTCACAAATAAGCACCACCGATAGTGAAATTTGAAATCTAGCCGGATGAATCGACAATGCATCCCTCCGTTTTTAAAAAAAAAGGGAGGATAGCTCAAACAGCATCAGTGCGATCACGTTGTGGCAATGCGAATGTTCAAGCGCACTTTCAAGACGACGACGTGGTGAGGTAGACGAAATATCAACAGAGTGAATCGGCACAATCTGTCGACGGTATTTCTGTAACACGATAAATATAGTTTCCTCGAAGCAGAATCCTGCGCCTCTACCATGCTTCTTGACTGGCCTTACCTGCCAAAATCAATAGGTGCATGACAGCAGTGTAAACATGAAAAGTGGTGCCCTTTGGGCTAAAAGTCTCATAGTTTAAAGTACAGCCTTTACAATCGCGGGGTCTTTGCTGCAGTTCCCGTTGGAGTCCATCGCTCTGTCCTCGACATTGTCAACACGTGCTCCTTGCTCCAAGCAGCCCTCGAAGGCGTCACTGTCTTCTGAGTTGCCTTTACTCCGCCCCTGCGGCTCACTCTGCCAACTATGTCTATCGCAGATGTATCCATTCATAGGTCCCGCTTTGGAGTCGTGGTTCCCTTTGAGGCAGAGGATTTCCTTAAAGGCATATCGAAACTCCGGGCTGCGGCAGTAAATGAGCGGATTAAAGGCTGAGTTTGCGTAACCTATCCAGTTGAGGATCCTAAAAGTCAGGTCGATGTCTTCCACCTTCCATATGGCAACCACCACGTTGAGCAGAAAGAAGGGCAACCAGCACAGAGTGAAGATCCCCATGATGATGCCCAGCGTCTTTAGGGCTTTGTGTTCCCGCAGACAAAATTTCATCTTCTTCTGGCCCCGCCCGATATTGGCGTCCATGGGATTGAGACTGTCGTTGTGAAACCGCCCCACGCTTTGATCAATCTTTCTGAGCTGGCGCTTGGCCTCCTGGAAAACTCGGCAGTAGACAAAAACCATGATGACCAAAGGGATGTAGAAGGAGATGATGGAGGACGTGATGGCATAAGCCATGTTGGTGTAGAATTCACAGCAGTTGCTGTCATTGGTGCACTCTTTCGCTTGTTTATCGTCAGATATCCACCATTTCATGTGGATGGGCAGGAACGATATCAGGGCGGCGATGATCCACACCAGCACCACCACAATGCGAGCCTTACACTTTGTCAGCATGGTCTGGTAACGGAAGGGCGAGGTGATGGCCAAGTAACGGTCGATGGCGATGACACACAAGGTCTCAATGCTTGCGGTCACGCAGAGAACATCGGTGGCCGTCCAGAACTCGCACCAGAAACTCCCAAAGGGCCAGGTTTTGAAGATGATATAACAGGCGCCGAAGGGGACCACGATGAGACCCATGACCAGGTCGGCGCAAGCCAGGGAGGTGATGAAGCAGTTGGTGACGTTTTGCAGACGCTGGAAACGAGCAATCGCCGTAATGACCAGGATGTTGCCGAAAACAATACAGAGGATGAGCGACGACATGATCATGCCCAGCACAATCATTGTGGCTTCACTGAAGCCCTCCTCGCTTTTAGTCACATCTGATGTGGAGTTGATCATCTCTGGGCTCACATTGAGGTAAAGCGGGGGGCTTGGAGTTCCCATCTGCAAAGAAGCGACAGAATTCCATTAAAAAAAAAAAAAAAAAACCTACAATTTTTACAGTGGCTTGATGAGACCGAGATAGCGTGCACAGAAAAAAATACATGTAAACACTTAAGAAAAACAAAGAAAGTACTGAGAAATGCACACCCACATGTCGGCTGTTAGTTAAATTACACACTAAATGTTGCCAAAAACAACTCTGTGTAGTCCTGCAAGGTTTAGAGCTGATTTAACCGGTTGACCGTGAAGTAAAAGTACTGACCTCAACAGGTGGTTTCCTTCCTTGACTTCCGCCTGGAAGAAAAGTCACCGTTTGATGACCTTTTGGTTGAAAAACATGAGCGCCACGTCTTTCTTTTCGACGCACTTTCTCCTATACTGCTGCTGTTCTCACTCAAGCTGCCCCTCAGTTTAGCAGCACTGCTTCTCATGTGTCTCTCAGGCTATTTGTCAGCGCCCTTATAACATGCTCTGATGACATCACGGCCCGGGCTCAGCCAATCAGGAAGCAAACAAAGCAGAGGGAGCCGAGAGCTTCAGAGAGTTTGAACACATTGTCCCTGCAGCTGTGACTGCCCGAGACAAAAGCTGCCGACACAAAACTACTTTAAGTTCTAAAAACTAATGACAACACATGACTGCATTTTGTTGCATCATTTTCCAATGCACAAAATGTGTTCAGTCATGAATTTGGAGGGCTTCGGTTCTAAGTTGGGTGGAAATTGCACACACATGCAGTCAAACTGGTAAGCTAAACCTCATTTAAGTATTATCGCTGCCAATTTTCCATGCAAAACACATGCTCATTTATGGTGTTTACTAGTCGCCTTGTGCACATACAGATAAGAGATATGCCCTTACGCAAAAATAAAATATAGACAGCTGTTTGTTCAATTTGAGGGCTACGCACCACCCCTCAATAATTTACGGTCACAGCCCTTGCTCTTTCGTGCACTCAAAGGAAGGTGGCCTGCATTTATGAAGAACTTACATTAGTTCCATCTGTCCTCACGTCTTCATTACAATATTTCCAGACACCTTTAATATGCACTCATCGTCAGGCTAGTGTATTGAATATATGCATGTCACATATTTAGCTCGCTGAACACACAAAATCGCAGATAAAAATAGTGAGGCCAGACAGACAGTACTGCCATACTCAAGGGGGCGCACAAGAGCGCGCAGACTCACATTGCTGCCGCTTATCCTCGGCTACTTCTTTATTTCAAATCAAAGGCAAAAATGCAAGGTATCGAATCTTAATCTTAAACGTGTCTTGTAACTGGGCTACCAATCAAAATGGGGATCTAATGAACAATGAAAGACCTACGCGGGAGCTTAAAGCTCTGACTCAAACATCAGGGAAAAATAACAGCTCAAACTTCAAAGTGAGAGGGGGACACTCATCAGGACTTGCCCATTACTCTATTTTTTTTGTCTCACCAATTTAATTAATGGCTTATTGAATGAGTAAGAAATGATTGTGGCTAATTTACTCTCGAAAAAGTTGGAATTGCACACTCTTGATGCTCATTTCAGCGCCTTACCAGCGAAGAACCTCGCCACACAAGACAACGTTAACACAGAGCTCTCTGGTTTAACACCACCTACCAGCTATAGTCATATTTTATTATTATTATTATCATTATTACTACTACTACTACTACTACTACTACTACTATTATTATTATTTTAATAATAATAATAATAATAATGGGCGGCCCGGTAGCCCAGTGGTTAGCACGTCGGCTTCACAGTGCAGAGGTACCGGGTTCGATCCCAGCTCCCTCCCTGCATCTCCGGGTGCTCCGGTTTCCTCCCAATATGCATGGCAATTAGTGTGAGCGTATGCCCTGCGATTGGCTAATTACTGCTGGGATTATTATTATTTTAATAATAATAATAATAATAATGACCGTTTGAAACGGTGACATGAAACAAAATAAAACTATTGCATAATTACTCCTGTCATGATTCTGTTTGTGACCAACAGGTGGCACTGTAGGGCTCTTCCTGCAGCTGCACACCTGTTGGTCGTTATGCAATTATTGCTTTAAAAGTACTCCCGGCACAACCACTCGGTGTCGGATCATTGTTTGCTTCTGTCAAGTTTGTTTCAGTCATGTGTCGGTCACTGTTATGTTTTAGCTTTAGTCATGGTTTTGTTTGATACTTTGGATTAGTTTTGTTGTGAGTACTTTTTTTGTTTAGGATTTAGTTTTCTGTGTTTTATCAATACACTTCTTCAAGTACACCCTGCTCCTCCCTCCTGCCTGCTTTTTGGGGTCCACCACCACCTCCCAACGTGACAACTCCAAAGAGTATCATACAAAAGGAAATGATCATAAAAATGTAAACAAAATAAAATACAAGTCCAGAGAATAAAACCAACTATCTAATGACAAAAGGCAAAAAAAAAAAAAAGTGAAATACGATTACATAGAATAGAACCAACACTCGAATTAACCCATGCAATTAAAAAAAACAAAAACAAAACCAACCTAGAGTCCGAAGAGAAGACAACAGCCTGCAGGGTTTAAATATTTGCAGTGTGCTCTTATCTCAATGCTTCGTAATTCTAATTAGTGTGCATGCAGTTCAATAAAGTACTGCCTTTCAAAGTGTGGATTTTAGGATTAGAAAGCCAGCAAACAATCCACCTCAGTTTCTTGTGTTTGGGGACCAGAGCACATCAGTCACGCTGCCAAGTATTCAAACGTCAACTGAGAGGGGATGGCTGTTACTGTGCTTACAGCACATACTGCTCACTATGCCTGCCTGAGCTTCAGTGCCCACTGCAAACATGCCCTGCTGCAACACCTTCATACATTCGGTCATCGGGGACGGGGTGGCAAACGTATTTTATACTCGCTGTACTTTTGGGAGGTTAGGTCACAGCCTTTCGATAAGATTAATTCACAAAGAAGCCTTTGATATACTTGTCCTGCACCAGGAATCAATGATGCTTCATGGAGGTCCATGTGCTGGTGCCACAGGCGCTGTCTTTTACCCTTCTGTCTCACAATGAGCTCTTAGAGAGTTCCATCTGACCCGTGACGCAAAAGGAGATCCAATCAAGTCCGCCTTGTTCTCTCCGTTCATGTGGCAAGTCACGTAGATTTGCACCGCATCCTTTAATCGGGCAATCAAAGTTACATGGATAGAAATGGAGGGATAGGACACTAATTTCCACACTTCACATTTTAATTTAATGATTACATTCAACCAAAATATGAATCGAATCAAGAAACGGTTTGTGTTGTCGGTAAAATGTACACGCAATTAAAGTATGAATTATTAAGGACCTCTTACAGCCATTTGCCGCTGTATTTATATTATCATACAAAGTTTGGTATCAACTGCTGATGTAAAGTGTGTGCTGAAAAGACAATGTTTTTCTTTGCGCATATTCAAAAGCGGATGAATTAATTCTCGACGTATTACGCTCTCGCTCTCTTTACAAAAAAAATTGCTAAAGCAGATCCCGCTCGTTGGCTGTCCTGGTGTTTTTGCAAAAGGATCTGCATGTTTGATGACTCATGACTGGCTTCCTCTGTCCGAGATATTTACATTCCTGCATCCTGTCATTTGCCAGCCGAATCGCATCACTATTGCCAAAAAGATGGCAGCTCGACGCAGAAAGTTCCATTTGAACATCAACGACACCGTACGATGAATTGATTTACATGTTTTCGTTTCCCCTAAGTGGTTTGATGACCCAGCCTCTGCCTTCCACCTCCCCATGCGAGGATTTTCCTGAAGAACAATACCTGGAGCTGTTATTTCTTCAGGGAAATGAGAGGAAATGCAAGGGCCTCAAAACGCTCTCCACCTTTCGTTCTCATGTGGACGCTTTTTACTGCTTTTGTGCTTGTGTGACGACAATACCCGAGCGGCACCAATCAAAACAATGTGAGTTGAAATCAGCAAGGGATTTCCAGCCGGTTAAAGCAAATAAATTCAGCAGCAAACATTTGTCATTACTCCAATTCATGGCAAATATTTATCATTTTTCTGTCTCCAGTAGGCGTCCCAACTTGAGGAAAAAAGAGAGAAAAGCATCTGCATGCGTTTTCCAACACACACAAAAACGGTCCCATAAAAATATTCACCAATGACAACCAGTCACAGTCCATTCAATCTTTTTACCAGGATTTTTGTTAAATAATTAGTCGGCACAAATATATCCATCCTGGGATTAATCCAGACCAAAAACAATTAACCGATTTGATTTCCAAGGCTCCTGAGGGAATGACAACTAAGCACCCAAAATTCACTTTGCAATGCCGTGAGTGCACGATAGCCTTGGTGAAAATGCTTAAATTCGTATTTTTATTTTTATCAACATCATCTATTGATTGTTAACTGGAAATTGATATGATTGTTTTGTTTGAAATGCAGTGGTAAAGTACAAAATCAGCTGCAAACGGAACATTTGACGCCATTACCTACACACGGGGACCATATGGTTTGGGAATGAAATACAAAACGCATGGTTACACACTCCAACTTCTGTTCAAATACAGCCGGGATCAATCTGCTGCCACACGGCGCTAATCCTGTGCGTTTAATGTGTGCTCGCTGGCTGCATCTGAGTAAAGAGTTTGGCATGTGTTGTCAGTGCGACATTTTTTTTCTCATGAGGATGCTATGGAGCACATCCAAGGAGATAAAAGAGAAACAGAGAGAGAAAACCCCCCCCACCACAAATCAATAATTTCAGACATGGCTCACTACAAATCACAAAATATACTTGAATCATATTTTCATGTTTCAAAGTGGTGCAATTATATTTTATACTGAATATAATGTGATCAATTTTTGTATTGTAGAGTTTCAAAATCTGCCAGGCATGTAGGAACATATCATATCTTGTTGGGCCACAATCTCATGCATTGGGGGTGATTTTCTTCATCTGGAACTGATGCCTTTGACAAGGTGGAAGGAATCGAATAACAGTCTGAGTTGGCGCGCAAAGCCTGGCTTTATCATGTGAGGAAAAGGACTTCTAAAGCAGGAAATTTATTTGAGATAAATCAGAGGCCCTTTAAGTAGTAGCAGGTGCGTGCTGACTGCCATTTAACATCCGGTTGAATGTGATGATTGTTACGATAACGCAGCTACAGCCCAGTTGGAGTGGAAGGAGAGTGAACATAAAGAGGCATCTGTTAGTTGACCGCTTGTTATGCCAGCTTAGCAAAGTAAAATCTTTTTTTTTGGTACATTTCCACCCTTTTTACAATTTGTTTTGCATCGTGCTTAACTGCTCTGCACTATTTAGTTTTTGTCGGGACATTTTTTTTTTTAGCAGAAAATATCGATGCTTGTTTTGATACTTGAGCCCATCACAGCATTCCGTTTTATTTGTACTTTTCACCCGTTAGTATTTTTGCTTCATGCTAAACCAAGACGTTTTATCCATGATATTCTTTTTTTTTTTTTTGTGTAGTGGTAAAAAATCAGCGCTATTCGACTTTTTTGTTGTTGTTGTCGTTTATGCTGCTACAACCACCAGGAGCTTTAACCTAACATGGCCTGTTAGCATGCCCTAGGCAAGAAAGGCATTGTGGAGGAGATCTGGAGTGGGATGAGAGCCGGCAATAAGATAATGTAACATGAAGCAAGAGAGAGAACAATATGGAATAGGAGATTTGAACCATTCCTCCTTGATGTGTGTCACATGCCAAGGATGAAATAGCGGCTGTTAGAGAACTGCTGTTGTTTGTTTACATTCACACTTCTCCTCCTGTGGGCAACACGACGTACATCATGCCAATGTGATCACAAAATTACAATATGAACATTCGCGTGACCTCATACTGTTCGGTAATAATAACAATCATAATCATAATACTAATAATAACTGATGGGGCCTTTTTAGCAGTTCACGTGATAAACAAACACTCTTTCCAGAAAGTACAATAAATAAATGTACAGTAATCCCTCGTTTATAAACGAAAATCCGCGAAGTAGCAACCAATTAACACACAGGCTATCGATCCGGTGTGCAGCAGACGTGTTTATGATTAGTCAATAAGGTTGTTAAGACAATTAAGGATGGAAGAGACCTGCTTTTATTCTTATAAGTCTCTCTCTCTCTCTCACACAGACACACAGACACACACACACACACACACACACACACACACACACTAGCAGCATCGTAAACAACACTTAAGACACTGTTTAAAGATCAAAGAGTAACCCACGTACTAAGACAAAAAGAAGATGCACAGCTAATCAACATGGCTTCTCAGCCCCGACCTCACCCCACATGTACTGTATATGTTGCTCTATGTGACTCACTGTTGTTTTGCTGACTTTCGCTGCTTCTCGCGGACTTTTTGCGGACTTAAAAAAAAAACCAATTAGTTTTATGGATATGTTTGAAAAAATCCGCGATGCACCGAAGCCGCGATAAACGAACCGCGAAATAGTGTATAGTAATATATATAAACATTAAAATATATATATACATACATTTATATACATAATATAAATGTAGGAGGGATAGGAAAGAGGGATTTTTTTTTTAAGACGCTGAGTGAGGGGCGTCTCGGATGACTTGTTGGAGTGCATTCCAGAGGGTAAGGGCGGCAATGGAAAAGGCCGTGTCTCCCCACTTTTTGTATTTGGGCTGGATAGGTGGCGACGGGGAGGTTAGCGTCAACAGAACGGAGGTTGTGGGTGGTATCGCGATGGTGGAGTTCAGTTAGGTAGGATGATGGAGTGCTGTGGAGGTGTGAGGAAGAAATTGAAGTTGATTCTTTGGCATGGGGAGCCAATAAAGTTTATGGAAGAGAGGAATGATGTAGTCACGGCGTCGCTTAGCAGGCGGGCGCAGAGTTTTGGATGCGCTGGCGTTTATTGATAAGAACCCACAGATGCAGTAGTCCAGGTGGGAGGTGATGAAGTCGCGGATGAGGGCTTCATTAGCTGATGACGGTGAGAGGGTTCGACGGAGGCAGGCAATGTTCCCGAGGTGTTAGAAGGCAGATATGTGGATGTGCTTTATGTGATGTACAAAAAAAACGGTTTGTTGTGACACTATGGTAAGATTACGGATGTGATCACGGAGGTGATAGGAGGTGTGGGTGTGAAGAATTCAGTCTTGTTCTTCTTTGTTATCTACAAATTCATGCCACATATCGACCAACCATTATGACAGTGAGAATCTCTTGGGCACTGATTAATGTGAGGAGTTACTAGTTTGATTCAGACTCCTGAAATAACAAATTTGCCGATATTATATAATGTAGTTTTTAGTAATGAGGAAACATTGGTCATGGAAATGATTTCTGACAATAATGAGCAAACAGTGGTGGCCCGGTGGTCGAGTGGTTAGTGCGTCAAACTCACAGTGCAGAGGTCATGAGTTCAATCCTGGCATTCCTGTGTGTTCTCTTCGTGCCTGTGTGGGTTTTCTCCGGGTCCTCCAGTTTCATTCCACATTCCAAAAACATGCATGGCAGGCTGATTGAACACTCTAAATCACAGGTGTCAAACGCAAGCCCCGGGTGCCAGATCTGGCCCGCCATGTCATTTTATGTGGCCCGCGAAAGCAAATCAAACATGCTAACTTCCATGATGCTTGCTAAAATCTCTACTGAAATTTAAATTGGGACAAATAAAGGTTATCTTATCTTAAAATTCTCATAGGTAATGAATAAGACATATTGTAACCATAGTAACTGAAACAGTAGTTGAATAAATCGTTATCATTGACTTTTTTAATTCGGTTTCATTCATAGCGGCCCTCCAAGGGAAACGGTAACAAAAATGTGGCCCATGACAAAAATGAGTTTGACACCCCTGCTCTAAATTGTCCCTAAGTGTGAGTGTGAGAGCGGATGGTTGTTCATCTCTGTGTGCCCTGCGACTGGCTGGCAACTGGTTCAGATTGCCCCCCGCCTACTGCCCAAAGACAGCTGGGCTCCAGTACCCACCGTGACCCTTGTGAGGAAAAAGCGGATTGGAAAATGGATGGACGGATGGATTAAGAGACAGAAAAATTCTCAATGACAAATGACGATGTCCCATAATTGGTGAGCTATGCTACTCGTGGTCCATACGGGCTACCAAGAGTACCGTCATTATGATTTAAGAGGACCACACATACATCAGAGCACAACGCTTCACCTAACCACTATTCCAAACCAAAGAAAAGTTTTCCATAGGAACAGTCATCCACAAAAAAAATCTAATATTTCAATATGAATTCTGAGAGGGCATGTAAACTCTTGCAGGGCAGACTTACATTATACCATATGTATGTGTGACAGGACCAGGGGCGGGGTGTGGCCATTGGGAATTTAAAATAATTTTCCTGTTTTTCTGGGCCAGTTCAACCACACCCTTCTTAACCCCCACATGCCCCCCCCCCCCCCCCCCTTCAAACACACACACACACAAACACATATGTTTTTGAATAACATTCCACTTGATTAGTCTTGGGCAGCCATCAACAGTACACTTTTTTTGATCATCATCATCATCAGATTTATGGGTGTGTGCACGTGGACTGTGCATTGTGTACGTGTATGCTTAGCTATAAGGGAATTGGAATCACTCTAAAGGAAGCTTCATTTATTTGTGGAAATTCACAATTTGTGAGTGGCTCCATTCCTCATCCCCCGTTAAAAGCGTTGCCTCACTGTAATATGCAATTTCTACTTTACATGCAATCTTACTGCAATAGTCAGCGTGTCATAATTTCAAGAAAAAAATCAATGGATCAAATTAAACCTTGAAAGTCCCAGCCCGTGAATAACACTTAACCCCAATTTACTTTGCGGTAGGCCTTAGTTACATGCATGTGTGACCTTCCTTCATAAGCGTTCACTTCCCAGCGCTGCCTTGAAAAGAATGGGTTTCAGGGCCTCTATGTTTACCTCTCTCGGTATTGAGTGTCGCCAACAAACATTTTTCGACAAAACATGAATTTACAGAAAGTAATGTTCATGCGCCAGAGCACAGGGACATATACCGTCCTCTTTCTTTGCTTTGGCCGACAAATGATTTGTCTCGTGGGATTTGCTGTGGCCTTTATCGATCCGCACTCACATGTTTGGTCTTGAGAAGGTTGAAAGGTGACTGCTATAATTCACGCTCTGTAGCAATGAGTTCATATGTGTCCTTTATCCTGGGATCTTGAAGCAGAATTCATTCAGAATTAACCTGAGGTTTCAAGATGAAAAATATATATTTTTATTTCTTGAATGGATAAAAAATATCATATTTTAAATATTTCACTAATGAAGGGTTTGATGAATGTGCATATGAACTGGTTGGGTTCGGTAGCTCTAATAAAGTTAAGAACCACTGCTCTAGGATGTCTAAGTTCGAGTGTCTCCCTCCACTTGCCACAGGAAAGCACGTAGCTTGTTACGGTTCTCTATTGCCAAGCAAATCTGCATGGCTGTAACAAGTGGGAATGTCGCTGCCGACACCTCCCTCCCCGCTCCCCCCGTCCAGCGGTGATTTACGAGTAAACAAGGCTGGCTCGACTTTACCAGTTAAGGAAACAACTCCCCGTCTGTTGTTGGCCAACCTTTGTACCTCAGCCACGTTGACTGAGTTAAAATCCAGACCTTTTTTCTGTGCATCACCCACAAGGGACCACTTTTGTTCGTCACCATCACATTGTCAAGTGCCCTGTTAAAAATAGCTACGGTCCTAAAATTGTTGTGATACACCAAAGCTATGAGCTGGAAATTAGACACTGAAGAGGATTGTTGTATTTTCCTGTGAGAGAGTGTGAGAGGGCTAAGCGGACACTCGAGATAAGATCTTTATGAGTCAGTCAATAATACTTGTGGAGGGGCTGTATCCTGACGTTGTTTAGCTTATCGAGCGATAATCACTCATGCGGGTACAGAATGTCAAAGCGGCCATGATGGAAACACACATTCAAATACAGTACAAGACAAATGTGATGATGAAGAAAGCCCAAATTATAAATGATGTCTTTTGAAGTCAGAAACCTTTCAGAAATTACACCGTGCAAAGGCTCCAACGGAATTGAGTGCTGTACCTTCAAAACTGAAGGCAGCAAGAACCATAAAACAAGAAGCGAACGCCTGGAAAATCATCTCTACGTAGAGAACCAGAAAATACATTTTGGCATTGTCACTTGGGATCCAGGCTTCAGGCACTTATTGCCGACAAAGATGTTCATTGTAGCGCAGTATTAAAATTGTCGCAATGATTATTAACAAACACGTAAACGGTGGGCGGCCCGGTAGTCCAGTGGTTAGCACGTCGGCTTCACAGTGCAGAGGTACCGGGTTCGATCCCAGCTCCGGCCTCCCTGTGTGGAGTTTGCATGTTCTCCCCGGGCTTGCGTGGGTTTCTCCGGGTGCTCCGGTTTCCTCCCACATTCCAAAAACATGCATGGCAGGCTCGTTGGGCACTCTAAATTGTCCCTAGGTGTGAGTGTGAGTGTGAGCGTGGATGGTTGTTCGTCTCTGTGTGCCCTGCGATTGGCTGGCAACCAATTCAGGGTGTCCCCCGCCTACTGCCCGAGGACTGCTGGGATAGGCTCCAGCACCCCCCGCGACCCTAATGAGGATGAAGCGGTTCGGAAAATGGATGGATGGATGGACGTAAACGGTGTGAATACTATTGAGCGCCCGGTTCGTGGATGGAGTCTACACGAAGTGTGGTTCAAAATTTGATCGCAATGGAAAAAAAAAAAAGGGTTGTGACCGTTTGCGAATGTCCGGTGAATGTCTTTGCAACCTTTTGCAATTTGAACGAACCCTGACATCAAAACGAGATTTGCTACATGCACACATAGTAGTAAACCTTCACTGCTGTGAGATTGTTAAGTATATTTGTTGATATTACTTGCAATGCCGTGTTAAATAGCTTGTATTGTGCACAAGGCGGAAGCGGGTGTGCATGCCTGCGTGCACGAGAGTGTTGTTCTCAGCGAAATAAAGCAGCGAGTTCACTTTTTAATGAAGCAAATAGGAGACTCCAGTATGTAGTGAGGGCGCTCTCACATGACAAATGCTCAGCAGTCAAGTCTAATATCCAAAAAAGTGATAATAAATGCGTGACTTTTATATTAATTACAATAACTGTTCATAAATTACTGATGATATTACCATTCCATGAATTTAGATGCTTGTAGGTTGTAAAAAAATTTGGTGTAGTGGTACACTCGCTTGACTTGTGGCAAGGCAGCGTGGGGTCAGTTTCCACTCAGTGGCGGGTGGCGATGTGGGTGTGATGGCGACTGACCGGCGACCATTTCAGGGTGTAGTCCGTTTTTCGCCCAAAGTCAGCTGGGATAGAGTCCAGCCCCCCCACTCCCCCAACCCTATGCCAGTGTTAAGGATAAGCGGTGATGAAAATGAAGGGAAGGATGAATGGAAGTTTTACGGCATGCTAAGCTAATAGACCCCAAATGACATTAAACCACCACATCTTCCAGAGCTGTGCCTCACCCCGTGGGAGGATTTTCTTCAAAATATATGCTTAAAATGATTTCCTCACAATTGACACTACTTTTTTTTTTGCATGTGGGCAAAGGACTAAAGTAAACATGTGCAAGGTGAATCAGGTGATTCTGACAGGATCAACTACAGGTGTGACAACAGCCCCCAGTTTCCCCTACGCCATAGGTGTCAAACTCAGGTCCTCGTGGGCCGCTGTCCTGCATGTTTTCCAAGTCTCCCTGTTGCAACACACCTGATTCAAATGAGCAGGTTCAATGTCAGGCTTCCGCAGAGCTTGCTGATGATCTGATCATTTGAATCAGGTGTGTTGCAACAGGGAGACTTGGAAAACATGCAGGACAGCGGCCCACGAGGACCTGAGTTTGACACCTATGCCCTACGCTATATAACATCATTGACAAAGATGAGGCTAAAATGAGCCTCTGGATAAAAAACAAACTTCAAAAGAATATTCCGTCACAATTGACAATAGAACTTGTGATGAATCATCCGCAGGCCTGTACAACAATAACAACATGAGATATGTCTGAATGTCATAAAAATTATGAAATGGGTCATCACTATGACTTTTTTTTTTCTCTTCCCTGTGACTATTTCATTCCTTTCCCCTTGGAAAACTGCATATGCGATGTCGTCTTTTTAGTAATTAAAGTGTCCCTGTTGACTTCTCCTTATATCAACCAAGTATGAAATTGGCCACAGACTGCTGGAAATCCCATTATTCCTTTGAAATGAGACGGAATGCCTTGCAAGATGCATTGTACACATAATCATCATGAGCAATGGGTAAGTCTGAGAATCACAAAAGCAACAGCCCGCGTGATGGCTTCCTATGAGCATTTATCATCAGCATTGCTGCTTTGACGGTGACATGTGTTGAGGTTTTTTTTTCTGCCTTTTCTGCCTTTTCTGGCACAGTATGGATTGATTCATCATATAAATATGGAATTAGAATAAAGGGGACCAAAAAATAAGCGTGCCTTAATGCAACTGTATGTGGGGGATGAATTCAATACATTTTTGTGTGTAGCAAACAAAAATAATAAGTGACACGGGACCTTGCCACTGTCACTGAAGTGTTATTTCAGTCGCACATTGAGCAAACCCATGCTTTAAAATGAATCTGTTTCCCACCACCAACCAAAACATCGTTACAGCATGTCTTTTTTAAATGCTAACAAACAGTTTTCAACGACATGAACCAGACAAGATGTTATATAATTCCTTGTATTTTATCCTTGTACAGGTTGGACCTATTTTGCTCACTATTGACATTTTGATGCAATTCATACAGCTGTGCTCATATTTCTTTTTTTTTTTTTTCCATTTCATTGTAGTCTAATATTTGCACCGTTGGCAATTAAAAAACAAAAGGGTGATGGAATCATTTTCATTTGCGCTTATTCTTATTCTTTTTGGAAGAGTTTTTGCATTTGAGTCTGATTGTTGAGAAAAAGTGGGGAAAACTCTTCTACCCAAAATACAGAGGACTGTTTCCTGTAGCTGCACCGACAGACCACAACATGCTGACGCAGCTTTCATCGACAAACGTTGACCTCCTCAGCTAATGGTCACACGGCCACACACAATGATATAAAGTACAATAAAAAAGGATCCGCATTATGTAACCGTCATCTGTGTACAGCAAATATCATTGCACGAGTTAATGAAAAGGGTTGCATCACCATAAAACCAAAAAGGTTAATATGTCTTTGGAATTGATAACAACTAATGTGCATGAACTGGAAGTATGGTATTGTTACAACAACAATGCTGTTTATACTTTACATATAATATATATACTTTGCGTGTTTTCACCTTTTGCAGGGGGTTCTGGTCCCCATTAAAATCTAACTCACCAGATTTATTGTCTGATTTTATTTTACCAAGTACTTGTTCAACTTGTATACAGCTATTGTACTCAAATGTATATGCAACATTCGATTAACATATACTTTCCCACTGTTCCAGAATTTTGCACCCACACTATATTTATATCATAGCACGCTCTTAACGGACGCTCTCCTTTTTTTTTTTCTCAGTTACTTCTAGCCAAACTGTGACTGTGCTCCAAACTCTCAGAGAAGTTGTGGCATAATTTGCTCTTTCACTTCTCTTTGCACGTACAGAGTGTGCTTGTTTTACTTCCTGCCCTTATGTATTTCCTGCTCTGTGATTAACCTGACTGACGGTTGAATTTCTTCTTGACAAAAATACCATTCTGTAACAGCGCACTGATGGCTTGCGGGTTAAGACGCTGTCATGAGGATGATTGTTTAATCTGTCATTTGTCTTTACAATGGGCCCTTGTAGCCGGTGATTCACACCTCTGTCTGCCCTTCTGATCAAACAAAGCAAGAGCACCTACTTAGATTGGAAATTTAGCTTTTACGGCACACGCAGGAAAGACTTGCTCTAGAAGTCCGCGGGTCTTCAAAACGGTGAAGGTTTCAGACATCAGTGCAGATTAGAATCACGGCAACAATTTCCCATTTTCCTTGAAGGGAATTTCCTGCGGATGATTAAGGGACTATGATAGAATGTTAATGTCAGGACAGGATGCTGTGTTGAATGACAGAGTGGGCGTGTGGGGCTTTGGAACGCAATTGAAAAGACTGGAGGTAGATTTTTGTGTCCTGCATTGAACATGTTATACACTACCACAACATTTTTCAACAGCCACTGGCCATGTTTACATGGATGACAAAAGTATCCACATATAAAATCAAAACATATTTTGACAAAATTGCCTATAGTCTATTTTATTCATACCATACTCCTGTTTCCCAATAGGAACAGTGTCCAGTCCTGAGCTTGGATTTTTTTAATGGACATACTGGACATCATTTGCGGTCGGAAGTATTCTTAAACTCATCATGGTTCTGAAATTCCTATTTATTTTGGTCGTTTAATTATCTATATGGCCGTTTTTCTAAGGGTGAAGCGACATGGCTCAGTGGTCGTGTGCGTTCAATCTTCGGCCATTGCAACCTTTTCCAAGTGTCCTTGAGCAAGATGCTGAACCCCCCCCCTCCACCAGTTGCTCTTGATTCTGCGTCATCAGTAGATAAATGAAAAAAGGAGTGCAAAGCGCTCTGTGTACCAAACGGTAGAAAATCGCCATATAAGTGACAGACCCTTAACATCTTCAATGATTTTCAACATTCAGAATTGGGAGCACATTTTTTATTTTGTTTTTGGATTTTCTCTAGCCCACACATGCACTTACATTGATTGACTGCTGCTGGCAGTTTCTCTTTGCCAACATAAAAATGATTTAATTGATAGCACTCAATGCATCTACTGATATGCAGCATAGTGGGGAAAGTGCAAGGTAGTAAATACACAGGAAGGAGCTATTTCAAAATACTTGAGGGCAAAGGCTAGACTGGGCCACTTTTGTTCACGTTTTAATGACGATACACAATTTTACACTTATTATTGTATCAATGTCAAATATATATGGCCATTCGCTCCAACGAAAATGATCTTTAATTTGCTCACGATCAGTGTTTTTTTGAACAAGCATGAAAACAGAAAGAGTTAAAATGGAGAAAAGGACAAAGAGGGACCTAAAGGCAACTGTACATCTTACGGGATAAGACTTTCACTGAACAAAGCGCACTCATCAAAAGCTGCTCTTGCAGCAAGATTAAGGCAGCAAACACTGCACGTCCTGTTAACGCGCCTACTTTGAAATCAATTCACACCACTTTTGCTTCACTAAACTGATGCAAACGTGAAGACAACAACGGTATTTGTAGCAGGCTTTCCCAGCGTGCTTTGTTGCCGTTCCAAGTCACACCTCTTCAGTGTGTTATTTTTGTACAGAGTGGAATATAGAACAAGTTATTTAGATGTGCCACGACAACCAATTTCTGGAAGAACACTGTACCAACTGTGACGTGTGACTTAGGTGGCGTCATGCTCTGGTGCTGCTTTTCTGCCTCCACATTCTTCAAATTCACCTCACCTGAACAGAACGACGATCCCAAACACATATAAAAAAAGGTTTTGGAATGGATCTTTTTTGGGAGGATCCTTATCACCACCAACAAGGAGAAGCAACGATGGCAAAGAGGCAAAGTTGATGCAGCAAAGAATCAACAACTGAACTTATCGTGACACTAGTAAGCAGTAAACACATCTCTGTTCAGTAAAAGATGGCCACTCCAAGTCAACAATAATGAGAGAGGAACAGAACGTACACTGAGAGCACATTTGAAGGTTTTTACAGCTGAGACCTTTTGTACACACTGGGACCACATTAAACTTGGAACGTGTGACTCAACCTTCGCAATGCCATTTTCTGTTGAACACTGCTTTCTTTTTGCTTGAAGTCAGTGACAATTCTTTCATGGCCATTTACGGGCAGTCAAGAGACTACATCTTGACTATTGTCTCAATACCCTTGAGAAATCTCATTTGACTTTGGGTAACGGGCAGGGTTCAACCTGGACCCTCTATTTCAAAACATAACTGATGAGCACACGCCATTGAAGACGACTTCATCGCTCCAGTGAGAGATAAAGATTGCTGCTTGATAAAGGCGGCAGAATCACATTGTCGGCAAAAAGCTGTCATGCAATAATACTGAGGCAACAAAAATGGACACCCCACCAACAACTTGGCTGCACACCTAGAAATTCTGTCGAGCAAAGGTTTTCAACAGAATTGGTGACAAAAGGGCAGCCTTGGCTGAGTCCAGCCCTCATTGGAAACAAATCCAAATGACTGCTCAACACCGGTCGTACGACAAGGAATCCTGTAACCCAAAGTCCTGAAGCACACCACTCCAATTTCACAGAACACACGTAGACTGGTTGGCAAACTCCCATGTAGCTGTGAGGACCCTGCTGAGGGTGTGGCGCTGTTCCACCGCCAGGAAGTTAGCCACCCTCTTCCTCCTGAAGGTGAGATTCAACTTCCCGGCGGACCGTCTTCTCCCCAAAAAGGGAACGGCGATTTGGCGAAGGGTGACTGTCGTGCAAGGACGGTGGATTGCTAAGGTGGTGCAGGAAACTGATGGCAAGAGTGATTCAGTAGTTGTGTCACAAATTCTGCCCCTATTCTCCCTTGTCGCAAAGGCTGTAACTGAAATATCCGAGCATGTGAATGTTTGCCCTTTGGTGACTTCCAATCAGATCTTTTTTTTTATTATCAGGTCAACAGGGAGCATATTCCTGTATGGTATATATGCTCTTGTTCACAATGAACATAAACATTAACAGGGCAAGCGACGTGCATTAGTGTTCATCGTGACCTCATCATTGCAGGTAAAAAAAACCTCATGATTATTTTGAAGGCAAAACAACCGGTGTCTGAATAATAGTGTGTAAAATACACTAGGTGCAACCTATCTCTTGTACTGTGGAGGGACAGTTTTTCTCTCTGCAGGCAAATACATGGAGGTGCATAATTATTGGTCATTAGACGACTAATAAGAGGAAGCCTTGTAATTGTTCCAAAAATAGACTTTCACAATTTGAAGACAAGACACGCCCCCCACCCCCCTTGTGATTGTGACGTTTTTCTACTCAGTCTGTGAGTTTAGATTGATACTTGCATTTGTTACTTTTCAATGCAAAAGAAGAGGAGCTGTCTTCTTCCTTAGCTTGATTCTTGGGTGTAAACACACAACCAAAGGTGGAGGAGAAAGGGGCATAAAAGCACAAAACGATAAGCTTTCGCCACACTTTGTAGAAAACATATTTGACCAAGAACAGGTTTACCTTAAACATATTAATTTTTTTTATGTGCTTGCTTACATTCGGGTTGGCAAAGCGGCCTTTTTAGCGTGTCCTGACGTTTGGACAAGAGGCACGGTATACCCTGGACTGGTTGCGAGTCAATCATGTAGACAACCCCAATGACACCGATGGATAGTTAAGGGACATCATTTGACTTCAAGCACAGGCACAGGGAGGACATGCAAACCAGGGGCATTACTTCAAGAGACCAAACGGCATGTGCAGCCCCCTCCCCCCCTACCCCCACCCCTCACTGCACTTCCCAGCATGCTGTGATTCGGCGCAGGGAAGTGGTCTTAATGGCGCTAACACTGGGCAGCAGTTGTCTACATGCCCAGGTTCCCCCCACCAATGGCTGAGAGGGAGTGGCATCCTCCCAACCTCTCTCATCGAAGTGCACCGCTTCACCAGTGTTACAATGGAATACATTTTATATACTGTATACTGTATCTATAATATGTACATATTCCGTCTATATCCATACCTATATTTTTTTAACTATTTTTTATATTGTGTTTTAGAACAATACTTGTTCATGTTCCCATAGCTTTGCTAATGTTTAGAAGTCTTTAACAAACAAAAAAAAGAGAGTGACTTTAGTTAATGATTATAACCAATGGAAAAAGTACACTTCATTTGTATGTTTTTTCGGAGAAGATTTTTTTTTCACACCGGAAGCTCGTAGTATTAGGCTGGCGCAAATAGTCAAGACGGCCCATTTGCCAACTATTATTCTTGGAGCCAACAGCATCAATCAAGTTTTTTAAATGAGGTGATGGATGGGGAATACAGTATCTTGTTTCTCGGAATCTTTTCCCATCATCATGTATAATGGTTCCCTGAGGGTGGTGTGGGTGTGGGATTCATTTTCAGCCCTGGAATTTCATTGGTTTTGTTATTTGCTTTTGACGGCTCGATTCATAATCACCATTCGTAGGTGTCATCGTTGCATGCAAATTAAGGCCTCACCTCTTGCCTGCACCGCTTTTCAGATGCACCACAGTGACCGGGGTTCTTGCTGCTGCTGCTGCTGGAGGTTGAAAATGCGTTTGCTGAAGGAAGCTGGATTCAGCCTGAGTTGAACTACACTTGTGTACCCGATGCTCCCTGCTAAATGTTTGCTGACGCATGCCAGTTCAAAATGATAAGCGCAGAGCTTGGAATACTGACTTTGGGGACTGTTCCCAGCCGACCACAGTTGACCATGTTTTCCTCCCTGCCGAATGACTCCGATCCACCGGTCACGTATTTCTTTGTCCTTTGGAAAGCTAAAGAAACCTTTGCCACTCCCTTCACCATTAGTGTAACCAACTGCCATGCAATGAATGAACCATTAAGTGCTAATGATGTGGTGAGCAACTGAACACGAAGAGCACACAACCGCAAGCCACAGTAGCCACTAATTTGTTTGGCTTCTGTGACATCACATCTCCGGAAATACCCGAAGATAAGAGAGCTTCAGATTCAAACTGCTGATCACATATTCTGATTTGTATTTTGTGATAAAACTGTTTTTTATTGATTACAGTCATGCATTGGAAAGGGGCTCCAGAGGTCACAAGAAAAACTTTTCAGTCTTTGTCTCGGACCATAAAACACCTGCAGCAGAAAAAGTGTGTTTAAAAACAGACTATGGCTAATGATTACAATGTGTTTGCATACACATGAATTAAAGGACATTATTGGGTATTGAAGCATCCCGCTGAACAAAATCACTCAGTCACGTTACAGAAAATAGATGTATGGATGTCTTTTATTCTCTTTTTTGGACAATAGCACACTTTTGACTTTGTACACTGAAAAAAAAAAGGTCTTTTGGACTTACATGTAGTACTTAATTTGAACATGATTAAAAAGTGGTAAACTGATGTAAATTTCAGTGTTTTCCTCGAATAGAAACAAATGATGTGGTTTAAAAAAAATATATACTACTACTACTAATTCTGAACCTTTATTTTCCAAAATGTAAATCTCTAGAAAGAATAGGAACATCACAGTAGAGAGTGGGATGGATTTGTTTGCTTTTTAAGGAAACGGTGACTGGTAATTCAAACCTTGCCACAGGGAGTTTGTTTATGAGTTAGTTTTTGTTTTGATGTCTGGATTTCACTTTGAAGTCTTCTTTTCTGCAGCCCGGAGACAAAATGTTCAGCACTTACCAGAGGAAGAAGCAAATTGAGATTGCATAACCACTTAGTAACCTAGAATGAGATCTGTTTTACGGTATTTTATTTCGTGGCTGTCACATATTCAGGAGAAACTAATGTCAACCCAAATCCTTCAGGAAAAGAAGTTAAAATAATTAGTTTATTTTTATACAGATGTGCTTTGCATTTAAATGTGCAGAGTTCACCTTGAATAAACATTCAACTGGCAGCCTGTTGCAACCCAAGAACAAAGCACAATATTACGATGACCTCACTTTTACCACTAACAATCTATCAAAGCTGTGATGCTTGAAATAGAGTGGAATTCAAAGACTTTGAAACAATCCACTCGTCACTTTTAAATTTCAAATTTGATGGTAATGAATGTAATGAAGTAAAAGGCAAATAATTAAAAAAAATCCAATACTTAAGATACATTAAAAAAAAAGAACATTTTACGAAGTTATTGAAACACTTCATTCAAATTGGTAGTGAGGTAATGATTTTATCAGTGGCAACCAATTACCATTATTTATTCGGACAGCATTATGAACGTACACAAAATTCAACAAGATACCAATAAAAACAATGTGTGTGTGTGTGTGTGTGTATATATGTATATAAGGTCATGCAAATTATTTATGCTAATAATTAGGACTGGTGAGCTATTATTAAGAGAGCCCGGCAGGCTATCAAGAACCCGCAGGAACCACAGTGGTGACCCCTGATGTAGACTGTGTAACAAAGGCAAAGTAAAACTCTTGTATGCCAAATCTCAATATGAAGGAAGCTGTTCTTGTATATTTTAATTTGAAAAGAATATAGAATTTTTCCCTCCCTCTCTCTCTCTCTCTATGTCTCTCTCTCTCTCTATGTCTCTCTCAATCTTCTGTCTATATATATATATTACCATTATGGTGGCAAACTGGATGACTGGTTATCACGTCTGTCTCACAGTGCAGAGGTGCAGGGTTCGATTGCGGCTCCAGCCTTCTTATGTGGCGTTTGCATGTACTCCTTGTGCCTGGGTGGGTTTTCTCCGGGTACTCAGGTTTCCCCCCACATTCAAAAAACATTTGTGGTAGGTTAATGGAACACTCTATATTGTCCCTACTTGTGATTGTGAGCACGAATGGTTGTTGGTGTTCATTGCCTTTACAGGTTGTGACAGTATAAGCGCTTTTGCTTGACAAGGAAAACTCAGTGCTCTTAAACTTGTCAAATGAAACAGGACATTTGAAGAGTCCTTTAAATCCCTGGGAACATCCCGGGAAGTGTCGGAGGAAATATGCAGGGGCATGGAGTCATTTGCCTGCAGGATGTACCATCTAACATATGCGATGCCAATGAGCTGTGCAACCTGCTGTTCTGAACAAAAAAGGGGGGCGGGGTGGAGTCCCGCCTAATTCCCCCTCGCAGGGACTGCTTACAGCTGCATTGACAGCGAGCCAACTAGCAAACAACAGTCTGGATGTACTGCCTGGAAAGGCAGACGGGCATACCAGAGCCAAACAGTTATGGATGGAAAACTGATGACAAAGGTGTGTTTATAATAAAGTGTAAACCATTTGGTTATAAAACTGCAATATTATAGTTGATTATTTCCTAAAATAGGCTAGCTAGGCGAGCTACCCATGTAGCTTGCATCTTGGACAGGGGCTGTTAGTTTGCAGACTGCTCCTGCCTTGCCAAAAAAACAAACAAACACAAAAACTGAAGTGCACAGAAATCTGCAAACTGAATAACCGGCACCAACTTGAGAGAAGAGAATGATGATGTCAAAGTTGCCGTGACTATGGATGACAAAGATCAAGATGATGACGATGATGATTATTAAGATTCGTATTATTATGATCATTAGGATGATAAAGACCAATAAATATGAATTTAAATGCATATGAGTGTGTAAGAAGGTGAGCTGTAACTAAGATCCCTCTTGGGAAAGTCTATCAAGTTGAAATCAAGTTCAAGTTGAAATTTGGGTGGGGAGGGGGGGCTTTGGTTACAAATGATGAAAAAAATCTGGCTAGCAATAAACAAGCTCAGCAAAAGAATCGAGTGAGGTATTCTCACATTGTGTGGTGCACTCCAAATGATTAACACAGAACACCTCACACTTAACCATCTGTCCACCAACAATCAAGAGTCTTGTCCCCCAACCAGACGTCTCGCGCAATCAAGCACAGCCTGATTCAGTACGCGGACTGACGTGAGGCTCAGCGATGTGCCATCGCAATGTCGATTTCTTGCCAACTATTCTCATTGTCTTTTCTATTGTAAATGACGTAGAGTCCACATTGTTGTATATAAACACTCAACTCACACAGTTGGTCTTCCATTTCTGCGGTCAAGCAAGAGACCACGATCAGCCCTTATTTGGATATGCTTCAATCTTCAGCATAAAATTAAGCGCAACTAGTCCTAACTTGGAAAATGGTGTTCACCCAACTCAACAGGACTATTCTTAACTTGTTTCACATTTCTGATTGTGTGGCCTGAGCATTTTCAGAGCAGATTGCGTGGGAGAAAAGATTCTATAACATACCCCACAACACAAGATAATAAATCAGGTGAATCTCTTGTGCCATCAGATGAAATCAGGACATTGCTGAATTTGGTTGGAAGCAGGGAAATGGACTCCAAATCTGATCGTGTATGTACCAAGCTTTTCAGATAAAGCTCCATAGTAGCTTTACAAAGTACACGGAGCTGCTTTTTCAGAGTAGCATCAGATTTATCATAATGTCAAGAAGGCAAACATTAGCCAGGAAAAGACAAACAAATTGGTCCGCTTACTGTTATTTTAATGTTTCAGAATAAACAACCAATATATTAACATCTCTAGCGTGATTTCAAATATTTCTAAAGCTACGAAGCAGGATTGCGTTGGCATTCTTACAGCGGGCCGAGGCTCCAGTAATCAGTGGTGGTCCAACTTATACTCTTGGCCAAAGTCCTCTGGAAAGATTTTCTACAAAATACAGGAGGTGTGTCCTTTCATTCAAAAGAACATTTGTAAGGTCAAAGAAAGCCTGGTTAGCAAGCTCTGCTCAAGTACAACCGAAGAGTGTTCAACAAATGACATATTCCAGTCCAAATAACTATCCAACTCAAGTGAAAAGAAACTGTTTCTGAAGATTACTTCAACATTTTTCTACATGGCACAAATCCGTTACTCACTGTTTTGAGACGGACGCGGTACAAGTGGTGCCTTGTGCTCAAATGATAGTGTCGTCATGCGGCTGGAGGTGTTTTACAGCTGCTAGACGCCACTCAGTTGACGTTCGGAAGTGTCATGTTCCATGTTGGCTGGTGACCAACTTTCAAGCGTCAGGGACAGTTAGCAAGGCCTCAAGCACAGTCTGCAGTTGACCACAACGCCAGTGTGTAGGCAACGGCGTTTGGAGTTTCATGACCACCTCAAAAATTCGGTGGCATCAAAATCGCCTTCTCACCACAGGCATCTACTGTCCTTCGTACGCCCCCGTTAGTCCCATTTTGTCTCAGTCACAGGGTGTCTTGGTTGTCGGAGTGTCCTGCTGTCACAAACAGAGGCAAACAGAGCAGGACTTTTCAGTGCAAAAACACCATAACTGCTTTGAATGTGAGCCCACTTATTAGTAAGCAACTTTGGGTGTACAGCAAGGGTTACCGACGCCGGTCCTCGGGGGCCCCTATCCTGCATGATTTAGATGTTTTCCTCCTCCAACACATGTGCTGATCATGTGTCTGGTGCATCTTTGGCATCCAGCAGCTTGCCCTTTGGCTGTCAGCATTCATGGCAACCTTGTTAACCTCGCACCACCACTCTGGTAAATTTGGCATGGGCGGCTAATTTCTCTCCCTGTGAAGTTTAGTTTTTGATTAAAAAACTGCTTATGTATTCAAACATGTAAGATCCATATATAACGCTCCTCCTGAATGACAGGGCAGCTGCAAGGGATGTACAGTCAAACCTCGGTTTTCGAACGTCTCGGTTCTCGTCCAATTCGGTTTTTGACCAAAAATGTAGATTTTTTTATGCCTCGGATGATGAACAACTTTCGGTTCTCGAACAAACTGAGCGCACTTGAATGCACCATTTGACTCCTCTCGCCTTCCTTACACGAGGAAGTGACGCTTCCTCGGGTAGACGAGGAAGTGACGCTTCCTCGTGTTGCTTTCCATTGTGAGCAGACGTGTTCAGTAAACATTTTTATTTTAAAAAGAGCGTGGTTTCGGTTTTCGAACAATTTCAGTTTTCGAACAGCCTTCTGGAACGGATTATGGGCAAAACCGAGGTTTGACTGTACCTGTATATAACAAACTGGACTTCTATTCGTCTTCTTGTGATTTTGTGTCGCTATTGCAAAAATGACACAGTGTGTTGCACGCAGTTGTACCAATAAGTCTGGGAGAGGCTCTTAATGCATATTTCATTGGTAAAAATGAAACTATATATTTTCTCTCATACCGCTCAGATTCCTATCCAAAGATTCATCTGCATCATGTTGTCAGAGCCGTGAACAACGAAATGAAAGTGAAGTCCATATATGAAAAAGAAAAAAAAATCAATTAACAGTAGCTTGAGTTTACTGCCTGCAATACACACCAATACCTCAAGGGGCATCATGTCTGCTTTGGGATTCATTTTAAAAGGCTTAAACAGATGAAAAATTCCTTGAAATCAGTCAGCGATTAGATGAATGCCCGACCTCGATGCGTTTTAATGACGTGCCCCTTTGTTCTCTAAATCTAATGTGCCTGGGAATTGAAAGAGGTACATCCCTCCATCCATCCATCCATTTTCCGAACCGCTTCATCCTCACTTCGCGGGGGGTTAGCCTATCCCAGAGTCGTCGGGCGTAGGCGGGGGCCCCTGCCAGCCAATCGCAGGGCACACAGAGACGAACAACCATGCTCACACTTCTCAATTTAGAGTAAGCCTGCCATCATGTTTTTGGAATGTAATGTGCGGAGCTGGATCGAATTGACTGTGAAGCCGACGTGCTAACCACTGTACTACCGGGCCGCCCATGAGGTACATCCCAAAGGAAGAAAAAAAAAAAAAACATGAGAACTTAATAGGACAAACTAAAATAAAACAACAAAAGAAACTAAAAATGACTGATCTTTGCATGAGATGGCACTAACTTTCTAAAATGACAAACACGGGATGCACGGGACTAACTTAACCCAATTTGAAGCTATTTGTACACAATCTAAATTCCATCCATCCATTTTCCGAACCGCTTCATCCTCACTAGGGTCGCGGGGGGTGCTGGAGCCTATCCCAGCAGTCTTCGGGCAGTAGGCGGGGGACACCCTGAATTGGTTGCCAGCCAATCGCAGGGCACACAGAGACGAACAACCACAATCTAAATTCTAAAAGGTAAATCAATCTAAATTCTGCAAGTGTTCTCGCAGATTGTCTCAAGTTGTTTCCCCTTAATAAATGAGACATGGGAAATTCACCCTGAGTCTCGCAGTCGGTGGGCAGGTCTTTTGTAGAAAAGGAGATGGCAGGAAGAAGTAGGGGAAAAAAACAAATGAAAAGAGAAAAATATGGTCTCGTGGAACACAGGTGAGGGGCGGTGCGGTGCACCTGCTACCACGAAGCTCAAGCTGCCATCCTCGAATAAGAGTGATCTTCTTGCCGTGGCTCCACCGCTTCCTCAGCGGAATAATGGTCAGCCGGTGTACACTGGTCAATCGTTGTAGGATTTCAAAAGAAGGGATCAGGGGCTTCAGTACCTGGTCGACTGGGAAGAGTTTGGTCCTGGGTCCTCGATCCCTCTATAGTCCGCAATTTCCACTTGCTCTATCCTTCATCCTATGGGCGTCCCTTGCGAGGAACATTTGGGAGATATAGGGGGAGGTTTGTAGTGCATGTGCTCTTATGTTGTCATTCCACTTCCTTGTTTTTCAGTTTACCTGGTGACTGTTCGTGGGCGTAGTCTGCTGCCGCGCACCTGCTATTGTAATCAGTGGGGTTTGTATGCCCAGCAGTGGTGAAGCTCCTCAGTTCCGAGAGACATATATTTGAATCGGATATTTTGCAACCTCAATAGCATTCAATTGCGAAGGAACTAATTCCTAGATTAAAGCTTCTTCAGATGATTTTAAATGGATTTGCTGCTTTTTATGTTATTTTGAAACTCTGTATTATTGACTAGAGTTTCAGTTCCTGGTGAAATTATACATGCGCAACTGATTTTTGCGAAGAATTGTGTACAGTGACAATCAAATTTTTATTTATTTTTTATTTAACACAACTGCGATTGTAGCGTTACTGAAAATAATGACAGTACTTCATAGAAATTTGAATGACCTTCTGAAGACGATAGCGGGCAGTGTTCACACATCGAGCGAAGACTTCCTGCCTGATGGAGAATCTCCATCCTGTGACATTTGCTGTGAAACTTGTGAAAAGGTTAATGATATATGAAACAAATTGTACAGCACTTTAGGCTTTTGACCCATTCATTGCAAGTAAACACTCTGATTACACACCTAACTCATCTCTCCTGGGAGGAAAATATAATTCAGGTTGCTTGCTCGTGGCTGTGCATTAGTTTACTGTGTCCAAACCTGCAGGGAAGTACAGTATATTATGTTGCTTATGCTTATTTTGTTGTTGAAAATCCTCTTCAACTTAACTGGAATGATCATTTATTTGGCAGACTAGTCAGACCAACAAGTGGCCTTTTGATCGAAAACACAAGATCAGTCTTTCTTTTGGTGGTATCAGGGATTAGAATGCAGAAAACTGCTCAAATCAATCAACTGCTACTGATACAGCTGTTTCTCATCATCTAAACATTCCAGCTGAGGCACACCTCTTCTGCCCACACTCCTTCCACATAAAGTTGGACACAGCAGGAAACAGTGAAAGTTATAAGGTGAAGACCAGGAAATAAGTGGACACTGTGTACCAAAGGAAATAAATTTATGGAAATATTCATGAGTATCCGATATCAATTCATCAGCCCACACACAGTGAAGTGATTTTGGACAACAAGTCATGCTGCGAATCATCTTTTGCACAAAATTATACTATCATCTGGTGATACTGTTAAAATGTCAATCTATCTTTAAAAACACATTTATTCTAATTACGGTAAATATCACTACATCGTAATTTAATGATAAGCCTGAAGGTTTTTTTTTAATGGTATATTTCATTTTCGATGACTTCCATTTTCCCGGATCCATTCGTCAACTTGTCAAATGCATGACGAATCAAAAATTGGGCAAGAATAGGCCACGATGCAAATGTCATGTAAAGTTAAGCAACTGATTGGACTGCCGAGGTAACTGAGGTGAATGTGAAAAAGATCAAGAATGTGATGACTCTCACCGAGAAAATCATGAACAGCAAAAGTTTGCCCTATTATCCAGAGTCTGTGGAATCACACAACACTGTAATTACACGATTGTAACATCCTCCCCCAGAGTATCAGGATCAAACGCAGATACAAAATATGATAGTCATCATATTAATCAATCCTCCCATTTTATACACAGTTTGTTCTAGGATCAGAAGTGAACTCAAGCCTATCCCAGCTGGGTGTCAGGCATGGTACATGGGGGAATGGGCACCAGCCCAATGCAGTTTTATCATCATCTCTAGTTATTCATATCCAGTATTTTATTTTATTTTATTATGGTCTCCATTAAAATGCATACATTTAGTTAAGTGACACGAAAACTGTCTATTGATGTCATCCTGAGTTGACCGGATCACTTTATTAAATATGTCAATTCATCTTCTTTTAGAAGGTTTTAGAAAGGTTCCGGCTTGTTTGTCAAACAATACAGCTGTTTCGTGGAAATGCAGTCACAGTGTTTACGGGGAAACAGGTTTTTTTAAAATATCCATGCATTTTCTGATCTGCACAATGGTCGGAGGGGCGTGCTGGAGCCTTTCCCAGTTGTCTTCGGGCTGTAGGCGGTTGCAAGCCAATCGCAGTATTTATTTATTTTTTTTTAAAGGAAAGTGGAATTTCTCAAGTTAGTATCGTTGCATCACGGTCACAGAGGCATTGAGTGAGATCATGCGCCATGATAAGTCACAAAGTGAAGAAAAATGATCAAATAGGCACTCAACTGGCTATTATACAAATGTGACGCTATCTCATAAGATACCAGCTGCTTATTTATAAACCACCTACTAGGGACATTTTCCATGCAAATCAATATGATGCAGATCATTGTCAAGTCCACTCTAGCAGGAAGGATTCATAACAAGAAAATATGAGTGAGGTGGGTGGGGAGGCCAGAACATTAGTTCATGATTTAGCTATTGTGTATACAAAAAGTCTCCAATGCCATTTTTTTTCTGGGATAAAAACAAACAAACAAGATAACTCATTTCAATACTCACAATATCACTTCAAGCATTTTTATCCTTGTTCTCACACCAACTCGTTCTATATTTATCCATACTTGTATATGTCCATTCTTAATTTTGGCATGCCGTGAATTTGTGGGGGTGGCCCGGTAGTCCAGTGGTTAGCACGTAGACTTCACAGTGCAGAGGTGCCGGGTTCAATTCCATCTCCGGCCTCCCTGTGTGGAGTTTGCATGTTCTCCCGGGCCTGCGTGGGTTTTCTCCGGGTACTCCGGTTTCCTCCCACATTCCAAAAACATGCATGGCAGGCTGATTGAACACTCTAAATTGTCCCTAGGTGTGAGTGTGGCCATGGATGGTTGTTCATCTCTGTGTGCCCTGCGATTGGCTGGCAACCGATTCAGGATGTCCCCCGCCCACTGGGATAGACAGCTGGGATAGGCTCCGGCACCCCCCGCGAACCTATTGAGGATGAAGTGGTTCGTAAGATGAATGAATGAGTGAATGAATTTGTGGGAATGTGGGTGTTTACGTCTTTATTGAATGTGGGTGTTTGTGTGTTTATTTTTCATTCTGTCATCATAAAGTAGTACATTCCACAATGCACCCACCATATCAATCAACACTCATAATTATTGGTGACAGATTGCCACATAGAGGTGCAGGATTCGATTCCAGTCCACTTTAGGTGACTCATCTCCAATCAATCACAGGGCACATATTCTCGAGGCAAATACGTACAGCAGGTTTTCTATATCTCCCAGCACAACATCAAATGCGTGAGATACAGTACTAGAAGACAAAGCACAACACCAAGAGAGATTGCCTTAAGAGTGCAAAAGCACAGCAGCAGCACAGCTATTTGCACTTTTGTGTTTGGATGAACAGGAGGAGCACTGCCAAAGCCGAACAAATTGGCCTCCAGTTGGGTCCCAGCAAGTTGGGCTACGTGCTCACAGCCTGGCAAGACGCAGCCCGATTAGCATTTGTCAGAGAGCACTGGAGTTGGCGGCTTCACCACCAGTGTGCTGTTCTTTACACAGACAAAAGCCGACTGAGCACATTTGCCGGATGTGAAAAAAAAATCTGTCTGCCGCCTGCAACATTCTCGAGCTTCACAGTTTTGCTATGGGTCAGTGATGATCAGGGGAGGTATATCCTCCTAGGGTGCAGATCTCCATCTGCTACCCAGATGCACCCGTACGGCTGTGAAGAATTTGGATGAGTTTCTTTGGCTCATTGTCAGACCATGAGCTACAATCCTGAATTCAGTCGAGCTCCACCGCCACGTCACACCACAGACAGTCTAAGAGCGGTCTTCTTGTCAGGTTCATGCCCAGATGCGAAGGTCGATATGGTCTGGCATCTGTTTTTTCTTTCAGTCATTGGGCCAGCTGGATGGACTGAGTCTCTAACACACACTTGTCATCATTAGTTAGGTTTATAAGCGCTGGAAATAGTGGACCTTGTTGTCGAATTAGGGAATTTGAATTCAGTCTTGCAATTATGTTGAGGAAAATTTCCCTGTGGATGTTTTTTTGTACCGCTTGTTGACTTGGAATTGTGAAAAGTGCAAAGGAGTAATAATGTTGTGAAAGGTATGAGAAAATTATGTTTTTTTTTAAATGTTGACAGATGACTCAAAGATACACAGAATGGTTGTTGTGGAATGGGGATCAATATTACAAAATTCAACCAAAGGTATGGATCTGGATTAAATCATTTATATGTACATCCAAGATGGCGCCATAGTTGACAACTGTCAGCAAGAGCTCTTGAAGAGCTTTGCTACTTTGTTTTTGTCTTTCGTTTTGTGAAATGGTGTTTGTCCTCCTTCGTGTGGACGCGATGTGAACTGTTTTAAGTGTTTTGGCCATGACACTTGTCGAAGGAGAAAAATCCTTGCTTTTTATGGGTGTGCCTTCTTGGCACCACACGTGGACCAGCACTGATTTTTGCCCTTGTGTTCTTGGCCCCTGTGATGGGCATCATTTTTCACAGCCCAGTTTTGTTCAGCGGAGGTGTCGGCGCTGTTGGACAGTCTGAGTTGGTGCAGCTGGATGGATGGCTGGGAATGAAGAGAAAGGAGCATCGGCAATGGAGCTTGGAAGCGCATTTGGACTTGAGAGTCTGCGCTTGGAATTGAAGTGGATTTACCTGGGACGGGAGAAGTGAAACGAACCAATCTCTTTTTTCGTCAGCTTCATGTTCAAACTTAGCTTGTAGCAGACATGTGCACATTTTGAGCATGACGTCTCTGATCCCCCGGTGAAGGGACACCTTGATTCTCTCCTCTTTCATCTAGAAAGGCTTCAGACAACAAAGCGTATGCAGGAATAGTGGTTACGATTGCATGACTGTCCATGTCTTATGTATGTGTTGTTTAAGAGTATTTTATGTTAACTGTTCTGTAAAGCGCTTTGTGTTGTGAAAGTGTGTTATAAATAAAGATGCATTGTATTGTATTGTATTGTAAACATGCATCCATCATCAGAGCCACTTATCCCCATGAGGGTCTCGGGTGTGCTGTAGCCTATCCTAGCCGTCTTCGGGCAGCTGACAGGGAACACCTTGAACTGGTTGCCAGCCAATCACAAATAGATAAACAATGAGTCACACTTGACTTGTTTGTTTGTTTGTTTTGTTTGTTTGTTTATTGTTTATTGAACATAAAAACATACTCAGTAATAAATTGACAGAAAGTAAGGTAAGTAAAATTGTAAAAGGAAAAGAGAAATCAGTCATCATACAACACAATTATATGTTCAAAGGGGTAGGAAGACTTTGGTGCAAAAGGTGTGAGCTCAGCTCACATTCAGTGACTGTGTGAATGGTTGTCTGACTCCATATGTGCCCTGTGACTGAGTGACGAGGAGGCAAGGAGATATTCGACCTTTGGCCTGAATTTAGCTGGGATGGGCTTCAGCTCACTCCGACCCTGCGCGAGACAAGGAGTACATACAGTGGATGAAAATAATTTTTTTCCACCACATTTTCAATTGTGACAGTTTGGAAAACTGCATTTGCATTATACTTGTAGAACTTATTCATTTCTAAGTTCTCCTTTGGGGGTGCAACACCTGTTGTTATTTTTCCAACCAATTCTTGAGAATTCAATAGCATCTTAATAACAATATCAAAACAATCTACTTAAGAGCGTTCAATTTTTTTTTGTTGAAGTGATTCATTTACACAGAGTTTTCTGAAGAACAGTATTAGGACAACACTGAATGAATAAAAGAGAGATTGAGAATCATAAGAATAAGTAATGTTTGAAAAGCTAATGGCATTGATTTCAAAGCTTTCCAAAGATGCATATATAATATAGGGATATAATATAGGCACTATTTCAATGCGAAGCCTATTTTAAGAAAACCAGAATATAAAACCTTGTCAGTGGACAATGTTGTTTATGTCTGGTCCCCATCATTTACACAATGCGGTGGCCTGTGATATAAATCCTGTGCATGTCTCGAATCTATTAGTTTTTATGAACCCCCTGGCTTAAAATATAAAGTAGTGTTACAAAGTTATGTATGACTACGATTGTGTGTGGTGATTTTTTTTTAAAGATTGAAAATGTCTGTTAGGACTGAAATGGTGTGATACTGTCTGTCTTTTGCCTGAGGTCAGATTGGAAAGAGAGAGGCTGCAGCTCCTCACAACCCTGAACAGTATGAGCTGGAGAGAAAATGGATGGATGGATGCACTCTCTCTGTTGGTTGCAGTCATAGAAAACGGTTTGCTCACAAGAAAAATGTCGCTGGTGACTCTCTGTGTGCTTGTTTGGTGACTAAGAGTGAAAATCCCCAGCCCTTTTATATGAAACAAATCAGTTTGTTGTTACAAATTAGTTCCTTGAGCCAGCGATCCTGAAAACCAAAATAGTGTCCCTTCCTGTTTATGAGCTTTCTGGAGGTCATATTTAAACAAATAAATAAAAAATACTATTTCCAAACAAGTTTGTACCTCGATACAACCAATTCACATAATTAGTTTTCATAATAAACAGTGAAGCAGATTATTGGTAAAATATTTTTTCTTTGAGTTCATGACTTGCACTTTATACATCTTTTTTGTGTGTGTGTAATTTTTATTATAAAATGTCAAAATTGAAAAGCCAACCTCTGTTAAAATGTCAATATATCTGAAAATAACACTCAACAGGCATGTTAGAGTAATATTTTAACACTATTAAATGTCACGTGTAAAGTTTACCGCTGTTGGTAAAAAAAAAAATCAGGAATCTCAAAATATTTTGGGGGGCATTTTGTAGTTCCATATGTCTCCAAAATGCTTTGATTATAACCTCAGTTTTCGAACATCTCGGTTCTCGACCAATTCGGTTTTTGACCAAAAATTTCAAGTTTTTTATGCCTCGGATGACGAACATATTTCGGTTCTCGAACAAACTGAGTGCACATCTCCTTCTGACATTGGGCAGTGGAGATATTTGACAATGGGGTCTTTTGTTGAATCCATTACATCACAAATCACAAACATGCCCTTATCTCCATGGTACTAAAGAAAATGCCTGTCAACAGGCAGGCCTTCCAATACATGGAAATAACCTGCCCACTCTGTCTGAGCTGAAAATATCATGAACACAGCGAACCTGGCAGCTGGTGGAAGCAGCCCCTAAATACTTTGTTGCGTCCCAGGTTGTTAGTTTCCCATGGCTGCCCATTATTATCAGTACCTTGGAAACACAAAGTAAAGAGGCGCAGCTTCTGATGCGGTAGCGTGAGTGACAAGGGTCAGAAAAGTCACACAGCATGGTGGTGAAAGCATTGCTGATTAGGGCCTTTCAAACACTTTCTTCAGCCTGATCACTCTGTTCCTGTATTTTTCAATGGGGATACACATGGTAGGGAGTGTGTGTGAGTGTGTGTGTGTGTGTGTGTGTGTGTGGTGGCAGGTACAAAGAACAAAGGATGTCTGCTTCTGTACATTTGTTCGTGTTTGTAAGAGCGTGTTACAAGGTCAGAGCACACAGAATGACAGGACAGGATTACCTCATTTTTTTGTGTGAGGGGGGGAAACAATTTTGGGCCTAATCAACTTTCATCTTTCTGGCCAATATCCCAGGATTCCAGAAGCTATGTTTAGTGCAAGCTCATCACCATAAAAAAGAAGGTTTGTACTGGGGCCTTCGATAATGAGAAAGGAATTGTGAACAAATCGATTTTGCTGACAGTGCTGATACAAAACCTTTTGGATTCCGCTAGAAAACAAAGAAAGAGTGAGAGAAAGCCTACTAGAACATCTGAAGTCTATTTGGAGTTAATTGAAGGCGCTTGAAAGGGTGGCAGGTGTATGCCGACTCCAGTTTCCTATGAGTTTGAATGTGACTGTGCTGTGACACATTTTAAACTGGCATCCAGTTCAGGGTGTCCCCCGTCGACTGCCCGAAGCCAGCTGGGATGGACGGATGGAAATCTATGTAGTCACCATAGCAATACATTGTTTGTGCAGAGGCGAGCCCCCACACACACACACACACTCAAAATGCTCTTCTGCGTGTCGACTTTCAAGATTCCTTCAGATGGTGAGATAACTAAGCTACGTATGTTGTGTGTTCATTTCCTTTTACGTGGCAACTGACGGGAATTCATATATATATACGGTGACCTCGTTAAAAAACGGCCAGCAGATTCCTGCACGTTCCTCCACCACGCAAGGTATGTCACTCATGTTGAGGTTGAACCCGCTGAAACTGTATTATCCCGTATGGGCAGATAGTTCTCTGGCAGTGATAAGTGACTTCTGCTGACAGACGCCTCTGAAGCATCAAATGAACTCCACGGATCTGAATTTGAACGAAGGGAAATGCGTGCAAAGATTAGCTGCTGTCATCATGTTGTTTGTGTTCCTTCCGTGTGTAACGGCACCGGCGAAAAGTGTCTTCCACTCCTCATGCCCGCATTTTCAAAGGCTGCTATTCAGTCAAATGAACGTTTGTCATCGCGTGGTGTTGCTGAGTTTCAGGCTTACTCAAAATAAGGTACGTTTAAGTAAAGGCTGAGCTGAGTGTCTTCAGTTCCAAAACATTCAGGAATGCACGAATTTTCCAGGAAACGCAAATCATGAACTCATGCCGGGCTTGTGGTGAGGTGTCGGCCTTTCATGACACGAGGCTGTCACTGGCGGTCACCGCACACATATCGTGAAATAAAACCTTGTAGTCCCGAGTGTCGGTGATAAATTGCAGTTCAAACCAGGACAGCATCAGGCCAAATTTATTTCTCGGCTGATGATTTTATCCATGTGCCTCTTCCCTCACCACATGGTCGTACTCAAGTGACTTTAAATCATTCTGTTATTTTGGTTCAGCCTGCACACGCGTTGACTTTTACCAGAAATTTAATGAGCAGATGCACATTTTTTTTATTTGAATTTTTTTTTATGATACACCATTTACACACCAACGGTAGCAATAAAAGAGCAAAACGCTCTCACGTGCCTGTAAACGTCGAGTTATTATATCCGAGTGCACATATAAAAGAGCCCCCAACATGATCCTTCTTCCTTACTTCAAATTGGCGTGTCCCATTGACAAAAATATCAGAGAGGGAAATTAAAACCTTTCATTCTCTCTTCCACAGCTGCCAGAGTGCCAAAGTCATGCTCACAATCAAATGCTGTTGGAGGCCTGATTTGAGGAGCGTGACATCATTGTTTTATCAACATAAATAGATCATCAGTCAGCACTGTCTGAAGTGTGTATGACCTAGAAAAGTATGTGAACAGCCAGCCGCCTGGAATAGAAAAGGTGGCAGCGGGTCTCACTGGTCTACAAAATTTCTGATCGCTTCAAGTACACAGTAGTGAAGGAAAGCAACAAGCATTGAGGCCACTGACCTGAATTCTACTCCATCCAGTACATGTGCAATGAGAAGTTCTGGTTTGTGTCTATAGTCTTACTTGCAATAGTGTGGAGATAGTTGGAAAAATCTGATGCGTTTTCATCTATAAATGGAAATGACAATTAAACAACAGAAATCTAAAAATAATTTAACCATGGCTGAAACTGAAATATCAGAGTAATAAATCAGTCTTGAAACACTGGTTGAATGATGAGGGTGCAATAATTGTCTGGTTGAAAATTTTTAACAAGAGATTTTTTATTTTTTTTACTGAAAAAAAACCTCATTTTGGTTTTGTAGATCATCATGAGAATGATGCTTTGGAGCCTGAAGACGCAGAGTTGCAAATTGAATTTAAGAGCGGTTGCTTCTTTGATTGAAAAACATGGAACAGGCCATGGTGAAAAGAAATAAGTGGAAAACGTTTTAGTCAAGCAAAGTGTTTATTTACGAAATTACATCAATTTGGAAAGTCTCTTTTTGAAAAACTCAAAGGAAAAAGAAGTTTCTGTCTGCACTAAGTTGTTGTTGTGCAAACGGCTCCTTAACTGTTGCAAGATATTCAAAAAGATTAATTAATGTATCGAACACATCAGAAAATTGGAAAAGGTTTGGCACATGACCCATGCAAAATTCTATTTTATTCTATTAAAAAAAATACAATAAATATGTACGAATAAATGTATGTTTAGACCGGCTTGAAGCCGGTCTAAGTTGTGGCGCAGGTGGTTTAACGCGATTTTGGTGGATTTGATTGAGGAACAGGCAGGCAGGCAGATTCTATGCTCCACAGACATGTGGTGGATGTCATCATATTCCATTCATAAATATGACAGGAGTCTGTAGTGCAGTATTGGAGAAATGAATTTATTAACTGCATCATTATTATCATCATCATCATTTTTATACATCTATTTTTAAACGGTCCTCTTGGCCTTGTCACAACTATGCAAGTGTAGAGGGGTGTTACACATGGACGCGAATGATGTGAGTCGAAGGTGTCGTCCAAGTGCCCACTTCACAGCAATGATCTGTAATCATCCTGGTCAACTTTACATCATCCGCAAGTAGAGGTCTGCTTGCATGTCTTTATCAACATCCTTTTCACGTTTCAATCATCTGCGTGGACTGCAGCAAGTTTATTTCTGCTCCCTCAATATCAAAAACCGTGTGCCTTTCCTGTGCTAAATTTAACGGCAATGAGGGGATGCGCTTCATTTGGCCAGGAAGCAGGTCGGCTGCGTTCACTTCCGCAGTGGCGCAAACGTGCCTTTCTAGATGCGCTGTTGAGCTCTCACAGTGGCAAATCTCATGTGCCAAGGTTCAATGCAATTTCCAAAAGCAATGTTTGGTCAAAATATAAATTGCACAAGTTTATGCGCATTTGAATGACAAAGTTTCATTGTACACTAAACCTGTGACATCATCGCCTCACAATTTGTGTTTTAAAGGAGGAGAGGAGCCGGGAGCCGGATGTAATTAAGCTGGTTATGGCTGAGTGAAGCTCTCAAATTGGGTGAGCTTTTATCGCAGGCTGTCTTTCCAGCTGCAGGTGCTACACAAGGTACTTTAAACTTGCGCAGTTGATTCCACTTACCTCAGCTTTCGAGAACAAATGGAAATTCAGGCCATGAGAAGTCAAGTGGGTGATTCAGGCATCATAATGCTCTTGAGAGAGTTTGAAGTAAAAAGTACCGGTAATCCTCCGTTCATAATCTCATATAATACTGTATGCCCTTTTCCTGCGTTTTGGGCAAAAGGTTAATTGATGACTCATGAATGTGAGTGCAAATGGTTGTTGTTCTTTCTGAGCACTGCAATTGACTGGTGAGCAATCCAGAGTGGAGCCTGCCTTTCACCGCAAGTCTTCTCGGGTAGACACAAGCAACCTTGGACCCTCATGAGGAGAAGCGGTATAGAAAATGGATTGATATCTGCGGTTTGTTCGGTGAATTAATTACCCGTAGTTTCATTCGTTTTGTGGGCAAAATTAAAAATATTGTTGAGGCAGCTCGCAATTTCCTGCAATTTAATGAAAAGTAGAGGCACATTAGATTAACGAAGGGCAACAGATTGAGTCGTTTTGTTTCATTAACCCCTTCAGGGGCAGCGGTTACTACAGTGGATAGCTTATCATGTTATCAGGTTACAGGGTGCATGAAAGGGTTAAAATGCAGTCGACTACATTTGCACGGCCAAAGTACAAATGTTTTTGTGGAGATGTCTCCCTGGTTCTGCCTGTGTGACTTGGTTAATGTTAACTTGATTTGCACATTGAGGTAGGAATGAAGATGAAGACAGAAGACTTTTTTTTTTTAACCTCCCTTTTCTAGTTGCTCCTGCTGGTTGTCATGCCAACACAAATGTTAAAGGAGAGCAAGAAGCTCAGGCTCATTCATTCCGGTTTCCATCCTTAAGGGGGAGAGTCAAAGAATAAAGACAAATGAGGAAAGAAGATTGACCAAAAGCTTCTTGGACAAAACAGACTGCCAAGTAAAAGCCGTGCTCTTTGATGGAATTAAGGATGCGCACTTTTTAGCATAAATACCCTATTAATAAAAGAGAGAAAGGCATCCTATGTTAGTTTGGGTACACTGGTTAGTTCAATAAATTATTTCAATTCTTTCTGATGTGTGTGCTCAAGCTTGTTGCACTGGCTCATTTCATCCCAACTTGTTCAATAAGAGAAGTCAGAAGCAGCAGGCAAGAAGAGGACATAATTAGCCTCTCTTTTTATTTTGTCACAACAAAAACAGTCTTTCTTTGAAATAAAATTGATTTGTGAGAAAATGTGGAGTCAATCAGTTTTGGTTATCAAGAATGTGAAATGCAACTGTGGCTTTTTTATGTGTCTTGCTTCTTCAGGAGTTGACTCATGTTAAAAAAAAAAAAATCCCCCACGTATGCCTAATGGCCGTCCGTTGAACGAATCCTTGACCTCGGTGAGTTGCGTGATGAATGGCACTTGTGCAACACAACTATTAATTGATACAATGTGAGAAAGTAGTACTACCGCAATCCCTCGATTATCGCGGTTAATGGGGACCAAAACGAAAATCTGCAAAGTAGCAACCAATTAACATATTACTTACATTTTTTTTTTAAGTCCGCAAACAGTCCGCGAGAAGCTGCGAAAATCAGCAAAACAACAGCGAGTCACATAGAGCAACAAATACAGTACTGTACTCCATGTATATAAAAAAAAAAAAAAACATTTCTTTTTCTAATGAATATGTTTGAAAAAATCTGCGATGCACTGAAGCCGCAATAAATGAACCGCGAAATAGCGAGGGATCACTCTACTCGATTTTCTGTGGTAACTGGGAATTGGGTCTACCCTTATCTGTTTGGAAATTGGGTCTACCTTTATCTGTGTGTGTGTGTGTGTGTGTGTGTGTGTGTGTGTGTGCGTGTGCGCCGATAGCGTACGGATTCATTATGTCCCTCGAGGTATGTTGTCATGAGGTTCGACTGTATTTCAAAAGTACACTTAAAATATATTCCCTCCAATTGAGTATAAAAAAGTGTACTTTTAATATACTTGAATAATTAAGCAGCCGGAAAATAATGAAGGAACGTTGACTGATAGACTAACGTGCCCACCGCTGGAAATTTGTGTAAGTATTGGACTACCACAGAACTGTTAAGCTACAATTTAGAATTCCACTTGATGGTGGTACAGTAATTCGCAGCCAACTGTTCGAAACACATTGAAATTTACATCCCGCTCGTTCTTTCAAAGGAATGGAAGGAATCTTAGTAGCATATCCTCCATTTCGCATCTGTTTTTGTCTTTTCCTGTATAGGACACAATGTTTATATCTCTTTCTAATTTTCTGACACTTCCGAGTTAGATTCTTGGAGACGTTCGAGCAGCTCCTGTTGACGCCAATTCCTTTCAAATGAATATGCGCTCTTAAGCCCTGAATGGAACTTGTTTTTCCCCTTCAGGTTCTGTGAACAGACAGATCTCACGTGATGAATAATTCAGCTTCTTAATTCTGAGGGATGCATTAGCAGAATTTGTATTAACAGGTTTGTGTTCAGAAGCGAGCAGGCCTAATTGTGAAATTTGATTGCTCTCCATCTCCACCTTCATCTCTGACGTGTTGTTTATGATGGAAGATGAATGAAAAACTTAATCGACTGGCATCCACCTGCTCAGTCGCCTACGTATGATTAAATGAATGCATATTTAGCAAAGAGTTGGAAAGTAGATTATTCCAGTTTCTGCCTGGATGCTGTAGTGAGCTTTACAACCAGGAATGAACCAGCGATGAAGTTTGCAGTCAAAGTTGTAGAGTTAAAGCTCATAGTAGTTTCCAAGCTTGTGCATAGTAGCTGAAAGCAATACTTGCGAAATTAAAGCACCTAAACAGAAAATAATGTCATCTTTTACAAAAATATTGAAGTCTTAAATTAGTTGACATTTGCCATATATGTTATTACCAAAAGTATATTTCTCTGACATAAAATATACTTAAGGAGTCGATGTAAAAAATGAGTTTTAGAATTTTGTTTGTATTTATTTTCATTTTCTAATTATTTCTTTTACTTCAGTGGTGTAATGAAACAGTGGCTAATGAGGTTGCAAATGAGCAAGCTACCAAGCAGTTAGCCTGGCTGTCACGTGGTCACAAATGGGGGAGCGGGGGCGGGGGGGTGGGGGTGTTGGGGACAGAAAGATGGTCGGCACGGTGCACTGGTTAGCACATCCACCTCACAGTGCAGAGGTGCAGAGTTCAATTCTGGCTCTGGCCTTCCTGTGTGGAGTTTGCATGTTCTCTTCATGCCTGCGGCTTTTCCGCGGGCACTCGCGGTTTGCTCCCACCTTTCAAAAACATGCATGGCAGTCTAATGGCACACTCTAAAGTGTCCCTCGGTGTGATTGTGAGCGTGAATGGTTGTTTGTCTATGAGTGCCCTGTGATTGGTTGGGAACAAGTTCAGGGTGTACCCCTCCTACTGCCCGACGACAGCTGGCATCGGTTCCAGCACGCCTGCGACCCTCATGAGGATACGAAGCTGATTAGAAAATGTATATATATATATATATATATATATATATATATATATATATATAGAGAGAGAGAGAGAGAGAGAGAGAGAGAGAGAGAGAGAGAGAGAGCGAGCGAGAGAGAGAGAGAGAGAGAGAGAGAGAGGCGGCCCGGTAGCCCCGTGGTTAGCACGTCGGCTTCACGGTGCAGAGGTACCGGGTTCGATTCCAGCTCCGGCCTCCCTGTGTGGGTTTTCTCCGGGTGCTCTGGTTTTCTCCCACATTCCAAAAACATGCCTGGCAGGCTGATTGGGCACTCTAAATTGTCCCTAGGTATGAGTGTGAGCGTGGATGGTTGTTCGTCTCTGTGTGCCCTGCGATTGGCTGGCAACCGGGTCAGGGTGTCCCCCGCCTACTGCCCGAAGATGGCTGGGATAGGCTCCGGCACCCCCCGCGACCCTAGTGAGGATAAAGCGTTTCAGAAAATGGATGGATGGATATATATATAGAGAGAGAGAGGGAGAGAGGGAGAGAGGGCGAAATATGAGACAAAAATGCTGCACATGACAACAAATTATGTGACTTTCTGCAGCCTTTTTATTTTTGAAACACTGGGGAAATTTGGAAAATTGGGAAAAGAAAAAACAAAGTGTTGCATACACAAAATAAATAAATGTTTCAGAAAAAGAACTGTACACAGTATGGAATGCAATATAAATATAAGATATAGATATAAGCATATATGCAACTGCACATATGAAGCATAAGGTGGCTGTGCTATTTACAATGGTTACAGGTTTTCACGCATGTTTATTCAGCAGCCTGACAGCAGTCGGTCGGAACAAGCGCGGTATCTCTCCTTCTTGCAGCGTGGGTGGAAGGAGCTACCCTGTGCTGTCAGGGCGGGCTGGAGGGAGTAGGAGATCACATCTAAGACATCAAGGACAAGATAAGGTAGCGTAATTGCTGACAAAACAATTCCAAAGCCACACCTGCAACAAACCCATGCAAAGTTGTGTGATGTACATGAATGTAATTTTTGTTATTTAAGCCCAAGTTTTATCATAATGTACTTGTCCAGGATAAAGGGAAAAAATGCTTAAAATGTTCCAAAGAGAATGTGCAAAACATCTCAAATTGTTCATGACATTTTCATTCTATTCTCTTGGTACAAACCATCAGTAAATACTGTATAATATGTTTTATCTGAAGAACCATTCATCAATAGTTGGGCATCAATGTATCCATAGTCCATCCGTCCAAAGCGGTTGTCCTTGTTGGGTTGAGCCAAAGCATATCCCAGCTGACTTTGTGCAAGAGGTCAGGGTACAGCCTGGACAATCACAGGGAACATTTAGACAGATAAGGATTTACAGTTTGGAAATATTTACAATAGCGTCATGTTTGAACTTGACATGATTTTGGCGGGTGGATGAAGCGGGTGGATGAAGCCAAAGTGCCTGGTGAAAACCTATGCAAGCAAGAGGAAAACATGAGGGGGAATTTGAATCCCAACCTTTGCTGTATATGTGGTAATAATCAGATGGACAACAACCCAATCAATCAAGGAAAATAAGTCAAATGCATTCCCCGAAACACCAGTTTAATAAAAAAATTTTTTTTTTTAAACTAAACAACAGTTTATATTTAAACTCAAATACTGGATGGCGGACTCAAATACATTCAGAGATTAATCAAAATGAGATGTTTTTGTACATTTTGTCATTTTCATTTGCTTTCTCAAACATTTAGTGAGAATTTGATAGGGTATTTTTTTTTCTTTTTCTTTTTTTAATATTTGTAACAGTTTGTGTTTCTATCTTGATTGTCCTCACGAATAAAAGGAAAAATATGACTGTAGCCAGCATCTCACTGATTACAGTACAGTTGATTCCTGGCAGTTAAGTAACACTGAACATCCATGTCTCATATACAATAATGAAATGATCATGCCTTTTAAACAAGCTGCCTCATTGCATATTTGACATTCTCCTGGCGCAGCTTCACAGCATTGCTTCGCATATCAGCAAGTGCAGTTAAGATAATACAAAGTGCCTGGACGAAAATAGCCATTCGCACTATTTGATCCAAAATTACTTCAACATACACGAGACAAATGGACCACTGTCATGAATCTGATGTCTGACAAAGTACAAAAAAAAATCTTTACATTATCTCTACTGTAAAAATAACCAGGCTGGTTCAGTATCACTCACCATTTCTCTCCGAGACTGGAGTCCCGGTCCATTAGCCTTCAGTGTGATTTGGATTCATCGCCAAATCTTCAAAAGTTGGCTCAACTTGCCAGAGAAGAGGAAACAGCTGCCCTCTCAGCACAGGGAGGCCGGTGTTTAAACCAGGAAAACAAGGGTCACAATGTTCCAGTGTTCTTGTTCGTACCGTATTTTCTGCACTATAAGGCGCTTCGGAGTACCACGCGCACCTTCAGTGAATGGACGATTTTAAAACTGTTTTCATATATAGGGCGCACCGCGTTATAAGGCGTATAGAATAGAAGCTACGTTAGTGGCTACGGTTGCGTTATGATGGAGCTACGCTGAAGGGAATACGATATAATACATCCATCCATCCATCCATTTTCTGAACCGCTTGATCCTCACTTGGGTCGCGGGGGGTGCCGGAGCCTATCCCAGCTGTCTTCGGGCAGTAGGCGGGGGACACCCTGAATTGGTTGCCAGCCAATCGCAGGGCACACAGAGACGAACAACCATCCACGCTCACACTCATACCTTGGGACAATTTAGAGTGCACAATCAGCCTGCCATGCATGTTTTTGGAATGTGGGAGGAAACCGGAGCACCCGGAGAAAACCCACGCAGGCCCGGGGAGAACATGCAAACTCCACACAGGGAGGCCGGAGCTGGATTTGAACCCGGTACCTCAGCACTGTGAAGCCGACGTGCTAACCACTGGACTACCGGGCCGCCCCGATATAATACAAGACAGCTTTATTTATATAGAGCTTTCACAGTCGCTTTACAGAACATTTAAAATACTATATCCAAGATCACAGAATATTGACCCAGATACAGTATCAGGTGCATCGTAGTAAGGCTCATTGTCGGCTGTTGAGAAAATTGAATGCCTTTAGGGGAGCCTTATCGTGCCGAAAATATGGTACAAAGTTTGCTTTAACAAAAGTCAAGCGAGAAAATGATTCAAAAGTTCATTTCAAAGGTGACTTAACCATAGAACTGAAGCTTCAAAGCATTCATAAACCACAACCAAAGTAATAAATGAAAAAGTATTCGAACATGAAGCAGTTTAAGGCTCACTTGGAATAAACGTTTCAGTCAGACTGGCTGACATGTTAGCTTGAGTGCCGCACAAAAATTAATTGCCTTTACTCTTTTGGTGGTGAAATCCATAAATGTACCTGTCATGATTCTGTTTGTGACCAACAGGTGGCACTCTAGGGCTCTCCCTACAGCTGCACACCTGTTGGTCGTTATGCAATTATTGCTTTAAAAGGACTCCCGGCACGACCACTCGGTGTCGGGTCATTGTTTGTTCATTGTGTGTGTTGCTGTTTGTTGCTGTCAGGTTTTTTTCTGGTCATGTTTCTGTTGTTGATGGTTTTTTGCTTCAGTCATGGTTTTGTTTGATACTTTGGATTCATTTTGTTTTCAGCACTTTGTTTGTTTAGGATTTAGTTTTCTCTATTTTAATACAATCTGTCAAGTACACCCTGCTCCTCCCTCTTGCATTGCTTTTTGGGGTCCACCACCACCTCGCAACGTGACAGTACCACTGTCTTTCGATTCGTCTAACAATTTAGTTCTTCGCCATACCCACCAACCATTCATTCTTTTCGCCTATTAATTAATTAGGACATTTTTTGTTTAGTTTAGGAAATTCGCCGTAACTAGGTTTGGTTCATTTTGTTCAGACTCTTCGTGTTTCCCTCAAGTAGTTGGATTTATTCCAACGTGTCGTGTGTCCCTGTTAAGTTGTCGCCGCCCCCCCCCCCGAATGTTAGTGAGTTCCGGTGTTTCTCAAGGCACGGTGGTCATTTTATCATTTTACTTTTGTTTTCTTATTTTTATAAATGCATTTTAGCAACCGTGTCATGTAGTTGAGCTTTTTGTTTTGTTTTATTGTCATTTTCATAGAGGCAGACAATACTGCACAAATGTCTCGCTAGCTGCACCACAAATTGGCCAAAAAGAACTCTTGAATTGTTAAATTACTTGTGAAAATTTAAGTGGTCTTGTGCCTCCTTGCTTATGTAGCTCTATTGAAAATGACTAAAAGGAAGTACCGGTACTTGCTTGGCACTGTCTTTCCCAGATTGCGGGGCCACACAGTCGAGCTTGACTCATCAGTTTATCGATGCTGGTTTCACCCTAACTTGTTTAGAGGCAGAAGTTCAGGGCAGAAGTGAGAACAACAAGGTGCAGACTGTCAGGAATAGGCCACATGTCGTTGTCTCTGCACTGTAGCATACTGAGGTTCCCACCTGGGGGCTCAGTCATGTCTGAGGGGAGTAAAGGAGCCAAATCTAAAGATGGAGCAAGAGAAGCACGAGAGTACAGCATTCTGGAACACCAAAGATTGTGCGCTTCCGTTTCGTTTGTTGGCTGAAGATGCGAGTACAAGCTTTTAGTTGCTTGCCAGGCTTACAAAGTTACTGGAGACGTCACATGCTCATTTAACTTGAACAAGCTGGTCTTGAAACATGCTCATGTTGCTTGAGGACACCTTCAGTCCTCTCCGGGCAATTCAGGGGAGGGGAATCGTGTGCTGGCCAGATCATGCTGTAACGGATAGTGGCACACCCAATATCACGCAACACTTTGCTCTTGGCAGCAAATGAGGTTTATTTCTACACATGATATATTTGCCCAACAGGATACAGTCGTTACATTGGAAGTAACTTGAACAAGCTGCTTTTAAAATGGGGTTTCCAGTTCCCCAAGATAGTAGTGCGCCTTCACTGTGCCAAGTGGGAAAGCAAGAAAGAAGGGTTGTGACATACAGTCTACAGTACAGTATTTATTGATTACTGTTTTCAGTCACCCAGGATAAGTTTGAAACAAAAACTACTTATTTTAATGAAGGGCTACTTTAACATACAACATAACAATAGAGTTATAGTAGATTTATTGCTTTGCTATGAACAGTGCACAACTTCTATTTACACCACCTTAAATGACAACCTGACTTTGCCTGGCACCTTAATCAGTAAAAACCGTACCGTTTAATGTAGTACAATGAACACTATAACTCATTAATACACTTATATAAGTGTAAAAATGCTTGAAAATGGTCATTACAAGAACAGGGAAACATTCAGTGAGCTGTCTTTGTAAAACTGGTGGCGTGGGTTCATGTTTTTTTTTTTTTTTTTGCATGGTTCATTTGGTGCTTTGTCACCTTCTCACGCGCACCTCTTTGTATGCATAAGGTCTTAACGTAACCATGGTAAGGTACAATTACACATACCAGGATGGATTAGCCTCATTTGTTTGAAATGGTGACCTCCCATTAAAAATCACATTCATTTGAGCTGTGTGACAACACAACACAATCAGGCCCGCAGGAAGACCCACATTTATTAAAATAAAATATAGCCTTGGTTGTCTTTGTACAGGTACGAGGCCATTGAAAAGCCGTTATCGCCTTAATAAGTGCTAATATGGATCTAATCATAGGTTTGGATATAATTATACTTATATGGATATACAGCATCTACTTATTCAACAGGTGATAATGTCATAAAAAAATTGTATGCGGTTGCTTACACTTCACGTCTAGCAGTTAAGACAAAGGAGGTGGATGAGTCAGTGCAGACAAGTGCAATAGATCTGCATGTTTTGCTTTGCATTGTGCCTAACACGGCCCAGTTGGACTTGTTTCGTGACTTATTCAACAAGTCATTCTGCATATTCACAAGTCAGGAATGGATGGACTAAGACAGCTCTTAACCATTTCAGGGACAGCGGTTACTCGAGTGGACAGCTATTCAAATGTTGTATTCTCTTATATTAAATAATCTTAATGTCACAGTTGTGCATCAACCACTACAATGGGCTCTTATGTGTGTTGCCATCCACTGTCATTATTTTTTTTCATGCCTAACCACTAATAAAAGCACTTGAGGAAAACAAAATCCTGATGTAGGTTATCGTTATTTGTTCATGAAAGGGTTAAAATGAAGCTGATCAGTCAGGTTCATTTGACAAAACACACACACACACACACACACACACACACACATACACAACTGTACGCAAATACTGACTTGAGAAGACTTTTTGATAAGTTTGTCAGATGGAACAATAAGTTGTTCATTTGCAAACTTGTATTTCTGCACCACAGGACTGCCCAAAAATAAATCGAAGCAAAGAAGGTTGAGCGCATTCCTCAAACCACAGACTGAGTAGGGAAACAAGATCATACTATGGAATTGGGAAGAACATTCCAAGTTTGATTAAAGGGGGACTAGTGTGACCGACTGAAACTAGGTATAAAAATAAGTAGTCATGGCCTGGTTAAAACAAATAAACAAACAAATACATACCGTAAATACCGTATTGGCCCGAATATAAGACGGTGTTTTTTGCATTGAAATAAGACTGAAAAAGTGGGGGTCATCTTATATTCGGGGTCTAGACATTATACCCATTCACAACGCTAGATGGAGCCAGATATCATTGAAGCGAATGCTGAACTTGACTACCCAGGCCAAAGTGAACCCGTCACGGAGAATAAAAATAAAAATAGCGGTAAGAAAGAAAAGAGAAGAAAATAATAGAAGAGATAACAGAAAATGGAGAAACGTAGCGACAATCTGGAGAAAAGTAGGTCGAAGGTTGGCCAGGTTAATCGGCAGCTGAGGAGAAGTTATGATGTAATTTAAATTTCAAAAACCAGAAGCCATTCATTTACAAATGTGATTGCACTTTAGTTTACATATTTAAATGTTCAGATATTAAGTTTTGAATGAGGCAAAATAACATGATTTTTCTCTCAAATATATTGTTATAATCATTTGTTTCAGATGAACTGTAATTATTTTCTGTATAAAAATTAATTTGGTGTTCAAAAAGGTTTTTTTCAAACTTGAGTCTTGAAAAAGAGGGGGTCGTCTTATAATCAGGGCCGTCTTATATTCGGGCCAATACGGGACATTTTTAAGTTGAGGCTACATAGGTAAAATCATTCCATTCATCATTTTCTGCTTCTTATCTTGTTTCAAACTTCTGACTTCACAATTTCATCAAAATGACAAAACACTGTCAAAAAAAGTAAAGGCAAGGATTTTTTGTAAAATGACAATCACAACATAATGAAGGACGTCTGAAGTGTCTGAGGTCTCATTTGTCAACGCATGGCAAAATCTATGGCTTTAATATCTGTAGTGTTTTGTATTGATTGAACCGCCCTCTTGTCTGGGGAGAAAATCATAGGTTTGACTGAGCCACCCTCGAGTCACTCATTGCTATGCCGCCTCATTGTGAAGCCACTTATTTTTTCAACTCCATTTCTCCTTGAAACATTGGCAAAGTTTAAAACAGCATTCATCTATCAGTAGAGGTGAAACTTTTCATCGGGAGCCTGGCGAAAGGTGATATAACGTCGGGCTAACTTGGTTTCCCTTCAGTGAGCGTGTTCTTCTGAGAGCGAGTGATAAACGATTTGCCACCAGCCAGAGTTGTCCTGGGAGAAGACGATAGAGAATGTGTTCAACTGACGTGGGTCCATTAATGGCTTCTCCCGCTGTAGCGCTTGCAAAAAATATATGAATCGACTCAGAAGCAACATTTAGTCACCTCGGTTCAATCAATACATTTTAGACACTTGTGTATGTCTGAGTGCCTCCGCAATGTAAGTGTAGCGGGTTAATGTATATGCTGTGTCCATGCAGAACTTGTCCATCCATCCATCCATTTTCCGAACCGCTTTATCCTCACTAGGGTCGCGGGGGGTGCCGGAGCCTATCCCGGCCGTCTACGGGCAGTAGGCGGGGGACACCCTGAATTGGTTGCCAGCCAATCGCAGGGCACACAGAGACGAACAACCATCCACGCTCACACTCATACCTAGGGACAATTTAGAGTGCACAATCAGCCTGCCATGCATGTTTTTGGAATGTGGGAGGAAACCGGAGCACCCGGAGAAAACCCACGCAGGCCCGGGGAGAACATGCAAACTCCACACAGGGAGGCCGGAGCTGGATTTGAACCCGGTACCTCAGCACTGTGAAGCCGACGTGCTAACCACTGGACTACCGGGCCGCCTGCAGAACTTGTGTTTACATTTATTTGGTTTGTCTTGTCTTTGTCCACAGACATCAGTAGATGTAAAGAGGACCCGCCAATGCAGCCAGACCTAAAACAGTTACCCAGGACCCTGATGGGGGACAGGAGAAGGAGCTTCAAGGCAGGCTGGTGCCATATCCATCCCTGGCTTGAATATTCTCAACAGATGGACTCGCTGTATTGTTACGCTTGCAGATATTTTAGCCCTCCTAATACTGTTTTTTCTCATCACTGTAATGTTATGACTACAATGCTTTCAAAGTTTGATGAAATAAAAAGTCAAATAAGATTTCGAATCTGTCTTTTTAGCCCTGGGTTGAATGTGCCCCTCCATCAAAACCCCTGGCCCCAGTCCGGCCCCCTCAGTGAAACTGATCTAGAACCCCCACTGTGTACTGGAAAAGCTGTTATTGTGAATTGGCACGTAGGATGCCGGATTGTGTTCGTAGGAGAACTAATCAACCCCGCACATGCTAACTTTGCTATTTGTGAAAGGTGGATGCTGTTTTCAGTCACATCTTGTCCTCTGGGAGCATCTAGTGGTTGGTATAGCATGTGCATGCAGCACACGGGTATGAAATTAGTTTCTCACAATTGGTATCACAAATTTCTTTAAAATTCCTCACTTTTCTCAAATCCACAAACACAAATGCAAAGATTTTTTTTTTTTTTACATTTGCTTGCCCCCAAACTTTTCCAAAACCTCAAAATCAGATAGCCTGTCCTGTGTTCCAAACCGAACAATGTGTTCAGATCCTACACACAGCAAATAATAAAATAAATAAATTCATAAAATACAATATACTCAACATTTGTAAGACATTACATAAAATAATTTTGGGCATGCAATTAACAGACATGTAGATAATAGAAATATCTAAATGCATTTGGGGAAAAAAGTCAAAATGTTTGAGTGAGTTCTGGCCAAAGGACTTTGCCACGTTACAGGTAACATTGGGATCTGCTGGATACCCTGTCAAAAAGATGAGTGCCTCTTTTTGGGAGAACATAACAGTCCTCCCACTCTCGTGTCAATGACCAATTGGTCTGATCACATCATTAGAATCTTGTGTGTTCAATTTTGAGTGTTGTGTTTGAAAACATGACAGCTGTTTTGGTGTTAAATTTACATTTTACTGCCAGCGTTTACAATTGTGCAACACAAGTGTATCTTAGGGTGAAATGCTTCGAGTGACTGTGAATGTTTTGCAAAATACCGCAGATGAGTTTTATGACAAGAGTCCAAGCTCCTGACCAGTGTTTAAAGTTTGGCCTTTTTTGGGGGTGGGAATTTAAAATAAAATAACCCCAAAGGAGAATAGGACAAACTATACATGTTGAATAAATATAATCATTTTTCTCCCCACAATGGTTACTTATTTAATGGATTTTTTTAATATTGTGGTGACCTTTTGTTTTGGGTTATCTTGGTTTGTCAGCAATCAAAATTATTCAAGAATAGTAATGATAACATTTTAAAAAATGCAAATATGCCGGTTGTTCTAGAAAGGGTACATGAACACTTTAGTTGCACTTTCTCTAATTGAGGGACAAAATGTTCCAATTTAAGGGCAGTTCGGAGCCCCTGTGAATGTATTGATTACCTAAATCAACCCACTTTATTTGACCAATCTACGGTTATTTTGGCTGATCTGATTATTTGAGCAACTCGCTCCGAGGTAAATCCTCTTTTTGAAAATAAACACCATTGCAGTTGGAATTGTTTGACATTTGTGTGTGTGTGCATGTGTGTGCGTGGGTGTGTTGATGTGGACTCGTACTGTGAACAAAGTAGTTTTATTGAACAACGTATGACTCATCACTCTGACGCAGCCCACATCATCGCAAGGTGACATTTTAATACTTGGACCCAGAGCAGATCCAAACTACAGAACAATAGGAACAACTGTTACTCACTAACAGAAAAGCAGAAATATCAGCAATAGGAACACTCAAAAAGTGAATGGAAACCACTGATGAAGCAGCTGTAAAGAAAGTATCAGCTCAAATACACATGTCTAAAATGTCAGTTTTGAAACGTGATCACGTGTACTGTACTACTTGATTCCACACGTACAATCACTGGTAAACTCATGGGACATAAATCACACTTTGTATTTTACAAATTCTATACGAACATTCGAATCCATAAAGCAAGATCAAGATAAAGAAAACGACACCTGCATACGCTACTTGGCAAAAAACACATATCGCTATATTAAGCTATGACCTGATGAAGAACAACATGAAATCATTTGGACCAACGCTGATAAAAGAAATAAAAACGACACGACCGTCAACTACAACGATGACTCAAAAATATGTTTTGATTCACTTATTTCATTGGGACAGTGCACATTAACCAACGCAAGAATAAACAGTGTAAATGCGCCGGACTTAGCATGAATGCTAATTTTTTAGCCGTAGTCGCAAGGCAGCTTTCTAAAATAGCACAGTGAGACACATAAAACTTTAGATTGACTAGCACTGAGTAAAACCTGCAATTCTGAAGCCTAATCTTGATTTAGAAACACATCCGGGCAAAAACTTTGTCAGTGCTGCATCAAAGCCTGAGACAAGCTTTGGAGTGATTTGTTCCTTTCATTTAATACAATACGTGTTGGTTTTAACAAGCAAAGTGACTGACGGCTCATCTTTGGAATACAAGCACAGGATAGCATAATTTATCGGTTTAAATCCTTTCCGCAGCTTGGAATTAGTCAAATTTACAAATGCCTTATTCATGTTACAAGTTTTAAGCGTGTATCAGTTGCACTTCTTTGGGTAGCCTTTCACTAAATGTGGCACTGAGGAATTTCTCAAGGCTTGAAATATTCCTGTTTATAAATGAGATCATGAAAGCAGAGCCAATAAAACAGGTCAATCAAGAATAATGATGCGGTCTTTTGGAAGTTACTATTAGCATTGTGAGGGTTAAAGATAAAAGAAGTGGGCAAAGGTTCCCCGAGAACTTTTCAGAAACAAGAACAAATGTCAGTCTGAAAGCAAACGTGAATGCAATCCATCGAGGAGTGTGTACGCTGTGGTGGAAGTGACAAAAGGTGGCTTATTACCGTGGGTGACAACAGCAGTTCCTCAGGAGTTTTCAGGGAAACTTGTAAATGAAAGGTCACCCTCCTGTATAAAAGAGTGAGCGGACAATTGCCTTTATTGCCATTGACATCGAAGACAAGGTAAGATGCCACTCAGGACAAAATTGAATAATTGCGGAACAGACCTTAGCGATCTTTGTTCAAATACCTGTAGACATGGAAATTGTTTGACTGTAAGAATTTATCAATGCCTGGGCTATTTTTATTCCTATTGACAATGAACGGTCGGACTAAGGTTTTTGTGTTGTATTGTAGTTTTTTATTCATAGATGATATTAAATATATTAGAGCAGGGGTGTCAAATTCATTTCACATCGTGGGCCACATACGGACGGCCTCGGTAGATGTCAAGTGGGCCGAACCATTAAAAAGTATGCCATACTCTGCTATAAATAACCAAAATAATATGGCGTTCCTTTGTTTTGGTCTAAAGAAGCACAAGAACACTAAGAAAATGTTGAAATTTAATGAACATATCTTTTACAAAACATTTCATGAAGCAACCAAGATTTCCTTAGACAAATGTGCAATTGACTTTTATCATTCATATGCATTGCAACTGATCCCACTGACTGTACAAAGGCACAAAACTTTAACAAGTAATTGGTATTGGAAAAATATAGTAATGCACTTTTAAGATTAAACGATATTTAGAAAGAGGAATTTTTAAACCATTTACACGAGCATATCAAATCTAAATGTAATCCCTTACAAACTAAGGAGAGTGCTATAATATGTGTAAAGAATAAAAGATTCACATGTCCTTGATACGGCCCGGTAGTCCAGTGGTTAGCACGTCGGCTTCACAGTGCAGTACCGGGTTCAATTCCAGCTCCGGCCTCCCTGTGTGGAGTTTGCATGTTCTCCCCGGGCCTGCGTGGGTTTTCTCCGGGTGCTCCGGTTTCCTCCCACATTCCAAAAACATGCATGGCAGGCTGATTGGGCACTCTAAATTGTCCCTAGGTATGAGTGTGAGCGTGGATGGTTGTTCGTCTCTGTGTGCCCTGCGATTGGCTGGCAACCAATTCAGGGTGTCCCCCGCCTACTGCCCGGAGACGGCTGGGATAGGCTCCGGCACCCCCCCCCGCGACCCTAGTGAGGATAAAGCGGTTCAGATAATGGATGGATGGATGGATGTCCTTGATAGCGTCTGCTGTGTTGGGTCTGTCTCAGTGACAGACTGAGGCTGCTGTTGTCTTCTTCTCTGATCAAAACAATGGTGTCTTTTCCTCTGATCAAAACAGTGTACCCCCCTAGCAGATATTCCACGAATTGCACCCTATTAAAAATGCATAAACATGTCTTTTATGCATTTTTTTCACTTTTAAATTATCCTGCGGGCCTGATTAAACCTCCTTGGGGGCCAGGCCCGGCCCGTGGGCCGTATGTTTGGCACACTATGGAAAAGAAAAAAAAAAAAACATGCCAGCCTGTCCATATGATATATTTCCCTATCAATGATGTCACCTCTCCTTTCAGATGAATTTCATTAACTCCATCCTTATGTGTGCATTTCTTCATGTGGGCTATCAAAACCCTCTGAGCTCCTGGACTCTCCAACCTAACGGTAGGTTTGATCATCATGAAAACGCTTGGAGCAGAAAGTTCGAGCGATTCCTCTCATTGACTATTTTGTGGTGTGCGTTTCTTTTCACTTTAGTTTTGGTTGTGAAAGTCAACGGATCGCCGTGTCAACAAGCCCTCAAGTGCCTGCACTCGGCAGAGGGATTAACCAATGGCGATGACAAGGATATATTATGGAAGAAGAACGGCAAAGAAGAGAAACAGAGGGGTAATACATACCTGGTGCGGCTAGAGGAGAGTTTAGGAGGAGGCCGCTACAGCTGCTACAGCACAAACGGATCTCTTCTCAATCACACTGTCGTCCTTATTCAAGAGGACACCTCCAGAAGGAAGATTCTGATGAAAACTGACGAGGGTAAGTCACTTTTTTTTTTAATCACCACAATAATCTAAGATCTCCAAACAGGATTTCAAGTCACATAAAAATATTTGTGTTGCTACGTCTCTTGTAGAGGAGTATTTAAAGTGCTCAACCCAAAATTTTGAGGGAGCATTCCGATGCTCTTGGACTTGGCACAGGACCCGCGTTGGAAAAGTAGCACTGATCAGAGCAGGGCGGTAAGCGCACACACTGCAACCATGTTTCCTCTGTCCCTGTCCAATAATAACACACACCTCGGGCTCGCTGCAGCGCTGAGAGGAAGAGTCAGACAACAGCCAGATTGACTTACCAATGAATGTAGTTCGCAATGATTGTTGACACGTTTGTCCAGAAAAAAAAAAAAGGTGAATCTTCTTCTGTTCTGCTCGTTCAGAGGCAGAGATGTTGAGTGTTTGGTGGACGCCAGTGGTGCACAATGGACATGCTTCTCTGGTCAAGGTCAAATCAGCTGCTCGGTGGACGGCACCGGAGATGGGATCTCCTGTGTGGACAAGCGGCACTGCGCATTTGCAGAAGAGAAACACCGTATCTTCTTCACAGTCTACGTTAAGACGGAGCGTTTCCTGGTGGAGAGCTACTCCAAACACTTCTACTTTTCTGAAATTGGTAAGTTTGCGTTTTGCTTACAAGACCTCTTGCCCTAGATGCGAAGTAGTGGCGAATGCTGGTCTGTCAAGGAGGGGAAGCTCAATTTTGGCCTACATCATAAAATGTGTCAGTTTATTTATACTTGAATTCTACTCTCCGTTCTTTTTCAAGAAAATTGTCTGTGACCCTGTCATACCAACAAGGCGTCTTTTCCAGGGACTTAACTAGTGTCCTATAACTACAGCAACTACAATAAAACCCACCAGAAATAAAAGATTAATTTGTCGCTAGTCGTTTTCAACAAAGAGAGTGTCGCTAAAATGATTAGAAGAAGTCTCCCGTTCAAATCAGAACAGAATGAGAATTGAAAAATGCTCCCACGGATGCCGACACCAAAAGATCAGTGATTGGCTCATTTTGCTGTCAATCAAAAAGAGATTCAGCCTCAGACAGATCATCCAATCATCAGGCAGAAAAGCTCAGCGTCCGGGCCAGCCCATAAACTCAGTAGGAGAATTGCTTAGTTAAATAGGTATTTAAATGGGAGTCGGATCAAGAACATCATATGCCGTCTTCTGAACTCTAACAGCGATTCTTGTAGCACAATTTCTAACACTATTCATATCGATCGCAAAAACCACTCACAAAGTTTGAAAAACTAAAAGCACAAGCACTGCTTCACCTTTTCAGGGACAGCGGTTACTACAGTGGGCAGCTCATCATGTTATCGAGTTACAGGGTGCATGAATTTCAAATTCGGTAGCACACACTCTTGTGCTTGTTTGGATGTTTACAGTGCATGCAGTACCTTGTGCAGAGAGAAAGCAAAAGCCAGTCGTGACGGCTCGTGTTATTGTTTGATGCAAAAATAGAATTTATACCATGGTTTATTTCAATTTGGTGGGAGGTTTTCTTGTTGGTGTGAAGAGTGTTGCAAAAAACGGCCAATAGTCACCTAAAATGTGCTGAGGTCATCAGAAAAAAAAATGTAAAATCGTAGCCGTTGTGTTTATGTGTTGTCACTTGAGCAACAGCGATAGCGACATCTTGCATACACTCCCTTGTATCACCGCCTTCATTGTTCATGTCTTGTGACTTGTTGTAATTGATATACACTTGTTTACGTGCTGGAGTCTTTTTTTTTTTCCTGGACTCAAATTATCCTCAGATGAGGATAGTTCGAGCGTGGGTTTTTTTTCCTCCCCCTCTCTCTCCCTTGTAGTTTCTTTCTGACTTCCGGGTTGAGTGAACGCTGGCACGTTTGGCTGCCGCTGCTCAACCCGCATTGTGTTTTTATTGTTTTTGTTCCTGATTGTAAAGTGTCCTTGGGTGTCTTGAAAGGCGCTTATAAATAAAATGTATTATTATTATTATCTTTCGCTGTTGATGTGGCAGGTTTGCGTTCATTCATGCAAGGCTTCATGCTTTTCTCTCTCCTGTTTTTCCTTGTACAGTGAAGCCTGACAAAGTGAAGATCAGGAGAGTCAGCACATCGATGATAGAAGTGACTTACCCGGGTTCCTGGAGCAGTCCTTACTCTTACTTCCCCCTCACTTTCCAGGTTTCACAGAGCACACGCGGATGTAAAAACTGTGACAACCCCTGCGAAGACTCAACCGCTGCGGAGGTAAGGTCCACATCGTCACTGTCATGAATAAAATGGTCAAAGCAGCAACAAAATATTTGAGCGGATACCACACAAGGTATGTCAGTTGAAAATGTGACTGTTGATCTCTCTCAGACTGTAACGGTGAACTCCTCAAGCACTTGTCGATTTGAGGTCAAGTCCGAGTTTAAGACTGTCTGTGTCCGAGCTAAGGATGACCTCTGCAACTCGCAATGGAGTGACTGGAGCCACCTCAGGTTAGTGTCATTGCAGGAATGGTGACCAGTTAGCATTTTACTCATTCATTGTTTAAGGGAATTTGAACGGCCTGTTGTTTTGGGGGGGTTTTTAAAACATTGTTATCATACACTCTCTCTGTTTTCATTAGAATAATTATTGTCATTGATAAAATGTGTTGATTATTTCTCTCCCAGCACAGACTGAGAAAGAAGCGAAAAAGCAAACAGAGAAAACATACCAGCTGAGAACATATGCAGTTAATGAGAAGGAGCATCTGGACATCTGTAGGAATAGTATTTATTATATACTGTATTGTTATTTTTTGGGGGGTTAATAAAAGGCTTGCTTGTATTTATAATTGAAAGTTGTTTTCTTCATGAATGCTGAAGCAGTCCTGCACCTTAGTGATAAAAGTAGCTCATATCTGTATCGGAAATCAACTTGCATCGTTGAAATGACCTCAAATGACATTGATCCATTCCAGTCTCCCAAAAACAGCAACAACAACAAAAATGTAATTTATTTTTAATGAGAAAAACAGCACTGTGATGTTGTACTTATATTGACCCAGCATGAGACTTGTTTTTGTGTTTTACCCTGATATTGTCTAATGCTTTTATGTTATTAATTTATTGCTTTGTATGGAGTGGTGGTCGTTTTTAAATGTTCTACAAATAAAGTTGAGTTGAGAATAGCCTGAATGAACAATTGTTTTTCTTTTTTTTAGCAAAGTCATTCGGACAATTTTCTGCTGTATCTTGCAAGCGCAAACTTCTGATACGAGCAACTGTATGGTGGCAGTGAACTCAATTCAATTCACTTCATAAGAAGCAGCACTTTGGTATAATGAACAATCCATCAAAAAAGAAGTTTCCAGCTCTTTAACGTCACTCCCAGTTGGAGATTACTGTCAAACGAAACGTAAAACAAAGAGAATCAAACAATGCAAAAGGATATTGACGTGCTCATGGTTAGGATCAGTAGTCTATTGGGGGGGGGGGGGGGGGGGGGTCTCCTTTTTCCCCTCTTGTTTCTCATTCCTTTTACATCCCAGATATCTGGCGCTAAAACCATGCCCTGCCAGGTCTTTTTGGAAGGGTTGATCACGATTTGTTAAATCGATAGGTGCTGTGAAGAGAGTTGAAGTCACTGCCACCTTTGAGTGCTTTCATCTCTATTTTTTGCTGCAAGTCAAAGCAAAAAATGAACGATGACTCAAGGACACTCAAGAATTTTTAAGTAGGGTCTCTCATACATGAAGTGCCCACTGTATAAACGATTTTTTTTTTCCTCAGGACTCTTGATCATTCTTAATATTTCCCATCCTGTGACCAGTTTCAGTACTTTATTGAGTTTGCTGATGAGTTTACAACACTCGTTCATGTGCAGTATATGGACGTCATGTTCTCATTCTCTTCCTCATTTTCAAACCAGATTGAACAGATTGCCATTTGATGAAAATTCCTTTGACAAATTGCATATTCTCCGGACTGTGGACTGTGTGGTGTTTTATGCACTGAGTGGCTAAACAAACATGTACAGTAGTTTAGCCTTCCTCTCAGGATTAACCCTACAGACCACCAGTTAAATATTAAGCATCTATCTATCTATCTATCTATCTATCTATCTATCTATCTATCTATCTATCTATCTATCTATCTATCTATCTATCTATCTATCTATCTATCTATCTATCTATCTATCTATCTGGCTAGCTAGCTAGCCATCCATCCATCTATCTAACGTGCTGGCTATTGATGGAGGCAGTAGAGGATGCTGTGGACACGGCGGGATCCTTTCACCGTCCTCTGCTCCCCCCAGGTCCTCCGCGTGTTTGTTTGAATTTGGGCTGAGGTGAGGTGCGAATTCAGAGGCTGGAAATGGAGAAGTTCTTGCAAGAGGCTTTATCTGAACATTCAGGGCACAAGTGCAATACAAGCAATCATTGTGGTCAAGGCACAAATGCGCATAGGCAACATCTCTAGACAAGTCTTATATATCCTAAGCAGGGCTTAACTCCTAATGGATATCTCCCTTTCGGTTTCTGGATGGCCGCTCTAATGTTCTAATGTTCTTGGCTTCTTATCATTTCTTAATGGAATCATCAAATGCTTTTATTTTCGAAAGACATACAACATAGTGGCAGTGCTTTAATGTTGCAACATTTTAGCTTTTCTTAGAAGTCGTCTTAATGCTGGCGTCCACGAAAACCATAATTGTTTGTAGGGCCTTCGCTTTTGGTTGGAACAAAGCTGCAAGCGCAAAACCGAAAGTCAGCCAAGAGATGCTTTTACAGCTTTGATCTATGTCTGCAAAAGGTGTTAACATTATTTTCCCTTGCGAAGGCAGTTCAAGTCAAGGACATACCATAAGGTTCAAGTGGCGGTCACATTACAAGGTTCAGAGTAAGGTCATGCTATAGTCAAAGTCTGTCTGTCCGCAATGAGTAGTTTAAGCTAAACATGCAAATAGATAAATGATGGCTTCACTATCTATCTAGCTATCTAGCTATTGAACGTTAGGGCTGTCTGTCTGTCTGGTGATTGGGGTGTGAGTCTACTCTAAAAGATACTGGTTTTATACCCTTGTCTCCTAGATTTGCTTGAATGGAAACATACCTGTGCTTTTTTGCCAGAGTGAAAAAGTACACTGATGTATGTTTACATTTTATATTTGACTGCAATGTTGTGGAGGAGCCTAACTCAGGGCTAGAGTTGAGAATTAGCCTTAGCGATAAACTCAATATGCATCACATCAGCTGGAGTCTTGTAAGTATGTTTGACTGTATTGCTGCTGTCAAATAAATCCATCCATCCATCCATCTTCTACCGCTTATCCGAGGTCGGGTCGCGGGGGCAGCAGCTTTAGCAGGGAAGCCCAGACTTCCCTCTCCCCAGCCACTTCTTCCAGCTCTTCCCGGGGGATCCCGAGGCGTTCCCAGGCCAGCTGGGTGACATAGTCTCTCCAGCGTGTCCTGGGTCGTCCTCGGGGTCTCCTCCCAGTGGGACATGCCCGGAACACCTCACCAGGGAGGCGTTCAGGAGGCATCCTAATCAGATGCCCGAGCCACCTCATCTGGCTCCTCTCGATGTGGAGGAGAAGCGGCTCGACTCTGAGCCCCTCCCGGATGACCGAGCTTCTCACCTTATCTCTAAGGGAGAGCCCGGACACCCTGCGGAGAAAACTCATTTCGGCCGCTTGTATCCGGGATCTCGTTCTTTCGGTCACGACCCACAGCTCGTGACCATAGATGAGGGTTGGAACGTAGATCGACCGGTAAATTGAGAGCTTCGCCCTTTGGCTCAGCTCCTTCTTTACCACGACGGACCGATACAACGTCCGCATTACAGCAGACGCTGCACCGATCCGCCTGTCGATCTCTCGCTCCCTCCTGCCCTCATTCGTGAACAAGACCCCAAGATACTTAAACTCCTCCACTTGGGGCAAGATCCCCTCCCCGACCCGGAGTGGGCACTCCACCCTTTTCCGACTGAGGACCATGGTTTCAGATTTGGAGGTGCTGATCTTCATCCCAACCGCTTCACACTCGGCTGCGAAACGCTCCAGTGAGAGTTGGAGAGCCCTGCTTGAAGGAGCCAACAGTACCACATCATCTGCAAAAAGCAGAGATGCAATACTGAGGCTACCAAAAAGGACTCCCTCAACGCTTCGGCTGCGCCTAGAAATTCTGTCCATAAAGGTGATGAACAGAATCGGCGACAAAGGGCAGCCTTGGCGGAGTCCGACCCTCACTGGGAACGATTCCGACTTATTGCCGGCAATGCGAACCAAACTCTGACATCGGCAGTATAGGGACCGAACAGCCCGTATCAAGGGGCTCGGTACCCCATACTCCCGAAGCACCCCCCACAGAACCCCCCGAGGGACACGGTCAAACGCCTTCTCCAAGTCCACAAAACACATGTGGACCGGTTGGGCGAATTCCCACATACCCTCGAGGACCCTGCTAAGGGTGTAGAGCTGGTCCACTGTTCCACGGCCGGGACGAAAACCACACTGCTCCTCCTCAATCTGAGGCTCGACTTCCTGACGGACCCTCCTCTCCAACACCCCTGAATAGACTTTACCAGGGAGGCTGAGGAGTGTGATCCCTCTGTAGTTAGAACACACCCTCCGGTCCCCCTTTTTAAACAGAGGGACCACCACCCCGGTCTGCCAATCCAGAGGCACTCTCCCCGATGACCACGCGATGTTGCAGAGGCGTGTCAACCAGGACAGCCCTACAACATCCAGAGCCTTGAGGAACTCCGGGCGGATCTCATCCACCCCTGAGGCCTTGCCACCGAGGAGCTTTTTAACCACATCGGTGACTTCGACCACAGAGATTGGAGAGCCCACCTCAGAGTCCCCAGACTCTGCTTCCTCCAAGGAAGGCGTGCTGGTGGAGTTGAGGAGGTCTTCAAAGTATTCCGCCCACCGGCTCACAACGTCCCAAGTCGAGGTCAACAGCGCCCCATCCCCACTGTACACAGTGTTAGTGGTGCACTGTTTCACCCTCCTGAGACGCCGGATGGTGGACCAGAATTTCCTCGAAGCCGTCCGGAAGTCGGCTTCCATGGCCTCACCGAACTCTTCCCATGCCCGAGTTTTTGCTTCGACGACCACCGAAGCTGCATTCCGCTTGGCCAGTCGATACCTGTCAGCTGCCTCTGGTGCCCCACAGGCCATGAAGGCCCGATAGGACTCCTTCTTCAGCTTGACGGCATCCCTTACTGCTGGTGTCCACCAGCGAGTACGGGGGTTGCCGCCACGACAGGCACCAACCACCTTACGGCCACAACTCAGATTGGCCGCCTCAACAATAGAGGCACGGAACATGGTCCACTCTGACTCAATGTCCCCCACCTCCCCCGGAACATGGGAAAAGCTCTGTCGGAGATGGGAGTTAAAGCTCCTTCTGACAGGGGATTCCGCAAGACGCTCCCAACAAACCCTCACAATACGTTTGGGTCTGCCAGGACGGACCGGCATCTTCCCCCACCATCGGAGCCTACTCACCACCAGGTGGTGATCAGTTGACAGCTCCGCCCCTCTCTTCACCCCCCTCCAGGTCTCACTGTCATTGCCCACGTGAGCATTGAAGTCCCCCAGCAGAACAAGGGAGTCCCCAGCAGGAGTACTCTCCAGCACACCCTCCAAGGACTCCAAAAAGGGTGGGTACGCTGAACTGCTGTTGGGTGCGTACGCACAAACAACAGTCAGGACCCGTCCCCCCACTTGAAGGCGGAGGGAGGCAACCCTCTCGTCTACCGGTGTGAACCCCAATGTACAGGCACTGAGCCGGGGGGCAATGAGTATGCCCACACCTGCTCTGCGCCTCTCACCGTGGGCAACTCCAGAGTGGAAGAGAGTCCAACCCCTCTCGAGAGAACTGGTACCAGAACCCAGGCTGTGTGTGGAGGTAAGTCCGACTATATCCAGTTGGAACTTCTCCACCTCGCACACCAGCTCGGGCTCCTTCCCTGCAAGAGAGGTGACATTCCATGTCCCTAGAGCTAGCTTCTGTAGCCGAGGATCGGACCGCCAGGGTCCCCTCCTTTGGCTGCTGCCCAGCTCGCACTGCACCCGACCCCTTTGGCCCCTCCCATGGGTGGTGAGCAAATAAATGTTTATCATTATTATTATTATTATTATTATTATTATTATTATTATTATTAGGTGTTATTATTATTATTATTATTATTATCCATCCATCCATCCGTGTTCTAATCCGCTTATCCTCATGAGGGAGGAACATGCAAACTCCACACAGGAAGGCCGGAATCGGAATCAAAACCTGCACCTCTGCACTGTGATGAGAACGTGCTAATTAGTCAACCATAGAGCCGGCCTATTATTAGTAGTAGTAGTAGTGGTAGTAGTATTATACACAGACTAAAATAAGTCATTGAGAAGAACGGAACTGAAGAAACAATGGTCATACAATTGGTTATGTGGAATTAATGGACGTAATTCAATCATTACATTTAATGTCATATGTGATTGATTTAAAGGAAAGTGACACAGGGACACCACGCCAAATCCCCACACAAAGGGCCGCAGGCATGCTGGAGCCTATCCCAGCTGTCTTCGAGCAGTAGGCGGGGGACACCCTGAACTGGTTGCCAGCCGATCGCAGGGCACACATAGACGAACAACCATCCATGCTCACACTCTCACCGAGGGACAATTTAGAGTGTTCAATCAGCCTGCCATGCATGTTTTTGGAATGTTGGAGGAAAACGGAGGACCTGGAGAAAACTCACACAGGCACCGGAAGAAGAGGCAACTCCACACAAGAAGGCCGGAGCTGGAATCGAATCCTGCACCTCTGCGGCAAACATGCTAACCAGTCTATCTCATTTTTATTTTTATATATATATATATATATATATATATATACAGAGAGAGAGAAGCTCAGAACAGTAGAAATAGAAGTATACAGAATCAAAGATTTAAAGTAGGTAAAACATTATATTAAACAGACATTTATTTAGTCATGATGTGTGAACAATATTCGTTTCCATGTAAAGTGAAAGCAGATGTACTGACTTCATCCAACGAGGGAAAAGCCCAAATAAAGCACACCCTACCCACATTATAAAATGACACAATAGAGTACTCACTAAAGAGGAAGCAGGGAGCTCTCCACTCACTTCCCTGATTAGAAAAGCAGAAGAGGTGAAGAAATAGTGATGAGATCTGTATCAGATGTCTCACCTCAAAGCGATAATTATTTGACCTTTAGTAGGACATTTCTCAATCTGTGGTTATTCTTTTCCACAGTCAAATGGATGCTGGTCTTTTCATCAAAGCTTGAAAAAGGTCCAAGTAAACAACAGTACTGGTCAAACAACTGGATACATCCTTCTCATTCGATAGCATGTGTTCAGCGTTTTGACAAGGAGCTTGCTGTATATAAGTAATTACTACAGCGTGAATATAGGTCTGTCGGATCTTAGCTTCAGAGAAAGGAGAGTCAAGGGTTTACGATCCAAAGCACATGATAAAATACATCGATATTTTACTGTAACCGATAACCTGTTAGATAATGTTGAGCTGTCTATAAGAATGGTCTGATGCGCCTTAATGTGAATTGCAAAAACCCAAATCATGGTGTTACACTCTGTGGCATGTATGACATTATTGTGTCTGTTTTTAATGATTGTAGTAAACCCTAAAATGGGCAATGATTTAGAATATTTTTATAAGTCCTCTGACAAATTGATATTTTTTTTTCAGAACTTTCACTTTTTAAAAGAAAAAAGAGCAATGTATCAAATTGGGGCCTAACCCTACACGGATTCTGTTCACTATCAAAATACTATTGTTTTTGATTGGGGATATAAAATAGTCATTTGGTTACCTTCTGATTTTCAAGATGAGAAAGACACCCCTACCACCACCTGCTGTAGTAACTATTTTCTTGGTGCTTTAGAGCAGTGTTTTTCAAACTTTTTTGAGCCAAGGCACACTTCTTTCATTGAAAAAATCTCGCGGCACACCACTAGCTGAAAATGTAAAAAAAAAAAAAACGCTTATTTTAACAATTAACGTGTTATATTGTTACTATAACCGTTTTTAACATTGAAGAATGACGCTATAACAGCTTGAATCGGAATCAAATGAGCACAAAGAAAAAAAGTATTTTATAATCTTTCATATTTATTGTTTCACTGTCGTCCTGCATTCATGCGGCACAAATTCGCTTGTCTCTAGTGGTCGAAACACAAGGCAATTGGCTAGCTGTTGCTGCTCCCTAGCGGTACGGGATGGTACTACATGATTACTTTCTGGGCCATAGACCGCACAGGCATACAAATTGGATATTTTACCGCGGCACACCTGACAATGTCTCGTGGCACAGCAGTGTGCCGCGGCACAGGGGTTGAAAAACATTGCTTTAGAGTAAAAGTGGAAGACTTCATTTCCACCAGTTTCCCCCATCTGATTTCCCCAAACAGGATCAATGGTGTGCACAAGTTGTTCTCTTGATTTCACAAGGACCATAGTTGACAATAAAAGCTGACATAACTTGGCTTCATTTGACAAATCATATTGACCTCGGCTTGCCCACATCTATTCATTAAGTTAACGAGCACGGACACAAAGCAAATCGGGCACGTGGCTTTTTTTTTTTTTTTTTTTTTTTTGCGGGTCGTTTACAGTGCACCAACTGCATTTCAGAAAAAGGGATTCTTTACAATACTGATTTGTTGCGACGCAAATGAGTTTTCATGCAATTTCTCTTATCAGCCACTAGATGGACACATTGCACCAAATACCCAAGTGCACTGCTTGATGGCGTTTTGCCATGCATATTCAAACGTCAATAAACACTTTTTAAAAAATTTAGTATGCATATACAGTATTCTTTCTATATTTTCAAATCAATGCAAAATATACAACTTGACTGCATTCTAACTGTACATATTAAGCCAATTAGACACTGCATTAATCTGCATACTAAAGTCGCTTACATGCAGAATGCATATTTGGCACTTTTAACTGCGACAAGAGAGCATATTGTGAGGCGCGACAGGCACTCTTATAAACATATGTCTGAGTTTTATAACGGGTCATTTTACGAGTCTTGAATTCAATCGGGCCATGATTATCATCAGCCCCACCTTTTTGATATACGACAACATCTGGCGGTGGAAGCAGCAGTTCGGTCTAACAACTCCTTTCTGGTCACTTAGCCCATTCGAGATGAGTTTTAACGCAGATGTTTTTATGGCCCTTCCCATATGCGCGCGCACGCACACACATTCACACACTCTATTGACACGCTTTGTTCCGCAGCCAAAGAGATCCCGTGTGTATTGCCAACCTAATATCTGCGTGGGAGCCACGGCGTTAGAAGATCACAGTGTTGGGGATCACCAGGGCCCAAGTGACATCTCTGTTTGTGGAGGGCGATACACTGATATTTACGCTAAGTGTGTGTGTGTGTGTGTGTGTGTGTGTGTGTGTGTGTGTGTGTGTGTGTGTGTGTGTGTGTGTGTGTGTGTGTGTGTGTGTGTGTGTGTGTGAGAGAGAGAGAGAGAGAGAGAGAGAGAGAGAGAGAAAGAGAGAGAGTGGCGCGAATATAAATATAGCCACCCGTGGGGCCTTCTTGACCCGCATGCCGACAGAGGCAGGCGGATCATGGCGAGCCACAATCAAACAAATGTGCTGAAGGATAACTCTGAACGACTGTGAGTGTGTGTGTGTGTGTGTGTGTGTGTGTGTGTGTGTGTGTGTGTGTGTGTGTGTGTGTGTGTGTTGCTGCTCTTTATCAGCATTGAGAATATTGTGTATTCACGCGGGGAAGCGCTCCCATTTCTCCTTCCACAGCAGGAGGCATAAACAGATAAAAGAAGACATGATTGCTGCTTGTTAGGACTCTTTGGACTTCAGAGTGGAAAATATTACGAAATGTTAGCATGTGAGCATTTTGTGACTGAACAAATAGTTTCGAGGGCTTTCATTCTGCTGCAAATCAAATTTATGCTGTTCCTAAATCTTTTCCCACTGTTCTGTTCATATCATTATTCATTCCAAGTTAAGCATTGTACAGCAATCGAATGGATTTCTGATCATGTATGGCACGTACATTGATTGGGTATATTTAATTACACAGTCATACAATATATATGCACAGTTTTGCGTGCGTATGTGTGTGTGTGTGTGTGTGTGTGTGTGTGTTTATATATATATATATATATATATATATGAAATGACGTTACTTTCTCGCGTGTTTTATGAGCTAAAAATTCTTTATGAAAATCTAATATAAAAATATCCAAAATAAACGCATCTTCCCCGCTCAATTCGGTGTTTGTTTGCTGTATTAGAGGTATAAATCTTAATTTAGAAGGACTATTCTGTCAGTGTCAACCTATATTATTTTTTTTAAAGCAAAAACTATATGCTGCAGGGATCTCATTCGGGCGTCTGTGTATGGCCAGAGTCAAATCCTCCTACAGAGTATACTGTATGTGCACATGAAATGTGATGCATTTCTTTCTTGTTTTTCCGTGTCTGCACATCTTTCTCGGCTTGTGGCGATACTGTGGGGCAACTATAAGACGAAGCACAGATGAGTTGTAATCCTCACATTCATGTTGCATCCACCACTTGGTCCCAAATGATTTATGTCTCGCATCAAATCGAAGCTCTCTGTTCTGTCGCTGTCGGATTGAAACTGAAAAATGTGCACAACGGCTTTGTTGCCTTTTGTTTTTTTGTTTTAATGACTGCATATTCATGCAACTTTTTAGGAGGGTGTGCAGTTTTTAATGCGGTGGTTCTCCTTTCCATTTAAGACTCTGAAGAGTATATTAAAAATAAATCATGCACATTACATCATATAGTATGCCAGTTACAATCAATTTTTGAGTTAATTTGATGAAATTGGAACATTTATGATTCTACTGTCTCTAATCTAAATACTATTTGCTTGATTAGTGTGATTCAACACCATTTTAGGCATTCTGCGGCGTGTTTTTATTGATACTATGCTCAAACGTGCACAGACCACAGTTAGTCACATGCAAACCCGCGCACATGGAATCCTTGAACAGGCGCGCGGTGGGCACGTACGTTCACGCTGTGCCCAGTTTCTGACTAAAGCGGCTGCATGGGGCGGGACGTTGCAAGTGGTGGAGCTTTGGGCAGGGGGGAGATAGGGTGTAAGCGGCAGGCTGGTCTCTCTGGTGGACAGCTGATTGTCCGCCTTATTAACCGTGTTTGGAGAGAGGGGGGGGCGTTGCTGTTCTCCTTGTAGGCCACGCCCCCTTCGCCCACTCCTCTTCGGCGTGCCACGGAAGGTCTAAAGTGATTCCTCTGGGAAGAAAAGAGCGCAAACCACGCGAACTGGAGCTGCGGAGGAGCTGCACTCGCTGTAGCCGAGGACTGCCTCCTAATTTGCGCCGGGGAAGACTCAGTGAATAAAGGAACAGAGGGAAGGAGTGATTTCACCTGGGTGTTTCTTCCTCGCGTGGACTGTTTGTTGCCAAAACTGACATTTTGCATTTGTTTTTTGTCAGCTTGCACCTTGATCCTCGGGAGTGTCGCAGCCTTGTGTTCGCTCTCTCCACTCCCCCCCCCCCCCTCCGCTCTCATTGACACGAGGTGCACACTGACAGCCTCTCGCTTCTTCCACATGTCGCATCTTTTGTTGACTTTGAGAAGCGCTAAAGTGAAATAGAGCGCGCGACACTTGGCTACGGTGACAGCGCCTTCAAACGGAGCCGTGGAGAGAGAAAGAGAGAGAGAGAAAGAGAGAGAGGGAGAGAGACGGCGTGAAGGTGCGTTTTGATGTTCGGCATCCACGACAGCATCCACAGGAGTGGGAGTAGTATGAAAGAAGAGCCCATGGTGGCCGGCATGAATGCGGTTCGGACATGGATGCAAGGTGCCGGAGTGCTGGACGCCAACACAGCCGCCCAGAGGTGAGCCGGAGGAGGCCCCGCTGCGAGACGGGACGTGAAGCGGCGGCAGAGGTGGGGTGGGGGGGATTGCATCCGCGGCGTTTCGAGCTCCACGAGCCGGTACCACTTGGGGCAGCACGCGGTCCCAGAGGACGCAGTTGTTGGATCACCTGAACCACCGCTGGCTGGCTTGGCGACTTCATGAGTCGATCCGCTTGACGCCCAACGGGATTTAAGCGGCGTGTCATTTCAGCATGAAAATGCTACTTTAGGCGTGCGAGCTCGAAATGTCAACTTTTGCTCCTGAATTTTGTAGTGATGAAGTTTTTTTTTTTTCCTTGAACGCACGCGTGGAATAATTCAGCCGTATTTAAATGAATTATTTGGGATTTGTTGTCATTACGACCAAGAGTTAAAATTCACATTGTGGTTATTGACTGCAGGCCTAAAAAAAATCCCAAAAAAATCAGCGGCTTTGAATTCAGCAGATTTAATTCTTTTTGATACTTCGGTAATAACTCAACAATTGGACTTCAACGTAAATTTAATTCATTTGCACATCGTTTGGCTTTTGTATTTTTTTTAAAGCGAGAATGTGCGTGAGCCTTTAAAAGACGTGTTTGCTTTTTGTTTTGAAATGAATTGTATGGGTGGCTCCCAGCGCTGATGTTTTGCCCGTCCTGTCCGCAGCGGAGTGGGTCTGGCCCGGGCACACTTCGAGAAGCAGCCCCCTTCCAACCTGCGCAAGTCCAACTTCTTCCACTTTGTGCTGGCTCTGTACGACCGACAGGGTCAGCCCGTGGAGATCGAGAGAACCACCTTCATTGATTTTGTGGAGAAGGAAAAGGTGAGTGCAAACATTTTTCAAGTCAACAGATTAAAAAAAATATATATATATATATATATATATATATACATACATATATTTTTTAAAGAAATATCTAAAGGATGTGGTTTGGATTTCACCAGCATGAACGCCCGAGTACCATTAGCCGGCCTGTTTAATCAAACTAATTTATTGCCGAAAATAAAGTGTGCAGTTTCACAGCAGACGTCGTTACAATTATGCTCGTGTGAGTTTCAACAGTGAGGCTCGCAAAGTTGAAAGTGCATAAAACCCCGAGTGGTCACGCGCTCCTCGTAATTATATGGAAACATTTTACTGCACATTTTGGAGCTGCCAAAAAACACATTTAATTAAGTAAAAACGAAATGGAAGTAGTTTTTATTAAATGTAAATATACTTCGGACAAAACGTTTGAGTTGAAGTGATAATGTTGCTGGTTCAAATGTGTTATTTGCTTGTTGCTTTTTTTTTTAACATGATGGTCATTAAACATTTTATGGTGTGTCATACGAACATTTACGAGTGTCTCATATTTTAAAATGTTAATTAAAAAGATCACATCAAAACAGAAAATGAAAAGAAACGCCTTTGCGCGAGATATTTGTCATGATATATAGTATTTGTTTTTATTTGTTTTTAAATACAAAAACTGAAACGGATGTCCTTAGCAATTACTTTTATATTTTATTTGTAGGAAACGACAGGAGAAAAGACCAACAATGGGATCCATTATAGACTTCAGCTCCTCTACAGTAACGGTGAGTTTCCTTTCCGGCATTTTGATAGAACAAATGCATCGAGTGAGTGATACACTCTAAACACTTGAAGCCGAGAGCGAAAGCCGTCCAATTTTATGACCTTGTAATACGAAAAAAAAAAAGGTTCTTAAATGTTTATTTTGGAGAGTGACAAGATCGAAATGAATTTAAAAGCCTAACCATGACGTGTATCTTAAATGTTGTCAATACTGTAAGAATAATCATTCTGAGTACAACTCTTGAATTAAAAACAGATGGTTTTTTATACCTTTTTACCTTTCCATAATTTGAAGGCTTCATGGTCCTGTGATTAAAATGTTTTACATTTAAGAAACGTGTGTTATTTTTTTCTATCAAACGTTACATGCATAATATTTTCAATTTAAGTAAAAAAAAAAAAAAAAAAAAAGCTGTGGTTAAAAGTTTAAACTTTTCATCTTTTCTAAAGTGCCCAAAGCATGAAACGATGTGGTGTTGGTAATTCTCTTGGGATGTTAAATCACAAACAAGAACTTCCCGATTGTCTCGCAGGGATCAGGACAGAACAGGACTTATATGTGCGACTAATTGACTCCATGACCAAACAGGTGAGATTTTCCATTACACTATACTGCCACAGATTCCACTTTGCAGCAATTCCGTACTTGTACTGGTCTTAATTCTGGACCCACCACAACCCCTACACCCTCTCACCCTGTGTCGGAGACCCTCAACTTCAGCACTGCACAGCCAGCGTGATAAACGACCTGTCTTACCTGTGGAATATCATTTACGAAGGCCCAAGAACGCAGAGGACGTGTCCTCCTATACCCAGCCTCCGCTTATAGCAGCCAGTAACTGGAATGTTGGATTTTATAAGCATTTGTTGTGTACATGTGAGACGTGTGTGTGTGTGTGTGTGTACGTGAATGTCGAAGAAGTGTAAGAGTGTGTTAGTGTTGCGGAGAGACAGTGATACATGCCAGCTCACTCTTAGAAGACCTTGACCCTCATTTCCTCAATGTGGAACAGAACGCACTCTATTTCAGAGTGTGTTTTGGCCAATCAAAAAAAACTAAACAAAACAAAAAAACAAAAACCCCGCAAGATATGTTCATATGCCACAAAAAGTGTGGATTATTTTTTATTTTTTTTATGATGAATTAGCAGATTGGTAAAGTGAACCTTTTCGGTTTGACATCAGGCGACACCGGCGAGTGAATGGAATATACAGTACATTCAAGAAGAGGCATTACAGTTTATTTTGAGATGATGCTTGTGTGTGTTTATTGTTTACTGTGTGCGTTTGTGTGTGTCAGCGCGTGTGTTGATCGTGGCCCGAGAGTGAATGCTGAGTGAGGTTGCAGGGGAAACCAGACTACAATTTTGGACGCGCAGCTATAGGAAGCAGATGGTGCACTATACTCCAGTCTGGCAGCCCAACTGCTCACTGTACAGTACACAAAAACATACGTGTGCACACTGACACGCGTGTGCGCACAGGACAATGCAACACAGGCACAAAAATGCATTTTTCCTTGTCGTTAGAGCAGAGTGTTCAGGAGGAGATGCCTCCTGTGTGAAGACATGAATATTTTTGTGTGTATCGTTCTTGGATCACATACATGAAACAATACCCAATTAAAATAGCCATATTGTTTTTGCTCTACTCCAGGCGATTGTCTATGAAGGCCAGGATAAAAATCCAGAGATGTGTCGGGTTCTGCTGACCCACGAGATCATGTGCAGGTAAGGCTAAGTCCCACATTGCTGCAAATGTCATTATTTTAGTCCACAATGAGCCTTCTTTTTTTTGTTTAATTTTGAAGGTGTCTCTATTGGAGTAAAGAGAGCGGTTCTAAATTACTGTCGAAATCTTATCATTTTCTTCAAAGTGGGTTGGCAAGATTGGCCCTGGCCTATTTCAGTTGGTCGGGGTGTGAGAATGTGTGCGTGCGTGCGGGTGTGTGTGCGTATCCTTCTCATGTTCAGCTAATTAGGACAAGGAAAAGCTCATTACTCAAACCCATCCTCCTCAGTGTGCGTAACACATGCAGTTTGCATCGTCCTGACAGTGAGCTATGTGCCGACTAGGACACGCTCGGACCGAGCGTTAAAATACATTCGCGCGCTCAAACACACCCGGTGTTTCAATGAAGGCATCACACGGCCGATGGCCATCTAAAAATACATGTCGACTTACACGTAGGAATAAATGGCCCGTGGCACTTCCTGGTTATCACACAAGGCAATTTAGACCACTTGTTTTCATATGCTGCAGGAAATGGCCTGAGATCAGAAATCTGATCTGGCTCTCCAAGCCTCCTGTCCTGGGGGATGCAAGAAAGTAGGGGGAGGGTCAATTCCCCCTCGCGCCACTCTTTTGTGTATTTCTCCATCTCCCGTCATACACCACGAGAGCAGATGCTCACGTGTAGTCAGATGCAGGTACAGGCCGACACGCATGTATGCAGGCGCAGTGCAGAGCGGGCGAGGGAAGAAAAGGTAGATGTGATGTATTTTCGAAGGTGGAAAGAGATGGGCGGCATGACAACACACCGTTACATTGTGCTGCAGTCAAGTCATTGGAAAAAGGACTCGTCACATCAGTATGCAACCCCCTTTTTACCCAGCATGCACTACTCCCCAGGTCCGGTGGGACCACTCTGTGACCCACTTCTGAGGCAGAGAAAGAGCGAGGCGGGATAGAGGGAGGGGACGAGCTCTGAGGAGGAAAAATTGAGAACACAAGATGTCTGCTTGTGTGATGTGTGACAGAAACGGAGCTAACCTGAGTTCCCGGTTGTGATTTAAGTTCGGCGCGAAATCCAGCCCGGCTCAAGCACGCCGCTTTCGCTCACTTCCAAACTGTGGTCCAAAGCACCCTGTTGATCCCACCTGTACAAAAGCGGCTTGAGCCTGGTCTTACCTAGACAAACCCAGGGAAAGTCAGCCCCCGCTCCATCTTTACCTTTCTAAGGAGTCTCCCTTCACCCTTCTCACACCCCTTCCCAGTGTCATCACTGCTGCGCGTTCTAACTCCCCTCTTGTCACCCCCCACAGTCGATGCTGCGATAAGAAGAGCTGCGGGAACAGGAACGAGACCCCATCAGACCCGGTCATCATCGACAGGTAGGCAAAGACTGACCTGTCGACTTGGCCCATGGCGGGGAAGACGTGTCGCGTGTTGACATTTAATAAATCCCTAAATCTGGAGAAAATGTCACAAGGCTGAGGCGTGCGCTTGGTCAGAGAGAAGCAGAAAGCCCTGTTGTTTACATTTCAGCAGCCTTAATCATCTCTGTGGGCAAAATGTGTGAAGCATCAGTAAATGCCATAGCAGTGGTGTGTGTGTGTGTGTGTGTGTGTGTGTGTGTGTGTGTGTGTGTGTGTGTGTGTGTGTGTGTGTGTGTGTGTGTGGACTCCTACATATGTGGTCACACACAATGTTCGAGTGGTTAGCCTGATGACTTCGCTGATGAGCAGTTTGAGTTACAACTCAAGTCTGATGTGTGGAGGCGTGTGTATTGCTGGAATAAATGCTAACCATCCGAACATGCTTTGTTGTTTTGAGCCCGCACTCTTTGCACTTTTTTCTTCGCCCCGGAGAACCTAAGAACCCTTTTCTTCTTTGGAAAATGATGAATTATATATTAAATGACTGCTATATGTTCACTGAACACCAAAATATATGTTTATTCAAATATTCAATGATTTAATCCTAATTTAGGATGAGGGCCAAATTTGACCCTTTGGGATTTAAGGGTAGCATTTGAGTAGCAGAATTTATAGGGGCCAAATTTGACCACGTGGGTTTTCCAGGGTTAGAGTGTGCGCCTGATGAACACTTCAGAAATGAGAAAACAACAACAACAACAACAACAAAAAAAAGGAAAAACCCTGCTTGTAGATTTACAGTCTGGCCTTTGTTGTGTGGGACTCTCGGTCACAGTGATTAATCATGTCCATTTTATCCCGGCATTGAATCATCAACACGATATTCAAGCTGATTGTATTTTCCGATGGCATTCTGGCCATGTTAAAAAAACAAAAAAAACCTATTTGCTACTTGAGTTTTTATGTTGCTTTGACATGTACAAGAGTATGTGCGTGTGGTAATGAGGCAGTGACCTGTGCTATCTGATGAACACAGCTGTCCTGTTCTCACTGCTGCTCTGTCAAAAGCGACTCTTTTACCTGTGTGTGTGTGTGTGCATGTGTGTAAGTGTTTTTGTGTGTGAGCGCCACCCCGGTTCCGCTCCAGTGAAGCGGAAGGCCTCACCTCAGTGCTCCCTGAGACAGCTGCACCCCAGCCACACGGCTTTAGACAACACGCCTGCCCCATCACTGTTTGCCCCAACCGTTTTTGTTTGCGTGCATCCGTACTTGTTGAATTTCTCATCAGCGTAACTACACGCCGCACCTTTCTCCTCAAATTGGCCTGCAAGTTCAGGGCGGTCGCAACTGGCAGAACAGGCGGAGGCACCGCCATCCCCGCATGGAGCACGCCGTGGTCTCTCCGTGGCGTGAGTCCCCTGATATTTCATGGCTCAGGTGTGCAAGGCCACGTTAAGCAACAACAAATTAGAGCAGGTGATGAGAAAACAACGGCCATATCTTCGCTTTCCTCTTTGATTCTTCCTGGACAGGGAAATTAGGTCAGGTGAGAGGAGTGTCATTGGTGGAGGGTGATGATGGTCGCTCCAACTGTCGATTGAAGGGGAATAAGAGAAGACGGGTTGATGTGTTTGCTCATTTAGCATCGACATCGTCTTGGCAGTTGTAATAATCAGAGATTCAGAAACAAACAAACCACGGCAAAGCCAAAGCTGACTCAATTAACATGAGCCCCCCTCCTTCAAATTCATAAAGAAATACCATCAGCAGCCCCTCTCCACCCTTGAAGTTATTTAGTTCGTTAAATAAGGGCTCGTTAGCCCGCTGCTATTTCGCAGAGATGATTAGATTTTACAGCCCTAATTATCTGGGCTCGCTCAAACTCTTCTGGAAGAGTAATGGGTCTTATTGCCTAATTAGCTCTCTCTCGTTAAGATTGGAGAAACGGGCCACGGCAGCAAAACCACAGGAATGAGGAAAAAAATAAAGGCAGCTAATGAGAAACTTATTTGATTGTTAGGAGGACAAATCAGTACAGTGTGAATCTCACAGCATCCGGTTACGGTACGCCAAGCTCTTCAGGAGACGCCCTCCAAGCAGCTCCTGTTCACCAGAGAATTTGTTTGGCAATATAAGCATCTACAAGCACTTACATGATGTTGACTTTAATTATGAAGTACAGCCAAACCTCGGTTTTCGAACGTCTCGGTTCTCGACCAGTTCGGTTTTCGACCAAAAATGTTTAATACCTCGGATGCCGAACAAATTTCGGTTCTCGAACAAACAGAGCGCACTTGAATGCACCATTTGACTCCTCTCGCCTTCCTTACACGAGGAAGTGACGCTTCCTCGTGTTGCTTTCCATTGTGAGCAGATGTGTTTAGTAAACATTTTTATTTTAAAAAGAGCGTGGTTTCGGTTTTCGAACAATTTCGGTTTTCGAACAGCCTTCTGGAACGGATTATGGACGAAAACCGAGGTTTGACTGTATATCTGTTGAGAAGTGGGCGATGTCTTCAATCCGCACCCGACCGGTGTAACTTTGGATTAGTTGAAGTCTCTTGTTAGTTTTACTGTAGCTTGAAGGGGGCTTTCCTATTTTGGGGAATTCAATGAGTTGACCTGGGAAATGTGTGCCAGGGGCGAAGGTGAGACACTCCTGGGCACCTCTCGATGTCTTCCCCGGGGAAACATGTGGTCCACTTTAGCCTCTTACAGAAACAGGATAATATGAGGGGGAGCCCTTAACCCCTTCACCTCCACTTTCAGCTCTCCTCATCACTCCTGCTTAGCACGGGGTTAATCGTATGCAGACACTGCCAGTCACCCTGTGCTTTGCCTGGATGGGCCTCACATCATGAACGCATCTCCCTCTCACCCGTGGAAACCTTTGCGAGCACGTTGCATAGCTTCTGTCAATCCACTTCCTGCTCTTTCGGAATCGCTTTGATTGCAGACTCATCTGTCGGCCTCGCGCGCCGGCTCTGGTGCCGAATGTCCCCCGCACGTATGCGTGTCCTCTCACGCCTCACGCCACCTGTGTCCCGTGGCCCTTTCTTGTCTGCCCAGCTCCAGTAGGCTTTCCGGAGGGAGTCCCCTAGGCTGGCTTCCCCTCTTTTGGGGGGGGGGGGGGGGGGGGGGGCACTCTGTGGCCACAGATAAGGATCCATCGGACACCCCTTGCATACTCACATGAGCACCCCTGCCCTCCCCCTCCCCGTCAACAGCCACTTTTCCAGTGGCGTTGTTTTGCAGTGTGTGTTATGAGGTTGCCGTGTTTACATGCGCAGGCGATGTTATTTCAGGTTAATTGCTGTTTTCAAGTGTGCGCTCTTGGGTGTTTGTGTTTGCGCACACTCCCGCGGCCCGCTGTTGATGCGGCCCATTTCCTTGCATGCGCGTCTGTGCTGTTGTATCGGCGTCGATGTTGGTTGTTTCCCTGGGAGTGTGTGCGGTGATAGAGGCCATTTCCTGGCGAGTGTGTGTGTGTCTTGAGTGAAGAATGTCGGGCGGGAAGTGCTCCTCCCGCGGAGGATGATGTCATGGCGGTTTCCTGTTCTGCTATTGGAGCCGAGTGGCTAGCACCAGATTTTTGATCACCTCTCCGCCGCTTCACGACTACAACTCTCTTGGCGACGTGTGTGAGAGGAGCAAATCCTCGTGGGAGTCGGGCATGTTTTGAAAAGGTTGTTTTGCAAGCTTGTGCAGTCTGCCGCTTGTTTGTCACTCTTCTGCTAATTGTCTCTCTTTAGTGAGGAACCCCCTCATTGTTTTGGTTGTTGTGTTTGGATCCACTTCCTGAGGTGAGAGTTCATGTGTTGCCTTGGCTGAGCTAACGCGCGCTAGTGAATAATGTATTTCATTGACTTTATGTCAGCTCTGCCAGCCCCCCAAGCCAAGCCCACCCATGTTTAATTCATCCGTCTCATATGTGTGTCCGCGCGCGCGCGTGTTCACGTTTGTGGGCGCACACGCTTACGAATTTGTGTCATTTAGAGGCCCGGTCTGCACCTGTCCAGCCATTAGCCCGCTTCTAATTTGCATTTGATGCTAATGTGGTTTACTGGCAGCGCCTTCCGTTGCTGCCGCAGAGTTTCACTTTCATATCCATGACTGTGTCAGCGAGAAGGTGAAAACCTACTTATTGTCGATAAGTCTGTCATACCCTCGACGTTACCAGCAACATCGTTGACTCATTTTTATATTTTTACTCTTTTTGCCACTTTAAAATGCCACACGAGATCAGTTTATAGCGAGACTGAGTCATGTGACCTCGGCTTGCTACACTTTTAAATACATCAGTGCAGATTTTGCTGCTATTTTTGTACTTGGCTTGAGCCGCTGAATGGGTTTCCATTGTACTTCTCGCAGTTGGGGGTCAACTGCAATAGACATTCGGTGGGTTGACTTGCAGCTACTTGAAGTTGAGCAGGGCATAGGGCCAAAGAGGCTGACTTACTGCCTCATCGATATGCACAAATCCCCGCCCTAAGGTGCCGGCTGCTCTTAGAAGAACACAAATATATACAGAGAGCTCACACTCTCAGATAAACTCATTCGCAAATATGTATGGAGACAAGAACCCACTGCCATGACTATAAAAACACACACACATACACAAATGCGTTTTGACCTGCAGTTGCCTGCATCTGTTTGGCTGTGTTCTTTCTTCCCTGCAGTGGTTTTCCCCCTCAGGGTTGGAAGAAATCGCGGCCCCAGGGGAAGGACGGCTGGGATGATTGACAGCAGAGAGTTTGGAGGTCGGGGAGCCTCTCAAACAGGGCTGCCTCTTTTTTTCTCTCACTCCAGTACTGTAAACCCCAACAACTGCTGCGCTTTCACATGCAAAGGGGGGGGGGGGGGGGGGGGGGACACAGCATACATGTGTTGGCTATCCAAATATGAAACATCAATTTCAAGAGTTGCTTTGGGGCAAGGAAACAATTGTGTATGTGTCCGGGATGGAGGGGGTCTTAATTTAAATTCTTAACTTTAACTGCAAACTTCACATATGAATGTGCCCGTATTTCCTGGTGTTTTAATTCTCCCACCAATAAGTCAGATGCTATCACACTTTGTAGGTTGTAAAACTAATGCCCTACAGCTGAACGCAGGTAACAAACACTTTATTAGTCCTCATAAAAGGCAATTTACAAATGTCATAACACTGAAAATAGCTAGTAAGTAGCTCCCTTGACTGCCAAAACTGCTTCGTCATTATTGTTTATTTTCCCTCCTTGACCTGGCCCTCTTCTCCTCTCCTTTGGTGCCAGTGTTTGTTCTGACCCAGAATGACAGGGTTTGGCCGGCCAGAACTGGTCCAAATGAGTAGCGTCCTACTTCTCTGAAATACATTTTTGGTGCGGAAATTGCAGGCCGGGGAGATAGAGATAGAAGGGGAGCTAAATAGAATAAAGATATATTTACCATACAAAAGGCCTTGTGCATGCACGTGTGTGCGCGCGCCTGTGTGGGTGTGTGTGTGTGTCTATGCTGCAAGTGATGAAAGAGTAACATTTTCCAGGACTTAGTCCATGCCCTAGAAGATGCGCTCAATTTGCTTTTCAAATGAGGCGTGAAGAGCACAAGCGTGTGCCTCTCAGTGTGATGGTATATTTGTCCGTGCGTGTGCGTGCGTGTGTGTGTGTGTGTGTGTGTGTGTGGCAAAAGCAAAGCTTTGTTTTCTCACTGCTGATGCCTGTAGACAGTCAGAGCGCAGCTTAAGTGCGCTCTCATGGCCAATGTGTTACACGGCTGTCTGTTTGTGGCTGTAATAGAAAAGACTCAGCGGCAGTGTGTCATTGAGCTGTAATACACACACACACACACACACACACACACACACACATATACACGTACGCCCCCTGATCTCAGACCCAACGATGCATTGTTTACTCCCGCTAAGTGAGAACACAGACAGTCCACCTCATGCCAGCTCGATACCCCCCAAGCTGGCGTCTCATTTCCTCCGAGCCCGTCTCCATCCCAGCCCCTCTTCTAGGGAGGGTTACCTCAGCGTCGTAGCCCAGGATGTAAGTCCAGGTGTCCAGGATGAGCGCTCTGTTGACCCGCTGTGCCCGAACGCAATGTATAGTCTGTTGATTGTTTTTCATCAATCTGTTCAGGAAGAATGGATCACTGGCCAGGCGATGTAAAAGCGTCGCTCTCAGTTTCACACGCCACAATGGAAGGAAGACCTGCACGGCATGAAGGGGTGGGGGGTGGGCGGTGGAGGGGTGGGGGTCCGATGGTGGGAGTTGAGAGGCCATACAGTGTCGTGAAAAAGTATTTGTCCTTCTCTCAAATTCTTTTTTTGTACAGTTTCACCACTTTATTGATTACGATGATCAAACACAAATGTAACAAAGATAGGTCAATGAAATATAAAAAAACTGTTTTTAAATGTTCATTTTATGTCTTAAAGAAATTAATATTCAAAGCTACCTGACCCTGCATGAAAAAAGTACATGCACTCGAAACCAAACTGGTTGGGCCAGCCTCGCAGCAGCAACAAATGAAATCAAGCGTTTTCTATACGGTTCTATAATTGACCGTGAGTCTTTCAGATCTTCGGGGAGTTTTCAGGCCCCCACTTCCTTGCAGAGCTGCTTTAATTCAGCAACAATGTTGACAGTAAAGAATGACTTCTGTCAAGAATTGAAGCGTTATTCCTTGTACTTCTCCCAAATAAACACATAGCAACAAATGTGAAATCCAGTTTGATCAAAATTGTAAATGTTAAATGGAATGCAATTATACTGAATGCCCCTTTATTTACAGTGCACCACATTAACATTAAGCCTCACATTAACTTATTGAAAACGTATTTCTTTAACCCAAAAGTATGCTGCCGCATTTTGTCAGCCACTTATACTGCCAGAAAAGATTTCCTTTTTAGTTTAAAAAGGCTTACATTAACCAGGGACCTTTTCTATGCCATGGACAAAAGTTGAACCCGAGGTTGATTTTTGCACCTAACGGTGCTGTAAATAAGTCCTTGTTGACTGAGACAATGGGCTACCTGGATGGGAAGGTGCCTCTTTGGGCTAGCTGACATCATTTGTTGCGATGACTGAGTGACAGGCCAGCAGCAAAGTAATGTCAGAGGCACTGATATGCCGCTGAAATGGGCTTAATTGACTGGACTGCACACAATAGTCTCATTTAATGCTAATTAGCTAGCTAACTATTCCTAGTCCACTCAAATCTGAATTTGAATTACAGCAGAATGTGAAGGGCCCTAATATAAACAACCTTTTAAAATTGGATTCAAGTCTGGATTTTGACTAGGCCACTCCAAAATCTTGATTTAGTTTTTTCGAGCCATTCAAAAGTTGACTTGCTGCTTGTGTTTTGGAACAGTCCTGCTGCAGAAACCGAGTGCGCTTCACTCTTTCGAAAAAGTTTTCATGAAATATGCTTCATACTCAAGTAAAAGAATCTGAAAAATTAAGCTTGAAGAGTTTGCTATAAGTATCTTTGATATTTTCAGTAAAAGCCAAGTATACTTAAGAAAAATATAGTATTTAAAAAACACACTTGAAATATACTGCCTCCAAATTACGGTAGTAGAAAAATTAAGTTTACTTGAATAAACTACTTTTTGCTAAGGTCACGGACTGGATTTTCTATTAAAAGCAGAATTCATGTTCCATCGATCTCGGCCTTCATCAAGGTCGTGAATGAGCAGAGCAGCCCTGGACCATCATACTGTGGCCACCATGCTTGACTTTTCCTGAAATGCCGCTCTTATGTTTATAACAGATCCATGGAGACACACACATTCTCATCGGTCCAAACTCTTGGAAATCATTTCTTCCTTATTGTTGAGTCACGAACAATGAGGAATTTGTCAGATCACGCCCTGGGTTCCTTTGAGACCTCCTGGATGAGTCGTTGCTCTGCTCTTTAGGTATTTTTTGTTGGCCATTCACCACTGGGAAGGTTCACTACGGTTCCGTGTTTTCTCCATTTGCGGATAAGGATAAATCACTACATCAAGATGTCAGTTACTTGATTTCGCATATGTTCTTTTTGCATGAAGATCTTCAACATTAAAGTGGGGAACAAGGCAAAAGAAGAAGAAGAAGAAGAATTTAAGAATAGGGTGAATACTTTTCATGTCGAGTGATTTGGGCAGTGCAACTAAAGAATACTGGACAGATCTTTTTTAAGATACAAGATTTGTCATGTCTATTCTCCTTAAAAAAAGCATCCCGTCATCTCCAAACTTGTTTGAGTTTTACGACATTAAGCTTGACTCATTTGAGCTGCAATGTTAAGGTACAAAACAATTCTTCAAGGGACATAATTAAAACCTAAAGCAGGCACGTCAGCAAGCAGGCAATTATGGTCAACGGCAAGCATTCATCAAAGGAATGTATATATTCCTTCACTCCTAATATATTCTTTTTTTTTTTATGCATTAATCATCGACAAATGAGACCCAGCGCATGTCACTGTTTCACTTCAAAAAGCCGAGCTCGAATTTAAAGGCCTTTGTTTGTGTTTATGTAACTGATGGGGGAGACAAAGTAAGGCGTAGGCAATCGACAGACACTTTGTTGTTGTACACTGCCTCAGCCCTTGAGCGTGTGTGTTTGTTTGTTTGCAGTCTGAGTGGCTTGACCTCGCTGAGAGGAGCGTTCTCTCCTTGTGTTTGCCTTGCCGACTGCCACCCGTGCGTCTCTCCTCTGCTTTCTCTTGCTCTTTGCCCCTTTTGACGATACTATTTTCTTTGGTCCTCCCACTCACACTCCTGTTTTTTTTTTTTTTTCTTCTTTTATTGGAAGGGGGCTAATCACACATGGAGTCTTCCCGCTTTTGAACACCCTTACTCGCATCCTTGTTGATTCCTGCGTGTGACGCGGGGGTGAGTCACGCTAATTATCCCAGTTATTGGCTTCTCCTGCAGAGCGGCCTTGATTTACATGAGGTGACATTCAGTTCAAACACGGAGACCTTCGCAGCTTTTTTTGGGGGCAAACAATTAACAGCGAGGCGTTCTCCTGTATCCTCTTTTGCTCCTGATGCGCCACTCCCTCGCTCTCTTCCTCTGGCTATTGTCTTCACTAATACAGCAAGCTTGCAGGCAAAGGAGTGAGTGTGTTTGCAAGCAAGCACTTTTAAAAAGAATTATGGGCCTTGTAAAAATATACCTAGTGGGGCCCTATTATTCTGTCAATGCTGAGAGCGAAACGGACGCACGCCCACACCGACTGCTGTCCAATGAATAGCATGGATCTCCAAATTTTGTGTTTCCGTGTTTTTTTTTCCTTCCCATTTCTATTTTTAGCCGAACAAAGCTCTGAGCTTTCCAACAGTGTTCTTTTACGATATCAGGGTGTACCTGAAACAGGATTTGGGAGGTAATAAATGGTACGAAATCAAGTTCTACCTCCGCATTTCGAAAGGTTAGCTTTCCAGTCACACCGCTGGGGTTCTTTTCAAATGACGGGAAATAAAGCAACATCAGATAGAAATACAAAACTCACATAATTTGATGACGGGTGCTTTGCGTAAGAAACACACAGCTTTGCCAAACATTTTCATTTATTTCTAGGTCATGTGAGCTATTAACAGTCGCCGGTTCTCAAATAATGCAGCAGGAACATCAACAATGAAATGATGCAGATATGACATCTTCTAAGACAGGGGTCGGCAACCCAAAATGTTGAAAGAGCCATATCGGACAAAAAAACAAATATTTCTGGAGCCGCAAAAAAAATAAAAGCCTTCTCTAAAACTTACAATGAAGGAAACACATGCTGTATGCATGTAGGAGACTGGACTGTCTCAGAATTGTTGATGTTATTCCTTTGTTGTGTGTTCACAAACGGCACCATAGAATTTATTTTGTGATTTCCTCATTTTTTGTTTCGGTGCATTATTTTCGCTTTTCTTAGTGTCAGTGAAGTGATCATTAATTTCCATTTTTCGGAGGTTGTCTTTGAACGCCTCTCATGTTGAACGAGAAGAGAGAAGGCACGGAGTCAGACGCAGACGTGTCTGTGTTTGTCGAGACTGTTAAAAGCATAAATAAAGTGGACGTTTTAAAAAACCAACATGACAGCTCTCCTTTTTCGGAGCTGCAACATGTATCTATACCTATTTGAGATATATTAGTCTACTATCAAAATCTTTTTCCATTTTCAAACATTTTTTATTAAGCCCCAGGGAGCCACTAGATGTCGCTAAAGAGCCGCACACGGCTCTGGAGCCGCGTGTTGCCGACCCCCGGTCTAAGAGATTTCATCTTCCCATCCATCTAATCAGACTGCTTTGTTTCGGCGCTCCAAGTATATAGAGCGCATGTTTCCATTGCGATGATATGCGATGATGTGATGAATGAACGTTCTCATACTTTTTGAATTTCTGGGCTTGGCAACAGCATTCAGACACATTTTTCGCCACACTTCCTAGCCTTACCTCACAGCAAAAAAAAAAAAAAGCTGAATTCCAGATGTTCTCCATCATGGGTGGCCATGCTCTTTCAGCACGTTAGCTACTTATATAAATGACCAAGTCCCAAGGATTTACCTACTTGATTTATTCCATCCAGTATCCAAGCCACGAGGGTGGCGGGTGTGCTTGGAGCCTATCCCAGTCTTCAGGGAGCAGGCGGGGTGCACCCTGAACTGGTTGCCGTCCAATAGCAGTTATTTCTAAAAATCTATTTTGAATTCTTCATATGTACAAAATTGATTGGTGGGCCTTGCATAACTGCATGAACTCATACATATGTGCGGTGAGGCATGCAACATTTGGATGACAATGACAAATTTTACAACAGATGATAGGTGGGAGTGTACTTTTTTTTAAACTCATCCACTGACTCGCAGGCATCTACATTATTGGTATCAAATTTGGAGGGCTGGCATTGATTTGAGTTCATGCCACGAAGGTTATCGACACACTCTTCGCGAGCTACTGGTGGCTCACGATTTACATCATGGGCACATCTGTTCTTAGTATGGCAACAACAAATGAATGAATGAACGAATGAAAACAAACTCCGGCCTGTCAACCATTGTCTTTTTTCTTCTTCTTAGTATCCAACTTTTTGGGGAAGTAATTGCGGACAAATTGCGGAGAAATTCAGATGACTTGCTTCAATTTACACGTCTTATACATTTGAGGTGGAACGTTTGTGTGGTGTCTTGGGGTTGCTGTGCTATGGGTATGCTATTCATCAGCTTTTGTTCCAAAGCTCCGTGCGAATTTCTAATTGACTTACAAATTCTCTAAAAGTTTCTTTCCTATATGCGGCTTCCCCTTCCCATTAGTGAAATTCGGGACTTCATACGGTGTGTTCAGCTGCAGGTGATTACTCGCTCCTTAATTGGCAGTTATTCAGAGGTGAATGTAAAGCGAGGTTCATGGGAATCCTTAACTTGTGTCTTATTTGTACAAGAAAAGCGACTGCACTTGATTCCTGCTTTTGACCCCCAGATGATCCGCGGCTCCCATGCGTCTCCCTTGCAAAGGGGTTGTGTAGCTCCCGCATTCAAACACAGAGACATACTTGCAAGCGCCGCCGTTAATGAAGGACGTCTCTCTTCTGTCATGACGCCTCTGTTAGTGTGACAAGATGTTTACACGAACAATCACGGCGGCGCCTCTGATGCGGGCGGGGATGAAAGGGAGACGAGTGAGGAGGAAAGAAGCTGAGGCAGGGACGTGATGGTGAGTGTCTGCATCTCTCTGTTTGACAGGAGGACAGTTGTAACAGTAGCCCACTGAGCACGCAGACAGAGACATGGGGAGGATTCACCAGCCAGACAGGCGCACAGAGGGAGAGATGTACCTGTAGGGAAACGCTCTGAAGGAAAGATGCTCTGCTTTTTTTTTTTTTTTTTTTTGGGGGGGGGGGCCTTCTCACAGGAGCGCATTCTGGAATCCAAAGGAAAACAATTAGATGCACCCGCTTCCCCCTTCGCAGTCCTGCAGTGTTGATTACAAATGAGTAAACCTGGCATTTATCACATTACTACAAACATTTATTAAAGCCGGTTCCCCTCTAAAGCTGCAGAGATAACAGTGGGTAATTGCAGAGACTGGCTCTATTAGTTAAGTATGCCTAATGTCACTGCCTCCGAGCATTAATGGACGACGTAGTATTATGTTGCTGCTCTCATTACCACCCCACTCTCCCTCAAACACGCACACATACACACACACACACACACACACACACCTCTCCCCATGCATTGACCCTGCAGCAGGAGTCTGTGCCACTCTAATGAGAAATGGAAAACACTACTCCACATGCTCCAAGACATGCAAATACACACACACACACACACACACACACACACACACACACACACACACACACACACACACACACGCACACACACGCACACGCACACATTCACACACGCACACATGCACACACACGCACACGAACAAATGGACACACACTCGACAGGAACCATTATAAGGGGACTGAAAGGTACAACAGTGTAATCACACACGCCGTGGGAAACAATTGTGGCCTTATCAGAGTGATCATATTATAAAAGTTTAATAAACACCAAACGGCCTAATGGAGAATTAGCCTGCATCTGCCCTCTGTTGTGCTCAACTATAATTAGTGATTCAACAAAGACAAACAAATGTGTTCACCCAGAATTTTCCCAAGCGTTGTGCATTTGTGCCTTTTATGTCTTATCTCCCTGGCCGGGAATTAAAAGGAAAATTGTGGCTTGGTGATGATTTGTCAAGTTTTCTTTGAGACACGCATGTCGCCAGCGTTGTCACTGCGAGAATTAAGCACAAACACGCTGAAGCCCTGCTCGGCCAGTTTGGCTCATGCCCCAGTGTGGTTTTCTAAGAGCCACTTGAGATGTGTATGGCGAGAAGAGGATGAGTGCTTGAGATGGTTGAGGAGGAGGCGGAGGAAAGACAAAAAAGACACTGGAAGTGATGGTGCTGAATGACATGGATTCAGTTAGGCAAGAGGGTGTGCTGGTGCCCTCCCCCCTACACACACACACACACACACACAAACACACGCACACGCACAAAACCTCTCCTCAACTAAAAGCTAGTGTGTCCCCTTTTTATTTGTCTGAGAGCTTTTCCATGTATGTGATAATTGACGTTAAATCGATGACAATTTGTAATTCACAATCACAAGGACCTATCACTTTTTTATGGAGCCTCCACCCTTGCTCATCAATATTACATCAGGACCCTGACGCTCATGGCAAGGGAGTAGGAGCTTAGAAAATGGCTGAGGGGAGAGAATATGGCTTTAGTCCACTGGGTGAGTGCTTGTGTGTGTGTGTGTTAGGGGTGTGCGCGGGTGGAGGAGGGCATCTGCTGAGGTTGTAGAAAACGTCGCTTCCAGCATACACAAATGTGCAAACGCGTACCTGACCCCGTGTGTGTGTATTTAGGCCCTGCATACGTGTGCATGTGTGTGTTGTGCCTTTCTGATGTGTTTATGTGTGTGGGCTTGCCAGCTGAGTGACAGCCTAGTATTGATCTGTGGGAGGCCCCATGTCATTAGACCCAGTATGGACCAGCAGGCACACGTGGAGGTCAGGGCACAGAGTTTGTGCATGTGAGTGCCTGTGTGTGTGTGTGTGTGTGTGTGTGTGTGTGTGTGTGTGTGTGTGTGTGTGTGTGTGTGTGTGTGTGTGTGGAGGAGGAGGAATGGGGGACCAAGTGTTCAGTAGTGACAGGCTCAAGCATCTGAAAGAAAATCAATTGTGTCATAAGAGGAAGGTTTCCTCCAGCGTTCTTCTTCTTTCCCCATTTTATTCTCATTCTTTTTCAGCTGAGAGAATCTCTGCAGGCGCTTCACTTTACACATTTACCTCTCTCCTCTTCTCCGGTTGCCGTCCTTTTCGTTGGGTTCTTGAAAAAAAAAAAAAAAAGATGTGCTTCCTTGCCAAAGACAGGCGCACACGCACAATAGGACAGAACAAAGCTTTCATATGACATGTGTGGATCAATATGTGAGGTTATCTGGGCAAAGGCAGCTATTAGTGACAGAAGTGATCCTGGATCATCCCTCATTAACTTAAAGGGCAGTAGGGCTGTTTGTCCAGATCAAAGAAAATGACCCCAAAGTAGGGCCAATTAACTGTGAGGAATTGACAGCACAAGTTGCTTTGTTTATCCCAAGTTTCAATCCTAAAGTAGCTGATCAGACTTTTGTTTTATTGTGAATCCAAGCTGTCCTTCAGTTATTTATTATGAAGGATGAGCACACACACACACACACACACATGCACGCAGGGCAAGCATCCACCTGTTCTCCTCTCTCGCCTGAGGGCACTAGTATGGTGGATAACAGTTTGAGGGGAGCTGCCTGCAAAACACTAATCAGACCGAACGCTGCCTAATTAGCACAGAGTCCACTGATTGGCTTACAGCAATAATTAACACAGGTGAGAATAATTAGCTCCCCATAGACCTGTCTGTGTGTGTGTGTGTGTGTGTGTGTGTGTGTGCGCGCGCGTGTGTGTATGTGCGTAAGATGTTATTATGCAGCCTCGGTCCCCAGTGAGACTTAGCAGGCATAGAGAAGAATCAAACTCATTACAGAAACCAGGCCAACCTGTGTTAGGTGCTCCGCTTTCCCACACCCTGAGAATTAGCCAGAGCCAGATCCACCTGCCGTGCGCATGCCCCCACCCCCCACCCCCTACCCCACCCCTCCCCCTTTCGCCTTTCTTGCTTACTTTGTCGGTTTTCTGCCTCATCCTGTTCTCTTAAAGCCCCCCCCCCCCCCTCCGTCAATGATGACTGAAGATGCGTTTGAGGAATTTCACCGCGAGGTGAACCTGCTAAGATGAGATGAAACACAAGCATGGGGCATCTTTCGATCATATTCGGTCTTGCTACTGCTTATGCTTCTCGATTTTTATCCCCCTCCCAGCCACTTCTCCCTGTATTAAAAAAAAAAAATCTTTACAATGGCGATAGAGCCTGCAAGCCGCACTCTTCCCAGCTATAAAACTACACATTACTTACCTGCTGACCGTATATAGGAGGCACAGCTACCATGAGAGAGAGAACACGCAGGAGATAATGAGAAAGACAGAGATGGACAGACGAAGCAAAGAAATGGGGAGTGTGTTTTTGCAGAAAGTCTGTCCGTCGTTCATCAGTCTGTGTAGCAGCATGGTGTCTTCCTATTTTTACCAAAGTGCCGCTTCTTTGATCAAACCAACATCACACAGCGGAAGACATGCACGCAGACAACAAGAAGAGTTTTTTTTTTTTTTAATCGAAGCACAATTGACGGCTTGTCACTTTTAGCTCTGAGGCACCAACGTTGCAGAGTAGTTAGTGAGGTATCTCGGATGTAGATGGTGGAAAGTAAGACACCCACACACCCACACACAAACACACACACACACACACACACCTTCAAGAGCCTGACGTGCTAAATAAATAACAAGCGACGATGTAAATTGGTGTTTTCCTGGAGTGTGTGGTTGCTTCTGGGATGTATTTTTCATGTCAAAACATTTTACAGTGGTTTAGGAGTGTGCATGGTTAATAAATGTAACCCTGCCCCCAGCATCCCTGGAACCATGTGCGTAAATACACACACCCCACGCAGGGTGATATTCATTGGACCAAAGATCTACTGCCTGCGCAAGTGTGAGACACAATCCAACTCTGTAGATGTTCGGGTTCTCCGCCATTAGTGTGCAGAACAATGATCATTATCCCATAAACAGGGTCGGGAGAGAGACTTTAAAACTGCATTCCGATTCATTCAAGTCACCTGTCAAAAATGTAGTTACCATAATATTAAAGGATTGTAACTAGAATATTTGAAATTATTTTTGGATGAATCTGATGCCAAATATGCTCATGAGGACAATAGAAATTAAATATCAACACAATGTGTGTATATAAATATGTGTCTGATCTTTTCCGGCTTCATCCCGCCATCCATTTTCGAATGTGCTTATCCTCACAAGGTTCGTGGGCATGCCAATATGTCCTATATGTCATCGTATTTAATTCATAAATATAACACTCTGAATTATTGTAAAAATCGGTTCATGGAATCAAAGTGAATGAGGGGAGCCGCTTTGATTGGCCGGGACTCAAGCTGGCCGTGTTCACTCCCACAACGGTGCAAACACCCATATCTAACTGCACCCGGAAAATACCAACTGAAATGAGACTCCACTCGTGTACCAGTTCGAGCGCGCTTTGCGCTAGACTTGGGCACGGAAATAGGGCCTGTAATGTGAAACAGCAAATGTGGGTCAACAGAAATTAGCAGAGATGTGCTTTGCAAAGTAAAAAAAAAAAATGCTACTTTAACACAGACAAACAAAGAATTGTACAGTATACAGTATAGAGTATGTATACACCAAAGGTTGAACCAAACCATTCAGTACATTACTTATGTCTATATATTATATCAATATATGCTCTCTGAGGGGATCTTCTCATTTGCTTTCTTCTCTTTTCCTAATTCCGCTCAGTTCAGCTCAGCAGGTTGGGCTACAACAAGGAGCTGCTGTTTTGGTTAGCCTTAAAGTTGAGACATTCTGCCAGGCTAAGCAGTCAAACCTTTACTGGTTTTGCGTGAGCATCTGACCAAAATATGCAAAACTACAACCCCCCCAAAAATGATCAGTATCTGATTCGGTGGCGGTCGTTCCTCACTTTCTGTGTTACAAACTGTACTTTCAGACGTTTGCATGAGCGGAATGGATGTACTGACGAGCAGCTTAAAGCCGTATAAGAGCTCTTAAAGTGATGTTTATAGGAAGCATTTGCATAGCGTTCATTGCTCATTCTGCCTGCTGCCTCCCTCAACACACATACACACATACACACACACACACAAATACACACGACACTTTTCCCTCCTGAATACTTTCCACATGCCTTCCTGACGAAAGAAAAATGAAAGAAGCCTGATTGAGGCAAAACAAGGAAGGTTGTTTTTTTTTCCAGATTTCCTGTTTCAATAATTAATATGCATGAGTTTTATGGCCGCTTAAGATGCGATCAATTATTCATTAACAGCATGTTAATTGCATCCACAGTCGTGAATATTTAACCAAACGCTAAATCAATGGGGCCGAATGAGCGGCAATATGGACATTTTATAAGCTTTGCCAAAATTAGGTGAGGCTTTAATGAAAACCGCAGACAACAGATTGTGAAGAAATAAATAAAAAAATAATGAAAAAGAAAATTGAAGGAACTTCAGGAGGAGGAGCTTCTGTTTCCAAAGAAGATAGTACCAATAAATGCAAGGCTGTATCAGTCTTTGACTCTTCGCCTTTTCTTTGGCGTTGTCTTTTTATTCTCATCTCTTCCTATTTTAAATGGAGAAGATGTAATCTATTCATCTCTGTCCAGTGCAGGCTGCCTTTTTTTTTTTATTGCTCAAAGACTCCAGACTCCTTTGTCCTGGATCTGCGTGTGGACTTTGTATGCATAAGTGTGTGCGTGCGTGCATGTGTGTGTGCGTGCGTGCGCACACGTGTGTGTGTGTGTGTGTGTGTGTGTGTGTGTGCGTCTGTGTGTGTGTGTGTGTGAGACGTCTGGACGGTGACATTTCTCTGCTTGGATAACCATCGAGCCCCCTGTCCCCCAGTCCGTCCAGCCATGACGCAAGGTAATGTCACCTGTCAGTCTTGAACTCCCACTTACAACCGTTGTCCGCCACCCCCCTCGTTCCCCCACCACCACCACCAAAACCACTGGAACCCCCTTTCACCCCGGCCCGCCATCTAACCCCCATAGACGGAGCCTTCATGCCTCCATCCTATTACTTTTCTCTCCCTCTCTCCTATAGCTTGCATGACTTCATATCCGCTTGCTCTTTTCGCTGCTGTATGTGGAAATGGCAGTACCCGCCTCCTATTACCCTCTTACATTTGCCCCGGGGCCACCAGGAGAATTCTCGTGAATGGCAAAGTTAGGGGTGGGAAGTTAACTTTTTTTACTTGGACCCCGGTGCATCGGGCGCCTGTTTCCAATTACTTTCTCGGCGCAGACGGGGTGGAGGTTTATGCGTTATATGGGGATGTAATTGACTATAACTGCTCTCTTAACATTAACCAGGTGTACTTGCTGAGTGTGTCAGATTAAGCCCTGGGTCTTGGCCTGTTGTGGTGTGTCTTGACTGTCTGCTTGTGTTTTTGTTGATGTATTTATATTGTGCTGCTGTGAGATCCTGCCCTTTAGCGCTTAGCCGCGGAAAAAAAAAAGAAGCCATTTCTGCAATGCCGGTTTGTTTTAAGTGTCCTATTGTGTCTGCTTGTGCGTAGATATTAGAAAAAGGGGGAAAGTAATGAAAGCAGTCTTCAGATTGAACCCGTTTCAAGGGGGGTGCCTGACTTTACAAGGACAAAGTCAAAATGAGCCCTTTCACGGGACTGACGCACTGTGATTTGTATGTATGGCGCTGCGCAGCCTGCGGGGCACCAGCCCAGGGGCTGTCGCGGATGCAGGCGGCAGTCCTCGGGCAGGGGTGATGGTGGAGGTGAATTGAGGCAGTGTGATAGTGCGCGGGTGCGGAAAGGGAACGTTGTCGTGGAAAAGGAAGTCTCAACTGACTGTCAATCAAGCGCCGGCCGCAGGCTGTCACTCTTCGATAGAGCTCGTCCGGTGGGGACCGGGACTCCCTGGGACCCTGAAAGGAAAAAGGAGGAGGTGACTGCCTGTCTGTCTCAGCGACTTGATTTGATATTTGATAGCGAGCATGTGGCATTTGAATGCAAATCTATTTTGATCGTCCCACTGTCTGATAGGGTTAAGAGGAACCTATTGGGGATGTGCATGCATGTATGCATGTGTGTCAAGGGGCTTTCTGGGCAGCGACACACACACACAGAAAATGGAGAATTATTCAGATGCATGATATGACTCGAGGTTTCAATTGCATCAGGCGCTTTTTGCTCTGAAGGCAATATCGCTCATAAAACATAAAACAATAACTTAGAGGGTACAGATATGTTTAGCGTGGTGATCTTTGACTCTTGTGGCTAAAGCTGGATGGCGGCCATCCTGCAAAAACCATACAGTACGCATGTGTTTTGTATGTATGTTTGGATGCGTGACCGCATGCCGGGTAATTATTTTTGTCTGTTGGCAGGCTGTTTTTAAAAGCAAGCTTGCCAAAGTAGAAAGACAGACAGATAGAAAGACGGACGGATAAAGCCGCTAGTATTGCTGCATGGAAATGTGAGACTCACTTCCCTCCCAATTAGAGCCGTGATTTCTGAAATGCCATAATACCCATTAATTATCCGGCTGCTATTTTCTCAGTGATTTGACTAATTAGTCTGTGAGGCGCTACACTATCTCGACCATTATTGTTGGGTTGGAGCCATGCAAATACGCTCACTCGTGTTCAAGTTGATGCGCAAACGCTCGTGCGCTCACATTGGTGTCTTTGCATTTGGAAACAATTGCCCACAGTTGAGTGACCCTATTTTAAGTGGCACCATTAGGCGCCTCAGCACATATCGCACAACATGAGAGGGCTAATGGTGAGGAAGACGATGGCTATGAACGGTGACAAACCGGTCGCCTTCTTTATTCTCCTCATAGCATCTTAATGTGTATGTGATACACTAATGAAAGTGAGTAAACTGCAGAACTGGCCTGTGCCCTCCTCTGGGAAGCCTTTAAACACTTTGTACTGACTCTGCGAGTGTGGTTGTGTGAGAGTGTGTTTGTGTGTGTGCGTGCGGTGCCCTCTGTGTGACAGTCCATCAGGCTCTCCCACTGGACAGACAGGCCACTGACACAGCGCCATGAGGCCGCTAAACCTTTTCAATCACTCCCCCACTTTCCCCCCTCTGTCAGGTGCCAGATTGATCTGTTGTTGCTCCACAGGCGTAAAGGAGCGGGTGGGTGGAGGGGGGGGGGACTTAAAAAAGGTCTGGGGGGTTGGGGTGGGGGGTCTCACCATGTGTGACAAGCACCAACTTTAGTTTATTAATCATTGTCATCAATAATGCACCCGCAGCCCCACAGTGCAGCTTGTGTGTTTGCACGTGCGAGTATGAGCTCACACTCCTCGCCGGCCCCCGTGAACTTCATAAGAGTCCCATCACCACTTTAATCAAATTACTCGTGAACCAAAATTGACAGTTTTCATTAATTATAAAGGATTATTCTAATTGCGATTCAAATTTATTCATTTAGAACAGACGGCATTCAGTAATGTTTCAGGAAATTTGCATATTAAATGGAGAGGGGAGGCCATTAACTATGCTAATATATGCATGATTCCTTATTTTGTGATTGGTGGGCCATATGTAGCAAGCTGGGGGAGTGCAGGTGAGGAATCTAGAAGGAGCTTTAATATGTTTCATCAACACAGAGGGACGCGAGGCCAAAACACACGCACACACACACACACACACGCACACACACACACACACGCACACAACACGAGTCGCAGTGAGCCATATAGTCTCTGCTCAGCATCAGTCTGTCTCTGCATTCCTGCATAAACACACACACGTTCACATTTCTCACTCTCTCTTTTCGCATCCCTCCCTCAAGACCCATTGGAGGTGCAGCTTTTCACCCAAGAACAAACACGGCACACTAATTAAGTTTCAGATTTCTGATCCCGCTGCATTTAGAAACAATAACCTTGAGTCCTTGTGCACTCACGGTCGTAGGTATGATTTAATGCACTGCTTAAATGGAACAAAAAGAAAGAACTTTTGCAAGCGCTACATTCATCCCCACAACGTATGAAGCCGGTCCCGGGTTGACACAAAGCTCTTTATCAAACTATATTTAGTCGATGTATTATGCATTGAGTTTAACATATACTTAAATCAACAGTATTCAATATGAATACGCTCCTGACTGAAGTTAGAGGAAGCAACATTAAGGTTGAATGAGCGACGAGCTTACGCGGGCGGCCGCAAATACGTTCTCACACGCGGTCACACGCACCTTGGGGCTGTGTGGTGGCGTCCGCCCAAGCTGATGACAGGGCCATTATTCACCGGTCAGTCCCACGAGTGCAGCGTTTGGACTGGACAGGGTAGTAGAGCGTCGCAGCTTGGCAGGACGGCGCCGAGGTGAGAAGGACCAGGACCCTTCATTACTCCTCTGATCTGGAGGCCGGCAGCTCCCAGTCGCTCTCTCACTGCCTCCGTGTGTCTCACCCTGGCGCGCTCGGTCTCTGTCTTCATCAGATTAATGGCCCAGGCCTTACAGAGGAAGTGTTTCAATCAGCACCGCCTGCCAAGCTTGTCCGTCACTCAGGCAGCCACTTATTCTTCATGACATATAAAAGCACACACTCTTCCATGTTTGATGTTTATTTGGCTGCCTTTTACCCCTCCATGTGGCACAGAGTAAAAACCGGGTCGCCGGTAGCAATGTAACCCCGTTACAAGTGGTTGAAGTCAGCACCGACAAGCTGGACACGATTCCCCGCCTGTCTTTCAGCATCCTCAGAGTTGAATTTTGAATGATCCTTTTCAGATGAAATGGATGAAACACAATTTGTTAAGTGTCTCTGGGACTTCTGTCCCCAAGCTAGCATTGCAACTCTGATTCGGAGAGAAGACGACCGACTATCTCTCCCAAGCGTGGTTTCTCCCCGAGCGGCGACGGCACTGTGCCGATTCCCCTGACCCGCCGTCTTCCTTCTCCAGGGTCCATTTGTTCTAAGAAATATTTAACGACGGGGCAAATTCGGCTGACATGACATGCACAGACAAGGCAGCGGATACGGAAGAGCGGGAGGATGGGGCGATGCGGCGACCAAGCTGGGAATGAATTTTTCAGCAAAGTGAGATGTTCTATTTGAATAAATCATGACACTTAAGATAGACATGAGGCCAATATAAAGGTGCACAACATGACTTTGAGGAGTTGCACTCTACAGTGTCTATCTATCTATCTATCTATCTATCTATCTATCTATCTATCTATCTATCTATCTATCTATCTATCTATCTGACTAGCTGTCTGTCTGTCTGTCTGTCTATCTATCTATCTATCTATCTATCTATCTATCTATCTATCTAGCTAGCTAGCTAGCTAGCTATCTGTCTGTCTTTCTGTCTGTCTGTCTGTCTGTCTGTCTGCCTGCCTGTCTGTCTGTCTGTCTGTCTGTCTGTCTGTCTGTCTGGCTGTCTGGCTGTCTGTCTCTGTCTGTCTGTCTGTCTATCTATCTATCTATCTATCTATCTATCTATCTATCTATCTATCTATCTATCTATCTATCTATCTATCTATCATACATGGAACTCAATGTAAACTGGGCCATTGCAGTTGTATCCAAGGCCCAGGGCCAGACCGAGAGACAGACCTGGTTCTGGATTATTAATGTCCCTCCTGTGGAGCCAGGGCCCCTCCCCCGCCCAGTGGCCCCCTACACCCCTGGGGTCAGTCTTCGTGGCTCCTGGTGCAAGGCTCCCCTCATAAATCTCCCTAAATTAGTGCGCGTGTGTGTTTATGTGTGTGTGCGCTTACAGGCTTAAATATGTACTGCAGAGAGGCAGACAGGTCACCAGGAAAACAAGGCAGGCAGGCTCCCGGTTGAAGTGTCAGTGATGCATGGCGGAAGGAGGGAAGTGGAGAGTTGCAGTGCCAAGAAAGAATACGAGAAATGACACACGAGGAGCGGGAAAGAAAATGCGGAAAACAGAGGAAGGACATTCGGAATGACACCCCCCATCCCAAGAATCTGACGCTACATTGTACTTACAAATATTTACACTTCATTTGAAGCACCAGTGAATTCATTAGGATGGATTTCCTGAACAAATCGTATCGCTTAATTGCTGCAGTGGAGGATGTCCCATTCCTCTACCTGCCTAGATTAGTTCAACATGTCGCGCGGCGGTTAACAGGCACGGGGAAGTGCTGTTGTGTCACTTAGTTAACCTTCGAGATAAATGGCTCCCCTCCGGAGCACGCTGAATTACACACCTCATGAAGCATATTAGGGGCCTGATACAGAGCTTTTCTTGTGGAGATGATGTGTTTGGCAGAAATGGATGGAGAGAGGCGGAGAAGGCTGAGTTATGGCGTCGCTATTCTTACAATGTGTGTCAGCATTGTAAGAAAACTGACAGCGGAGAGAGCAAGAGAGGGCGAGAGCGAGAGAGAATAATAAAGAAATGTGACACAAAAAACGCGCAACACAATGAGAATAAGAGAGAAGATGAATCAACTGAAACTACTGAGGTAGATAAAACCGCCACGTTGTAAAGTTTCCCCCTCCCCGTGTTAAATTTGACACGGAAGTATACTGTTCTCCTCATTTGTGACTAATGTCGGAAAATTATTAGAGAATTTAACACAATGGTCCCTTTGAGGCTTGCTTGCTGTTGGCTAATCACATCGACATTCTGTAACTCCACTGGAGTAATAATATTTAGATGCTACGGGGATTACTTAAAAGTTGTGTTCTAATTGCTTTCCTTGTTTTGTTTTTATGGGCAGTGGGTGATTTGGTGTTTAATTGCTCCGGAGTGACAAATAATGCCAGCTCATGATGAAAGTATGAGATCATTAAATTACGACAGCGTTACACTTCCACTGCATGTGTAATTCACCCGCTTTGCGCCGCTACACATTTTTGCCATGTTGCCGTCAAGAGGCCGAGCAGTAATTGACACAAATTCACTTCCACGGCCATTTCTGGATTTGGGAGTTGGAGGAGCGGAGTGGGGGGTGTCTAATTATGAGAGACGACAGTGGTTTTATTTCATTTAATCCAGCCCGTGCAGCAATTTGCAGTGGTAATATTTGTAGCAGTGGAGTGCGTGCAGTTAAAACAGCGTGAAACCTGTAAGAGTGCTCAGCACAAACAAAGGTATTTGCAGGAGGTGGAAAAAACAAGCGTCACGGCAGCCACAATTAGGTACAGATGCCAAAATGTGCGTAGGGAGTGTACGGGAATATTGTTCGCTTTTCAAACAGTACCGGGCCAGAAAAATCGACAGATACCGACCTCGCACGTTGCTGAATAATCAATTTGAAACGGCACTCCGTATTATGGTGTCCAGGTCACGGCAAAACAAAGTCACAAAAGTCAACGTGATTGAGGAAACTCTGAAGCTGAACAAAATTCACTTCACGATTTATTTCCAACAGGAAATAATTGAGAGAAATTTGTTCCTGGATCAACCTTTGTTTAATTTTACAGCAAAGTCATTTTAAAGGGACATTGTAACGTTCTGTTATCAGTCAAGTGTAAAAACAGCTTGACACTGCAGTAAAACTCCAAAACAATGAAGCACTCTTTTGATCGCTATCAAGCAACGATGTTCACAATATGTTGACAGAGAAGCCCTTTTGCTTTGAATTTGAATCGGTCCACACAAGGTCGTGCGTACAGTTCCTTCCTCTTTATTTTCTCTTTCTATGCCTTGCAAAGGCTTCTTTTGGCAGGTTGCGGAACAGCTACAAAAAGCCAACAAAAGCACAAAACAGGTTTTTGCTTGAATTGAATGTTGAATTGTAATGGAACTGACTTGAATGTCTCCACAACCCAACAACAACTCTTTTTTGTTTTTTTGTTTTTAATTCCCCTTAGTTCAATCCATAGAGGGAGAAGACCATCCCATCTGGCTCCGTAAAACATTTTTAGAGGGTGAAAATATGATGAAATAAAAGGACAAATTGGAGGCTATCATCAGTATTCTGTCCATATTTACTGGTCATCTGTCAATCAGATTATCCATAAATCCTTGCAGTAATCTCTTCAACATGCGTTGCCCTTTATCGCTTTGTCCACACCCACCCACTATGTCGAGCCGTGTACTGTAAATGTGCACCGGGCTGACACCCGTGTTGATGAGCTAGAGCACAGAGGAATCAACTTGCTGCAGTTTTGTACCGTTTCCGTACGACTGATTCCAGACACCTTAAGTTACCTAAATAATGAATCAGATGATCCGTGTGCGGGACACGCTGGCATATGGCATGGCGGATAAAGCATAACAACGTCCCCCTTTTTTAGCAGAAAGCCTCACGGGTGATATTTAGCCCCATCTTGCTTTTTTTATTTTTTTTATTCCACAGCTTAAACTTGATATTTAACCTGCTGATTTAGTCACCTCTGACTGCAGTGACCTTAGCTTTCCTACTTTCGCTTATGCATCATTCCGCGATCATAAACGCCTCCGAGGAGGAAAAGGAGGACACTTGGGGAAAGATCGGAGTCAATGAATTAAACAGGAGGTGCCGATAGGAAGGTAGAGGATGTAGTCCGCAGCTGTCTGGGAAGATGCCCTTTGACCCCTCATGGATAAGGAAGTTAGGAGACCATCAGCCTGTGGGCTTCGACGGCCGCTGTAAAAAATAAAAAGGTTGAAAAAAAAAAAACTCCATCGCTCAGCTTCATGAATTATTGAGCTATTGGTCCACAGCTTCTAAAATATACAGGAGGGTGGTCTGTCTCTCCTTTCGGATTTCACACACTCTCTACTTCGTCCTTTTTTTTTTCCCCATCGGTTTCTTCTTCCAAACCCACCCCCCCACACACACCCCTCTCTTTCAGATTTAGTGTATCTTCTTTGCACCAACACGATTGTAAATCAGAACACAAACAAAGCAGGATGGGGGAAGAAGAAGGCAGCGCCAAAAGACACTTTGTTATTCAGATCATAACAGGCTTTTTTTTTTCTTCTTCTTTGCTTACGGAAAAGCGTCTACCACTAACCAGCTGTCATGCATTTAAAAGTTGTCAGGGATAAATTCGCAAATTCTTGAGTTACATCAGATGCATGTAATGCACACAGCAGAAGGGCAGCCCTTGAAATGAGACGGAACTCTGTTCTGTCCATTTATCTTTGTCTCTTTCTGGTCGCCCCCCCCCCCCCCCCCCCTCCTCTCACTTGACACGCCACTATATGTACCGGTACATGTGACACATTTGCCACTGCGTGATTATATATCTGAGTCAAGTTGGCTCCAAAGGCGCTGCCCAGTGCAGAATCCCAGCCGTAATAAATGAACAGAAGGGGAGAAAATAAGACATAAGAGAGAAAAGCTGAGCAAAGGAACGATTCTCTCTCGAGCTGGTGGAGATCTGTATTGTAAGCACTTTTGGCTGTCAGCACTTCTTTGAGCGACCTCAAAGGGAGGATGAGGGGTGTGGGGGGGGCGTGATCAGGAAATGTAGCGTTTCTTCTGGGGAAAAAAAAAATCCCCTTTTTTGAGGGTTCCTGTTTATTTGTTCACAGTGCTGTTTATGTTAGTCGTTCATTTGATAGTGTGATTTATTTGTCAGGTAGACAGACAATGCAGCGGCGTGAAACGAGGAGAGATTTACTGTAGTATCTGTGAAGGAAGAAGTTGTCAGGCTTCAAGCAATAGGGTGGAGGTGGTGGGAGGGGGGTGTATATATGTGTGTGTTAGGGAATAAATTGCCAGCCATCCTCTTTCTGCTTTTCAGGCCTCCGGTACCCCCCCCCCCCTTCCCCATCACACACACATACACATACATACACACCCTCCTTTACTACTCCGACCCACCCTCCTCCCTCCCTCATTAAGTATTGATGTGGGTAGCCATACTTGCCATCTCAGCCTATTAATAATGCATGGCAGGTGCTGTTGATGTGGTCTCTCACACTGAGATTGAGAGCGGCAGGAATGGCAAGACTGAGCTGCATGGTAGCTACAGTACAACCTCCGTCACTGGGTTCTGCTGGGGGCGAAGGGTGGGGGAGCGGGGGCGCATCTGCCCATTTGAGTTTATGGCAAGCTGTGACAGCAACCCCAGAGATGGATATACAAGGTAGCATCTTACTCAATATCCCGGAGCAGTTTTTACATCCAAAACTGCCTTTTGTCATAAAGAACTGATGGATGAGGCTGCGGCACGCAGCGCGTGAGCCCTGTCTGCCGCTGCTGCTTTATTTTGTTTTCGTCCCGTTTTATGTTTTCAGCACAGAGACAATAGTTTCACTGACAGACAGGTGCTCTTTTTCAAACTCAACAACTAATTTCTTCATCTTTTTTTTTTTTTCCTCTGTGTTGATGTGTAGGTTCTTCCTCAAATTCTTCCTGAAGTGCAACCAGAACTGTCTGAAGAATGCCGGCAACCCTCGAGACATGAGGCGTTTTCAGGTAACATGCAACTAAAACGTACAAATGGACTTCCTGGGCTTAGCTGCAAATCAAAATAAATAATGTTGAGGGAAAAAAAAGAAGTATGAGTGTACACAAAGAAGACTGCCTACATATAATATGGTATGAATCAATCTGCTTTGAAACTCAAACAAAACGTTGTCACAATAACTTGTAGACATGAGCTACAGTCTTGGAGTCAATGGAATCAATGAATGCAAATCTGACGCCAGCGACTCCTCTCAGCTCGACAAAGAGTTTCTTGTGTCGCTTTCTGGTCGATTGTCTGCATCCATAGTCACTCGGCTCTGCGAGCAGACAATAGTTTTTCCAATTAGAAATCTCAAAACACAACAGTGCTCAAATACATTGACCACATTCCAAATCGGGCGTCGGTTACGATAGGTAACAATTAAACAAAAGAATTATAGAAGCTTGAACAGCTTGCAACTTCTAAAATGAATGACCAAAATGTGTCAGTAACAACATGTTATGTAATGATACAATTAAAAAGACAATACAGTCATACCTCGGTTTTTAGACCATAATCCGTTCCAGAAGGCTGTTTGAAAACCGAAACCACTATCTTTTAAAAAAAATAAAAATCTTTACATCACACATCTGTTCACCATGGAACGCTAAACGAGGAAGCATCACTTCCTCGTCCACCCGAGGAAGCGTCACTTCCTCGTGTAAGGGAGGCGAGAGGAGTCAAGTGACGCATTCAAGTGCGCTCAGTTTGTTCAAGAACCGAAATTCGGTCGTCATCCGAGGCATTAAAAAACTCGAAATTTTTGGTCCGAAAACCGATTTGGTCGAGAACAGAGACGTTTGAAAACCGAGGTTTGACTGTATCAGCTTGAAATGCTCACTAGTATAGGTGAAAACCCCCTTTTCAAAAAGAGGTGAGAAAGGCATCTGTTTTATCAGCCTTGAAATTATCACCCAACTTTGTTTTCATCACCTCTGAGGTTATGTATTGATCAGCATTCTTTTCTTTGTTAATGGTCAAAATTATGCTAAAATGAGTTCATGTTTCAACAAATCTCTATGAACTTTGTGGAGGGTTGGTGCTGGTGCACGGGCAGAGAAAACGGTTTTGTCGGATTGGGATCAAGTTAGATCTGGATTTGAACAGTATGAGGTTCTTGTTTTATTTTCCTTGATTGAGTAATGCATGAACTTGAAGATCAAATGCGGGCATTTGCAGAAGATCAGTTTATATGAAGGTAAAAAAAAAACATTTGGGGTCTGATCCAAATTAGGATCGTTCATCTTTCAATGCTTTGTACCCCACCCGAGTTAGTTTCATTTGATGTGAGTCGATTTATCCAATTGACCCCGATTCCATTTCGCTTTCTCCGACTCAGGTGGTTGTGTCAACGACGGTGAGCGTGGAGGGTCACGTGCTAGCAGTGTCCGACAACATGTTTGTGCACAACAACTCCAAACACGGGCGCAGAGCTCGAAGACTGGACCCGTCGGAGGGAACGCAGTCCTACCTGGAACACGGTAGTAAAATCAGCAACATAATATCAGACTTCTTTGTCTCGATCCTCCCCTTCCCTTCCCGTCGACACTCCTCATCCCCTCCTTACTGTCTTGTCTCAATCCCTCCCCTCCCTCCCGTCTTTCTTGTTACTCGTGTTTCTCACTTTTTTGCCTCTTGCAGTGTTTCTAGATTGTGCTAAGAGAGGAGAAAGTGGTAGCTAGTGAGTCTCTTGTCTGTCCCTGGTGGCTCGCTCACCCTCAGGTCTCTGCCTCGAGGCCTTCTACTCCGTCTCGCATAAGCACGGTGTGTCGTATGAGGTCTGTTCTGCTTAAAGCCAACACTGTGCTTTATTTCCTCGGAGACTCGCTTTTATCCCGCAGCCCTCCATCACTCCCTTTCCCTCAGGTTTTTAAACACACCCATGCACAATGCACTTGCACTGTCAGACCAAAACCTTTAATACTTCATAATGACATGTGCACATGATTTAGGGAGCATGCACTGATTCCCAAATCTCTAATCCAGTTATTTTCTCATTTCTATTTCCTAGAGATTAAATAAGAGAAACATATTTCTTTTTCTCTTTGAGGAAAGTCGACCTCGGGCATGATAATCACCCCCCCCCCTCAAAAAAAGGATTTACATGATGGCCTGTGGTAGATTGCATTAGGGTCGAATGCTACGGTTAAGTATTTTCAACGACTATTCTCCGGAGGTGCGGCGCACCACTTGGCCTGGCCTCAGAGCCGATTAGGAAAGTTTTTCGTAAAGACAAGACATACTGGAGTCATCATGAAGGGCTTGGCTCTGACAAAGAAAAAAAACAGTACGGCACACCACGCTAACAGATGTTCCCTGTGTCAGAGAGATTTGTTTGGGAATTTCCTCCCTGTGATTTTCTATTCTCCCGATGATGGGGGTGAGAAGGCGCAACAACGGGAGTGAAGGAAGAGAAGAGAGAGAGGGCCTGACAGGAGAGGGGAAGCAGCAGCCGTGACATGAGGAAGGAGCAAGAGTGCTTGATGGTACAAAGAAAAGATGAAATGCAAAGCAAGGAGACATCATGCTTCCTTTTTTTTTTGTTTTTTTTGTTTTTTGCCTTCACTTTTCATCCACCGCCGTGTTGAGAGTATGTGCAGCATACACAACTTTGGGGGGGGCTCATTTCAGGCGATAATAGATAACAGTGCATAGAGTTGAACAGATGGCACAGAGGAACACCCCAAAGTATAATCCTATCACATGGATTCATGTTCCACCATCTGGTTAATCCAAATACACACACACTCACACACACCCACACACACACACACATCCGCACGTGCATGGAGCGCACATAATATCAACGGCTGTGAAAAGAAGGCATCTTAGGCCGTGATTACAGCCACAGATTGCCGCTTGCTGAATGTTGATCTCCGCAGGCGTATCGGCAGGCAAAATATCATTCCGGCTTGTTGGGGAGGATCAACAGAGCACCGAGTTAGGCCAAGAGCAAAGGCTGGGCTGCGGGTGAAAAAAAGTCGGCCCAGTCTAAAGTGGATTATGCCGCTTTGCAGAATTACAGCATGTCTGACAAGCAAAAGAAATAGGTTCAGCTTGTATAAACAAACCTTTTCCCCGGGTTGTTCTTTTCTTCAATCACATCCCGCAATCTCTAAATCCATAATACCAGCGGATAAGGTCATGTAGAAGAGTACAGCGCTCGTTATTGAAAATATGCTTTGTTGTTGTTATTCTCTGTCATTTATTGGGGAAGTCCTAAAGAGCTTGCGAAAGACATTACCAAAAGACCCGAACCGCAATAATCGCGTGCGACCGTGCGCCGACTGACGAGCGCGTGCAGGAAGGAGATAGCCGAGCAAGTGCTAAGTGTTTGCTTAATGAGGGCAGTGTATTCCGAGGGCGGCGCTACTGTTGGGTCGGCCCCGCTCCCCGGTCGCGTGGCCTTTGATCAGACACTCAGCACACCTGACATTTACACGCCTTTGCGCTTTGCTACGTGTCATAAAACAAGCACACCGCTGCTGCCCTCACACACGGGGCAGGGGTGATGTTTAATAACGGGGTGCGTATAATCACTCTGATTAGTATTCCTCGCTTGCTCTCAACCCCTGGGATAGAAGAGATGAGCAGAGCAGGTAGTGTGTGCGCGCGTGGGTGCGAGCGCGTGTGCGCAAAGATGGGGACTGTTACACGTGTCATATCCATAAAGGTCTTTGCAGCCGTGCCAGTAGCAAAGACCTTTATGGGCTTGTCTTTAGGTTACTTAACATCTCATCTTTTTCTGTCCCTTCACAGCAACCCCCAGCATCAAAGCCATTAGCCCCAGTGAAGGCTGGACCACAGGGGGCGCTACAGTCATCATCATCGGAGATAACTTCTTTGACGGGCTGCAGGTCATTTTTGGCACCATGCTGGTTTGGAGCGAGGTTCGTCACCCTTCAGTCACTCGAAAGGCTTATACAGCACTTTTCATAAGTCTATGGCCACCATCACATCGGTGCTACCTTGGCTCCCTTGTGTTTAATTGGAACTGCAGACCTAGATGAATGGGAAAACTCCACACGGGAAGGCAGATGCCAAGGTTGGGAATCCTGATTCTCAGAATTTTGACGCAGACGTGATAACCACTCCTTCACCGTGCTATATTAACGAATGGAATTACTTATATGAGTTTTTATCCTTGGATCGTATTTCCCCCAACAGCCTATGCCCCCAGATGCATAGTGGATCATTAAAGATGAACATGTAAACAATCTCTCGGTTAAGTTATAATAACAGCTTGTTGGAAAGAAGTGCCCTGCATTGGCATCTACGATAAATGTACATTCTGTTAAATTCTCATCTCCTCCGGGAAACAACATTGCAGCAGGCACTGACGTGAACTCTCCACAATGTTATGCGCATCTTTCATTCTATTTATATTCTGAGGAGCAAAGAGGAGTGACTTCACTTCACTCTATTTCTCAATAGTCGTGTTAAAATGAAGCATTTGCTGTGCTAATATGCCAAAATGACTGCTATGAAGAAAGTCGTAGTGGATTTTAGCACAATAATCTGTTTAGCAATCGGAGCGTTTAGAGTTTATTGTGTGCGCATTATGAAGCCCCTCATTCATCCTAACTTGATGGAAACAAGTCACATTACTCTACATTCGCTTTGTCAAACGCATTTTAAAAGTTTGAACGATTTCAAGCCACACTGCATCTCAGTCTTGACAATAAAAAGTCAATATATTTAGTCTGCAAGATGACACCGTAATCACTGATTTATCCCTGATTGACAAATGATCAGATGAAGAAGATATACGTATTGAGTATGAGAATCCATCCCAAGCACATAATGTCACTCTATTGGTGTCTCCGTGGGGGTGAACAAAAATGAATCACCACCTTGAGATTTGCTGCAGTGGATAACAAAGTTACTGTCAAGTATTAAACAATAACTGTCAAAACAAGTCCCAGGTTTCCAGCTAAGCGACAAGCACCCACACAGAGCTACATAGACTCAGTCTTGAATATAGTTCATGTAACCATCCGTCTATTCTACCGTTGAAATAATTGTAAAAATAAATAAAGGTAAATCAAATAGGAAAGTCAACCCATGAAAGCCGAAAAGTTTAGTGAAATATTCCACCCTCGTTATTCTGTTTTCTCAAGGCCAAAGTGCATGAAAAATCTTTTATTCATTTATGTGTTTTAAAGTACCATTTTTATTTTTTTTTGGGTATGAATTTGGCCCAAGGCTCATTGTCAAAGCACATCCCAGTGCATGCACGTGTTGCAACCTTGAATTTTACGCTAGCAGCACAATGCACAAGGCCACGCGTTACTGCAACAAAACAAAGCCCAATGGGGTCCTGCCCCAAAATTTGGGCCTGCAGTTTGTTTAAAAAGGTTGTGTTTGTGTGTGAAAAACAAACTAGGAATAATGAAGATCTGATAACAAACAAAACAAACATTTACGATAAGTAGCAAGCAGCAAGTTATATTACATATACTATGTATACTGAAAAAAAAAATTATTCCTGCAAAAAAAAACAACAACTAATCATTCAAAGGAATGTGAGCGGCTTCCCATGCATTTTCCGAACCGCTTCATCCTCACTAGGGTCGCGGGGGGTGCTGGAGCCTATCCCAGCAGTCTTCGGGCAGTAGGCGGGGGACACCCTATTGGTTGCCAGCCAATCGCAGGGCAGAGACGAACAACCATCCACGCTCACACTCACAAACTAGTGCCCAACGAGCCTGCCATCATTCAAAGAGAAATGCAAACTCCACACAGGGAGGCCGGAGCTGGGATCGAACCCGGTACCTCTGCACTGTGAAGCCGACGTGCTAACCACTGGCCTACCGGGCCGCCCTGTTTTTCTTATTGTCACCTCATATTTTTGTCAACTACCTGAATGCTCAGCTCCCAGTTAATCTTTTGTGAAATTTGTATCGAAGGAGTATACGCGCTGTTCCGTATGAATCACTTTGCAAGGAGCATCTGCCACATAACAAAAATGTAAATGCAGTCCATGTGAGAAATTGAAGGTCAGCGAGCGGCACAGCGAAACAGCTTTCTCTTTAGTAAAAGAATTATTCTATAAAAAGCTCCTATATTATCGCGCTGGAACGTGAGTGGGGGTCAGACAATGGCAGAATGAAAGCCTAGTTAAGTGAGCAATAAAAGAGACGGTTTGAACAACACACATGCACGTACACATGCATTGCACGCTGGCAGGAGCGCAGAGAGCTTTTGAGCGCCGCTAGCTTTGAGTGCTAGTTCGACACAGGATGCGGAAAACGAGCACTCAGTGAGGTCTCATCTGTGTTTTGTCTTGTTGCCGCTTTCCTCCTTCAAAGAGCCTTCAGCACACGCGGGCACGCGCGCACGCGTGTACGCACACACGACAATTGGGCCCATCAGCCACACTAAGTGAGCCTCTTAAAGACACCGCGGCGCTTTAATGTAAGCTAACGGCAGCTAGACAGCCAACGCTGACAGACACCGAGATAAGGGGGCATCGAGGATGAGCATATCATGCGTTTACTTATGCGGCATAATAGATATTTGCAGTGAGAGGGGTTTTTTTTTTCCCTTAATCACATACACATAACTACCTTTGAAGTCCTCTGTAAAGATCCTTGTCAGCAACCATAACCATCTTCAGCATGACATCGCTCGGGCTTTGTCAACTCACCTCAGGCCTTAAGAGCAAACTCATTTTGAGGTAATGTGTAAAACTCAAAAGAACAATACGATCATAAAGAAAAAGCTTTATCAAAAGGAAGGGGGTTTTATGGTATGAATCTTAAATGATCAAAATATCCGGAAATATCTATTGTTATGTTTTACATAGAAAACTTACTAAACTTCAATTTTCAAACACACGGGCATAAATGATCATGGTGGAAGGAGCTCTCAACAGAAGGACCCGCATCACAGCGTAGATCTGTGATCACGCAACTTTACATCTTCTGTCCATGGGGGTCTTTAGAAATGCACTTTGTACGCTTTGACGTACAGTCAAACCTCGGTTTTTGTCCATAATCCGTTCCAGAAGGCTGTTTGAAATTGTTCGAAAACCGAAACCACGCTCTTTTTAAAATAAAAATGTTTACTGAACACGTCTGCTCACAATGGAAAGCAACACGAGGAACGTCACTTCCTTGTGTAAGGAAGGCGAGAGGAGTCAAATGGTGCATTCAAGTGCGCTCTGTTTGTCCAGAACCGAAATTTGTTCGTCATCCGAGGCGTAAAAAAAAAATCTAATTTTTTGGTCGAAAACCGAATTGGACGAGAACCAAGACGTTCGAAAACCGAGCTTTGACTGTACTTGCGTCGACTTGAGCCATTTCTTCTTCTGTCATGTCAAGGACTGCCCCTCTCACGCAGCGATTTTAAAGGGAATGGGAGGAGCTGCTGGGATTGGTGGCAAATTTAAGTTGGCTGTGTTCAAGCGCACAACGGCGCATGATGACTCTTGTGACCTTTTGCAAAATAGTGTCATATTGAATTGCAAGTTGCTCCAATTAATGCACATTCTGTCTCCCCGTAGCTGATTACCCCGCATGCCATCCGAGTGCAGACTCCACCCAGACACATCCCCGGGGTGGTGGAGGTCACGCTGTCCTACAAATCCAAACAGTTCTGCAAAGGCACACCTGGACGTTTCATCTACACAGGTATGACCAAAGCACCAATCACTCTTTTGGTTTATAGTGGAATTGATTACGGATCTGCTAGCCAAAAGTATCATGCTCCTTCATAAAGGTTCTGACCCCCCCCCCCCCCAAAAAAAAAGTTGTGCCACAAAGGTGAGGTTGGTGAAGGTCTAGCAGTGATTCATTTTGTTGTATTCATTGTGAAAAATAAATGCATTAGCATGACTAATAGTCATGCAGTAGCCAAACTGACCCAGCAGGGAAGGAATGTGTTTGCTGTCTTTTATGAAGCAAGTGAAGGTCAAGGGGAGGGTTAACCTTTTGATTAGTGGGATTATTGAGATTTAACCCTGTCGAAGGCGGGATACAGCGGGAGGGCGATCCATACGGAGAGCGTGGTTTCTGATGGAGAGAAGAGCAGGAGCGTTACATCAGAATGTATCGGTGTAGATTTATTGCCGCCCGGTTGAAAAGAGCGGCACGGAGAGTGAATGTGAAGCAGTGATTAACCGACGCGTGGACACAAGTCTCCGGGGAGAATGTGAATCACATAAATCTGTCTGTAATCTCAACTACTGATGGATTTAGCATGTAAGCCCCTGCTGGAAGTGCCAACATTTGACAAAATCACATTTGTGTGAACGCGCTGGCTGCGTCGCTGGCATGCGTTTGAATGTCTTTTAATTACTGTACATTGACATGATCCATGTCCGTGTTTGCATACTTGTGGCAAAGGCGGCGATTGGCTTCCTGAGCTAGCGTATATGTGTGAAGGTAGTCGAGGCACACACGAGCACATTGACACTAACTGCATTACTAAGACAGAGGGCAGATGGGTGGGCAGACTTTGCCATGCCAGAGCTGTCCAACAGACCTCAACTTTGCCAAGCCTATAAATGTGTGTAAGTGTGTGTGTGTGTGTGTGTGTGTGTGTGTGTGAGGGTGAGTGTTCGCGCGCGTAGCCTTTTAATGTGCCAGACATGTGGGAAGCGTATGCATAAACATCCCATCTTTTCCCAGCCCTCCACTCTTTCACCTTGTCACATTCACTTATTCAAAACTTGCCCCTGTGAATGAATTCATCCCCCCTCTACCTCTTGGCTTCTGCATTGGCGCATTGAAGAACCTCAACAGGTGAGATTTAGCAGAGGTCATCCACTGGGAGCTTAACACACACACGCACACACACACACACACACGCGCACACCGGCACTGATGCTACTTGCCAAGAACTGGCAGCTTCACAGTGATACAGTCAACTGTGTCAAGGCAGAGATCCCACTCTGCTCTTTGCCCTCTTCACAGTCTGCACTCTCAGAGGGCACTTGTATCCGCCTACCCAGCTTTACGAGAATGATAGGCAAACCATTTGGAGGAACAAAGCAATTGATGAGAGGAGAGAGAGAGAGAGAGAGAGAGGTGGATGAGAACAGGAGGATGCTGGAGAGAGATGCTGGATTACCGTGGGCCATGTTGCCCTCCTGGGTCTGTTTGGCACCAGTTTGAGCCCAGTTGCCAGTGGGTACTAATCATGGAGGATTGGCAGCACGGCGTGGCAGCTGGCAGCGCGCGCATACGCACACGCCGCCACAGTTCCCCGCTCGCAGACGCACACATACGCTCGTATATCGCATGCGCACGCACACATGCGCACCCTGAATTACATTGGGGACAGCTGGCACTGCTAATCAACTTCTGCTGAGGAGAGGAAAGCGAGCAGCACACAGACCTAATTAAGTCAACACTACCCAATCCTGCTGCTCCTGCTATTTTGCAAAAACCGTGCACACACACACACACACACACACAACACACAAACACACACACACACACACACACACACACACACACGCACTCCGTCAACCATAAGCTTGCTCTCTTAGGCCTGCTCTTGGTGCTCATTGGCACTTCAGAAGAACCAGCGTGTGACCGCACAAACACAAACATTCCACACAGTCGCAGTCCAGGACGGAGGGGACTTTATGCTGGAGAAGAGATTGGGAGAGAAGCCATTACTGTAATGTGTTCTCCACTGTCTCTGAGGACTCCTCTGCCATTAGACTTCAGAAAGCTCCAATTAGACTCATCAAAGGCAATTAAGCTCTCCACTGATAAGAATAAAAGAATGTTTTTTTTCATTCTCTGCTCTTCTTCTGTCTTTTTATCCCCTTATCCCCTCTCTGCCCTCTGCCTTACCCACCTCTGAGGCTTCGATTCCGCCCTAATCTCTCTCTCTTTCTCTCTCTCTCTCTCTCTCTCTCTCTCTCTTATTATCAGGTCATTGCTTACCACCGCACCCCCCCCCCCCCCACGCCCCACCCTCCTCTCCACTCTGTATAAATGCATTGCATGTTTGGCTATGTCTCACCTTTCACCGGATTGCTGTCTTTAGAACATTCATCAGCAAAGCGCTCGCTTTTCTTTTCTCCATGCAATATAAGGCGGTAATAATAATGCGTGTCAGAGGGGCCCTTGCTCGTGTGTTTTTGTGTGTGGCGCAGGGGTGCCGGCCCCCAGATTGAGAAAATTGATGAATCGTCCTTGTCGTTCAAAAGGCAATCCCGCCCTCCTCAGTATGCAGCCTTGTCTGCTTAGTGCTTCCACTCCAGTATGTGCTGATATTAAAAGGCCCTGCTTGCTCACATTAAGGCTGCCGCCGCATGCAGCAGAAGGGCATCCGCGCGCACGCACGGACAAACATTAGGTGTAGTCTTTTCGTGCTCGCTGGATATTATAGGTGTGTGGGAGACATCATTCAGGAGTAGGCAGAGTGAGGGGAAAAGACACAAGTCAAGAACCGAATTTAAACCAGATGACGAGTGACATCTCCGTTCACATTTGCTCCCGGCGTCCAAATTAGTTTTACGAGCAGAAAAGTTGTCTGCTTATTTGACAAAATCCAGACAGCGGTGAGGACGCAAAAGGTGAGGTTTCAGTAAAAGCTGCTTGCATGGACATCATTTCCAAGCTTCTGATTTTACAATGACATTTGAAATCATCATGACAGATGAATACGTTGCAAACTGTTTGTAAACAAACGCAAAGTGAACACCTGCACAATCTAATCAGAGCCGGTACGATTGGAAATACAGTCAAACCTCGGTTTTGGAAAGTCTCGGTTTTCGACCAATTCGGTTTTTGACCAAAAATTGTCAAGTTTTTCATGCCTCGGATGACGAACAAATTTCTATTCTTGAACAAACTGAGCGCACTTGAACGCACCATTTGACTCCTCTCGCCTTCCTTACACGAGGAAGTGACGCTTTCTCGGGTAGACCAGGAAGTGACGCTTCCTCGTGTTGCTTTCCATTGTGAGCAGACGTGTTCAGCAAACATTTTTACTTTAAAAAGAGCGTGGTTTCGGTTTTCGAACAATTTCGGTTTTCGAACAGCCTTCTGGAACGGATTATGGACGAAAACCGAGGTTTGACTGTAGTGCCTTGGAATGTTCATCAATTGCATTCTTTCCTGTCATTGTGAACTGCGATTAACTGGCAAAGGTTGGCTCCACCTACTCATGACCGTGAACAGGGAAAGAGACATAGAAAATGGATGGGTGGCTCTACGTGGAGTATTGGCTTATTCCATATATGAGCTAACCAAAATATACAGAAGGACCGAGCTGTTCATATGAGTGAGTGCAGTTCCACACCACCGCAAACTGCACCCGCACTACTAAACATATTACCTCGTTGTCAATGTCAATCAAAAACCGAGAATCATTGTATGTGTCGCGGGAGAATGTTTGATCCTTGCTCTTGTACGGGATCTCATTAAATAGTGCAGGTGCCAATGCAGGCACCCATCAATAATGCCTTTGCAAAAAGGCAACATAATGAGAGTGGAAAATCCTCTGGCTGCCTTTCCACCCAAACAAGAGACTCCCAGATATACTCCTCATTCATATGCACATGCGATTCAAGGAGCGCATTCGCACACATCCCCGGCACTCAACTGCAGCATGTAGTCATCTGGCAATAAAAGTGGGGTGTGAGCATGAGGAGATCAATTACTTGTCTTGCTCCTATTTGTGAATGCTGTCTTTTTATTGAGCTTGGGTGGAGGCCTGCTGTTGATTAAAACGGCTGGCCTCCAGCTGGAGACAGAGGGCCAGCTGAGATAGCACCACACGCTCACAATCACGCCATCTTAACTGCAAGGAAATTCACACCTCTATTTGAGATTGAGATTAATTTTCTGCACCATGTGGCTTGTCTTTCCCTCTTTAGCATGCTCAGTTCTTATTACACCAGCATCTGCTCCATGATGATGATGTAAATGAATTTGGAATGTAGGGTGTTTTATACCCCCGCTGAAATGAGCAGCACACACCGAGGGAAACGATTCTTTGTGTTTTGTTGTCTCTTAATTCAAGCGCGCACTTTTCATCCGTACTTTCAGGATTTGCATTCTCCCACTGAGGATCTGTGCTGTCAGGTATTGTTAACTGTCGACATGCACTTTTTTTTTTTTTTTTGCAACAGATAATTAGAGCTTAGGTTGTAGTAGCTTCCACACCTCAATTGATTTGTAGAATCTTTTAGCAGCCCTCCACCCCCCCGCCTCCTCCCCGCCCTTCCTCCCATCCTCCCCCCTTAGCTTTAAGAGCAAAAAGCTCCACTCGTCTGTTTTCTCTGTATGAATTTCCAGCCATGCATTAGTCTCCCTGACATTTTCAAGCAATGCTTTATTTAGCTTGTCGGATTCTCCAAATAAACGCAATCTCAGGGTTTATGGAAAAATGGATAAAAATTAGATTGTAGGGTATTGATCTGGATTGCGAGTAGAGGGGTGGGGAGGTGTGCGCGTAGTGGTGGGTGAGCTGGAGGGGGGGCAGCTCTCATCTGTGTGTAGGGGGGTGGGGAGTGGGGGGGGGGGAAGAAATGAAGCCGTAATTCAGGGCTATTGAACCCCCTGCCACTGGCGGCATCGATCGCCAAGCAGCGCTTATGAGATCACACCTGAGCACTGGAGACTGTAGAAGGGAGGGGGGCCGAGTTGCAAGATGGGGGGGATATGAATGAGTTGAGAGGGGGAAAGACAGCGAGACGCAATGTTGTGATATGATCAGCTCCTATAACCGACCGTCGGAGGGCCTGAGAAGGCGCTAACACCCAAACTCAGCGCCAATTAGCTCACCCTGCAAGTACACGCTCACCCGGCCCCCACGAGTTGTGACGCTGGCCTGGTGGACTAGTGTACTTGCCCCTCCTCGTCCTCCATCTTTTCCTCCTCCACTCTCAGTAACAACCGACGATGTGACCTCTCAATTATCGTCCTCCACCTCCTGAAACCCACAACCCTCCTGCCTCCCATTTTGTCCTCCCCTCCAGTACATACCTCCATCTCTCCATCCCACCTCTGTCTTCCTCCCCGCTTCCCTCTTAGCCGCTCACCCCTTAGGTCCGTCTCCCCCTGCGGCTCTGCGGGTTATTATAGTGAAATATGAAGCGGTGTAGATTCTAAGCTTCATGAAATTTCCATGAGCATTGATCTGATCTGATGCGGGTGATTGCTAGGTGAATCCCTCCAGTCCGGGGCTGTTGCTCATCTATTCATTTATTTATGGCATTTATGTTTTACTGACTTTGATTTGCTGTTCTGCACAGCGACAGCTAAAGATTATAAATATACCTGTACAGGAGAGTGTGCCGTGAATCTCTCACAGAGTGCACCTGCCTGCTTGCGTTCTCCAGTTGTACTCTTTTTGAGTTTTCTTCCCGCATTAATTCCCAATGTGAGATGGGAGGTATCGAAAAAAGATGTATGAGTCAAAAATCCCCAAAGAGACACCGCCAGGTAGAGCTGATTGTGCATTACTCTTCTGTTTTATGGTCCTTGAAAACGAGCAGAGAACAGGACTTCCTCTCTCATTTACTTTGATTGCCTCTTTATTCATCGGGGCTATCGGTGTACATTTTTTTAATTTGTGAGTGTTCATCTGAGACTCATCTGCCACTTTGTGGAGAACTAATAATATTTTTATTTTTTTTAATCTGCAATAACAACAAAAGACTTTCAGAGAAAACGTGACATTTTTGTTTGAGCAATTACCTGATAGCACAGGCCCAATCGAAACCAAGTCCGGCCTCGTAAGACTTTCAAGCAGGGCTCTCAAAGTCAATTTATGTGGGCGCTGCAGGAGATAAAACTCTGGGTGTGTCTGGGCCACATCAAGTATTCCACAAAAAAGGGGTTCAATTATTCAGAAGAGTACAATTAATCAAAATCTTCTCAATCTTTATTCAGAACAGATCCGAACATTAATGGTTCTTCAGAATGTGAACAAGACTGGTGACTCTCTCTCACTCCTCTTGGTACTTTGCATACTCAGCATGTCTCGTGGAATAATGGCATTTGATTTCAACAGCACCACAACTTCCGCTCTGCATTCAAAACATGCCCGGGTGCCCCCCCCCCCCCCCTATGCTCAACAACAACGAGAAATGACTCATTCTCCTGTTTATCTTGAAATCGGCTGTTCTCGATGCCAAACTTTCATTACAAAGTTACATTTCCTTCCACTTTAACTTCATAAATTATGTTTCACTGAAAGCTGTCTTGATAATGAGCTGTGGTAGTCCAGAAGTGATGCCAAGGGCAATGACATGGCAAAAACACGAGGGGTCCGGACTAACATTAAACATTGATGCCAAGTAGAGTGCCGCAAAATGTCATCCTGCGGGCTGCAAAGGGCCCCTGGGCCAGGGGTTTAAGATCACCAAATGTAGAGGATCACTGTATGGGGAAATACAGTCAAACCTCGGTTTTCGTCCATAATCCGTTCCAGAAGGCTGTTCGAAAACCGAAATTGTTCGAAAACCGAACCCACGCTCTTTTTAAAATAAAAATGTTTACTGAACACGTCTGCTCACAATGGAAAGCCACACGAGGAAGCATCACTTCCTCGTGTAAGGAAGGCGAGAGGAGTCAAATGGTGCATTCAAGTGCGCTCAGTTTGTTCGAGAACCGAAATTTGTTCGTCATCCGAGGCATAAAAAAACTCAAACTTTTTGGTCGAAAACCGAATTGGTCGAGAACCGAGACGTTCGAAAACCGAGGTTCGACTGTAATGTCAAATATTGCCTTCAGACACAATTCCCACTTTTGGGTTTTTTTTAGCATGTGAAAAGCTTGCTGCTCTGATAAAGCATATCAGTGCCCAAGTGTGAAATTTGTCATTTCACAGTATGGTGGTACCATGAGTCGGCTGCATTCCATCCCACGATGGGGCACAAAACTCTCTTTAATTCCATAGCCTGTTACCTCTACTCATTTTCAGTTGTGTGTGAGTGTGTCAAGCTAAACATTTCCATTGGGAGATTGACAGGTCTCGTATAAATGCATGCGGGCTATTAAAAGAGATCATCCACCATCCCTGCACTTTGCTTTGTTGTGGCCTTCTTCTAAAGTGAGCCATTCGGGGAGGAGCTGCGCGGAAGCTACTGGAGGTCCAGCAGGACAGCTTGTACTCATAGCCTCTGGGGGCCTTTTTTCTAGGGGCCGTCTAGTCAGCCTGGCTGCTCAGATGTGAGGCAAGCAGGGCATCGGCCCCCAGGAAACGTCCAAGCTGTGACCCACAGGGGAGACAGACGGACGGCATGAACACATAAGGGCAATCCCTCACATATACCGCACCACCCTTTTTTTTTTCTCTGGAAAACAACTCTCATTCTAACCATTTGGAACAAAATTGATAAACTTAAGTATTCTTTTTTTCACCCACATTTGATCCGGCTCACCGAAGTATATTCAGCGATGAAAACTAAATCTTCTGTTCTTTTTTTTTTTTTTTTTAAGTCATTAGTAGTTCTTTAAAAAGAGCATTTGATGTCAGTAATTAGCAATGCTATTACTTTATGACAGCTGTGGCATAGCCCTTGGAAAGCATGGTGGTCAGATACGTTTGTTAAGCACTTTATGTAGGTCTCTTCTGTGTCCACACGGGCTCTTTACAGAAGCAATGATACCGAACTAGAACTCCCCGGGCAACCTCCATGAGGCACGGGGATGTTGGTGGGTTGCTGGGAGGGGGGCATAGAGAGAAAGGGGAGCATGAGACTACATTAGGAATTAATTATAGGGAGAGAGCATTTATCCAACAATCCTTCTCTGAAGTGTTTGTACTGTAAGCCTCAGATCTTCATTGTATTTATTCAAATGTTGAAATATTCATAGTAAATCTTCTCATATTCAATTACAGTAGCGCGACCACAGCATACAGATTGCTCTTTCTCCCTGCTGTCTGGATGATCTGACTCTCTCTGTGTACACAGTATCTGTGTGTGTGTGTGTGTGTGTGTGTGTGTGTGTGTGTGTGTGTGTGTGTGTGTGTGTGTGTGTGTGTGTGTGTGTCCTGTGGACCTGCGTTGATCAGCGACTAATATAAGCAATTACAGCGCTGGGTTCCAATATAACAAAGGCTTGATCGCTGCGGGGAACAAACTAAACACACACACACACACACATACATATTTACACGCATGCTTGCCCAAAAATACACTCAATCCTGGCTTTTTATTAAGCAACAAAGCGGGTGACAGAGAGTGAGAGAGAGAGAGAGAGAGAGAGAGAGAGAGAGCGCGAAAGAGAGAGAGGCAGATTCATTACATCACAAGCAAACAAAGGCACACGCCGGACTAATTGAATATGCACTTTTTTTCTGCTGGTTTGCCTAAATGTTGCGGTAGTCATGCGCACCCGTGCTTAATTCAGTCATTTCTACAGCAGAAGCGAATCACTTACTCATCTTGGCCAGATCATAGCACACGCGTGTTTTCATTACCAAGAATCAAGCATTTGAATTTCCCATCTGTCTGTTCTTGTTTGTGCTCAGCGCTGAACGAGCCGACCATAGACTACGGCTTCCAGAGGTTACAGAAGGTCATCCCCAGACACCCTGGAGACCAGGAGAGATTACCCAAGGTACCGTGCATCAACAACTCCTCTCATTTGTCCGCACTCATGTCGCTCTGCCACACGCAATTATTGCATAGCAATTTGTCTTGGTATCACTGATACTGAGATGTATTTACGTCTTCTCCGGTTTCATATGGCGCATGGATATACATGCCACAAGGGCAGCATGACCTCACATACAGACAAATGACTGTATTCCCTGGACGCTGACACACTTTGCAGTGTGAACATTAACATTTTATTGCACGTTCATGGTCATTTTCTGCAGTTTATTTTGCACCGAAAACGCACAAGCAGCTCTATTCATGCTCGCGCCTTGTGTAAGGTCGTTTAGATTGGCAAAGGGGGAGTGACGGTGGGAGGAAAAGGGGGAGGAGGAAGGGTGGTTGAGGAGAGAGAGAGAGAGAGAGAGAGAGAGGCAGAAGGAGGTTAGGTGATCCATCATAGCTGTCCAGTCTTACCTCCTGCTGGGTCAGTGGATCGAAGTCAACCCCGGGTGGACTTTATTACTTCCAACACACACCCTCTCACAGAACAGCATGCACATGCACACGTCTTGGCACATACACACAGGCGTGCGCAGACACACACGGCAAACGTCACCGTGAGGTGGAGATGGAGAGCCCAGGTAGATGTAGAGAGAAGATAAAGAAATCACTTGTCCGTGGTTGTGTGTCATGTCTGGTGGATACGGGACTTGTCCTGGTGATGTCTTTAACCCTCTCCATCTCGCTTCGTTCACCTCCGAGTCTTCCCTCGCTGTGCGGCGTCTCCTCTTTCAAACGAACAGCAGAAGCTGGCAGGCCCAGTTGTTCATTTCAGCTCTATTGATTTGTGCCTTTATTAGGTAATAACAGTTTGTTGACCACCCTCCTCTCAACGGTTGGCCTCAATCATTAGAGGGGCACACGCTGGCAACTTTTTTGCGCCCATTCAGTGCAAGCCAAGCCTTTTTTGTTTTTTTCCTGTCTGTTTTTCCAGCCAATTCTCAAATTAGGAACAAAGTTTTCCCCCAGGCACCTTTAGTGAGGAGATTCTTAATGAACCCTGGAAATGCCTGCTTTGTCTCCATATGTTGCGATGATGATCCAGCGTCCAGCTGCATCGTGTTGCCGCTAATAGTCCGGCGACATGTAAGCAGGGAGCACTTGAAGCCGGATCACAGGCGTCCCACGTGCTTAGTAGCTCAGGTTGTGGTGCAGGGGTGGGGATCTGGGGCCGGCTAATGAGTCACCGTCCTGCCAGACGAAGCCAGGCTCTGCTCTGGATCAGGTTCCCCTTCCTGTTGACGTCTCGGCGGGGCCTGACTTTACGGGAAGAGACCCTGCGCCCAGGAAATGGTCTCTCCTTACAGCAGCGGGGCAAGGCAGGCAGCACGGCGCTAACCACATTTATCTGTTTATCAGAATGACTCTGGAGCGCTGCCTAATCGCGTTTAGCTTCTGGACAGATCCCTTCACTAACGAGAGACCGATAAGTAGACATGCACTGGACCATGAAAGGGTGATTAATTGAGAAAATGGGAATGAGGGAGAAGAAGAGGACACATGAAATAGATGAGTGAAGAGAAAAGTGATGCTGTATGTGTGGCCAGGTTGTCAACAGCCCCCTAAAATGTCATTTACAATTGTGTCCATACAAATTAAAAAGGGACCACGAAAATAAAATACTACGCGTTATCATTATTAACCAGTTACGCACCATGATAAAGAGAGTAGTTGCTTTAGTCACTTATTATGGACTTTTGCTAGCATAGCAAGATTTTTTTTAAAGACAGCCACAGAATCCAGTTGCTCTCACTCAAGTGGATTTTACAAATCATTCAATGGCGGTTTATATAGCATTGTCTAAAGTGAAGACTGATATTTTAAAAAATGCTGGAAATTAACCCCCAAAAAAGATTTTAACAATATCAATGAATAATCGCTTGATTAAACATGACTTCAGTCTCAATAAAAAAAAAAAATCATATTTTTTCCTTAATCGTCCAGCTCTACCCATCATTAAAAATGACACAATAAAAGTGGATTCAAATTGTACAGTGATGTCAACAAAAATAATCATAATGACCAACTAGAGTCCAGACTTGAATTTTATTTATTAAAAATTGTGCGGTGACATAAGGCAGGCTAGTGCCTTTACAATCAGACAGATTTTGGCATATTTGGAATCGATTGTTGATTGCTGCACATCAGAAGTAACTCGACTCTTTGGCTTACTACTTATCCAGGCATCCATTTTCTATCGTGCTTGTCTGCATTAGGATCCCAAGACTTGTTTCTTGTTGGGGGCACATCTAGGCAAACAACCATCACTCTCACATTCACACGTATGAACGGAACCTAACCTGCATGTTTTGGGAATACGGGACTAAGATGGAGTACACGCTTTTATTTTGCTCCAATGTTTTCCTCAAAAAACATGGGGAGAATGGATGAAGGCCCCTGAGAGCCTTTTTCATCTCACACGTCTTGCATGAACACTGTCCTTCTCCAGCTGGGGATCTGTTTGTGCCATAATGCTTCTACCTTCCCTCATTTCCCCTCCTAGCTCCTCTCCTCCCCCCATCCATCCATTTACCTATCCAGCAATCCCTAGGAGGCATCTGGCATGGTGGAAAAGTAGCGAGAGGCAAGCGAGGAACAACGCATACATACTAAAGAACCACTTACCTCACTCGGGCCTCGACGTTTCTCAATCACACCTAGCGGGCCTCGTCTACGGTCCCCCCCTCTTCTCCTGTCTCTCAAAAAACCACCAACCGCACCCCTGCCGCCGCCGCTCCCCCCCTCCCCCAGATAGTGCTAGTAATGGGAGGTTAACACAGAAGCAGCGCTCCCATTATTGAGTGAATTTAGCACCTCGGACAGCGCTCTACAATCTTTATTGCTTTGCTGACCCTCCCGTCATGTCCTGGGCGTGCTCGACAGCCTCCACATGAGTGTGGCTGCGGGTTTGTGTGTGTGTGTGTGTGTGTGTGAGTCGGTGCATGTGTGATATGAGGTCTGATTGAAAGGCGGTGTGTCACGGAACAGAGAGCACACATGCTCCGGGGCTTGTTCACAGCGAGGGATACACTGAGGAGGGTAGAACGCACAGCGTGTGTGTGTGTGTGTGTGTGTGTGTGTGAGAGAGATGGAGAGAGAGAAAGAAATGAGGGAGCAAAGGAGGGAAGGGGGCTGCAATTTTCTGGTTGTCGCGCCTCCAGCATATATCCTGGCCCCGGCACATTAACTTTTAAAAAGGGTTTCGTAGGGCTGAAGGTGTCTACATCACACATACACACGCGCACACATATAAGAACTGCCTTGAGACACACATAGACTAAACGAATGAAAAGAACAGAGAGGGTAAAAGGAGGGTAAGTGATGGAAAATGAGCACAAAGACTAGCAACACTATGCAAGGATAAATGTTTGATATGGGAAATTCCGGGCGGCCCGGTAGCCCAGTGGTTAGCACGTCGGCTTCACAGTGCAGAGGTACCGGGTTCGATCCCAGCTCCGGCCTCCCTGTGTGGAGTTTGCATGTTCTCCCCGGGCTTGCGTGGGTTTTCTCCGGGTGCTCCGGTTTCCTCCCACATTCCAAAAACATGCATGGCAGGCTCATTGGGCACTCTAAATTGTCCCTAGGTATGAGTGTGAGCGTGGATGGTTGTTCGTCTCTGTGTGCCCTGCGATTGGCTGGCGACCAATTCAGGGTGTCCCCCGCCTACTGCCCGAAGACTGCTGGGATAGGCTCCAGCACCCCCCGCGACCCTAGTGAGGATGAAGCGGTTCGGAAAATGGATGGATGGATGGGAAATTCCACTCCATTCCACACCACAACTACATTTGTCTCCCAAAGTGGGTGCTTGACTATTCACGCGGAACATTATCGAGGTTTGTCAGGGTCAGACGACAGGTGTGCCCCCAGCTAAGAGGGGAATCGTATCCCCGTAACCCCGCCGATACGTTGCTAGACGGACATGTGATCAAGAGCAGGAGATACATGATCCAGCAGGAAGGAGGGAGGAGATGCAAAAGATGCGTGACTGATCAAGAGATACAGGCTCATGTTTTATTCACAGCTCACGGTATCTTCCCTTTGCGCTCCCAAACTGCCCAGCCAGTAACAAAGTGCACGGCCAGAGCCATTTCTCTTCCTCCAGTCTGCTCTCACCGCCGTCTTCCTGTCGTGCCGTCTCTGTTCTGCATTCACAGCATAATGCTACAAGTGAAATGTAATGAAAGTGACTGAACTCCTCCAGCTGCCACACTCATGATCAATCTCCCTTCTCTTTTCGCTCCTGATTGTAGGAGGTAATCTTAAAGAGAGCGGCAGACCTGGTCGAAGCCTTGTACGGGATGCCTCACAACAACCAGGTAGCGCACAGAAACTTCAGCGTCCTGTTTCGAATGCATTGGTTGTCTGTCCTTTGTGGGATTTCTTGAAAGTAGCACAAAACCAAAGTTCCTTTTAAAAAATATCTTCAAAATCTGCATAGCATCGACAAAACCAATAATAAGAGCAAGGGTTCTTTTTAAGAGTCTGGCAGTCATACAACTCTAAACTGTTTGGCCACTTCCAATATAATAATGCTTTTAATCCAGGCATGTCCAGCTGCGGTCCTCGAGAGCCTTCTGTTAGTTTGATAACAGAAGGCTCTGTCTTTTTTCACGTCATTAGACTAATTGTTGAAAAAAAAATAGCCAAAGTAAAAGCACAATACAAGCCCAGAATGAATCCTTTCGTGCCAGAACTGAGCAAATTGACCCCTGCGTGATGACATTAAAGGTTATGTATTCCAATCTTAAAATGCCATAAAATAGAAATAATATCATTGACAAAATCCAAACTGTTCATTTGGAGCACCTTCTGTTCTGCCATGTGACCATAAAAGATACTTCAATTTCTATTTCTGAAATATAAAAGCCCATTTGCACTGTCCCCTCATAAGGCTGGATACAAGTAACAGTATCATGGGAGGATTTGTGGCTTTTATCCACTCAAGTTCGAACGAGTGCCGACAGCTAGGAAAAGAAGACCGGAGGAGGGAAAACGAAGGCATAGGACCTGACTTGTCTTCTTCTGATCCTCCCTCACTGCCAGGAGATGATCCTGAAACGAGCAGCAGACATCGCAGAGGCACTCTATACAACCGTGCCGCGAGGGCACAACCAGCTAGCCGGCATCGGCAGTGGGTCTGTCCACGCGGGTATGATGGCCGTAAACTCCTTCACCGGGTCAGAGGTGGCTCAAACGGCCAATCAGGGTGAGTGAACATGACACGGATCGGGGAGGAGGGTCATCATTTCATCATCTCATTGTCAAGTGTGAGTCATATTAGACCGTCAAAGGAAGTTCGACGGGGAAACCGGGACCGCGAGCAGCGGCAGGGTGCAAAAGTGAAAAGTGCGGGTGAGGCAAGAAAAGTGCGGGTGAGGCAAGAAAGACTGCGAAATCGCAACGAGTGGAGAAGTAGGAAGTCACGGATGAGGCACGATGGAGAAATATGAATGGGTCCTAGGGGTGTGTTTATTGGAATGGGGTCGGCCCCCTCGTCTGACAGAGAGAGATGCGCGTGCAGTCTGGGGTGATTCATCACATGTATCTAAGGAAGGAGAGAAAAGTGGGTGGATGGATCAGCCGCTGAATGTCTCGTAATACTTCCGATGAGCATCATCTCAAAATGTCTTTCTGCGCTGAGCAGAACAACTTGACTTCGGGGTTTATTTGGTACCGCAGTATGTGCTCATTATGGTAGAAGAGGCTACTTTGATGGTTAAAGTGCAGCCACTATTGCACTAGCAAGTACACTCATGATCAATTCCAGGTGGGGGTTTTTTCTGCTGTATCAGCATTTGGACCTGGGATGTATACTTCCGAGTCTTCCATTTTGCGCTCATACTATTCGCCGCCTTGTAGCCTACTGATAATAAAGAGCAGAAATCATCACATCTTGGAGGAGGTTACACAAGTTTTTGGTATGAATTGCCTTATCCGCATATACCAGAGGTGTCAAACATAGGGCCCGCGGGCCGGAACAGGCCCTCAAGGAGGTGTGATCAGGCCGGTGGGATCATTTAAAAGTGGGAAAATGCATAAAAGACACGGAATTAATATTTTTAATAAGGTGCAATTGATGGAGTATCCGCTAGGGGACACACTGTTTTGATCAGAGTAGAAGACAACATTGTTTTGACCAGAGAAGAAGACAACAGCAGTATCAGCCTGTCACTGAGACAGACCCGACACAGCAGAAGCTACATGTGAATACTTTACACATTTAATAGCACTCTCCTTAGTTTGTAAGGTGTAGGCAGGGATTAAATTTCAATTTTATATGCACTGTAAATGGTTTAAAAATTCCTTTCTTTTTAAATCTCGTTTAATCTTAAAATGCATTCCTATATTTTTCAATACCAATTACTTGTTAAAGTTTTGTGCCTTTGTACAATCAGTGGGATCAGTTGCAATGCATATATGCACATATGTGAATGATAAAAGTAAATTGCACATTTGTCGAAGGAAATCTAAGGTGCTTCATGAAATGTTTTGTAAAAGATATGCTCATTAAATTTCAACATTTTCCTCATGTTCTTGTTCTTCTTTAGACCAAAATAAAGGAAAGACATATTATTTTGGTTATTTATAGCAGAGTGTGGCGTAATTTTAATGGTCCGGCCCACTTGACATCTACTAAGGCCATATGTGGCCCACAATGTGAAATGAGTTTGACACCCCTGGTATATACTGTACATCCGGTTTTTTTGTTGTTGTTGGAGATGAGCCAGTCAGGTTAGAGGCCGCTTGTTTTAGTATTTGGACTCCTTTAATCGCTCCTCCACCATTCTGTTCATTGCCATATGCCATCCACGACTGCCCGAACATTTCTTTTGGCTTTTATCCCCATGGCCATTATCCACGTATAAGGGATCGAGTGATGCATATATGCCACCATAATTAGTCATCTTCATCTTTTGTGTCATGCAGCACTGTGGGCGCATACACTGAGCTATGGTGCGCCATTCTACTTTTCGAGGTGCAATGGTGTTGTATCCTAAAATCTTTCGGCTTTTGTAACCTTTTGTAACCTTGAAACCAGTGGAACTTCTAAAGTTGAATTTTGAAATATTATTATTGCCATTGTAAAAACAAAAAATAATCGTAATGGGGGCAGGTCTTTTTATTTTTTCCTTGGTGTAAAAACCAAAAAAGTCATTACTATTCAAATAAATGAAGGTATGCACTGAAAGTGAATCACGTTTCCAATTGACGCAAATGTAAAAAAAAGCATTAACTTTCACCGTTAATAAAGCGTTCAATGGTTCATATGCATCGTGACTTTTGAGCAGCACCTTAAGATACCTGTTAAAATTCAGGGAACATTAACCCAAAAGTAACGAGGGACAACATCTCCTCATTACAGTCAATTACACAATGTGGTGGCTCTTCTGTGAAATGTGTGATGTCTATCACTCGCTGCCACTCAGGGGGGTTTGATCTCAGAGACGTCTGCCTCTCCGGTTTGATGCCTACTCTCTCAAAGGCAGCGCTGCATGGATTTATTTTTGTCTGCCTTCTTCTCGATCCTTAACACCTTTTTTCTCTCTCTCTCTCTCTCTCTCTCTCTCTCTCTCTCTCCTATTCCCTTCTATCTTCTTCTCTGCCTCCCCATCTTTCCCTGTCTATAGGTTTCAGTAGGACAACAAGCAGTGTGTCCCCTCATGGTTATGTCCCCAGCTCCACTCCCCAGCAGGGTAGCTACAGCTCTGTCTCCACTAGCATGAATGGCTACGCTAACTCTGGCATGGCAACCCTGGGCACCTCGCCCAACTTCCTCAATGGATCCGCAGGCAACTCACCGTATGCTAGTGAGTAAATTCATCACACCTTCGAGCCTATGGCCAATCAGTCCTCACGCGAGTCAGATGAGGAGGTACCGAAAGCAGAGATGCTGTTAAACAGTGTGAGGGGGACACAATATTTGATGGAAAGAGGAGCAAATTGAGCCGTTTAGCTGGCTCATCTATTTCTTTAAGAACAGAGTCAAACACAAATCCTCACTTTATTGGCAAAGGGGAGCAGATGCCCCCCCCCCACACACACACACGCACACATTCACTCTCTACATTAAAGACCCTTGATTAAATCAATAAACTAATTGCTAGAGAAGCAATTCCATTTCAGCTCTTTGATTCCTGGGTGTTAACAAGTATTTTAACAGGCTCATCGGCCCCACACAGACACTTTCAATCAATGGCCCCTCAGCCTGCCTTTGTAGGTCCAATTTTCATTAATTGATTAGTTAGGCCCCTTCATAAATGGATTATGACTTTATTGCAAGGATTTGACAGGAAGGGCCATAAAAGCTAAGTGTTGGATAATAACAACAATAAAGGCAGAAGCAGATATCAGAGGGCAGGTGAAATACGACTTGGCTGATTGTAAAATCACTGAGGGGGAGAAAATGCTTTAAGTGTATTATCAGACAAAAGACAAACCCTTGAGAGGTGGATAGATGGGATGATGTCAGTCGGAGAGACAGAATTTGGCTGAGGAAGCCCGTGCCATTCATGTACAGTAATTACAGCTAATAGCCATTGTGTATACCGTCTCTATTTCTACTTTGGAGCCCCTTTCACGAGAATCTTCACACGGTATCATGCAAAGGTGTGAAAATGACGTTGATGTGAGCATTAGAATCGTTGTCAATGCGGAATTCAGGATGGCAGTTGCAGCTAAACTTGTCTTTTGAATACATGCAATTCATCTCTGCACAATTTGAGAAAATATTGTATTGTGTAAATATTTTTTGATGTTATTTTTATACACATTACCAAACCACAACAAAAACAAAAAAAAAGCAAGGACAACAGTCAAAAGTCAAAAACAAAAACGACATCCCGAAAAGCACTCAGTGAAAAAAAAAAAACAATTGTGTGTACAAATGTATCAATGAAGATCAATAAAGATCAAAGTCCAGGGTGTCCATATTTGTCTTAATCTGGAACCAAACATTTAGTCAGCACCTCCAACTCTCTATTATATTCAGTGATGTGGTTGGAGATTTCATATCAGAAAGGTTTCTAATGCTCCCTTCACAATGGCTTCAAGGAGGTCCAGAGTTTTAGTCGCTCTTGTTGCACAGTCTTCATTTTGTGTGAAGTAGTTAGTAGAAAAGAAAAACAACAGGATTGAATAACTTCAAGCTGTTTGTGTCACACCCAATTCGAGTTTGTTGTCAAAATAAACATAAAACAAAGGCAGTTAACTTAGTTGACTGTATTGAAAACAACTGCAGCTTTTGCCTTAGGCAGGTCTGCTTCAATTAATGCTAACAAAAAAAAAGCAAAACGCCATTGACATTTCTGAAGGTTAGCATTGTTAATAGCAATTTTAGAAGCAACGTGTATTTCAACACTAACGTTGGAACAACACGCAGATAACACAACACAACTGATATGCATATATTCTTTATCATCAGTCATCCCCAACTTTTTGGAAATTATCAGTCCCGTAATTTTAATTACCTATTTAAATTATCTGACAGAGGGAAAGAACAGATTTTTTTTCCTCTGTAAATGCACGGAGAAGATGTTTATCCGCGCTTAAAAGGCATTTAGAGCACTCATCATATCAGCAATGGGCTTACCTTTTCCTTCTAGCTCGCAGTTCAAATGGTTCGATTTCACAGTTATGTCCGTTACAAATGCCAGATCAAGTGTCCACTCTGTGTTCTTCAGCAGCAAGGTGTCTTCACCTTTGATTTGCGAGAACACTCTGATGTCTCTCAAAAATAGCACAAAAAAAAACCCTGAACCAACCAACAATACTGCTGAGCCATCGGGTTTCATAGCGGGTCACCGTATTCAGTTGTCAGCTGCTTCACGACAGGAGTCATCCCATGTTCAAAGTCGATCACTTTTGCACATAACGCCTGTTGGTGACAAATGCAGTGATCGTGCAGAAACCTTCAGAACTGTGTGTCACCTTTAAAGTGAGCAATGAATCCTGCACGTCGGCCCATCATTGCGGGAGCCTCGTCCGTCTTTACTGACACCAATTTTTTTCCCAAGTAACCTTTTTCTCTGTGAAAAACTCCCTTCACCGCATGACAGATGTCAACTCCCTCGCAGTTGCCCTTAGGGGCAGGAGTGTTCAAAGTTCTTTGTTTGTGGAGAAATCATAAATTACCGTCCATAAAAACAGCATTAGTTGTGCTGTATTGCTCCATTACACTGGATGTTAAACCACCTGCACTTTGCCAGATCCCGGTCCAGCAAATCCCCAGTCATACCCAACGCTCCTTTAACCGTTGTACATACCCCCAGTTGGACATCGGACAAAATGGAGATTACATTGGTTCCATATTTCTCCTCTTCACGTACAGTTTTTGGAATTATCATCATAACGTCATTGAAAATCTTTCTATCTGAAAATGCCTTCTTTACCCCCTCATCAAGAATTGTAGCTCTCTAAATGAGGCTTTGGCTGATTTGGGGACCTTTTTAGTCGGGCTAGCAACAACAAAAAATTGTTGTTTGCGCACAGTTCCCTTCAACTCTCTGGACTTTTGTCCGGTGGGTAATTAGCATTGGCAGGTTGTGTGACATGTTTTGAAATGTCTCTCCCCATTGTGCCACTTTGTCGTCGCCACAGACGCTGCACGAATGAGACACGCAGGATTTATTTATTTTTTGCCACAGTCATAAAATAGAATTCGTCCTCCCATTCAGTGTGAAAATAAAATGCGTTTGTTCTTTTGTTTAAAAAAAAATAGGAAAAAAAGAGGCACCCGCAAACCAGAAATGGTCAGGAAGTGCAAATGTTGAAAAAAAATATCTCAAAATTTAATAAACAGCATCGCACACTCAATTACAGATGAAATGAGAAAAACATTTTGGCACAGCCTTCATCATTTCTTTTTTTTTGTTTGCTTAAACCACAGCGTGTGTTTGTCTGCCATATTCTCCTTTGATTTGGTCGGTAGATCCAGGGCTAGTTTTGTCAGCGACTGTTTAAATTAGTCTCGCATTATCATGCTTTCCACATCATCACTCGGATGCTCCTTCTTGAACTGTTTCAACAGGATTGTTGTGTTGCCTGTTTTTGAGGACTGACTACCTTGCACAACTGCTTCATTTACTTAGCATTGCTTTGGAGATACCTGATACCATCAGACAAGCAATGCTTGGAAGATAACGCTTGGCTGTCCATCAGCTGCACGTTTCGCTGGGGGCTTTTGTACAAAATAAAAATTTTAAAAATTGCATCTGCCTCTGTGGCCCGGTACCAAGTGGCCTGCGGAATGGAAGCTGGGATGGATAAATGTCATTCCTATTCATGCCAATGGTGAAAGATGATTTGGAATGCAAATGTTTTGAGTTGAGAGTTTGACAATTAATTTAACTTTCATCTCAAGGCACTACTGTACTCCACTTTTGCGCCGGCTCTCGTCCCTCTCCATAACTCCTCCAGGATAACATTCATCGCCAAGGGGAAGCCACCTAGCATGATTTTGTCGCGGTTGTACGTTAAGCATCACAAACAAGAAGGGAAAAAAAAAGTCTGATTGTTTTGACACTCACGAACAATACATCTTGAAGCAAAAACAGGAAACAGCAATTGGGTGGGGGGAATACAATAAACGAGAAAGAAACAAAGTGAGTTGGCTGCTGACGCTCCTCACCCAGAAGTGACTGTTAAATATGAGCGGTACAGTCTTTGTCAAGGCAGGATTCACGATTTCACAATCCACTTCTTGTTGTGCAGGTGTCCACACATTGTTTTTCTTTCTGCTGAACTGCCACTTTCAGTTGAAACTCTATTTTTTATTGGTGCGGAAGGGAAGGGGGGGACATTGGGGGCGTGGGGGGATACCACCAGGATGTAACTGTCACTCCAGTCTTATCAACCAGTCAAATTCTAGAGGGGTCAGTTCTGATGATATCAAAGCATGAATGATTAAATAACTGCTATACAGTATATATATATATATATATAAAATGAATTGTTTTTTTCCTGTGTAATGTACCGTATGTGAGCTCGCGATCTGAACTATTATCCCTCCTGCCATCATCCGTTGACCAGTCCCCTTCTGTTCGTCCCGTCTGCCCGTCCTCTGCCCTCGGCCCTCTCTCTAACCCCGTCTCTTTTCCGTCTTCATCTTTCCTCCCATCCTTCTTCCCCGACACCCTCCACCTCCCTCTCCTGCCCTCCGTCCAACTTCCCCCTCCCCCCCCTTGCGCACCTCCCAGTCGTCCCGTCCAGCCCCACCATGGCGTCGTCCACCAGCCTGCCCTCCAACTGCAGCAGCTCCTCCGGCATCTTCTCCTTCTCCCCTGCTAACATGGTGTCCGCCGCCGTCAAGCAGAAGAGCGCCTTTGCCCCCGTCGTGCGACCCCAAAACTCGCCACCCCCCACGTGCACCAGCGCCACCGCTAACAGCCTGCAAGGTAAGAATGAGGTAGCCGAGTAGTCACGTGTACGCACTGGACCCTTGAAAGCCCAACACAATCTACTGCCCATGACTAGCTAAGATCCTGTGCTGCTACATTAACCTCCTTTTAATAACAATTTCTCACCTTTTCCTTTTCCTCTTGCCTCTTATTACCCCTTTCTCCCTCCACTTCACCCTTTTATTTCTTCCTCTACCCTCCTTGATCCCCGATTGTCCCTCCTGACTTCAGATCAGTCTTTTGTGGACTCTAGCAAGTACTCATCAGCCAGCTCCCTGCAGGGCCTGGCCTTCTCCTGAAGTATGTTACCCCGCTCCTCCTTTTTTTTTTCTGCTATTGCTCTGTTTCTTTCCATCCCACGCTGTCCCACCCGGCTCGTTCACAGCAGCAGCTCATCCTGCCCTGCCCTTCCTTCTCGTTTTTTTTTTTTTTTTTTTTTTGGTCACGCTCCACTTGTCAGTGAGAACGCATATGTGTTCCATTTCCTGCTTTCACTTCCTGTTTCCTGCCTTGTGCTATGTCTGCCATCCATGGGGAGGTGTGTGCCGTGCCACAAGGGGTCATTCTGCTCTCCCGTTTCCATCCAAAATGGCTCATAGTTGGCCCGTCTAGGCAGGATATAGTATGGTGTTGAGATCCTGAGCCAGAGAAATGATGGATGGGAATTTTTATCGGAGCCCCAAGCTAAGCACTTCCTCACTTCCTCTGTCGGCGTTGATGAGCATTGAACATGGTGACCCGGGGGGCCACTGCGCGTTGATCACACACACACACACACACGTACCGTTCAGTTAATCCCAACAAGATGAACGCATTTAGGAAATAACCCGGGAATTAGTGGAGTGAAAAGAGAGAGAGGAATCAATAGGAAGCCAATATCTTATATGAAAAATTCCTCCATGTGATGGCTTATGTGTAAAACTGGAAGCAGGGAATGGCTTAAGGAGTGAAGCATGACTCGATAGATGGACCAGATTGGGTAGAGCTGCCCCATCCAGAGCAGTAAGAAAAAGAATCTGCCCATACAAAGATAATAATGCTCAGCCGCTCATGTATTCATCTAAAACTTTGTAGGACAACAGACAAGATTTGGTAACTTGAAATAAATTTGCCACATGCCTCACAATGATGCACTTAAACCGGGGGTCGGCAACATGCGGCTCCAGAGCTGGAGCTTCATAAAAAATGTTTGAAAATGGAAAGAAAATGTGATAGTGGGCTAATATAGCTCAAATAGATATAGACACATGTTGCAGCTCCGAAAAAGGAGAGCTGTGGTGTTGGTTTTTTAAAACGTACACTTTATTTATGCTTTTAACAGTCTCGACAAACACAGACACGTCTGCGTCCGACTCCGTGCCTTCACTCTTCTCGTTTGACTCGAGAGGCGTTCAAAGACAGCCTCAGAAAAACAGAAATTAATGATCCCTTCACTGACACTAATAAAAGTGAAAATAATGCACCAAAACAAAAAAATCAAGCGAGGAAATTACCAAATAAATTCTATGGGGGCGTTTGTGAACGCACAACAAAGGAATGAATAACATAAACAATTCTGGGACAGTCCAGTCTCCTACACACATACAGCATGTGTTTCCTGCATTGTAAGTTTTATCGAAGGCTTTTATTTTTTTGCGGCTCCAGACATATTTGTTTTTTCTTTGTTTTTTTGTCCTATATGGCACAGTTTTTTTCAGGAACATATTAATACTATAAATGTTAGCATGCTTCACAGTGTAAGAAAAGTAATCCCAGCACTGTGTGGAGTTTGCAAGCTCCGGTTTCCTCCCAAACAAAAATATGCATGGCAGGTAAAACTACTTGGGCCTCTTCAAAGACAATTGTCACCTAGGTATGAGTGTGAGCGTGGAAAGGAACCAATTCAGGGTTTGCCCAGAGACTGTGGGATAGGCTCCGCACCCCCCGCGACCCTAGTGAGGATGAAGCGGTTCGGAAAATATGTGTATGTCAAAAAAGAGAGAAACATTAAAACAAAACCTGCGAGAGTATTGGATCCAGCATTGTACACAATTCTAAAAAACAAATAAAGGCCTCCAAAGAACGATATGAAAATAAAATGTAAACATTTCTCAAAATAGATAATAATAAGCATTTCTTCAATTTTTGAGTCCTATTTTTTCATCAATGTAGTATGGCACTCACAAAGCTTTACAAAACCTGAAATCATCCCTCGTGGCGATGACCTTTCCCACCTCTGGTCTCATGCTCACTGAGCTGATGATTTTTGAAATCTATCGTGACTTTGCACCCAACCTTCAGTTCAAGTCTTTGTTTGACTTTAAAAAGATGTTTTTCCAAATTTCAAGCCGTTCACATGAGGTGGCATTGGCATAAAAGGCAACTTTCAACTTTCATGTATGCATTAGTCGAGGGATCCCGACTAATTTTACGTGAAGTTTCAGGGGCATAAGTGGAAAATTTCAGAGCGCACATGAATCACATATCGACTTGCGAGGTAAATATTCACATTTCCATTAATTTTCACTGTACAGTCAAACCTTGCTTTTTGTCCATAATCCGTTCCAGAAGGCTGTTCGAAAACCGAAATTGTTCGAAAACCGAAACCACGCTCTTTTTAAAATAAAAATGTTTACTAAACACGTCTGCTCACAATGGAAAGCAACACGAGGAAGCGTCACTTCCTCGTCTACCCGAGGAAGCATCACTTCCTCGTGTAAGGAAGGCAGAGGAGTCAAATGGTGCATTCAAGTGCGCTCAGTTTGTTCGAGAACCGAAATTTGTTGGTCATCCGAGACATAAAAAAATCAAAATTTTTGGTCTAAAACCGAATAGGTCGAGAACCGAGACTTTCGAAAACCGAGGTTTTGACTGTATTGCTGATAAATGAGGGGAAGTGTCAAGAAGTCTTTCAGCAACAAAAACCTGTCAAGATTTTAAAAACAAATTTACTGATCACACGTGCGAGTTGATGCGGAATTTAGTCACACGGTCTCAAATTTTAGTAGCAAAATGCCACCATTTCGTAGCCATCTGGAGCCCTGCATTAGTCATTATTGATTTTTTTTTTCCTCCAAAGATTTAGATGTGCTGCCTCATAAAGAGAGTTGTGTAATACAGTATATTAGAACTCTTGTGTAATTTAATAAGGTTGCATAAATGTTAGAAAGAACTCTCGGTGGGATGGAGTGCTAACTCCAACCACAATTGTCAACATATTGTTCAGTTCAGTACACCCCCCCGCCCCACCCACACACACACACACATTATTAAATTTGTCACGCCATTTGTGATATCATTCTCTCTTTATTGGCTGTGCAAGTGCACCAAATGCAAGGTTGAGTGCACGAAAAGACTCATGATCCATTTCCATGAGTCAAACATAATCTCATCACCCCCGTCAGCCATGTTGCATTTGTTCACACACTTTGGTGTAGCTGCTAGCAATTAGCAATGGCGGTGCTCGCGTGAAACTATTCGGGGAGAACCCAGTGCCAGACTGGAATGATGGGGTCCGTGTGTGGCGAGTTAGCGGGGAAATGTTTTGATTTGAGGAGATAATGAGGGAGGGAGACGTGTCCTTGCTGCAGCACATTTGGGTTATGGCACTGTTGTGATGACAGATGAAACCCAGCTATCACATGACTGACCTCTCGCTCCCTTTTTCTTTGCCCCCGCCCCATCGCCTCGCTTTCTCCCACTTTCCTCCCCCTCTTTTCCCACAAGCAGCAATTCCGGGGATGATTGTTCCACCCATGTAGACGATCTGGAAAAGAAGAATGTTGAGCGGAACAAGACACGAGTGCGTGTTGGTTGGACTCCGCATCTGAAATGACGAGAAGAACTAACTCTGTTCGAAACTCAGGCCTTTCCACTCCACTGGGATTTAGAAGACGGAACAACCTTTGCCATGTCATTTCTCTTTTGGTTGAATTGGTGTCGCTTGGGGATTCGTATTCATGAGATGTATCTTTGCTTATTTGATTACTGGAGAAGCCAACTGTAATGTGCACAAACAACAGTCGAGTGTGAAGCTTGCTTGGTAGAAACACACACACACATACACACACACACACACACACGAATAAAACTAAATGAAAAAGAGCATAACACAGCGATCCTATTCTATTTATGCTGTCTGAATTCTACTAAAACTGTGACCGTGGAGCTTGTCACGGGAGTTGAAAAAAATACAATGTGATTCTTTAGCCAAAAAGGGTTTGTAAAAACTTGAAAAGTCCGATGACGAGTGTGTCCAGCCAGCACTGTACTGAAGGAGTCAAGCAAATATTACATTAGAATAAATGTTTGATATATTTTTGTATATAAAAAAAAAGGTGATTCTTTTTGTGGAGGGGTGGTTAGTTTCATTTGGCTTTTTTTTTTCTTTTTCTTTTTTTTTTGCAGTAGCTCTGGTTTAAAAAAAAACGTCTTAAGGCAGCTTCTCAGTACAGAAGATTTAGAGATACAACGATTTGGATACAAAAAAGGGGGTTTGTGTAAGATATCCTATAAATACTGTATTTATCCCTTGTATTTGTACATCACCTTTGTTTCGTTGTGTTGTGAACATACTTCACCATGTTTTGTTACGATTCACTGTCGTATCTCACTATTTAAATGTGACTTTTTTTTTTCCTTTTTTTTGTTTTGTATGGGACTCACCAACACGCCATTGTCTATTTTTGTATAAGTTAATAAAATGTGTCTTGTTGTCGTTTTTTTTTTTTTAGTTTTGTTTTTGGCTTTTGTTCGTTTCCTCATGAAACTGTTTATTGTATGGCAAAAAGTAGCATCTTATACAGAGTATTTGTTTGAAGTAGATTTTTTGAAGAATATATATACACACACATTAATATATACTGTAAAGCTATATCTTTTTTGTTTCCTTTTTTTTTTTTCCAGATTGATGCTGTTAATATGCATGGGCTCTTCTCTTGAGTGGCACTGTCCTTGTGTGCGTGTGCTCACACATTCTCCTTTCTTTCCCCCCGTGTTATTTATTCCCGCGTACATACGATATCTCTACACTCTTGTTTTCTATCCCTGTAATCTTTACCAGCAGTCTAGATGCCTTAACAATGCAATCCCATTCTTCATTCAATCACGTGTACAGTTTTCTAGCCTCGCCGCAATTGTCTCTTTGCCACAGAGGAATTCGTGGGAACTTGGTGGACAAAGCACAAACATACACGAGAACACAAAGAGCCATAATTCAAAAACATTTGAAACGACAACAGCGACGGCACGTCTTGTCTTGCTTGGAGAAATTCTTTGACCTTATCGAGCTGTTTAATTGTACGTAGCACAGTGACGCGCTGCCACAGCACAATCTTATCACACGGATGGAATCGCAGTCCAGACCTGAGTAGCCAATGCCTGTGTCATGAACGCCACATGTCCACTCCAAAACTTACATGGCTTCATTACAAGCTAAGCAGGAGCTCATATCTGTTTTCTTTTTTCTTTTTTTTAATGATTATTATGTGTGCGTGCCTGTGTTCAAAATGTTGCTGGACAGACAGAGTGAGAGAGAAAATGGGTCTTTTCTTTCTGCTTTTCTGGTTTTGTTCAGGAGTATTTAAAGAGAGAAGACGCCCGCTGACAGACGAGTGTTTTCAGGCACTTGGGTTGTTGTTCTCTGCGAGGGGCCGCGCCATATCTGTTTCACAAACACACCACAGAGGTCTATTGTCACACACAAATGAATGGCTTCTTTGGAAACTTAGCTCCATCCCCATTATGATTATTGGTAACGTTTTGTACAACGAAAATGACAGATGCAAACCAAATAGCCAGTGTCTATTTTTTTTTCTTCTGTGTTTTTTTGTTGTTGTCTTGGACTGCAACTACACTCAAAAGCTCTAAGAGAAGGAAAAAAAAGTCTACTGTATAGATTGTTATTGTTTTTGATGAGCTGTAAGATAACTTTTGGACTCTTCACAATGTTGAATTAAAGTTACCTCTTGTCTGTGACTTGGTCCTCATGTTTATTATGACTAATCAAGAGCTACAATTTTTTTTTAAATTGAAACAGAATGGACATGCTGTTGAAACTAACATCGTACAGCACCATACTAATGTGAGAAAAGTTTCCCAGGCTGCATGAATTGCAGTCTGGTCATCCTGGAAGGGGAATTCCTCCGTCTATGTTCCTTTCTCAAGGTTTATTCCTTCCCCACCGCCCCCTCCCCCCCCCAGTAATTTGACTTGAACAGATGACAGCACGACATGGAAAGTGTATGCATTGAAATTGCAAGAATAGATTTGAACCTTGGCAGTCTTGTGGTTAGCACGTCTGCCTCACACTTTTGAATGCATGCATGTAAGGCAAGCGAAAAACTTGCAATAGTTAGTAAGCGTGAATGATTGGTTGTCTAAATGTTTGTTGGCGACCAATCCAAGGTGTGGTTTGCCTCTCGCAGTGATAGGTTCCAGCACACCCGCAGCCCTAATGAGTCAAAGCAGTCTGGTAAAGTGATGGATGAATAGATTATTATTATTATTATTATTATTACATTTGTAATGTTATGACTACATTTCCATCATTGTACTTTATTATGACCATACGCTTTCTTTTTCACAAATTTTATTGTGCCTGAAGGTAAAAAAGTGGCAGCCAAGTTAAAGTGCTGTAAAGAAAAATCTGAAAAATTCACACAATCTTGAAATGCATCAATGAAACCAAAAATATAACCCTTGATGTTTCTTTACAGAGGTTTGTCATATTTATTTTGACCAAAGGCTCGACATGAATCTTGGTTAGTATTATTATTTTTATTATCAATCAGCATTAGGTTCCTAATGGCGGTTCCTTGCTCCGTACAGCGCAAGACAACTGCAATTAATTGGAGCACCAACAAGGATGTCTATTTGTTATGATCATTTTTCAAGGTAGTTTCCACCCATTGAAGGGGAGCAATCGTCAACTCCATCAGATTGACAAACAGTAAGAGGAGTTGCCCGTACTGCGTAATTCCTCAAGTCAAGAGCAAGTCTGCATCCCTTCCCCCTTCTCTCTCTCTGTCTAATTAATGAATCAAATTCATTCCTTCATTAGCGATGGCATGGTGAACATGGTTAGCCTGACAAGTTTCCTCCTAAACATATTAGTTAATGATGATTCCAAGGTTATTAATTGCAAATGCACCAGCCCACCATAATTGAATCATCATTTGCATACCCGGTCATCAGCAGAAAATTAATTTATTTTTTATTTTTGCATATGTAATGTCGGTAGGCTGCGATTGCATTACCTTAGCGGATCCTGGATTCTGCTGACCTCCGAGTGTTGCGGGGTCTCCGTGGTAACCGCAGGCTTCCGTAGCGCCCGGGGACTGTAACCTGGAAGAGGTGATGAATGAAGGATTTGCAAACACTGCGTGCACTCTTTAATGGCTTGCAGGTTTCTAATGGTGCAGATCTGTCTATCTAATAAGAGAGTTAATAGTTTGCTGACAAACAGTAAAGTGTGTGCATGATTTAGCTGTAAGAGGTAGAATATTGAATTACCGAGGTGACTACATGCAGAGGAAAAGCCTAATGCTTTTGATTAGCGCGCCGAGCATCAACACGGTGCTCCAGGGACTCTCCCCAAATGTGCACGCACTCACACCCAGCATCTGAGCAGACACACATTCAAACACATAAATCATAAATACACCAAGACAAAAGGTGATGCCATTTTGCTCCAGCTTTGCAGGCCCAGATAGAGTGGTCAGTGCGGAGGAGGACAATAGGAGTGGGAGGCCCCGGGCAGACCTCAGCAGCCTCTGGAGACTTTGTATTCAAAGGCACTATTCCTCTCCTGAAGAACCAGAGTTGCCAACAGCCTCAGCGCACATCAAGAGTGGTGCCGCTCAGGAGTTTCTGCGCTACTAGTAGCCTAATGAAATATATTAATGCACATATTCCGCACCATCTCGCAAATTCCCCTCTCCGTATGGACACATGAAGAGAGGAAGGATGGTGGAGAGGCGTATTTGAAAGCAAAAACAGGATTCCCCCATGGGGATCCGGCATAAAGAAAGGAAAGAAATGGAGAGAGGAGAGGATGGCGGGGGGGGGGGGGGGGGGGGGGGGGGTAGTCGGTGTGGGTTTGACAATGGAAGCAGAGCTAGTCGGTGAGCAAAAAGACAAGGACAAGGAATGAATATTAATCATATTCAGTGTTGGAAAATAGCTCCAAGGGACAAAGAGCCAAATTCCTCATCACACCTATTAACTGTTAGGAGGCGGTTGAGGGTCATGCAGTTACAGCGTGCAGTTTGTCAACAATCAACATAGAATCCAATTCAAAACGAATCGCATCAAATACACATTTAACTGTCCGGGCAAAATGTAAATAAATACTTACATACCATGTATGTGAGGGCACACACTTGGTCTTCCTGCCACATTGTGGAGACATACAACATGTTTGGTAAAGTGAAACTGTCCTTACTCTATTGGGGTGAATCTGTAAAGGGTGTTTTGTCTGCACACGATGTGCCCGGCGACAGGCTGGCAACCAATCCAGTGTGTACCCCGACTATGCCCCAAAGTCAGCTGGGTTAGGCTCTAGCACACCTGTGACCATACTGACGACAGGCGCTACAGGAAATTTGGATGGACTTACCGCTGTAAAGGTGAGCAGCAGCAAGAATAGTGATTGCATTGTATGTGGCTTAAGATATATGGATGTCAATAGTCTATATCAGTGGCATCAAACATACGGCCCGTGGGCCGGAACCGGCCCCCAAGGAGGTTCGATCCGGCCCGCTGGATCATTTAAAAGTGAAGAAAAACTGCATTAAAGACACAGAATGAATATTTTAAATAAAATGCAATTTGTGGATTATAAGATAGGAGGCACACTGTTTTGATCACAGTAGAAGACAACATTGTTTTGATGAGTCTGTCACGAGATATGATAGAACAACATTGAGACCAAAACAAGAGATATTTTGGTGATTCATAGCACAGTATGGTATAATGAAACTTGACAACGAGTCCATATGTGGCCCACAATGTGAAATGAGTTTGACACCCCTGATTATGGGCAGTTCAGAATGAAGTACCACCAGCTGATGTGAATGTGAACTAAAACAGTGAGGCAGACCGAAGCAAAAATAGGTATACCCCAACAAGCAGTGATACAAATGATATGGCAAGTGCCCTTCCTGTGTGGAGTTTGCATGTTCTCCCCATGCCTGTGTGGGTTTTCTCCTAATAATCCAGTTTCCTCCCGCATTCCAAAAACATGCCTGTCAGATCATTCGGAAAATTCTAAATTGTCCCTGGGGTGAGAGTAAATAGTGGTTGGTCTATGTGTGCCCTGGGATTAGCTTGCAACCAGTTCAGGGTGTCCCCCGCCTACTGCTCGAAGACAGCTGGGATGGGCCCCAGCACGCCCCGCGACCCTTTGAGGATAAGCGGATTAGAACATGGATGGATGGATGGATGGATGGATATACACCTGTATATTAATTTTAAAAAACTGCACAAAGTTTGAGAATCCTTGATTGATCAATGTTGATCTGTTAATGGTCCAAAAGTTATTTATGGAAGTTTTCTTTATGGTGAAGCATACCAGGGGCACACCAACTGACTTCTTGAGATTAGTACATTATTTAAGCATCAATGAGATCAAGGGTCGATGTGCGTGAGTCCTAATTTGATCATCAATTATTGTTTTGCTTGCCCTCCCAACTACACACCGGTATCAGGTGACGTTTTTAAACATTCCAAACCATACTGTGATTGCCAGAACTCAAGTGTACTCGATTGTGCATTTTTGGGCGACTAAATGTGGGTGCAGGTGCACCGAACACCATTCTACATCTGGCTGCCAGTAAGACAGAGTACATTTGAGCTCCGCGGCTACACGGCGGAAGAGCGCGTACTCACATTTGAGGTTTGTGCTCTCACTTAGGAGGGTGTGTGGTCGTTTCCCACAGTAATTATGGCGGTGACTCTGTGTGTCTGTCTATGATCTGTGTGGTACCTGTCAGAGGGAAGCCGGCAGAGCACATGCTTTATACGCCTTGTAATTGCTGCTGCTAATTTACTGTGCAGTGGTCTAATGAGTGGGGAGGGTGAGGGGCTGAGGTGTGTAATGGATGTTAGAGCGATAGAGATACAAAGATAGATTTTATCGTACATAGAGAGCGAGAAGGCGAGGCGAGCCCTGCAAAGTGTGCGTGTGTGTGTGTGTGTGTGTGTGTGTGTGTGTGTGTGTGTGTGTGTGTGTGTGTGTGTGTGTGTGTGTGTGTGTTGAGCATGCATGTTAGGACACTTATCTTTATTGTTGTACTAAAGCAAAAAAAAAAGTATTTTTCTTTCGATCTCTTCCCCATACGCGTCCCCCTCGGCAAGCACATTAGACACGCTTTTTGTTATGTTGATTAATGATAAAAGCAAAGCCATAAATAATGTAGATTATTTATTCCATTTATTCAGATGCTAATTAGGGCGAGAAGCGGCTACCTCAGAGAGAGATACGCCCTTTATTTTGCGTTTTATTTTTTTTCTTCATCTGTTCCAGTGCAGCTAGATAGGCCAAGTGACTGAGGCACATATTAATGTCATTCACACTTTGAAGCACCAGCGCTATCTTATGATGGGGACACATCCACCCTTCATTTTCCACTAATGAGGTCGCGATAGAGGCCAGTGGTTTTTGGCACACACGCACACATATGCAGGCGCATTGTTTTTTGTTTTTTTTAGTCTGTGCGCTCTCGATGAACGCTGGATTGACAGGGTCCTCTTTGATTGATGCACCGCGGTCCATCCACATGTTCTACAGCTCAGTCATTTAATTATGTTTCCTAAGCATCATTAAGTACCATTATTTTCGATCATATTCTAATGAGAGAGGTGGCCGGTCGCAGGACAAGCTAATTGGTGATTAATGTTGTGTATCAGTGAAAGACAACGCAAGATTGCTCATTTAATGACACAATGCTGTATTTAAGTGCTGAATATGGGAAAATGCAAACAAAAGCGATTGGGACTTATCTGGATCTTTTCACATCTTCTGGATCCTCACACACACGCGCACACACACGCGCACACACACACAAACACGCACACACACTCACACACGCGCACACACACACACACACACACACACCTTGCATTACTTTGAATTGCTGACCTCTTAGCCGCATTATGCGCACTTACCGCGATAATGCTGGAAGACATATCTCAGCCGCTCCTCCAGATTATCCACTAATAACTAACTCGGTATTGATGCACGGCGTCACAGCGACGCGCAGACACGAGAGCGTGCACGGACACAGCTACAAACATCGTCATGTGGTATTGATGTGGCGCGCGGCTGTAGGTGTTTCCATTTAAGGTCAGTCGATCGCCTTAAGTATGTAATGTAAGGAGGGGGGTTCGTAAACATGTCAAATTAGCAGTAATGAATGGGCAGGCGCCAGCAGGGGGAAGTGTCAGGGTGCAGGCTCAGGACAATACATTAGCCTGAGTTATCCAAGTCTGGCCCGCTCTAATACACGCGGCGGCCATGCAGACACAGCGTGTAAACCAAAGGGACCCATTCAGCGGTCACACACTCTACTTTAATAGGGCCGTGTACCTGATTGGTGTCCCAAAGAACAAAAGTTAATTTCACAACAGAACGTTATCGGACGTTCAAAACACTAAAAGAGCAAAGTTAAAAGATTGAGCGACACAACTAGGAGACTTGAGGACAAAAACAAGAGACCACCCCCAAGGCTGACAAATTCATCCCCTGAAAAGTCAAAGGGAGGCCGAAGCTCAAAACAGCTAAATAGAAGTCAAGAAAGGCACATTTTCTTTTGGATGAAAGTAAAGTGATGAAAGATTCGACTTATTCAAAATTAATTACAAACTGAGCTGATAATTTCACCCCCAAAATTGTAAATTTAACGTTAACACTTCTATTTTTTTTATATTTTTATATTTTTTTTAATATGGTGGTAGCTCGAGATGTGAGTGTCTGTTTTTTTCGAGAAACAAGTCGCTGTTCAGCTTTTTTGCTTCGACTTGCAAATAAAAGTTTAGAGATCCGAGTACTGTCTGGTAGCCGTGAACTCAGTTCAACTCACTTAACAATAAGCAGCTGTTGGACAACGAGTGATCAATTCTTCAAAAAAGAGGCTTCCAGCTGTTTAATGCCACTCCTGGTGGAAGTGTCATGTCAAACTAAATACAAAACAAAGAGACATTGTATATTTAAAAAGAATCACATAGCGTGACCGCAATAAAATTGTTTTTATATATATCTTTTTTTGGCTTAACGCTAACAGACGATGCAAAATGTCAAACGGCCTAATGAAGAACAATTGTGTTGCGGTATTATAACCCTTATCACATATCATAAGGTTTAGTCGATTTTCGGTCACCAAATTGCCAGATGTGCCTGGTGTATGTCCAAGGAAACACTGATGGATCCGTCACCTGAAGTCGAGCCAAAAATTAATGGATTGTTCCTTGGCCCGTGCTGAATCCTTTACAAAGTTTCCATCAGGACACCTCGTCTTAGTTTTTTTTCCAACTCTAGTGTGAAATAAAAGAAGAGCACAGGCATTGCCGGGATGACTCTTTACATATTCCTGGTTTGCAATTTTTCCCATGCAATTTTTGATTGTGTCAAAGAGAGTAGTTACAGAATAACAGTGTTCAGTTTGATTGTACGCGTCTGTACTAGATTATGTAACGATGATGACAACAGTATGAGGCATTGACTGCAGGAAACCACTTGTTTTGTCCATTCCGTTTGTCAATATAGTGTTTAAATCAGTGGGTGGACATGAAGGTAAATCTTGATCTACGTTAGCGCTTGGGTTGTCCCAATCCAACATGATCGTAAATCAAGGCAGATCACATGATATTCAGTTGATCAGTATTTGCTGTGTTTAATTGTTTGAGTCATATGTTTGACAGCCATATGAAAAGGTACCATGAAACAGTTTATTAAAAAAGAAATTGGGGATGTGGTCTTCTTTTTCGTCTTGATTGCATTGCAGAGGTATTGGAACAGGACTCAGTATCAGCAGATACAGTACTCAAAATCAAGTGACCTGGAGTCTAACTCAGGTGCAAAAATTGTGATTGGGACATGACTTGTTAGCAGTGCAGCAGGCTACCAGGCGGTTCCGCCATAGCAATCTGGAGTCCAGCTCGCATTGTCATATTGTCATTTAAAGATAAATCAGTCCTTCAATGTGTGTCTTCCTAACAGTGAATAGCACGGCTTCTCATTTCCTCTGTGTTGCTTTTTTTATGGGGGCAAAACAAAACAGCCACTTCCTTATGTCACCTTCTCCATTTCTCCCCCGTCATGTATTATCACAATTTATCCACCTGTTGCACCGCTAACAAGGTTGCTCCCCCCACTTTAAATCTAATGAGGGATTAAATGAACAACCAGGTGTCCTCTCTCTGTCTGCATGAAAATTGTAATCCCAGTTTTTAATGAATGTACCTGTCAACTGCTGTTTTACTTCTGTAACGGAATTAAGTTAAATGTGTTCTATCACATGCATTCCGTTACTCCCCAACCGTGAGGAGTGCTGGACTCGACCAATTGCATCGTGGGACAAGGCGAGCAAATCCATTGTCACTTCAACAGCGCAAAGAGAAAATCAATTCCGATAGCGGTATTTTTATCCGGATTTGCTCCCAAATCAAACGGGTTGTCGGTCGCTTGGTGGAGATAATAAACACACACTCATGATTACCTCCCTGTAGCCTTGGATTGGCCCAGGTAGAAATTCAGGTAGATACATCAAAAAGCCATCAGAGGAGTTTGTACACCCACAAACACAGCAAATAAACCCCAAGCAAGGATAACTTCCTTTGGCGGAGGTAAAAAAAAAAATCAAAAAAAGAAAATCTGACAGTTATATGGAGAAGAAGGGAGAGAAAGCAAACAGTGGTATTTATTTTTTCTTGTCCGTGTTGAAACAGGAAAAGGACCTCTGGTTTAATAAACCATGAATCCTTTCACAGAGGGTTTGTATGTTATTCTTCGGCGAAACAGATATGTGGGGAAGGAACGAGAGAGCGAGGGAAAGAGTAACAGAAAGCAGCGGGGGTGGGGTGGAGGAAAGATATGTTGCAACCATCTGAATGTGCTTCTCCCTCTCCCTCCATTGCGCCCACATCATTTCCAGGCTGTATGTTAGTTTTGGGTTGAAAAGTGAGGAAGTATGTGTGTGTGTGTGTGTGTGTGTGTGTGTGTGTGTGTGTGTGTGTTGGAGGGGGGGGGGGGGTTACACATCCTTCTGAGTCCAGCCTGGGAGCGAACAAGCATAAATGAGAAGAAAAAGATCCACTTCCCATCTGCGAATGATTAAAGCTCTCTCCTCTTCCACTCCACTTTTGACACTTTGACACACCAAAATTGCTCTCTAACATATTCGCACCGCAACTGGCTTCACCACAACAGCGCATGTGTACATCTGCAGCGTCTATGGGCGTCTGCTGCACACTTAGCCAAAAGGCAGCTCCGATTTGGAGGATTCCTTTGACCCTTGCATCCACAGAGGATATGGTGATAAATAAACATGTACACAAGTGTCTGTGTAAGTTGTCTCTTTGGCCCCCTCACTCCCACTCGCCCCTCGCCCTCCCTCGCCTTCCTGTAACAAAGGTTACATTGATCATGTTTCTAAAAGAGACTCTGTATTTCCACGCAGCTCGGCCTCTGATATGTTTTTCTTGGCAGCTCGGACTTCTACTTTTGTCATTCACTCAGCATATTTTAACAAATTAGAAACATTAGAAACCAGGATCGCCACGATGTTTTGGTTTGGGTTTGAACCTCTTACGGTCCCCACAATTATATTTCAAAACACGGCTGGATTGTTTGACAGCCGAGCGGAATAAAACCCTAAAACAACTTTTTCATGAGAAACACATGGAGTCGCAATTAGAAGTCGGCGTGATGATGACGATGTGTGCTCGCGCCGGTTCATTTGCTATCGTGTGAAAAGCCGCGCAAGCGTCCAGGTTGAAGGTCAATGCGTGTGTACGCTCACCTTTTGAAGCGTGCGTGTGTCGCCCCCGCATGTGTGTGTGTGTGCGTGCATGTGTGTGTGTGCGTGAGAGGGACAAAGGGACACAGTGCTCCACATAACAACATTACAGATGGCTGTTGTGAGTGGTTGTGACAGTGAAAGCGAGTGAGTTCCCACTCCATACAGATGTACCCTGGGTGACCTTACAAAGTAAAACAGCCCCCCCCCACCCCCGATCCTCACGTCTCCCTCTCACTTTGGCACACACTGTCAATTCTCACTCAGCCCTTGCGGGCCACTAAAACTTGTTTCCTGAGCCAGGAATACATCAAGGGCCAGGAATATATAAGCAGTGAGCCGAGGAGATGCATAGCAAGGGTCCAGGAAAGCAAAACTTGGACTAAATAAATATTGGACTGAAGGATTAGAAGTTTTTGCCACCTATAAAAGCAAGACAGGTATGCCAGCCTGAGTTAAAGACCACATGATCTGACTTTACCCTCCATTGTTTCACTTTTTAGACACTAAAAACATTTCAACACATTTACTTTATGGACTAAGGGCAGGAAAGTTGAAATAACTTCCCTTTGCTAACAATTCCTTTAAATGACTTTGAGACTGTATAAAATGATTGGGTGGGGAGAGGAGCACAAAAAGGCAAACACTGGGTTTTTGGAAGCGGCAAGCGAGAGGGAAAATGCAGCGCCCGACTCCGGCACATAAAAATGATATTAAAGCTCTTAACTCATTCAGTACCAGCCAGTTCTGGACCAAGTCTGAAAAGACGTTTAAAAACGTCTTGAGTTAATTGGTTGAATTTCTGATGAATGCTAATCCAGCATGCACTGGGAATCAAAAATGGTTTAACCGAGTTAAAACTTAAGTACGTCAGTGGAATAATTATTGACAGCCGTCTATTACTTTGGTCTCGGAGATGTAATTTTTGTGGCGTGTATCAGGCTTCAAACACAAAGACCAATGACAGCTCTGACACTTTTCCTTTTTCGATGACAAATGTTATGATGCCATTTTGAAATGAACTTGTCTAACCCTGGAGAACCCAAGAACCCTTTTCTTCTTTGGAAAATGATGAATTATATATTAAATGACTGCTATATGTTCACTGAACACCAAAATATATGTTTTTTCAAAAAATCAATGCTTTAATCCTAATTTAGGATTAGGGCCAAATTTGACCCTTTGGGATTTAAGGGTAGCATTTGAGTAGCAGAATTTATAGGGGTCACATTTGACCCCGTGGGTTCTCCAGGGTTTTAAATAGAATCCATTTCATAATCTTTAGTGGAATCTCTAAAAGTTGTTCAATTCAGAACAGAACTCAAGATTTTGGGGAAAACTTGACTCTAAAGTCAAGCAAAAAATTTATTTGAGCTGCCACGCCTCAGCTCAGAGCGTTTTATGTTCATCTCTGCATGTGTTTTGCTTTTTATTCTCCTTTTGTGGCTTTTGTGGTTCCTCTGTGAAAATGTTTCTTTGAAAATCCAAGCAAACCAGAGGTTTTGATTCATGTGGATGCATAAAATGTGTTTGGTAAACTAAGGAAGCTATTTTTTATATGACTTAATTTTTTTTTATGTATATACAGTCAAACCTCGGTTTTCGTACTTAATCCGTTCCAGAAGACTGTTCGGAAACCGAATTGTTCGGAAACCGAAACCATGTTTCCCATTGAAATCAATGTAAAATGTTTTAAACCGTTCCAAGTCAAGAAAACAACTTTTTTAAACCACTTTTTTTTACAATTTCACACCATAAACTGTACAAATGTAATGGGAGATGACCAATTTTAACATTAACATAGTAACATAAAAATTGAAGGAACATCTCTCTCTCTCTCTATCTGTCTCGGGGCTTGCGCCTCTCCCAGCTGTCAGGGCAAACCATTATGAAAAGAGGGGGATTTCACTAGTCCTAACAGAAGCGTCTCACCAAACACGTCTGCTTTTTATTATTGAACAATACAAAAACGTCTGCTCACAATGGTCGCTTCCTGTGTAGCGACGAGACACAAGGGAGCGCCGCGACATGAGGGAGTGTCACTTCACTCCTCTTGGCTTTGCTACCTCCTCTCGGCTTCGCTACCTCGCGAAGCTACACGAGGTAGCGTTGCTAGACGAGGTAGCGAAGCTGAGAGGAGTGAAGTGACGCATTCAAGTGCGCTCAGTTAGTCCGAGAACCGAAATTTGTTCGTCATCCGAGGCATAAAAAACTCGAAATTTTAGTTCGAAAACCGAATTGTACGAGGACCGAGACGTCCGATAAACCGAGGTTTGACTGTGTATGTAATTGATTATTTGGGATTAAAAGCCTAGTCGGTGCAAATGGTGTGGGCCAATGTGTTCCTTGACCTGCAGGGCGGATACGACCGAGCCATGCGAAATCTGCCTGATGACAAGCAGTTGCGTAAACCTGAGCAATTCTGTCGGTGTAGACTGGGGGTCGGCAACCTGCGGCTCCAGAGCCGCATGCGGCTCTTTAGCGCTGCACTAGTGGCTCCCTGGAGCTTTTTCAAAAATGTTCGAAAATGGAAAAAGAGGGGGGAGGGAAATATATATTTTTGTTTTAATATGGTTTCTGTCGAAGGAAAAACATGACATAAACATTTTCAACGTTTTCCAATGCTGTAAAATGTGTCGAATAAATATTGAATTTCAGCGTTTTTGTCAACGAAGATTTGTGTCATAGCCTGCGACACAAATTTCTATTAGTAGAGCGGGATGCCAGGCAGGTGGCTGTTGCAAAAAACAAACCAAAAAAATAAACACGTTTTATGTACAATTCACCGAGTGTACTGGTAAAGAATAAGAATGTAGAGGACCGAGAGAAGCATTTTAAAATGGTACACGTGAGTTACAATAGTGAACACGCTGCAAAAATGCGTCCCATACCTCCGCGTCAGGTCTCGACGAAGGTAGGTCGGGATGCGTTGGTAAGCGCGTACGGTAACTGGTCGATCGAGGTAGGTTGGTTGATCGAAAAGTGGATCTTCGGTCATAAAAGGTTGGGCACCCCTGCTCTACAGGATGCAGAGCAGGGGGAAAAAACATTTAATCATCAAGGATCATTGCGTATTTGTAGCCAACTTAGTCATTTATAGTAGTCAGATAGTAGGCTAATATAGCTCACATAGATACATACAGCATGCATTTCCTTGGTTATAAGGTTTTGTTTATTTATTTATTTTGCGGCTCCAGACAGATTTTTTTTTTTTCGCGGGTCCTATATGGCTCTTTCACCATTTTGAGTTGCCGGCCCCTGGTCTAGAAGGTATACGTGTTTTTCGTTAATGTTGGCATTTGAGAATAAATGGTGAATCTTTTCTGTTGTCTATGCAAATTTAGAACACCGTTGGAATTCTCAAAGCTGTGGTGGTGCGGCGCAATTTTGGTTGGTGGCCCCACTTTTCCACTGCCCATAAGATTTAGAACACTTCCTAAATTTTTGTCTCAATCTAACAAAATTGATCAATAAAAAATGGTCCTAATGAAGCTTCAGTCAAAAGAAAAAACGCCCAGCTTTCCTGAATGAAAGGGGGGGGGGGGGTGTTTGCACAAAAGCCTTGATGGCTCTTGTCTTTTCTTTGTGGAAAACAAATATCTTTCAAGGGCTTCCGTTCTGCAGCATTCCTCTCTCCTTCCACTGATGTTCAAGCTGATTTTGATTTTCACATTTGCTTGCTCATTCTTTTTGAGTCCTCCTTTGAGCCAGCTATTTATCTGGTGGTAGATTGTGAAACAACAAGAATGTGTTTTATTCTCGTGTGGTCTGACCCGGCACATTTGCTTTCAATTTGATTTGATTTGGGAAAAGCCATCCACAGGAGAATGAATGATGGCTGCATGATGGTTCGCATGTAAAATCTTGAACCAAGGCCAGGTCATGTAGTCCCTGTTGTACAGAGGCTTTCTGCTTTATTTCCTTCACGTCCACTCCTCTTCTGGTTCTGTCCAAACAAAGTCACCAGCCATGTATTGTGGGAGATTGTAAAGTTTTCATTGAGCCCATGTGGAAGTGATTTCGACGTAATCTCCAGTAATTGTGACTGTAACACAGAACCAGGCTGGAACACATGGGCCTCCTATTTTTCTTCAGGGTCACGACAGGCTTATCTCAATATTTAGCGTTTTGCCTGATTGAGTTATCATATCACATTTGCTGTTAAGAGCTGAGTGATGTCAACAAATGTAACCAGAGAGCATGAAATGTTGCTTTAAATCAGGTTCCCGTTTGAAGACAGCGCACACAGCCATGTCGGCACGTCCCCAGTGAGTCCTGACTTTTTAAAATGCATGACATTTAAGGCCGTTGCGGAGATGTCCGACTAAAATGCTGTTGGGGGGGAAAAAAAAAAAAACTCACCATTAGTCTCTGACCTATCCTAGATCTCAAACCAGTCCCCCACAACACACACACACACACACACACACACACACGGACAGAAGAGGGACACTCTGCTGAGGTGCAAATGGTTTCTCTCTACGCATCAGTGAACCAACACTGCTCCTTCACCTTCTCTCTCCCCTGCCTGCTCCTTCTTGACTCTGTCCATCAAAACTCCACCTCAGTAACCTCTGTCTCCTTTATAGGGTTGACTCTTCTTCACTTGAACGGCGGCGTATCATGGGAAGGGCAAAGGCGGTGCGGAAACAAATAACGAAGTCGTACTTTAGCAGAAATGGTTGAAATAAAAACACCTGTTTCGGTCCTTGTCAGTCATTGTTTGCTATGAGGTTTCCAAGATTTGGGCAACGGCTATTTTGTACAGTAACGCCTGTTCATCAATGGGGCATACATTGCAGACCCACATACGAAGAGCGAAAATCTGTCAGGTGAGACCCAACTTAAATTTAAAAAATAATAAAATAACAGTGGAAATGAAAAAGCTTGTCAAATCATTTCTTAGCACCTCGCAGTTCTACATATACGAGCTTTGGTGTGTTGCCTCAAGCTATTTATTCGTCACTCCCACTTGAAATTTCCTGTAAAACTGACACAAAGGACAATTAAATATTTTAATTTAAACACGGTCATGCTGAACCTAGCAATGTAAATTTGTTTCCGCTCCACTAGCTTAATGCAAACATATAATGTGAACCATTGCATCTATGCTAATTTTTGTTAGCCGACAACAAAAATTAGCATAGATGTAATGGTAATTATAAATCTTTAAACAACTGCTGCTCTAAATGCGGAGTTTCCAATTTTCCAAAATTCACTCTTTGTCAAACCTTGGTTTTCGAACGTCTCTGTTCTCGACCAAATCGGTTTTCGACCAGAAAGTTAGAGATTTTTACGCCTTGGATTACGACCGAAAACCAGTTTTCGACCAAATTGAGCAAACCTGAATGCGCCACTTGACTCCTCTCGGCTTTCTTACACGAAGAAGTGCGTGTAGCGTTCATTGTGAGCAGATGTGTTTGTTGTGATTTACGCAAATCTGACTGTTTTTTTGTTATTTCTGCATTGTGTATTAGCCCCAAATCATGGGCTAATAAAATAATTTCGGATTTCGAACAAATCACTTTTCGAGCAGCCTTCTGGAACGGATTATTGTCAAAAACCGAGGTATGACTGTATTTGTTAACATTGACCCTAAAGTGGTACAGAAGTAAAATGATCTGTGAAAAAAAACGCAGCTCTTTCTGACCCCAACTTGTACCTCTAATTTGAATCATATGAGACTATCGTGCCTGAGGAAAAACAAAGAATCAGAGACAGACGATGACGTGGCTGAGACTGACGATGTGTCAATCATCTGCCGTGTACTCGCGGGAACACCCTCGCAGCTTTGCGCTGACCTGTTACCTTGAACTTCAGGAAAATTGCTACAGTGTGATTCACGAGATTCTGGTTAAGGTGAGCCATTTTACGATAAAAAGAAAATCTTTAACGTAGCTATTAAGCGGACATTTCATCGTCCTCGTTTGCTGTCGGAGGGTGAGCGTTCTGCGTCCCAATTTCTGAATCTATTTACTCTCCTTGCACTGTCTGTACTGGTTTCCCTTTTCTGGGGCACTGTGAATGACTGAACGGCACATTTGAACAACATTCTGAATTTCTGAACGTATCAGGAACAAAACAATGATATCACTGTATGCCACTGACATTTACAATATATTTCAATAAACAAATGTTTTGCGACTTGTTTCAAACTCATAAGCAGAACCTCCCAACACAATCTCTTTTGTGATATCGCAAGTGGCTTTGGTGAGAGGTGGTGACACTTGGATCAATTGACAGTCAAATACGACAGGTTCTAACGTCACGGACCTCAAATACTTTACTTGAATGGTGGATCGTGCTTTTCATTTTTTTTTCGTGAGCCCTGTGGCCCTGATGCATTCTCTCACTAGTCTTGATGAATGAGTGATGGTGTTGCATAGCATGCAGTCATCCTTGTCCATGTTTGATAATGACTCTTTTGATTGTTCCATTCCAGTGCTTTGGCGAATGACGGGCACATGTAGCTGGAAGCCATGCAGTTATCGTATAAAGCACATCAAGTGCAAAGCCACAAAGCCTACAAGTGATTAAAACCCGTCAACTCAGGGTTACTTCATCACAATCATTAGTCTTTTCTTGTCCTACCTTCTGGCTGTAAAAACCCACAGAGCCTTTCCCCCCCTCCCTGTGTGTTAATAATATTCACTCTGCCTCTGATACATTAGCCAGTGAATGATAGGGCAGAGCCCCGGCCTAATTGCTTTCTTCTTGTAAAGTCTCAATTCATTTTTGCTGAGGAGACACGGCGATGTGTGCCTATGCGCGAATGCACACACACACACACGCGCGCACACGCACACACACACACACGCGCACACACAATGTCATGTGCACTTACACTTACACATACATAGCCCCACCTTCCCCAATGCTGTTTTATGATGGATGGGGCGGAGGATGCATGGGAGGGTGGGGGAGGCTTGAAGACTGCACATGTGCATGTACTGTAGGTGTGTATGCGTGTGTGTGTGCGTGTGTGTGTGTGTGTGTGTGTGTGTGTGTGTGTGTGTGTGTGTCTTGGCTGGAAAAAGAAAAAGAGAGGGAAGCTGAGCAGAGGAGCTCTGATTAACGACACAGAGAAGGGGTCCCAGAGGATCATGGAGGGGTGTGGGGGTGCGGTGGGCAAAACTATCTAGGGCTAGTTGAGAGAGAGCGGGAGAGAGAGAGAGAGAGAGAAAGCAAGAGAGAAAGAGAGAGAGAGAGAGAGAGAGAGAGGGGATGGGAGGGAATCTGTTTTCTTTTCATTTGTTTCATTAAGGGAATTCACAGTTGCATGAAACTTGGCATATCCATCATTCGATTCATCACTGGTGCAGTAAGACCCCTCTCTCTTAGCTGCACTCGCGTCCTTCTCGATTTAACAAACACATACACACGTGTCTGATGAAATCCTCTCCTCTAGCCTGCCTTATGATTGTGGAGGAGCGGCAGGCCCGAGTTTTGTCAGCAGAGGAAAGAGTGTTGCCAGAGCGCGGGCCATCAGCTCTCCCTGATTGCACATGAGAGTAAAGGTAATGGAGGTGTAATAGCACCTTAAGTACCGTGCTCTCACTGACACTGCCTGTATAGCATTACCCCTTTAGTCTAGATGTGCGAATGACGCCATGTGGGCATTGGCATATGTCCATGTTGAAGTTTTTTTGGTATGTGTAGTGAATCAGAGAGGAATTTCTGTGTGTGTGTGTGTGTGTGTGTGTGTGTGTGTGTGTGTGTGTGTGTGTGTGTGTGTGTGTGTGTGTGTGTGTGCGCGTGCGCGTGTGTGTACTCAAAGACATTTGACGGAGATTTGTTTTGCTATCCCAGCGGGTCGCCTGAGCGACGGCGATCAAAGAGAAAGATGGAGGTTAACTGCGCAGACCCAAGAAGCTCCACAGAGGGACCTGAGGGACTCGCCTCTGTTAGCCCAGGTAGCAATCATGCGACACACGCGCACAATCAGCACAGAGAGGGACGGTGACCCAAGGGAGTTTCAAGATCCGAAAGGTCCAAACTAACTTTGTCATTTCCATCGCAAAGCCGTAGCCTTTCACATAGGATAGCTCCCCAAAAAACGGTGTTGTCGCAACTCCTGCTTCTTTCTGCCACCAAAATTAAAAAAACGTGTAAATCCTATAAAGTAAGTAGAAGTTTGATGAGCAAGCTCCCTGGGGAGAAACCCAATGATGAGCATTGTGGTAAAAAGTTTGACGCTATTGCCATATGTATCTCAAAGTAACAATACATGCACGCTCGAGGACCGAGTGGCGCATTTTGATTGGAAGTTAAGCTGGAAGTTATCACAAAAAAAAAAGAATGCGAGAAAAAAGAAGTGTGTGCTCAAGTGTGTGAGTTGCAGGCGTGTGTGTTTGAAAATGAATGAGAGATAACCATCAGAAGCAGCTGCTGTGGTGAAGAGAGACGGCAAACACCAGCTCGAAAGTTCCTTGAAAACGACATTGTCAACTTGTTGTTTCAACGAATGCTTGAATCTACCACATCAAAGCTTTGTGAAAGCTTTCATTCAATTATTTAGCAACAGATGTATATAAATGAAAAATAAGTTGCAATCCAAACAAATTCAGTCTCTCTCACAAGAGCTGGAGTCGTGCATTCAATGGATCTCAAATGTTTTGCAACCAATCTTGTTACAATTTTTTTAGTATTATAGTATAAATGTATGTAGAGTACAGGTTGCACTGTTGGTGAATTTCATTCATCATTGAAATCAGGCTAGATGACACTCCTTCACTGTAAAATGATGAATTTATCAAAAGAATGACTCCAACACTGCACAATCCCATGATGAGAGCCGTTCTAAAAAGACAAATCTGAGTTGACAATGTTAAGAGTGTACTTTACTTTGGCAGACTGACAGAGACATTTATTTAACAATCTGTTTATTGTTGCAGTTGATCATGCAGATATATGAAATGCTAGCTTCAACTCTTTTTCTAACTAACAGTTTGCCTACTCCTGACTCATGTCCTTACACCTTAAGAAACATACTGGTGACAGATGCTAGTAACCAGATGCTGGTAACCAAAGCCTGCCATTCCAGGGTCATGAGTGCATCCTTCTCTTTAGTGCAGCTCAATTGTCTCTGTGCTCTTTTCAAAGTGAAATTCAAAAGACACCGAGTCCTTTTTAAGAACTTAGAATCAGTTTGAGATCAAATGTGTTTTTGCTTTCATGAATGAGAATCTCGGTAGCCAGTACTTTGTTCGAATATAAGACTACTATATATATATATATATATATATATATATATATATATATATATATATATATATATATATATATATATATATAATGAATTAATAGAAGCAACAACAAAATTGAGGAGTCAAGCCTGAAGATTTTGTTCTTGGAAAAACTGCTGCATTACTGAGACATAAAACAAAAGAGAATTAAAGGTTGCTTATAGGTAGTTAACTATCACTAAAAATGTCCAACCAAAGCGTGTTATCACTGCATATAAGTTATAAATATGTCATAACTATGTTATAAGAAATGTATTCCCTCTGCTTCATATGCTTTATGACATTGAATCTCTTACAGGAGACTTTATCACCGGGTATGTCGCAGTCCAGCATTGTCATCAAAGCAGTGCAATTCTAAATTTGGGCTTAATACAGCTAAAAAGCTCATAAGGTGAATATCCCTAATTTGAAATAAAAACCTTTGATTGTCATGGCTGAACTGCAATATAGTGGGGGAATGCTGTGTTCAAATTACAGAAGGATCTGCCGCAAGGGCTATTAAGAGATGATTATACAGCAATGTGCAATTTGTGCATTTTGCGGATTCTTCAAAACAAGACTCCAGCATCACCATCCATCACGGTGTTTAACTTATTTTTAATTTGTTTGATATTTTAGAACTTTGATGGCAGATTGGAGCACTGAACAAAAGAAATACAGCATGTCTGTGCATTTGTACATTTGTCTATGTCAACCCAACAGGTCACCAAATCAAAGAAAATAAATTTCATGCTCGTAGTATTAAAATGACGGATGTCAGTGTGACCAGCAGAAAACTTTTTGGGCTCCTCAAGTTGGAGTGGAAAACATATTTAGCTCCACAACAAGTATCCCTTCCTCTTAAAGTCAATCTGATACGATGACATTGAGAGACAGGTTGTTTGAGAAGCGAAGTTACCGTATGTGTGGTGCACAGGATGCCGCTGCCGGCTAACATCTCAGTCAGGATGGCTTTGCTCCATCACCACCCCACTTTCACGCGCGCACACACACCCACACACTCCATCACCACCCGCTCAAGGCCCATCAGTCGCAATGGAGCACATGTGGCCAGAGTATTCTAAACAAAGCTTTATAAAGAGCTCAGCGAGGACAGTCCAATGTGACAGTCCGGCTGTACTAATGATGCCTCGAGACCGCTAAATACGCCAGTGACAGACCAACGACCTGCATGCCGTGCACACAAACACCTCCTGAGCACACCCTTGTTTTCCTGTGGCATGCATGGACAAACACTCACAATCACTGTGGAGGGGCGGAACACATGACCGCTGGGACATACACATATACACCTTGTGCCCAAGGGCATCTGTCCGCAGCCTAAGAGCTCCCAACTGTTGAAAAAAAAACACCAAAAAAAAAACAGCTCAATTAGCTCGGTGGAGGAACCAGTGAAATACATCCATAGACACATCCACCGCCCACACACACACACACACACACACACACACACACACACACACACTCAGAAATGCATTGATCCTTCCCAAGTCTGGGGCTCTAATTGGTGTGTAGATGATACGGTGAGAGTGTGGGATCCTTCAGGCAAACAGAATGACTTCCACTTCTTTATTTCTCATTTTAAAGTTGAAATACTCCCACAAATGTTCCCAGTCGCACTGTATTCTACCTGATATTCCTTTGGAGAGTCTTATCTTATCTCTCCGGGTTTAATCATTTTTATGCATAACGCACAAGCGGCGCCTTAAAATCTGAAACATTCCTGTGCCATAAATATCTAATAGCTTGATAACTTTGCTGAAGAGAATTGTAAAACATCAAGATTCCTAATGAGCGCATGGCCATTGCTCGCAGTGAACAGGGAATTCAAATACACACACACACACACACATATATATATATATATATATATATATATATATATATATATATATATATATTCAGTGCGAGCAGGTTGTTAGCGGCCGTTATCGAGAGCAAATGGAGTCGAGTTATTTCCACAAAGGGTCTCGGCGGGTCTTGTGGATCTCGACTCTCGCCGACTGGGAGCGATTTAGAGAAAGGCACACTGCTGTATTAGTAACTGAAGATGTCTGGGGACAAAGCTGCTCTCTAAAATCCTTCGCCTGCACTGTGACCTCTGCCGGAACTGAGGATGCGCTCTCCATCCTTTTTTCTTTCACTGACCACCAACTTTGTTCTTTCCTCTTTGACTTTTGGGCCCTTTTTATTTCCAACGCTAGGTCATTTCTCTTCGACAGCTTTAGTTCCCTCCTCTCACTCAATTGCACTCCTATTCTAGCCCATTTCTCTACATTTCTCTCACTACACTTCTCTGTCTTACATCCATCCCGTCTCTCCACCCCCAACCCCCCTCCCTCATCGGCCCCAGGGACGGACTGCTGATAGACTGTGTACACCAGCTGCCCAGGGGCTATTTTTAAGGAGCATTTGTCCTTCTCCTTCCCTCTGGAGACTGACTCAACCCGGCAACATCTCGTCCGTGCGCACTCACATGCACACACAAACACACATAGGCATTAACACATGCACTCATTAGCCCAGGAGCATGCATGCCCCGCACTCTTTCTCCCAGGCACGCACTCCGTCCAAGGGCATTCTGTAAATGTGGGGGCAGCTTGTAGGGCCACAACCCACCGCTTGACTACACAGGAGCCCTGGCGCTCCCTGGTCGGCCTCAGAGGGCTCATAAAGCTGGCCCTCCCCCACCTAGGTGGAGGGCTCATCCTCCCCCTTGTTCGAGTGATGCTTTACGATAGTTTGTAAAACAATACCGTAAAGCACAGTTGCAAAGTATTGCGTCAGACTGCTTTCATGTTGAAACCAGCAGCAGCCAACGGGGTCCTTCAACATACTGGAAGCGACAAGATCCCTGTCTGATTTCAATCTACAGCTCCCACATGTCAAGGAATCCCCAAGTGAAAAATGAGACGCAAAATTCAAGCGTGCATTTGGTCTTCAGTGAGGAAAATGTTGAAAAGTGGCAAAAATTTCCAAGTTCACTCGTAGCCTTGGAAGTGATTATAAGGGGATTTTGTTAACAAGCTTTTTAAATTCCATTCAAAGTGTCAAAATCCGGGGTGCGTCTGTGCCACCTGCAACATCCGCCGCTGCCCAAAGCACATATAACGCATAAAATGAATCCTAAAACAACTGCTGCGGCAACTTCGTTAAGGCATTATTTACTTTCATCGTTAGCCATGGAAGAGGACACTAAAAATCTGTCAGCAGCCTGAAACGCCTGCTCAAGTGTCTCAGTGCCGCTTAATTGTGCCATTTATCAGCCCAAAAAGCCTACACACTCATAAATAAACACAATGCCTGTGCAAAGGAATTATAAAAATGTCAGGGCTAATCCACAAGTGAAGCCAGCGTTGATGCATATTAAGCGATTTAGTCAGTGAAGAAGTGAAGCAAAAAAAAATATGATGGTTAATTTAAGAGTCATTAAAGTTGCATGAATGTGCATTGCGCTTGCTTGGAGTGGGATTTTCTCTGATCGCTCGAGAAGAGGGAGAAAGAGCAATACAAGCTGCCACACATTGTGGGCTATCAGCTCACTGCTCACTGATTGATCACACCAGAGCCCAGCAAGCCTGAGAGGGAGTCAAAATCAATGCTTCTGATACTGTGCCGCTAATGTATGTGACAAACGTGTATGTGTGTGTGTGTATGGGTGTGGGTGTGTAAGTGTGTATCATATTTTGCTTGCACGTGTTGACAACCTTGTGTGTTTCATGCATATTGAAGTGCATGTGTTTGTGTGCCTCCCTCATTTGAGGAGAGACAATGTTGTACATTCCACAGGGGAACACAATCATTACCGAAGCAGGAACCCAAGCCTGGAGGCCACGGCTCTGCATGTTGTGCGAATAGATCCAGCTACTTTCTCACTGAGACGTGCTGTGAACACGCAGTTCACTATTACCAGTGGCCTGCAGGTCAAACCTAACTGTCACCTCATTTCATCTGAGGGTAAACACTTAGGAATGACAAAAACAAAGTTAGACCACCATGGCAGTCTGGCAAGTGATGAACCGATCTTTGCTCCACGCACAAACCGCATCAGCTCATCAATTATACGGGAATTAAGCACAGAAAAGGTTGAGTGGCTTCCTTCTGTGAGGTGACATTTACATTAACTCCAGACAGTTTAGCTCAAAAAGAAGTTTTCGAACAGGCCTCTGAGGGCCAAATCAGCTCAGAAGTTCTCTGCTGCCCTCTATTGGTCAGTACAAGTCACCACTCATTCCCCGCGCTTGGCAGGCAGGTACCAACCAACATATGGCAACTATCTATCTCACCAAATAACAGGTGTATGAGCGATTGCGCTTTTTTCCCATCATGCCCATTCTCTTTTGTCAATTTCCCTACTGGCATAAAGCAGACAAAGTATAGCTGAGTTAATTTCCCCTGTTGCACCCGTGAGCATATCCCACAGGAAACTGTTGTTCCATCCTAATAGATGGCAATCAGAGGTGATGCCAGCTGTCACCTAATGGTTGATGTATTTGTTCATCACACTCTTAGCTTTCCTTGTGCAGATGTGATGTACCCGTACATACTGTACGAAGGACTGTTGCAGTCGACTTTTAGGCCACCACTGGCGTTGTTGATTGGATGACATTTTTGACATCTCTTGTGTGAGGCCTTTAAATTTTGCCCAGAATCTAATTGAAGTTGCACATGCAGGAATTCGTATTCACCATTCGAGTAATTATATATACAGTATATACCCGTCATCATCCATCGAACAGGAAGTAGTCTGCTGGAGTGTTTTCCGTTTCCGTTAGACTTCTGCACCATGATATAAATAAATAAATAAAAGTAAATTTCCTAGCAATATAATTTTTTCTCTTCCCCCCCCCCCCCCCCCTACTCGCCCCAGCCACTAAATTAAGCATGACATATCTGGGTTGCGACAGCCCCGTACACAGAAAAGTGCTATATACACCACCGATGATACAAATCTGCGCATACACACACTCACTAGCCTTCATAAACACAAAGATATGTCTTTAATAACCTCCGTCTGTGCACAGAATGTTCTCACTATTGCTTCATGCATGCTTAGTACTACCTCATTCAGTTATTTTAAACATATTTCTCTTGGTCCGGATTCCTTTCAGATTTATTGTTAGTGTGTTTTCACAGCTTCAGGTCTTAAAAAATGTTCCAGTGTACTCTCAGTATGACACAATAGAGTTGATTTTGATTGACACCAATGGTGAGGTCTGAAAAAAAATATGAATATTTACACTATTAGTATTAGTCATAGCAAAAATTCCAGTCACATCACATCCATACGCTTAAACCACCCTTGATCTATAAACAGACTGAGAAGGGAAGGCCTTGATTGGCTGAGAGGATGATTGACAGTTGAACGAGTGGAACCTTTGAATGTAAAACTCAAAGGAAAGATGGGAAGCGTGTTTGTGCGGGTCCCAGGGGGGGAAATGCCTGGGTTTTACACACGTGCACACGCATGGGTGCGCGCGCACACACACACACACACACACACACACACACACACACACACACACACACACACACGCACACAGTCTTGCTCTACTTTGAGCTGTGCTCCACTTGAAAGCATCAATGCTCCCCCGTCGGTTGAGACTAGCTGAGTGTTGCTCTGCAAAGGAACGTGCAGGTCTTTCCATTCTTGCAGATGGACAGGTGTGTCACGAAACGCAAGCAGGTAACATGGCGTCCGTCCATCATGGCCGCTCTCTCCACACTATTTTGCCCCATTCGCCATTGTTCCTGGTGCTGCCTTCCATTTAGGGCTTTCTTGTTTTAATCTTTTGTTGTTTTTCATGTTTTTATTCTCATCCCCAGAGATGGCAATAAATGTGTTTCATTCCCATCTTAAACTTCAGGTAAAGCCCAGAACGACAACTGGTTTCACTTTTCAATGAGCGTTTTGTTTTCTGTATCATTCACAAAAGGGGGCGTGTTGATGTTTTTTTTGGTTTGTTTGTTTTTTAAAAATCCAAGAATGTAGCAATAGTGATGCATCGTCAAATGATATCAAAATAACAAATTAAACTGTGTTCTGCAAATGCCCCATGCGTCCCAATTGTGAAGGCGCTGTGCCCTTGACTACGCCCCGCCCCCTCCCTCCTCTACTGAAAGTAAGTCTTAGCCAATTAACAGTGTCTTCCACGAGGTCTGCGTGCACACACAAACACACTTGCGTGTGCACTCACGCACACCGAAATCCTCACAGCTCATGGGACTAAACCTCATTAACTGCTCGGAGACAGACACTCGTTCTTTAATCAATCCTTTTCTAAGACTGCACGCACATGGAGAACCATGACAATATGACACAAACACACGCGCGCGCACACACACACGCACACACTCACTCACTCACGAACGTGGGGAGAGGTGTGTCTACGTTCGCACACCGATCATCCAGAGAGAAAAACATGGTCATTTGCCAGGGTGATTCAACTCTAAAACACCCTAATTACATCGACAAAGCCACTTTGTTTTGTTGCCGGATAAAATGTGAATGATTTTGCATCTTATTATTATGCCTCTAAAATATTAACCAACCTCCAGGGAGTTTCTCTGCTCTTTTAAATATATGCAAATGATTTTATTTTGGTTTGGTTTGTTTCCAGTGACTTTTGTGAATTGTGTTTGGATAATTAAATGAGTGCATGCAGATGTAGAATGGTAAACGGGGCCTGCGCGATGATCGACCAGATTAGCATACAAATTAGGAAATGGCGCACCTCGACTGCTAATCGACGAACTTTTGTTTTCACTTCAACCTTGACCTATTTGAAACATCCACCGTGTGTCTGGCCTTGGGAGTGGAAATGTAAACACTGGCTTTTAATTGATAAGGTGCATTTGATAATGTCCTTCAATAACACTGACTTTTGCGTCGGGCTCTCTCAGTTAGGATCGTCCTCTTTTGCTTCCCGCAGGCTTTTTTTTTCACCAACAACCACTGGATTGATGTTGCAAACGATCTGCGGTATTTAATTCTGCAGTGATTTATTCCCACGCCTCCATTAATATAGTTGTTGAATCATGACAGGCTCAATTTGATCAGGACCAAGGTTGATGTGTCTTACTTCATTGATTGCCGTGTCAGTGAGTTCCCCTTATTACATTCATTTTTGCTAATTTGGTGGAATAATTGAACCAATGCAGGATTGTGGGGGTGCCGGAGTCTTTCAAGGCTGACATGACACATTCACACTCACATTCGCACCTTCGGGCAATTTAGGATTTTCAATTAACCGAACTTGCCTCGTTTTGGATGATGGGAGGGAGGTGTAGTACCTGCAGGAAACCCACCCAAGTAAAAGGAGACCACGGAAACTCCAAAGCCTCAGCCATTGGACATTCAAATCTGCAACTTTCTGTCTGTGTGGGGGACAGCTAGACCCATTCCATCGTTGGGCTTCCCTATTTGTCCTATGACTATTGAACTTTGCCAAAATGACATTAAACTACAACAGAGAACATTCAAACAACAAAGCTAGTGGTGGTCTTTTACACTGTAGGCTATTGTAATTCATTCATGAAAATGTGACCCAAAATTTGAAGGAAAATGCAAGTGGTAGTGTCTTGCCTAATGTTTATAAAAGGCGTTAAAGATGATCCTGCCTGCGCCATTTTATCCAACAAAATGTCAATCCACTTCACAAAGTATTTTGTTTTAATACGGGTTCTTCTGCATCTTTGTAAACTTTCCTTCCTATGCCAATGAAGATCACATTCTTTTGAAGCCCTAGTTGAGGTATTTTGCCCCTGTTGTTTTTTCCCCCCACTACTTCCTGTAAGGACAGTCAGCATGCTGTATCTCTTGAGCCTGCATCACAGATATCACGCTGGCGTTGGCACTAAACAGCACGGCTCTATTTCTCCGATGCCCTCTGAAGTCACGGCCGTGCTCTGTCCAATTTCTTGCATTGCCTCGGGTCCTTGGTTGACACCTCTGCCACGGTAATGGACCAATCAGAGACACTGTCCTTGACAGTCTCACTTTGGCTCATTTTCATACCCCCTTTCCTCTCGCTCAGATTTATAACCTCTACTCCTTACAGCTCCAGATGTTTTGTTCTGCTTTTTACTCTCTGTAATTGCTAATTCAATCAGGTAGTAAAGGAGCAGATGCTCTCCGGATTTGAGTGTACCTGCGTGGCTTCCTATGATGTCTCGCCCTCGTTCAAGGAAACCGGATTTAGTGGAACATCGCGACTCGTAAATATAAGCTTTCAACATTACAATAAGCTAATTTCCTCATGTCGGAAGACGCACAAATCTGCCCAGGTATCAGCTTCCATTACGCAGTGCATGAGTGTCCCCTTTAAATCACAAATGCTGTTTAGTTCTGTCAGCTGACTTTGGAAGCCTAAACTGCGGTGGGAGCCTCTCTCTGCAGTTTTATTTTATCATCTCTCATCCTTTTTCTCACCAGAGAAAGTGGCAGTCAAGTTTAGTTTGAAGAGAAAAATAAACAGACTGGTTATCCACAGGAATGGGAACGCTGCTTTTGTCCCATTAGGAACATCTGTGTGTGCGGTTTAAGATCACAGCAGGATGTGTGTGCGTGTGTGTGTGTGTGTGTGTGTGTGTGTGTGTGTGTGTGTGTGTGTGTGTGTGTGTGAGAGAGAGAGAGAGAGAGAGAGAGAGAGAGAGCGAGAGAGAGAGACTTTGAGCATGTCACAAGTGGCTGATTTCTTCCGTAGACTCACTACGTGCACAATGAGATAGCTATCTTTTATGTAATTGTGTATATATCTGTGTGACGCATAGTTATCGGAAAACTTGACATACAAAATGCTCTCTCACATGCCCAAACACACACACACACACACAACACAGTGGACCTGTCATGTGTCATGGAGACAGGGGTCAGATACTGCTTGATGTGTGTGAGGGTTATATCGCTTGGGAAAAGGACCTAAGATCTAACTGGGGCTGCAAAGGGGCCAACAAAAACAGCACGGAATACAACGCTGGAGAAAGAACACTCACAAGGACAGAAGGGAAGTGGAGCCTCAGAGAATGACTCCACAGAAATACTCCACTGCACAGTTGTTAAACTCCAGCTAATGCGAGGAAAACAATAAGCGCTGTTATGAAACGTTAATGCAGAAAAATAATAGTCATAAAAATGTCATTTCCTTGCACATTTTTTGAGGTGAGATGATGTTTATACGCACGTTTAGAACTGAAATTTTGGACGTGTAAAATCACAGCCTGGATTTTCTACTGTCTTCCATTTACAGTATTGCATTTGAATAATATGCTTACATAAACGAATCCGAATGGATCTGCTGATCGTGCTCAGGGAAATCATCTCGGTTTCAAAGAAGTCTGAGTGCCCCCTATCTGCCAGTATCCTAATTACAAGTCATTGGATTGCTTTTTTTCTTATCAGGGGAAGCAGAAAGGTTGTCACTTGAAACATCCTGTCGTCACATGAGATGAGATGAATGTAAAATAGAATGTTGTTTTTCTTTTTACTAATGTGAAACTCTAATCGCCCGGTAGTGTTTGGTATCATCACAAGTTCGCTTGCTTTTCAACAGGCCCCGAGTCTATCCACGCATCAGTGGGCAGATTTCTGATCTTTCGGGACACATGGGTTTCTCAATCAAATCTTTGATTGAATACTTTGCTCTCCTCAGCATTCACAGAGTCTAAAAAACACACACGTTGTTGACGGAGAGTGTCTCGACTCCCGAGCAACATCATTTACCACTTAGGCCCCTCCCGGAGGAGCACGCCATGCCTAATGCGTGGCAGATAGCTTGATAGCTCTGGCTTGTGTCGAGAAGTGCATGTCAATCAACAGCTCGCGTCAACGTCACAGAGGCAAAGTGTTCCAGAAAGATCTTTTTACTGAGTGCCTTTCTACCCATCGTCTAACACACATTCGCACATGCACAATCACACATGGCCATTTCCATCTCGGCAATCACTTCTCCGAGAGTTCTGCTCTTCAGATGTGTAACGGTAATTGAGGTTGCTCCCACGGGTGCAGTGCATTCTGGGCCGTTAAGTGCTGTTTCTTGTTGTTCTTCTTCTCTCCAAAGGCTTGTATTTTGGCTATTGTGTTGTTTCCTCCCGCTCTCCGGCAGTAGTCTAAGTCACTGGCCGATTTACGCGTATCATTAGAGCGTCTTCTTGGATGTTGGCCTTCTGTCCCAGTGTTATATTAATCAATAAGACAAAAAGGCTTTGGCTGTTTTTTCCTATAAGCACGCAAGTCACATGAGAATCGGATGTGTATTTAAAAACATGACCAAACGTCAACTGCCAGTCATTTTATTCTCCTTCCTCCTCATGAACTTCCTCTTCTATATCGAAGCTGACACTCAAGTCAGTCAAGTGTTCACATGCTACGCTGACCTCGCTGCTCGCCACATCAGGCCTGGCTTTTAGTGCGCCCCCGTGACCTTTGTGTGTGTTGATGACGTCGTCTGTCCAGAAGAGGGAGTGATTGATCTGGATTGACACAAACAGCCAGTGTTCGAGCTGGCCTGTCACACAGCATCACTTGGCCATTGCATGCCTGAATGCTAGATGAGGAAGGAGTGAGAGTGAGAGAGCACAGCAGCGATGACCTGCTCACTTTCATGTGGCTGGAGCACATTTGGACACAAATGAAAGGTTTTGGTTTGACTTGGAGAGCGTGAGAAGTTTGTCGAGACGCTACAAAAATACACTGAAAACGACTCAATAGAATGCAGACCTCCAACAAGAACAGTCACTCAACCTGCAAGTCGTGGCATCCGCCCTAAGCGACATCCTGCCTCACTTGATCAAATCAACCCAATAACCTATTAAATCAGCCTCACTTTAAACATCATGTTCCCTTTTATATAAAATACACTGTTGCTCATGGAGTGGAAATCAAACATCTTTTAGAACTGTAGAACCAAAGAAATGGCTAATGAGACACAAAATGTAATTATTACAATGGGACAAAAGTAATTACTGATGCATGTGAGGACGAATAAACGAAGACTATGTCTTTAAGAAATATCTCCCAACTTTTTGGGCTACAGTGTAACTAAAACCTAACACGTGGTGACACAATGTAGCTGTAATCAAATGTAATTGTAACCATGTTTCTGGCCAGTGGTACTCTCCACCCTGATCAGGTGGAAAGTTCAACCGTGACTGTTATTCTGATGGCAGATCAGATGGCAACCAGTTCAGGGTGGACACTTCACCTCTCGCTCGAAGACAGCTGGGATAGGCTCCAGCAGGCCCGGAGAAGCACTTATAGACAGATAGACAGACAAAAGATTCACCTTATGTACTGAATGAACCTCGTACGTGGTTTTATTTAAACAAAAACATGAAAGAGTTCCAATGCAATATCAATATACAGTCCATGTGTTATGCTCTATTTTTTTCATGCCAGGTATTCAATCATTGGTGGAATTAACTCATCTGTTGAGAAGTTGAGCTTTGGAGCCGGGGGTCAAGTAACCTGTTATTGGCTGGCAACCACTTTAGGGTGTCCCCCGCCTACTGTCCAAAGACAGCTGGGATAGGCACCAGCATGCCCGCGATCCGTGAGGATAAGCAGATCAGAAAATTGATGGTTGGATGGGTCAAGTAAGCTAGGCTCCTTCCTAACTACTGTTGAGGTGTTCTTGAGCAAGGTACCGACTCCACCTTTTTGTAATTCAAATTGCATGTTTTACCTGCATTTGCATACCCCTTTCACTTCCTACTCCTTTGAACATAATAATTGTGTTGTATGATGACTGATTTCTCTTTCCTTTTACAATTTTACTTACCTTATATTCTGTCAATGTATTACTGTATATGTTTTTATGTTTAATAAACAAACAAACAAACAAACACCTTTCACTGCATGCTTGCGTATGTGTGAAGTGGTCCTGTGTGGTGCACAGCACAACAATACAGAAGTCTGCGAGTTGAATTTGCCCTTGAGGTTTATCATGAGTATAATAATAATAACGAATGCAATTGAAAACATGAAAATCAGAAGCACATTTAAACTGGGCAAATGTGTTTATTCACTGTTGCTCGGGTTATTTTTTATCTAAACGTAATTGTACGGCAATAATGAAGCGATGTAGCGTTTATGATCACATTTTGGATCCTAAATTCAATGCTGTGTTCGATCAGTTGGTCTCTGAGTTTGTTTTACAATGATGCATCGAGCTATTTGCACCTCCAATTCTACCACGACAGCACGTAAACATGACTGTGTAACCATTGTATTAATGGAAGAGCTTCCACTTTGCAATGCTGTTTAGAAATGCTCGCGTGACATGAAATGACGCCACGCAGTTGCGAATTGCCGCAGTTAACTTTTCCTGACGGCCTGGTGGTGCGTTTGCGCCTCCTGTCTGTTGACCGAGAGGTGTAACAACACTTTACTTTTTCCCCATTTCAAGGTTTGGTATCGGTGTTGGGCTCGACTAAAGCGTTTTAGCGAGGCGGAGAGCTTCCTTAGCACAGAGCCAATATGCTGAACATGTGGAAGGTTCGGGAGCTGGTTGACAAAGCGTGAGTATCTCGCAGATCTTTCGCTTTATTTGAGTACGGAGTTTACCTGTTTGAAAGAGACACGTATCAAAAACTTTGACGTCACATTGCTCGAACAAGTTAGCTAACCTGAACGCTGCTAACCATAAACAGCGAATAGCACCGTGCTCTACCACAGATACAATTTATATGGAGTTTTCACTTTAGTGACAGCTGATATAAGATAGCTTGTACCGTCACGGCACTTTGGTGTGTTGTTGGCGATTCTTCCTGATAGGTCAAGGCAGCTAACAAACTTAGCCAACATGCTAATTCATTAGCGTACTGGCTAGTTGGCTAACTGACCAGGGTAGCCAGCTAAGCTAGTTTGACAGCTTCGGATAATGAAGTGAGAACGTTGTCGTAACACAATCTCGACGCCTCGTTTGAAATAATATTATTTAAATGCATCCATTCATCTTGTGACGTGGCAGTTATTCTACTTGTCGCTAAGTTTTACTCTCTTGAGCCACTCTGTATGAATGTACAGTATGTGCATGTGTACCATCCACTGTACTCAATGACTCAAGGAATTGCGTCACACCAACACAAATTTCCCCGTAATATGGCACAAAATCCATTACCTGAGGTCCCAGGTTGGATCAGCAAGTGCCAAGGCTTGTGAAAATAAAAATAGAACAACTAAATAAGATTATATGATAAAAAGATGGAGGGACGCCAATTTACTGTACTATAACGTTAGTTATATAAGTTTTTTGACATGTCCAACAGCGTATTAAAAAAGCAATTCGCGCTAACAAGACGTTTATGTTCTCAGTAACATCAGGTCAAGCAAACCAGGTATAAATTCAGGCTGTGAACAAACGAATTGATTGAACAATCATTTGCAAATAATTCAGCTTTACACTGTGGCTCTTAGGTGTCAGTCCATTATAATGTCAGTTGTGTTGTGCGTTAAGCATAAGCCAGAAGTAAATATTTATACTTGCCTTGAACTCAACCAACAACTTGTAATGGTTTTCTTTTTACATTTCAAGATTTTCATGGAGCTTTTACGATAGCAACCTCATAGCCAGGGTAATAGGAAATATGACATTGAAAATATGTTTACAAAAAAAAAAAAAGGTGGGCGTGGGGTACATTTTGAGAAGCATAATTAGATCATTTTTAAGTATTAACACACAAAATGAAGTGTGTTGTGCCATTCATATTGATGTTATATAATCAGTTTAACAAGTGTGCTTCAGTTAGCTTTAGTTTGTTTAGTTTGTTCATGTCGTTGAAGATGGCTGGGTGTGTGAATAGTAGCTCATGAGTATCTACAAACTTGTGACTCACGACGGAAGTGTATGTGCTTCACTCTCAGAACTTTTAGTAACGTGACTTCCACTTTATCGCCAATATCGTTGCAATATCATAGATAAAGCATTGCATCACCGCATCCTTTCTGAATGCTCCTTTAAGAGGAGACAAGATGTTGGGCAATATCCTAAAGAGGCTGAGCATACATCCTGATCGTAGAACATACAGAAGGAACTTGAAATTGATTAATTGTCATGAAGTTTTATCAGGGTAACGGATGACAAATGGGGACTTCTTTCCATCCATCCATTGTCCGAACCGCTTGATCCTCACTAGGGTCGCGGGGGGGTGCCGGAGCCCAACCCAGCCGTCTTCGGGCAGTAGGCGGGGGACACCCTGAATCAGTTGCCAGCCAATCGCAGGGCACACAGAGACGAACAACCATCCACGCCCACACTCACACCTAGGGACAATTTTTAGGGTGTCCAATCAGCCTGCCATGCACGTTTTTGGAATGTGGGAGGAAACCGGAGTACCCGGAGAAAACCCACGCAGGCCCGGGGAGAACATACAAACTCCACACAGGGAGGCCGGAGGTGGAATCGAACCCGGTACCTCAGCACTGTGAAGCCGACGTGCTAACCACTGGACTACCGGGCCGCCCCGGACTTCTTTCCATTATTGAAAAACAACTAGTTAAAAAAATATATTGTGTTCCCGTTAACTTATTTTCCCACATCCATAAAACATGTTTTCCAAGTGTTTCCGTCCCATGCAGCTGGACATAGTGTCACCACAACCACAGAAAAGGGTGGATCCCGGTTTGACTTCCACCAAATCAATGCTGCTCTTACAGGCCTCCTGCTGCGGTGACATGAACATGTTGGCATGTGCTGGAACCAAACATTAACTCCGCCATGTTTTGGCTGAAGCTCAGTTTCAAGTTAATTAGTGCATCGTAATAAAATGTTTGGTTATACCAAACTGTAGATTATGATTCTGAAGTCTTCAGAAACCATATGTCTCTGAACTGACTTTAAGAATGAACATGAGAACAGTATTGAGTACTGTACTCAACGCATAGGTAGTCCAACACTCATTTTTCAGTGATACCAGTTGACTTCTGATTGTTTGAATTGAGTTTTTTTTTCCCTATTGTAAATAATGACGATTGAGTAACAATTTAAAAACATTTATTTTACTGTACAGGCAATACTTAGAGTAATGTTCTTAAATTTCTTTGAAGTGTAAAAATAAATGAGCTGCTGGGAATAAAAAATGAAGGAAATCACTCGCACTGTGACATGTGACTGAACCAAAGGAAGTGGAAAGCAAGGCTTGCTGGAAATAAGTTCATTGTAGATTATACTTTGTAATGTTCTTGATTGTCATTCTTAAATGACAATTCTTAAAAACACTTGCCATTAACGGTTATGACATGATTGATGCGATGCAGTGGAAGGATTCCTGCCTGTGCCTGGCAGGTTAGTCTTCACCTCAAGGCTGCTACGACGTTTCGCTATTATCAGTGCCAACTTGTATCCCAAGTACGTAAAAAATAAATACATTATGGAGTCTATTAGATGCTCATGAGATTTTTAGATGTCTAGCTCATTATGTTGATGTCTGTCATGATGGTCCACCAAAGACGTTTGAGATCTACCGTTCTGAAAAGTTTATCACTTAAGAAAATGGAGGAGCGTGAGGGTTACGATGTAGAAGAGCAGTTGGCCCCACATTCTTTGTTTTTTGTTTTTTTTGCAAGCGTTTATTTTGTGGTTCGACCTCTACTTACTCGTCAGCATTTTTGTGCCATTTTGTGACTGTTCAATGAGGTCAAATTCTAACCAGAAAGAGAGGTTGCATCACGTTGTTCTGAGTGATCGAATGGATAAATTCAACATATGCCGTTACGTTTATTTTGTCAATTCTGAGTATTTTTACAGACAACTGAACCGGCGTCATGAATTACATTGTGCACGCTTCAATACCAATGTTGTTGTTTTTCTTTTTATAGTTTTACATTTACAGTTAGACACGCCAAATCTTATTTTGCTGACCTACTTTTTCATTTTCATTTTATTTAAATGTCACCAAACAAGAGTTCTCTCTCTTGCCCTCACAAAGAATGTACTTGTGGGGGGGAGGGGGGCACCCCTCTGTATCGTTTAGTGTCATTGACCACTACCTTTTTTTTTTTTTTACCTGAATCCAAACTCAGGTAAGCAGTCCCCCATATCTCACTGTCCAGACAAGCTAAAGTGTGTGTTTCGCTCCTTGTTTAAACAGTGACTATGTGATTTGTATATTGAATACAGAACGTGCTTTTCCACTTCAGCAACATTTCATGTGCATGTTACGTGTCCTTTCTCTCCCTCTCTCTCTCTCTTTTTTTTTTTTTTATAACTCTCCTTCACAGAACCAATGTGGTGATGAACTACTCAGAGGTGGAGTCGAAAGTCAGAGAGGCAACTAATGATGACCCCTGGGGACCATCAGGACAACTGATGAGTGAAATTTCAAGGTTAGCACAACAGTCCACAATGTTAAGGGTTTGTTTTCTGTGCCTATTATTTTGCCGGTCCATTCTACTTTGAAACAGCATAGCTGTAAATTGGGTTCTGTTTTGATTTATTGTGGCATGATGTTTCTCTCACCTCCGATATATTGACAGTAGGCAAGAGGCGCACCACCGGTGTGTCACATTAGCATTTGCAATGAGCTTAGTTTTTGCCACCCATTTCGGCAAGTGAAAGCTATCGATTGCCGTCAAGAGTTTTAATAGTGGGTGGGGGTCACTGTCTGGGCTGTACGGGACATACGGGTTTGGTCAGTGTGAAATTCTCAAGAAGAATCAGTCTTTTATTTCGTAACAAAGTAAACACCGCTGACAATACATTACAGTATTTTACTCAAGTACTCTGACACGCAAAGGAAGTTTGCATTGATTTAAAAGTCTTGACAGGATATAAACCCTGATCCCCTCAAGCATGATGCAGCATAACCCTTTTCTACCTTTCTATTTATTTATTTATTTTTTCCTCCTTCGTTTTCTTTTCCTTTGTTGCTTTGTTCATTTTTTATTTCGAATAAGGATATTTTTCTTGATAGTTATACTTGACCTTTATATTTATAAATGTTTAAATATGTCCCAAAAAAAAGAGAGAGGGACTGAGACACCACAATTGAATAAAACGGTGCCTTTAACAAGACAAACGTGTGTTTCTAAAAGTCTAGCTAAATGGTTGGTGCTCCTCAAATGTTACTTGTCACTCTTGTATTCCATCTTATTCTTTGCACTTGACTGTTTTGCTTGAAAAGAAGTTGTACAACCTTGTTTGGGACATTCTGGCCACTGGATATTTGTGGATATTTCATTTTATTGTATGCGGTTGATACAAAATATATATTTAATAAAGAAACAGGAACAATAAAATTAGAACGTTTCCTTTCATGCAATTTATGTATTTAAATCTCGAGAGGACCACAAAAAGAAGGTATTTTATGCATTGTATATTTGTTTTAAATTTATTAACTGGTAAGCTATATATTTTTTCTGCCGCCCAATAAAATCCATATCAGTCGAGCTCTAATTTACATCCATAATATTGATTCTATGCTCGCTCTTACATGAGATCATTTGAGTGAACTCAACATTTTGCCCGGTCGCAATGTTTACAGGACATGGCCAGATAAAATATCGGGTGTGATGCATTCTAGATTCAAATGTCGAATTTGTCACCTATTTCGTGCCTCTGTGCATGTGTCAACGTTCAGAGCGACCTTCATGTATGAGCAGTTCCCAGAGGTGATGAACATGCTGTGGATCCGCATGCTGAGAGATAACAAGAAGAACTGGAGGAGAGTCTACAAGGTCTGCTGGCCATGTACCGCAAACTCTTTGCAGACAGACAGTATGTGAAACAAGGGCAAAGACCCATGTTCACGTTTGATGGGCCCTTTTTGAATAATGCAAGAAATATTATTATTTTACGACTCATTAACACACCTCAGCTATGGTTTGAAAGCATTTTGATGTTTGACATTTTTAACGTGCTGAATTGTCTGCAGCGGCCCAGGAAAAAAAAAACTCCCTCTTGATCATTTTGGGTCATTTACTACAGTATGTACGTTCAAAATTAATACTCGTATTGTTATCTGTCCTGCCTTGCAGTCCCTACTGCTGCTTGCTCACCTAATCCGGAATGGATCAGAGCGGGTTGTAACTAGTGCCAGAGAACATCTCTATGACTTGAGATCATTAGAAAGCTACCACTGTGTTGGTAAGTGTTTCCCCCCTCTCTTCTAACTTACTCAGGGTTTCCCTTTTGCAGTTTGGAGGAGGGGTGCATACGCCGCATGTGAAGCCCCCCGCAGCTCATTGTCACTTTAATTCTCAAGTTCTGCTTTGATAATGAGAGCCTTTCTTCGAACAGAATGTTAATTAACAAATGCTTTAGTGTGAGCTATGATGACAGCTTTGCTTATTCCACAATTAGACACACACACACACGCACACACACACGTGGTCCCCAAAAGCTGCTTTCATTTTTTTCAGCCATGTGTGCGTGTTTAAGGTGCAAGACGTAAGATCATTCATTAATCCTTGCTCAGCGATGGTTATATACAGAGTTCTTAGTGTATGCGAGTCAGCACTTAAAAAGTAGCCCTTTTTTTTTCAAAATCAGTCCATGTTGTAATGCTACACATATGTACTGTTCCTAGATGAACATGGGAAGGACCAAGGAGTGAATGTGCGCCAGAAGGTGAAGGAGATGGTTGAGTTCGTCCAGGATGATGAAAGGCTGAGGGAAGAGCGGAAAAAAGCCAAGAAAAACAAAGATAAATATGTTGGTGTGTCTTCCGACAGTAGAGGATACAGAGGTTACTGTAAGTCCATTCTTGGCCAATCCAAATTCATCTCAGTCCCTTTCACCAGGAAAAAAAAAGATTATTTGTCCTAAAACTACCATTGTGATTTCCTCCAGCGGGGGACAGGTATGACTCCAGTGAAACTCGTCACCAGTGGGATGATGACTGGGAGAGTAACAAAGGGCAGTTCCCATTCAGCGATAAGTTGGGAGAGATCAGTGACAAGATTGGAAGCACAATTGACGATACCATCAACAGGTTTAGGACGAAGGACAGAGATGACTCACCAGACAGATTCAGGTAAGGGAGAGTGAGTGGCAATGTCCCAAATATCAACAATCAGCAAATATATCTATGTACGTACACACACACACACACACACCAGTCACACTGGTAAGGCTGATTTGAAATCTCTCGAAAACTCCCCTCCAAATCGTATTATTTCGATGCATTTGATTTCCCAGAGTAGTGTACATGACTGTGGGAATGAGGTGTACCGCTCTTTGAAAGATCTCGAGGAATAGGGTGTATTGAATTGATGGCCATTTTGAGCAATAAAACATATCACGACTTAGGAAGCATAAATCACAATTTGAGGCTGTATGAGGCTCGAGACTGCAAAAGCCTCAACTATTTTCACACTTACTCGCGTACTTTGTCACCAAGCCTCTAACTTACAGTCGTCAATTCGTACGCGCATTCAGCCCATGCATGGCCACAAACAAATGCCTCTTGCTGCAAAATTTATATTTTCTCCTATGTGACTTGTATATCATCACTTGGGCAAAGAGACTTCAATACGGTATCCAAAATGTCACGATCTCTCCAGCAGAGAGCATTACGCATTGGCATTCTGTAATTTGTTCATTCGGCCTCGACCAGTGACAATGAGGAGGACCGCGGCCGCTCGTCTCAGAATGGCAAATCGGGCAAAGAGTTCAAAGATGAAGAAGAGACCGTTACCACCAAGAGTGTACAAATAGTCCAAGCAACAGAGATGACAGCCACCCGCAAGAGAGGAGGCGTCCCGTCAAAGAAAGTGGACTTGGGGGCGGCGGCCCAGTACACAGGAGACAAGAGCCCGAACGCTACCACCAATCAGGTTGCGTGTGAATACACTTAATGTGGCTGCAAGTACCATACCGTGCCCCACTTCTAATCTATCTGTATTCTCTATTGCAGACACAATCAGCAGCAACGCAGCCCTCGAGTAGTGGACTAGTTGACCTACTTATGGTGGAGTCAAAACCTTCTCAGCCTCCTTCCGCTGGTAAAATTTTGGGTTATACGCTTTTCTTTTTTTTTAAACTTGGTTTTAGTGGCGGTAATATTTGTGTTCGTTTATCTAGTTGTGTCTGCTGCAGTCGTCACCAGCTGCTCTCACTATTTCAAAATAAAACATGAAACAATGTACATGCTGTTTGCAGTGGGTACGTTCAAAAAACGAGCTGTGGTCACAAGGACACAACTTTCACCTGAAAACATCACAGTGTAAAAGATCAGTTTTGCAACCAGTTTAGTCTGCGTCAGCATCAGCAAAGCTTAACTGCATACGAATGAAATTCCTTCATCGATACCAACCCATCATGCGAATGATAGTGCAGTGTCATGAAATGTAAGAGTTTGAATGCGTCACTTGCAACGAGCCTTTCTGGGGTTTCTTTTTCTCTCACGCACCGCGATCAATCCAGGCCCAACCAGTGGATTTGATTTGTTGAGTCTGTGCACCTGGCTTTTCCAGGCAATGGGAAATGCCGATCTGACGGCCTAACAAGCTAGCCGTCAAGCTAGCTTGCGTCAAACCGACAGTTGCGCACTTGTCACAATGTGCAGCTGCTGGTGCTAGCGTCAGATTTTGAGGACAGTTGGAGGAGGGAGCTAATGTATAGGAACTAAGTGCACCAGATGTTTTTTGGAGTAGTCTCTGGTGAATGAAGAGGGCGGGAGGACTGAACAGATGTCAGCACCCCTCCTTTCTGCCTAACACTCTTGAACACACTGAAGGAATGCTAACTGTCAGCTGAGCACCTGGAGCTCTTCTCTCAGATGGACATCTTTATGACTCTTCTCATTGCAGACTTGATGAGAGGATTTGCCGACTTCTCTTCACCTGCTGCTTCTGCCGGACTTTCCGCGGGATCTGGTAGGATTCAAGGTTTCCTTTTAAGTGTGTGTTGTGCCTTTGTAGCTACTCCAGCATACTACTAGAATATTCAGAAGGAAATCTGGCCATATGGCGCGTGCTACCTGCTCTGCATAACAAGAACAGACACACATCAGCTCCAGTTATGGATGACAAGGAGACAGGGACAGAGGAAGACGCGGTGTGTGTGTGTGCATGGGGGGGTGAGATGGAGAGACGGAGAGACAACAAGCAGAATCAATTCAATTAAATTTTAAAATGTGGCATCAGTTATCACTGAGAATATCATCCGTAAAATCGGACTGAGCAAACTTTGATTCAACTGTTGATTTTGCCAGGACAGGTCTCATTTATTTGTCGAATGTCCTTGTTATTAACACTCAGTTGACACAAAATAACTTTTTTTTTTCTTGCTCTTTCATCCTGCAGGCGCACCAGTCTCCAGCAACAATGGAGACTTTGGAAAGTGGAATGCATTCCCTGATGGCCAGATGCCAGCATCTGCTCAGCCTGTAGACACCAGTGGGAATGACCTTTTTGGAGCCATGAAAGCCAGTCCTGCTCCTGCCCCCGCCCCCGTCGCCACTGTGGGCTCCAGTTCTTCCTCAGCGGATCTATTTGACTTGATGGGGCCAACTCAGACATTTACTTCCTCTCAGAGCCTCAACTTCAGCATGAATAGTACACAGAGCATGAACACCACAGCCCTGCCTCAGTCGAGGTCACAGGTATGCGTGGTTGCACTCAGACACCAACATGCTTAGCATTACATGACATCAGTTCCATGCTGACATTTTGGGGGGAATTGCATTGACAAGCGTTGGGGTGCTGATATGAGTAGTTAATGTTGCTTGACTGACGTGTACGATTCAAAATGGGCCTGAGAGCATGCCATGTAAAGAATACACAATATATTCAATCGCAATAGTGTGACGACGAGAGCATCGCATGAGAAAATTCGTGCTGTAATTGATAAATACAGTACTTTTTAAGTACAACTTTGTGAAAGTAAAGCCTTTTGGGAATGGTTTTAAAAGAAAACAACGGAACAAAATGAAATAAGCGAATAGATACCTTAACTCATTCACTCCCAAAGACGTTTTTAAACGTCTTTTCAGACTTGGTCCAGAATTGGCTGGTACTGAATGAGTTAATAAACACGTAACAAAACATGACGGACAACATATTGACTTTGGAGGCCAATTTTGGAGCAACAAACCTCTTCGCTCACTTCTTTGTGGAATTTGCATTGCACATTTACATATGTTCTTGCAAAACCTGAGCAGGGATAACTGTTATTCCGCATTAAGTACGAGGAGAGGAGACATGACCTTTTGTGACATCTGCTGTCGGAATTACTAAAACAATGTTGCCTCTGGAGACGCATCATTTTGCCAGTAGTTTTTTTTTTTTTTATCTTCTCCAAGTCCAAAAACAAAAGAAACAACGTGATCAAGAGAAACATGACAGTGAAGAAACAAAAGAGATAATTACTTCAACACAGTCATATGATCAAAGGTGATTATTATGCGTAGTACAAAGTCTACCTCCGAGGAACTAAATAGGGAGTGAGAAATTGTATTCATGGCTTGAGATAAAGGTAAATACATGATTGAAATGAAAAACATAAACACCCCTGGTGCACTAGTACTCGATCGATAGATAGACAGACCCTTTCCAAGAAATTATAAGATCAGGGAAAATGTATTTCCATAATTCCATTCAAAAAGATGAAACATTGAAGATTGAACATTGATGCCATGCAAAATGTGGGATAATTTCTCCACAGTACTCAAATGTTTCACATTCCTAATTTTCTGGGATTTACGAGCTAGAAAACTCAAAATGATGTAAGAATAAACATAAATACTTGAAACTGTTTACATTCTGTGCCCTGAATCTATATTCTATGAACATGTAACTTTTTTAGCTGGTAGCCCATTCCAAAAAATGTGCCTAATCAGGTATGAATTTTGTGGAGTTGTAAAATCACATTTCCACAAGACTGCTACTGCAGCTAAACTGGGCAAAAAAACAAACAAAAAAAAAACCTTTTTTTTTTTTTTGGTGATGGTTCCACTGAAGTCATTTCAAAGCCAAGTAATAATATTGCTGCATTACTAGCAAAGATGAGCTTGCTCAAGTAACGACCAATCGTTGCTCATCTTGTGAAAGTCCCATGACCAAACTTGGAAAAACAGAGCTACTGTGCTGTCATTTTTTTGGTTGACAGCAAATGGCAAAATGGCTGCCGCCCGAGAAGGCTAAAAACGGGTGAATTTTGCTGCTTAATTCGTATTCCGCAAATGCAATATTAGTCACAATGCTGTGTTTTGACTCCCGGGGGCTGTTGAGTTGAATTCCCCTTTCAAAAAAAAGTAGGCAACCGCCACTTCCTTAAAATGAATTGAGATCAGTACTTACACCTCCGGCTCTTTATCATCTCTTAGTACTACAGTGTATATTATGGTGATTAATTTGTAGCATGTAATAAATCTCTCAAACTGAGTATGATTTTCTCTGCCAAGAACAAAGAGCAGACTTGTGTTATTAGATTACTGTCGCTCGCATCGTATCAAGATTACAATTTCTTTAGTGTTGTAAAATCCTGGTGTTTATTTATTTAATTATTTACGACAAAGGTCTTGGCAGAGCTCTTTGTGGTTAAGACTGCACTTTCAAGGTCCATTTTTATTGATGCTTTTGCCAGCCCCTACAGAACATTGGGACGCCTCTACGACCGCAGACTGCTCAGCAGGGAGTCGTTTCTCAGGGCGCTGCAGCCAAAGTGTCGCTCCCTTCCACCTGGTCAGACCACTCGGTGAACATCAGCCTCGACTCGCTGGGACCCGGCATGCAGGCGCCCAAGCAGAGTCAACCCACCCTCAACACACTTCAACAAGGTAAAGGAAAGACGTTGACATAATTTCCAACTCTGTTGACGTACTGCGGCGTTTTTTTTTTAAGCATCCCGTTAATAATACAGCGCAGTCTGCGATTGGATTCAACAAGGAATTAATTAGCATCTTTGTTGGTGGAACCACATGGTTCAACCTCAAGCTGAAAGGCTTGTACACTCGCGAGTAGGCTAACAAGGAGGATGCTCGTAAATAAATAATCATTCAGGTCATTAAGAATTTTGTCAATCTGGCAATCTGATGGCGATGTTGTCCTAAAGAATGTGGCAGCAAACAGTCAGGCTTGCAATGAATGTGGTTTCATCAATAGTGGAACCGCTAATCTCTTCCAGAGATAAAGGGAGAGAAACAAAAATGGCATTTTAACAGTCTTAAAACCACTGCTATTGGCAAAATTTATTAACAATTAAAATAATTATCGGTAAAAATGGTAAAGAGACGTTCAATGCGGCACTGGGGCTCCTCACGCTTTTCTTAGTAGCTGTGACTTTCCCCATTAAGATGATTAGATGTGCGATGGCAGTTGCTCAAAAGACGGCAAGTTAAACAGCTGATGCCATTCTGCCTCTTTTAGCCGACAGAAGCCGGCAAATGTCTGGGTTGACATGGCCCAGCAATCCTGCATCGGTACTTTACACACTATTCAGCAAGCGGGCAGAAAGCGGAAAAAATGACTGCCATGGCAAGTGTGAAGGAGGCTTCACTTTCAAACCAATCAATTTCATATCTTTGACAGTAAAAGGCGGATGTTATATTGATGGCTTACAGCTTGGAATGTAAATATCATTCAACATGTGGGTGTGTTGTCCATTTTCTTGTAAATCCCTTGTCTTGAATAACGAGTTGCCACAATACAATACATCCACAAAGCGAACTTAAAAAAAAAAAAAAACTAAACAATGCGTGCAGACGCAGTTAATCTTTTGATGCTCACTTAACTGATGCTCAGCCGTTCTTGTCGAGCTGAGGTTCCGTGCAATATGGTGATGCTGTGTAAGATATTTGTAATAATAGGCAAGATTTATATTTTGTCATCAGCAAGCTCACTGAAAGTAACTGCCAACAAATTCTGTGTGTGTGCGTGGCCTGAAAGAGCCCAGTTAAATGTAACTTGTTGAATACATTGCAGGCAGCCAGGCCAATGCCAGCATGCTGTCACAGGGATTTTCGACTATGAGCTTTGGACCCTCGGCAGTCAGACCGCCTGTCAATGCTATGATGCACCCCAGTGCTGGAATGGGAATGGCGCCCAACCCTGGAATGATGGTCATGGGGATGCCCCCCAACCAGCCAATGATGGGGATGTCAATGGCTTCCAACCAGGGCATGATGGGAATGGGCATGGGCATGCACATGGGAGGGGTGACGATGGCGATGCCCGGCGCCATGGGAATGGGAATGGGAATGAACCCGACAATGGTTCAGCAGTCCAAACATGACAGTTTCGCTGACTTTGGGAACTTCGGGAAGTGATGAAGAAGAGCAGAGATGAGCCAAGAGGTCATTGGTGAAGGATTGTTCTGAGCTTCAAACAAAGAGTACTTGAATCATGTCAACTCTCACTCTACCAACACCCTGCAATCTATATCTTTTAAGCAAATCTAAATGGATATGTGTGTGTGTGTGCGCGCGAATGCATGCGTGTGCCGTTTGAACCAATGATCAATGCGGTCTTCAGACGGCTACTGTAAATTGTGTGCCTTGCTGGTCATGAATGTCAGTTGTGTTTGCTTTTATGACCTCAATCAAACGGAATCAGAAGAATAGCAAAAATGGATGTATATAGATACATATATATCTCGGTAGATGCATCACTTTTCGAGATGCCTCCTATTGAATGATGTGTTTGGTGAACATGATCAGCCATTTTAACTCAGCAAGTTACCTCTCATTTTGTCCCCTGTCTTCCTTTAGCTTGTCAATTGAAATCTCCATCTCTTTCCTCGAAGCTAGAAAGAACTTTGATCTGCAGTGAGTTGAGTTGGCTGCTAACAGTTACGCCATCCACACAAAAGCGATTGGAATTAAGAGCACATTGTTACCTTCTCTCTGACATGCCGTGATGACCTTTGGCTGCAAAAAGCAGTTTGCCCACATCCAGACAGCCCTTTGTTACTGGTACAATGTAATGGCTCTTCTTGTTGCTGTATATATATATAAATGACTTCTAAAGAAGAGTATGATCGCTTTGCATTTAAAGAAGATAATCAATACTTGGGGAATGTTCTTTTTTTCTTTCCCCCTCCCCCTCCCGAGTACAACCCAGAGTGCCTGCGAGACCTTTGCCTTTCCTCTTCTGTTCACTTCCATAAAGAAGAATATATGACCATGCAGTGTTGAAGGCAGCAACCACACCATGTACAAATAATGCCGGTTTGTACTCGTGCCTCAAGCCAAGTAAACTGTCAGTACACCAAGGCAGTTGTCTTAACTAGCTCACTCAAACGGTTTGCTTGTCCCTTCGACATATTTACTTCCTCTCTTTTGTTGTGTCATTCTGTTAACGCAGACTGTTTGCCGATTGCATCACATTTGCGTTGAACTTCTTTTTCAACAGCTCCCATGCAGTATTTCTTGGGTCGTGTGTATGTTTGTGCATTTCCCTTACGACTAAGCAGATGAGCAAGAGGACGAACTGTGGTGCCGATCTGTTGGTGTGTACATACAAGGCACAGCTCCTCGCTGGATGGACCAAGTGCCTCCTGACCCTTGTAACTAACATTACATCAATCTTGGGTGCCTGTTGTTGGTGTTTTCTTTTTCTTTTTTGGCCAATGATGTTATAAATAATTCACACGCCAGAGTATAAGAATGTGGATCCTGCAGCTTTGGAGGGCCTCAAGAGGTCTTGCACACCGATACAATGTAGCCTTTTATTATTGAAGTCTGGGGCATTACAATGACCAAAATCTGTTTTCTTTCATTAGTTTGTTTTATCCAGAGGGTTTTTTTTTTGTCTACTTTTGATCTTCTGTAAGTAAGAATCGGGTTGTTATAGAAACACTAGTATATGCAAATATCAAAAAGAAAGTCCTTGGAGAATTTTTGCATTATTCCCATTTTGATTTACACAGCAATATTGCTTGTCTACAACATTAAACCGTTGATTGAAATGATGTAATGGTCTGTGTTATTTTGGTGCGTTTTGTCATTTGCGTCATTAGAAAGAGCTTCAAGCAGCACAAGTGGATTTTATTCAATGTCGAAATTACTTCAAGTTGTTGTCAACGTGATCAAAACAAAGTGCAAGGCAAGTGAATACTCAAAGTCCTGCTGTAGAAGCAGCGTTTAGAATTTGGGATAGTCATCTTAATAGTGATTACTTAATTGACATTTTATTGCCATGGCTCACTAGTGGCAGCATTTATAGACCAAACCAATTTCTGTTTTGTAATTGCAGTAGATGACGTCTCAAGTGCCATTTGCTATAGGACATTTTGTACAAGTTTGAATGTTGTGGACAAGATGACTGCAGAAAGTTTAGTTTTTATGACGACAGAACACTTGTCTGGGCTCAGAGGGAAAGTAAACACCAGGTATGTTTTATGATTTTCTAATTTATTGAGAAAAGACAGCTGGGATAGGCTCCAGTTTGCCCGCGACCCTGGTGAAAATAAAATGGTTCTGATAATGAACGGATGGATGGGCAACAATTTTCTTTCGGGGTTTTTTTTTTGGTTTAATAATTTTGGAGGACACATGAAGCGTTGACGAATTGTGGGCGTGACCATAAAACGTTCAGTACATTCATTCTTTAAGCAACTGCAATACGTTATCGTTTCAAATTAAGGCACTGACCTACTTTCATTGCAATACAAATAAAATGTGAAAAATACACAAAATATAGTGAGACGATGAGCAACCTCTGCCATTAAAAAAAAAAAAAACATCTTCCACAAGATGCAGTAAATTGTGCTTTTATGAGTAATGTGCCCATTAAAGAGTAAAAGCAATTCGAGACGTCAAGACAAATGACAGCTTTTGAGTGCCATCTGCAATCTCGACCATCGCAAACTCAATTATTCATAATGCATTTATGAAGTCCGCTGAGACCGCGCTGTCATTCCTGTTCAAACTAACTGGAAAAGCAACATCAAGAGACAAGCTGGAGATGGCGGCCTCGCCGGAAGTAACGTGTGTTTGCTGACACCTGCTGGATGGTGCGGGGTCGCACTCATGGAGGTTTCGCGGGGGTGACGATTTCCGGCTAATTTAATGGGTTCATGGTACACGTGACACCAACGAACCAATTTCATCTTTGTTCGGCTCTGGCTAGAATAAATAAAATAAAACATCGCATGCTTAGTTACAGCCGTAATCATGTTTTTTGTTTTTTTTTATTAGTATTTTTTTCTGTGGTTTAGTGTGTTTAATAAAATTTACTTTATTATTGGGACTTTACTACCGTGTCTGAGGCGGACACGTTCCAATTTACACACAGATTATGTTGCCAACGCAGGAACATTCCTGTCGTAAATCGAAGACCCCTTACAAATTATTGGGCGATGGCTCATGTGGCCTGTGGGCCATATGTGTTCCACTGCATTCTTTAATCTGGCCCACTGAGCATTTAAGCAAATGAGACAGCGGGCCCTCTATATCTGGGGTCATATAAGGTTCAATTAAAATCCAATTTCATTTGAGTTATTTTATTATACTCGTTATAATCTCTGACAGAATTTCCATTTACACCGCCCACATCATTAGCATGCTGGCATGCAAGAAGAAGTGTGAGTGTGAATAGCCTCTTGTGTTGGGAGAGCAGGGTCAGTGCCTTGCTGAATGGCAGGAAGCAGACCGGCCTGTCTCCAAAAGCTAGTGGACCCTTTTCCACCTCTCTGCAGAGAAAATTGGAACAATGAATCCTCCAGGTCCTTAAAAAATAAACTGCTATACTTCCACCAATGCTTACGAATGTGCTCAGGAGGGTATCGACTCTCAACTCGCCCCCACGGCTGGTTTTATTTGTGTCCGTGTGTGCAAAACGTGGACATATTATTTCATACTGATGTAATGTAGGCCTGTGCATGACCGAGTTCTCATCTAGAAGACGGTGTGACATGTACTGTAAAAGGACACCATAAATGAACAAGCAACAAGCTTTAATTCCTCAACCACAAGGTGATTTCTGTGGAACACAATGCAAATCTTACATATCAACATGATATACTTATGGTATAAGCAACTCTGGACAGAGATTTCTGACAGCTCCTCAGCAGCATTTAATGCCTATCAATGCAGATGGTAACATGAAGATGATGAAGTGGTACAAAAAGAAATGCGGTCTGGAGCCGTCAGAGCGGTTGAGGGTTGATAAGGAGAACGTTTTCTCCCCTGATAAATAGCTGGTTGATGTGGCGAGTATGGACCTTGCCATACACCCTGCACTCTTTCTCTTGACCTGTCTTCGTCCCCTTCGGTGGCTCCGTTGGCTTGTCGTCACTTCTCTGCCTGGCAGGGCGAGCGGATGAGTGTTCTGAAGTCACCTTCGGGTTTGAAGGCAGACACTGGACACTTTCTCCGAGGACACAGTGTTTCGTTGTTGCTCTTTCACTTGCTGAGCTCTCCTGCAGCTTCAGCTTCTCAAAGAGCTAGGCAAAAATTTCAACCGCATTGGGATGAGTCAACATGTAAGTAAAACATTCCCACAGTGTAAATTCCCAGGAATTATGCACGGATTATGCCTGGCCTATAATAAACAGGTTTCCAAGAAGAACCCTCCGGTTCGGATTCCTCTTTGAAACTGGATCAAGGCAGTTGTCACGACCTGTCGTCATGTTGCTCTTCTGTTTCTAGTACCGGATGTCTTAATTTTGTGGATGGCATTATGAAGCATGAAGACTATCAAATAATTTTAGTGGACAATATAGGGCCCGGTGTCAATTTCTTCGTCAGTGGTCTTAAAGCAGGAAGACCCAAAGCAGGCTTCAAAAAGAACACAGAAATCATTTAAGATGACGCGTTGGAGATTCAAAAGCTGCTCCTCAAATGAAATCATTTTATTTGGAGCCTTGAAAACCCGGAGAACACCCGATTTCAGAATTCCCTGTAGCTGGGAAAAGACACCCTGTAAATCTGAGGGCCTGGGAGCAGTTGGAAAAAATGTGCGCTGAAATTTCAGCAGACATTTGGAAGAAAATGGCATACCCGTGAAATAGTGAGGGCCTTCTCGTGGTAGAAGGCCTTCCCAATAAGAGGCTCTCTGTAGGTCTCATCAACGTCCACCATGGCCTGACGACGAGACAACAATCGGCAACTGTCTTTCATCGCAATAACAATCACAAACGCATCCAAGCACTCACCAAATTCCAGAACTTGTCGAAGGCCACAACGAAGCCAGAGCACACACCCCTCAGTCCTTTGAAGGTCCTGATGTGAACTTTGACTCGTATCCTCTCCTCCACACATCTGTGCAGTTCGCCCAAAGGACTGCCTTTGCAAACTGCACACAAAACAGATCTCAGGTTAACTTCAGCTGTGATATTTTGGAGTTAAGTGTGTTGGACAACCTCCTTGCCCGATTGAGTGTTGGGAGATGAATTCAAATACACTTCCTTCTCTGACACTAAAAAAAAAATGTTATTGACAGTGATTTACTTGAAGTGTATTGTCAATGCTGTGTATTGGACGTACGGGTCATCCTTGTCAGCACATTTTTCTGAGGCTTGCGTCTCCGTGACTGCGGCGTTCGGCTGCTGCTTCCCCCCTCATCTTCCTCGTCCACTGACTTCTTGTTCACCATGAGCTTCTTGAGCCTCTCGATGCGCTCCGGGTCGGCGACTCCTCTCATGGCCTTCAGTCGCTTTTTCTCCACATTCTCCGGCTTGGCTCTACCGCGGCCCCCCTTCAGGAAGCCCTCGTACTCGGCGACGTTGTTGAAACATTTTATGTTCGGAAACGGGAGCGGCACCGCGGGCGAGTATAGGGCCGAAAGTGGGTCAAACTTTTCAGAACACACGTCTATTTTAGAAGCGTCATCGTCTCTTGCCACCGATGAGGCAAAAGAGCTGGAAGCAGATTCTTTTTCTTTAGGCTCTGGCTTCTTTCGCCTGTCCCTCTCTTTCTCCTCCATGTTTGTTTGAAACAACCGCAAGCAGGCGAACGCGTACTGCAAAGCATGATGGGAAATTGATCAACTCTGAAGTTACACAGTAAATTCACGCCACAAAATGTCAGTTTTACTATAACTCGATGTATTATAAATTTTTATTTGACACCATGTAAGTGTTGGCGTGTTTTGTTTTTTTGTAATAGTCGTTGTTTGTAATCCGGAACAATTTATAATCGTGCCCGTGTTCTTAGTACGACTGTACACACTGACGGACCAAATAGAACATGCGTCAGAAACGTCTTTAGTTATACAGTATTACATTCTTCAACTTTTAAGATATTTATGAAATCCACTTTGACTGTCAAGACGAGACGGTGACCAGGAAATCGTTTTAAGCTAATAGTTTAGTTTATCGTGGGTCTGAAAGATTTCCATCTTTCCAAGTGTGGTATGGTAAGCCTGTTTCCTTTCAGAGCACTGGTGACCACTGAGGAGCACATTGTCATTTTTGTATTTTATTGTGTTATTTAGTTAGAATAAACGCAAATACAAATGCGAATCGTATTGCATTCAAAAAATGCTATCGTGTTGTAATTAATTTAACACCATATTATGACACATATAGCTTACATTTATTGCATTATATTCTGTACCGCATACTGTGTATAAACAGTCATGCAGTTACGCACTGAAAAAGTAACATACATTCTATGCCATTATCATTTTGTCCAGTTAGTCCTATTAGGGTTGAAACTACACATTACACCACTTATTAATGATTTTGGATGTGTTTTTGTTGCAGAGGCAGACTGATGCAGATTATAAATGTGTGCCGATTTCACAACGGTGTCAAATCGCGTGTTATCAAGCCCCTTGCCTGTTTCTTTACTTCTTCTCGTACCATGGCCAAGAGCAAGTTTGAATATGTGCGTAACTTTGAAGTAGATGACACCTGCCTGAGAAACTGCTACATTGTCGTGAGGCTGGATGGGCGCAACTTCCACAAGTTAGTCTTCTTTTCCCAATGCACACCTTTGACCTTTGTGGGAAAAGTAGATTTATGGTCCTATAGTCCAGAATCATAGTATCATGTTGTGTTTCAGGTTTTCAGAGCAGCACAAGTTCACCAAACCCAATGACAGCAGGGCCCTGGGCCTGATGACCCTTAGCGCCCGCTCAGTCATGGAGGAGCTTGAGGATATTATCATTGCCTATGGACAAAGTGATGAGTTTAGTTTTGTTTTCAAGAGGACGTCCAACTGGTTCAAGAGGAGAGCTAGGTAATTGTGTGTGTAATTATACTTGTGTTATTGTTGTTGTTGTATTTGTTGTTCTGTGTCTGACCTAATTTCTCTTGGCAGCAAGCTGATGACCCATGTGGCCTCGCAGTTCTCGTCTTCTTATGTCTTTTACTGGAAAGAGTTTTTTGGAGAGCAGCCTCTCCTCTACCCACCAGGATTTGATGGACGTGTGGTACTGTATCCTAGCAACCGTAACCTGAAGGACTATCTGAGCTGGAGGCAAGCAGACTGTAAGTACAGTATGTTACAACGATCATTACACCGATTATGATCATGGTGGTGGTGAAGATGATGATGATGATAATGAAGGCAATGACGACGCGCGAGTGGGGAATGCTTGGGCCCCAGATGCGGCTAAATGCCCACCAGCCGGTGGGGAAGAGGTGGGGTCTCACCGGAAGGTGAGGCGCCCAGCGCTCGCCCCGCCGGAACAGAAGGGAGTGGGAGTAGCCGCCCCACAACCCTCCTGAAATAATAATCAGGCGAGGGCCCTTCCGAGGCCCACACTGGGTGTGAACCTCGCGAGGCCCACACTGGGTGTGAACCTCGCGAGGCACCAGCGAGAGTCATACCGGGTGTGGGACCCGGGAGGGGGGGGTGGGCAAGTCCCTGACGGGGGCCGATTGTCCAGGAGGAGGAGGACGAACGTGTCTGATGATGATGACCAAAGCATCAGTGTATTTGTTGTCTCTTGCAGGTCACATAAATAATTTGTACAACACAGTCTTTTGGACTCTGGTGCAGAAAGGCGAACTAACCACAGTTCAAGCAGAAGAGCGCTTAAAGGTGACCATTTAACACTTGGTAGAGTGAATTCAGATCTGAGTTGTATTCATATTTACAGTATATACAATGCAGAGAGTCATCAGGTTCACGACAGAGTTTCTCTCTGTTACTAACCAATGCGGTGGTAAAGTCATGATTACAGTACGGTTACTATTTCAATTAAAATACTTTTAGGTCATTCAAGTAATCAATTGAAAACGAAATGAAAAAGCAATAGCTCTACTACTGTGACTTGGCTTGCACGCTTAAGGAGACCAAATTTGTTCATCCTGCGCTGTTCCTATCGGTGAAACGCGTCAACCAATGTGTCCGACCCACTGCGATTTCACTGCATCCGCGTACTGGCAGAGAATGTGCGTGCCAACTTTCTCAATGCAATGTATAATATATTCTCAATATATGATGAAGAAACCTTGGTGCCATGAATTATTTTAGTATTTTTTGGAAGATATACACCAGCAAATATTTCTCCTCTGTAGTGGTCGGAAATTGGTGGATTTCAGTCTTCCAGTACCACATTGAAAGGTGTTTCTTTTTCTGCCACAAGATGGAGCTGAATATGCTTCTCGCAACCTATAGTTTTCTCAGATTTCTCGCAATTTCTGTAACCATCTGTATGCAATGAATAACCATTGATAGTTCATTCAAGAGTCTGACAACACCTGGCATGCTTTTGACTGTTTTAAACATGACAGAAAAAGTTATTGATGATGCTGAATTAAAATGTTAGGGGGTGGGGGGGGAGTCATTAAGTTTTACCTCCAGCTGTACTCTTAGAAATGGAATTGTGTAGTTATGCATTTAATATCCACCCTTTGTACGCCTAATTTAATACAGTCTCTGCACACGTTTTCACATTTGTGTTGTCATACAGGGAACGTTAGCTGCTGACAAAAATGAAATCCTGTTCTCAGAGTTTGACCTCAACTACAACAATGAAGCGGCCATCCACAGGAAAGGCACAACTCTTATCTGGGAAAAGGTCAGATTATATGATGCTCATTTTATTGATTACTGCTTGAGATCTTGACAGTTTTGCTGTTTTCATGTTAAGGTACACCTCAAACATTATCGAGTGTCATGTTAACTGAACATGGTGGCCAGCTATATTATTTTTTAAATCATTTTAAACGTATCAAATTAATTACCAATAAAATATGAGCATATCTGATGCAAATGGCATACATATGTGAAGTATTCTTTTTAAACTTTAAAACATTTAATTACTCACTCTGAACTTAAATGAAAAACGCATAATGCAGTGGGTGATTTGCATTGCACATGAGCTTCATGTATCTTTTTTGTAACAAGAACACTGTTGTAGTATCAAAACAAAACACTCATACTCTAATAATATGTGTTGAGTCGATGCATTTGGTGAGTAACACTTCAGTGTCGCTGTCTGAACAGCCCTTTCTTGATGCAGTTTGGTAAGAGAAACTGACACTTATTACCACAGTGCATCAACAAAGGTTGGTTAATTTCACATTTGATCTATTTGTATACTTGCAATTTAAAAAGAAACAACTAATTCCCATTGTACGTCCTCATAAAAATATTCATAGAGTGTAACCATTTACCTGTTTTATATTGCAGCATGATGAAACTGTTACCAAACAAATAAAAGGAGTGAATGACGAGAGGAAGGACGTACGTGTGACCCGGAGCAAGAAGATTGTGCAGGCCTACCACTGTGACATAATAGGAGAAGAGTTTTGGCAGCAACACTCAAACATTCTAGAAGATGATGGCTGCTAGTGTTGTGAAAAATAAACACACATCACGCTGGATGCGAGAGTCTGTTTGGATCAGTTTGTTTACTAAAATTGGAAGTCAAGTCAGAAATATTCTTTACAAGAACATGTTCCTTGCGACCCCTGGATTGTGAATGACGCGGTAAAGTCCACCCATTTTTATCTATTTCAGGGGTCGGTCATTGCGCCGCTTGCAGTCGACTGAAAATGACACTGCACAAGAAGTACAGTGCTTAACCTGAAGATGGCGCCACATCGACAGTTTGTGACCCAAGTTTCAACAAAGACTTCAACGGGGGTAGGGAACTCCGGTTCCGCGAGAGCCATATGCTGCTTGTTTTAGATTTCTGTGTACTTCAACACGCCTGATTCAAATGATCAGCTCATCAGCAGACTCTGTAGAGGCCTGAAACGATCAGGAACAATTGAATCAGATGTGTCGGAGGAGGGAGGCTATCTCAAACAGACAGGAACCGGAGTTCCCAATCCATGCACAAAAATGTCCAAAATATGACCAGGACCTGTAGACAGCATTAGTAGACACCCGTTTATACAGTTTCTCAGCAAAATAAATAAAATGGTGAGCCCCTTTTTAATCAATTGAATCCCAAATGAATATTACGGGCGGCCCGGTAGCCCAGTGGTTAGCACGTCGGCTTCACAGTGCAGAGGTACCGGGTTCAATTCCAGCTCCGGCCTCCCTGTGTGGAGTTTGCATGTTCTCCCCGGGCTTGCGTGGGTTTTCTCCGGGTACTCCGGTTTCCTCCCACATTCCAAAAACATGCATGGCAGGCTGATTGACCACTCTAAATTGTCCCTAGGTGTGAGTGTGAGCGTGCATGGTTGTTTGTCTCTGTGTGCCCTGCAATTGGCTGGCAACCGATTCGGGGTGTCCCCCGCCTACTGCCCGAAGACAGCTGGGATAGGCTCCAGCACCCCCCGCGACCCTAGTGAGGATGAAGCGGTTCGGAAGATGAATGAATGAATGAATGAATATTACACAAACACTATATTAATCTGAATGCAAAAACTGATTTTTGTCGTGCGCCACATCATAATTGGAGGGCCATTATGACTGTGTGAACCCAAATCAAATGTATGATAGCCTCATATTGCATATACCGTACACAACAAAATGATAACTAGTTTTTGAAATCAGAGGCCAATTTGAAAAAAAAAAAACATTGTTCAAATATTACACTTAACGTATTTTAATGGTGATTGGTGAAAATAATGTTCGCAATATATATAAACATCTTTGAAGACGGTGCTGCTGGAGGTGAGGAGAACATGCATTTCCCAAAACCCATCCCTGTTGTAGTACAGAAACGTTACAAAGAAAGGTGCTGTTGCACAATGCAATCTGCATCGGTGAGTCACAGCACAAGAATATGTGGGTGGGGGGGGGCGGTTATTCTAACAATTAAATCACGGATACTATTGGATTATGATTAATAAAGGAAAAAACATAAAGCACTGACGCTAGGAATAGAATTGAAAAGATTTGTTTTCCTCTGCTTTTTTTACTCTTCACATGACCACAAAAGTCACGAGGATTTTTCTCTCTCACAGGGCTGAAGGGGGGCTTGACCGATACATGTTGTTCTAAAAAAATAATTTCAAATATATATTTTAGAAGATCAGCCAGATGCTGGAGGTGCTCAACTGAGCTCCAAAGATATTTGACAGGCATGTAGCACACCCAGCCCGGTGGAGCCTCATCCCTGCCTGACTGCACGTCTGTATCAGGTGTGCATGTACAAAATTTGTGTCGTCAAACCATCATATTTGGGCGGAACTAGGTCCTCAACTCAGCCCAAAATAAGCTTGTGGTTCTGCTCTTCACAGGGCTATTTTTTTAACCACTCATCCACAGCTTCCCCAAAGATTAAAGCTACTTATAAACTGTATCATGTACTCACAACCAATCATTATTTTTTTGCCAAAGACATAATACATTGTTCACACACCGCACTCAGTGTGCTTCCAGTACACACTGAAGCGCTTGGCAGGAGTGCTCTGTCTTGTCTCACTGCCAGGACGCCATTTAGAGAAGTGAATGGATTTGTGGGCCTGCACTGCCATCAGTGCTAAGAATACCCTCACACACCCGGAGTACACTCGATCCTCCTGACATGTGCTCCGTGGCATATTTATCATTGCACTTCTAAATGACAACCTCGATATGAATGGCTGCGGCGGAGCGACCCGGCTGTATTTCATTTCTGTCATAATCTCAGTACAGCAACTGTAAGTGCTTTATTTTTGGGGCAGGTGACTTCCCTCAAGCTACTGTAGATGCCCCACAAATGCTTCAGATCTGTATGGCCAATGAATGAATGTTGCGCTGGTGTTCTTAAATAAAAAAATAAAAAAAGACCAACACAGCTGCGTTCAGGAGATTTCTCTTGGGACACAACAAAACTCAACCCAGTTTCTGACCTCACAGAACACATTTCATTTAGCAGGTCATGTTTCAATAAGTGGCTCACTTACTGTATTTAAAGTCACTATGTGTTTATATTTGAGCCTGCTCTTGAAACTTGTTTGTAATATCATATTTCCTAAAGTAGTGGCCGGATGTTTATTTATTCATAGTGCCAGGTGTCCACTCGGGTTATGGAATATTATTGTGCAAATATATTTTTGTAGATCATTAAATAATTGTCCTTATTTTCCAATGTTTTTTTTCATTGAACTATTAAAGGTACAGTGGTCTTTTCTTTTCTTTTTCACAACACAGCTGGCCATAATCACCAAAATAATCATTTAACAGTGATAACTGTTAAACTGATATACTGTAAATTCCATGGATAATCCTGCTTTTTATATTCTACACTAATAGTGCAGGAGAGCAGTTGGCTTGACCACTGAGGGTGAATGAGCTGTCTAATGTTCAATGGCTCGGTTTAAAAAAAAAATCTGTTTTAAAACTGCTTTGACTTAGAAGAAAAACTTGCAAGAACCCCAACAAAATAGGTAACTTTGCAATTGATGAAGTTGTGGTCACAAATGAAAACCTGCGATGTTGTGAAACCGCAAGAAGTAGCGAGGGAACACTATGCCTGAACAACAATACAGTACAGACAGGATTAAGGTTAGCATTTGGATTGACTGTTGGAAAGTACAGTATTGTAGTTTCTCATGTCCGCTCAAAATTAATTGCCCACCCCTGTTTTGTAGTCATGATTTCGCAATGCGAATTTGGCCAATAATATGGGCTAAATTGCTTATAGTGGTGTGTGTTTGTGTTTTGGGGGGGTTAACATCAGGATCTCTGCCCGTCGTGGGGGGTCACTGTACAGACAGTATAACTAATGATGTCGTGTTGAATGTACGTACTAATCTTGTTTTGCCTATACGCGCGCAAGCGCGTGTACCCGCGTGTACTTGAAGGGGAGGGCTCAAGGAGAATGTTCATCATCTCTTAGAGGAGCGGCGCCTCCTCGCCGTGGCACACCGACGGAGACTCTCCTAGCGTCGGATGTGAGCCATCCCAGTCAGCGCGTACATTGATGTCTCTCCCGCCCCAGTCCACCGGGTTCCTCTTGGGTTTAGGATGCGTCGTCCGCCGTCGCCGCCTTCTCTCCATGGCGCGCCGTCCTCTCTCCTCTGCCTGTCCCTCATAGCGCTTCTTCACTGGGTTCAGCCGGCTGCGCAAGCCGCTGTTGGCCGCCGTGAGTCTCACTTGTTTACATCGATAAATAGCTTTGTGAATATTCGTGATTTTTCTTCAACAAAGCGTTCACTAGTCGTTGCATGAAGGAGAGACGCTTACAGCTGTGCACGAAGAAATCGATACCATAGTTTCTGCGTAGCCTTCCACAAACAGCTGTATGCATTAAACAGGGTGGGTATTTATAAAAGTCATGATGGAAAATTGATGTTTGGAGCAATGTACACTCACTGGTCACAACTAAAGGTAGATTTGCACAAACCCCAATAGGATAGAGTAGATAAAAAATACCAGTCTGCTGTTTTCAGTTGGGAAAACCACTATTTACATCAGTATCGAATTTTGTCTCTTTTGTGCAATCTACAATGTAATCCATCAGAGTGCAAACTCAACTGCATTGAAATACAGTTGATATATATATATATATATATATATATATATATATATATATATATATACATACATACACACACACACACACACACACGTCTTTTTTTGCCGCAATAATTTTTGAGGGTTCCGATTTGGATGCTGCTTGTAGTATTTCAATGAGTGGCCTGTAGGATGTTTCAGTAAATTTTCTCTGGTGCGCACAACAAGCTAAAATATAGTGGACTTGAATAATTATTGGTGTGTATCAGGCCACTGGGCCACAATCGCATTAAGTAATTCATGTCATCAGTGTGTCTGGTGCATTCATAAGTTCCAACTTTCTGCAGGAGAAAGCGGTGCGGCGCAGAGTTATGAGATCACCTATCCCGTGTGGCTGCATCCTCGCAGGCACGGCAGGTCTGTCGACAGAGAGGTGAGTCGGTCTCACTCGGTTAACGTCACAAGATGATTAAAGACACAATGGCGCATTGTTTTTCAAGCTCTGCGTCTCTACTGTGTCTTCCCAGCATCCTGCCGAGGCTGAAGTTCTCATCTCAGCTGAGGGCCAGCAGCTGCTGCTGCATCTGGAGAGGAATCAGTGAGTCTTTTTTTTCATTTGCATAGACATTATGCATGGTAACTTTATAGGCATGTATAGAAATGCTGAAATGATCCGGTCCCAATCGGCTTATTACATGTTAATTGACGTATAGGCACATGGGTGACGTCAGGGCCTCCGTTGGTACACAGATGGAGATGACTGGTGATGTGTTTGGACGACAGAGGCTTGTGCTGTCACCCGATCTGTGCGCATTTGCCTAACAGGAAGTCAGTCTTATAACATCCCGCAATCTGTTGGTTCTGAGTGCTTTTGCTTTTCCCGTCCAGTCCGTGTTGATATTTCAATAAATAAGACTGTGTCTGATTTAATGGACAGTGCGGTACAAAGTAGCGTGGCGGATTGTCAGTCAGTCGTCTTGAGATGTCCCCGGTGACAACCAACACACAAGTGCAATAGGTTTTATGACCATTAGAAGCACATTTTACCCCAATAATGTATGTATGCCTTTAGTTCTCCATTCCTTCACCTTCGCACAGCCACACAAACAGAATTAACATGACTCCAGTCTTTCCCCTGAGGGATTTACCCCCTATGATGTGGTCACTCCCTAGCGCTCTTGCATTTCCTTCTGGGCAGGGATGCTTCATCAATCACTTGATAGTGTAGCTACTGGATGTGGAGTGAAACACACACACACACACACACACACACACACACACACACACACACACACAAAGAAAGTATCTCTCACTTGATTATATTATTCACTTGCCAGCCAGAAAAGTTTTGAAACTCTTTTTGAGTAACTTCCCATCAGTTTTCAGGAACGTAAATTATTTCAACATCTTTACGAGCATCACTTCAATTTGTTGAAGTTATAGACTTGATAATTGCAGAGAAGTCATGTGGAGAATATGAGGCGATTAATGCAGAACAGGGGTCACAATGTTGTCGTTGAATGATATGTTTTGGCCTTGACGTGTTGAGCATGACATGGAAAAAAAAAAGAAAAGAAAAGAAATACATCACCAATACATCATCAGACAAGTCTTCATCTCACAATGTTTGGCTTTGTGGTTGTAGTTTGAATCTTTCGGAGAGGTGTTCCTGATATTCAGAATATTGTCTTTAGCCACAACAGAGGGGTTCAGTTGTTGGCACAACTCCTTAGTGCTCGACGGGGTCCAGACTCAATCCATTTATCTTCCCTTTTTGGTTTGTGTGTCTGCCTGATCTTATCGTTTAATGAAAGGTGGTGATTTGGTTAAAGGTTGTGTGTTGTGCGTGAATGATTAAGATCATTTGTAGGATGAAGAATGGAAAAGGAAACAGTAAATACCAAAACAAAAAAAAAAGAAGTGGGTCCTCTTCAGACAGTTTTTCTTTTTCAATCCTCTGTTACTCAATTTTCATTGGTTTGTCGTCATTTCACTCAGTCCCAGTGATTGGTGGCTTTTCTCATTCGCGCTTAGTTTATGTCAATCCTTACGCGTAGCAGTAAGGATTTCCTTCAGCGAGTTTAGTTAATTAGATCCAACAACTGCAGTATACTGTATGTTTTTTTAGGTGTTGTTGAATACAAATAATTCATAATTTGAAGTAAATAATTGAACTTTTTAATTATTCTTCATACTATGTTGAAACCAGTGGCGCTCTGATCGATCGGCCACCGATCATGGTCAGCCAATTATTGTGTCTTGTGGAAAAGTACGTGATTGGCATTATGCCGATCAATGCCTTTTATTGCTGATCACAACCAAAAAGAAAAAAACAATCACCAGCAGATCATTTGCAGTCCGCAGAGTAACGGAATCATATTAAATGTTCTCTTATTTTCTGCACTTTCAATTTAATACGATATCCTGTTTTTATATCGTGAAGGGATGGAAATTTGGATCGTATGTGATTTTTTTTCCCATCAGATTCGTCAATCAATCAAAAAAAATAATCATTTACAGATTATACGATTGTTAAAATAATAATTAGTGAGCAGATCCAAATTTGAAAACATAATCGATATCACGCATGGATGCGATAGGAATCGGCAGCAGAACATCCTGATAGGAAGACCCCCGTTCGAAAAAAACGAGCCCATCCACCTTTCTTTTCTTCTACTCCGACATTCCCCAGAGCTCCGAAGACAAACATGCATCTCCCGCTCGCTGACTGATGTCCTGCTTTTTTTTTACCTCACGCAGACGCGCCGCTCATGCTCACAGAATACATAAACAAGGCTTCAAGCTGGCTACACTTGATGGATTTCAGGGTTAGGGATCAGACAGTAGGAGATGTCTTTCTTTGTCCCCGGTTCACATTATGTTTAGTCTGCTCAAAGGTCCGCCTGCAGACGCCTGCGCTCGCCTAATGACAAACACGCGGGCCGACCGACCGCACCATTTCGCCGCGCAGTAAAAGCCTGTAAATCGTCCTCTGTCAAGCATCAGCGTCCTGCCTCCCCTCTCCTTGTGTGCAGTGATGTCATCTGATACGATGAGAGAATGCGACCCACTGACCCTAATGCATTACACCACATCCCCTTCTCTTCTCTTCACCCCGCCCCCCCCCCCTCCTTCACCATCTCCAAAGTAGCTTCCCGCTGCTACCCACCCCCCTCACCCCCCCCAACAGAAGCTGAACCAAATCTTTGTCTCAGTGTCAAACAAGCCTAATTCAGCCAGCAATGTGCTCCTCAATCACAGCATCTGTCCTCATCCTGGACATCATCCAAACTCTGCAAAGTCTCCTGAAGGCTGGCACATTTATTTGCCCTGCTTTTTAATAGTCTTCATTTAAAAGGATTTGCGTCATCGAGCAGCATAAAATTAAACTGAAAGGCTTTTAGATACGCCGCCGTTTGGACTCGGCAGTCAATCGGCGTAATGTGCTGGATGCAATGTCATGAGTTGCAGAACAAGTTGAGCCTCAGTTCAAGGGGTTTTGTAAGTTAAGGCTAAATGGAGAAATGCTTTTTTTAATCCCCCCCGCCCCACCAAACTGACTGTCTTCACCTTTCTCAGTCACTGTTCATCGTACGTAGTTTTGATAATTGTGTTGTTGATTCTTGTGTCCAAATTCAACTCATCCTTGGTTCAGCTTCATGTTTGAGTGTATTAACTACACTTGCAAAAATGAGCCTGATTAAATACTCATATTTCCTCACACATGTTTCTATTAATCGCCAAATTATTTTAGTTAAAAATGACAAAAAAGGAAAAAAATATGTCCAAAGGTTAATTTAAGAGATTTTAAAATGTATTCATGTACCTGCCAAGTTTGAGAAAATCTGCTGCATCATTCCTGGTGACATCAAGATCGAGCTCATTCTATCCATCTGTCCATTTTCTCCTCTTCAAATAAAAATGACAAGGAATGTAACAGATAAATAATCAATTTTAATAAATAATACACACGCACATAGATCAGTCCTCATGAAATTACATTAAAAATGACAACATGCTAGTTTTTCATAACACCATTTGTTACGCAGCTGTGGATGTAAAATATGTTTTCATATGACTTTGCTCCTTCTGGAGGAACAAACTATATCCTCGACTATATTTTTACTGGCTTAGTTTTTACTGCAGTGAAACAATTTCTATTGCAACCAAACCTCAGTTAAACGTATGTGGTTGAGTGTGGCAAATACACTGTTTCACATTTAGATTCCAATGTTAATTAAATTATCCTCCCAGGAAGTGATTGTATATTTTTATCAGAGGCATATTGTGTCTATATATCTTGCGTTGGCAGCTTTAACAGTCTGAACCATGGTGCAGATGCTTGCCATCCCAGAGGAGCAGTACAGAATCATAAATGTAGAGCGCAAGAGTTACTATGTGATCATCCATCCTCTGTGATTATGAAAACAGCACCGGGCTCAAACCCAGTCTATCATTTTGCCTATAATTCCGAAACCATGAGTGATGGCAAATGTTACATGTGAGCTGAGAGCATGCTGGGAATATTTCACGGAAATAAAGGAAGCGCTAATGAGCAAGGGTTGATACTGGTGAGCTTCATGACCACTAAAGCTTTGAAATGTCCTGCTTGTGCAAGCCATCTGTAAACGTCTGCTTTCTGTCTATTACTGGGACTTGCTTTGTGATTAGATCAACAGACAGCCATTGTTGGAAGGGCGTGTCTCTTTAAGGGCTTCTGATTCACTAAGAGGAAAATGAAAAATCCCTTCTTTACATCCTTTGTCTTTTATCAGCAACTCAAAGGATTTTTGAGAAAATGCGGTGGAACCTCTTTAGTTAAACTCGACTGATGTGCAATGCAAACAACATTTTCATAAAATTAGTTTGGTTTTTTTTTGTTGTCACATTAAGTCCAAACAATGATGGGGTTGATTGGTGAGGTTTGAAGAGATGAATATCCACTAATCGCCCCTCCATCACGTGGGTTACATTGACCATCCCTCGTATATGTGAAATCCATGCTATAGCAATATCCTGCATAAATACACCCTAGGCCTGTTTTATAGTATTGATGGTGCTAAATCTCTGTGTTTTTTAAAGGTCTTTAACACACTGGATTCTATTTTCGTCGACAGGCGCGCATGTACTTGGCGTACAAACCGGCACATTTTCATTTTCGTGCTGGGTCAATTGTAGTTTGGGAATTTGACAGATCACATTCCGCCATTCTGGCGGACCGAGGGAGTTTCCTTTTACATGCCCCCGGCGCGCCTGACGAATTGGTGACAGGGAGTTGACCAGACTGTAGACCAGGTAAAAGCAGGTCTAAGTAGTGGTGTAACGTGACTTTTGGTAAATTTGAGTGAGTGGTAGACAGACAGATTCTGAACTCCACGGATGTGTATGGTGGATGCCAACCATGGGGGTTGTTCTCACACAAGGATTGGAAGGCCCGCTTCACACCCGCCAAACACCTGCAAGGACTTCAGCGTGTCTGTTTTGCGCATCTCTCCTGCTCTGAATTTAAAGGTCAAGTGTGAAATAATTTCCGAAAATCCCAAATCGAATCCAGCAGCAGTTCTCTGTCTATTCTCATTGCGTCATAGCTGCAGATGGTATGATGGATATTCGCAAAACTATATGACCGGAGGAATTAGAACGGGGTTATTTGGAGAGAAAAACAAGCAGCTGTTGAGCTGGAAACGTTGCAAACAGGAAGGATGGGTTGATTGAGACAGCAATCTGGATGAGTTTAACATTCTTGGTGTAAATCTTTCAGACATTCTGTTTTTGTATGCACACGGCTCATCATAAACAGGACATACTGCGAACGGTTTGCACACTGACCAGGTGCTTGCTCCAACAGTACATTCAATGGTTGCAGTCAGCAATTTATTTTCCATCCTTCCATTCATTCTCTGTACCTCTCATCCTCACTGAGGTCGCACATGTGCTGACACCTATTCCAGTTGACTTTGGGTGCCCCCCCTCCCCTCAAAAACACCCCCTCCAAAAAAAAACAACAACAAAAACATATGGAGCCGGCAAATAGTTGTTTACTAGGTTCAAAAGAAAAGAAATCTCAAGGAGAATGTGTGAATAGGCAGGAGTTAACTGTTGTTTTATCGTTCAAAATGTTTTGCTTTGCTTTGCTATTTACCAGGGGTGCCCGTTACGTCGATTGCGATTGACTGGTAGATCGCGGACTGGTCCCAAGTCTATCGCGAGGGGTGTAGAGGGGCAAAAAAAGAATAGGAATCAAGAGGGCCGAGGGAAGCACTTTAAAACGGTACGTGTTTGCTATGATAGTTAACAAGCTGCAAAAGTGCGTCGCATGCCTCCGTGTCAGGCTTATTGCGCAATAAGGGGTCGATAGTGGGAGGTTGGTTGATCGAAAAGTCGATCTTCGGTCCAAAACGTTTGGGCACCCCTGCTCTATACTGTCACTTCCTTCAAGAAGATGAAGAAGTCTGTCCGAATAGGTAGTTAAATAAACGGTAGATAAATAAAATTGGAATGTCTTACCTCAGGCAGCTGTTGACCCCTGGATATCAGGAAATATGGTACACTCCGGATGGAAGTCGCAGATCCTTCTCTCCTGTCAACAAGGTAAGTTGTGAAACACTTTGGTGATGTTTCATGGCAGCAAATAAGCATGTCATAGCTGACATGGAATTTTCCAGTTATATGGAACAACCAAGCATGAAGATGATTGTTCATTAATGAGCTGCATGTTGATTTTGTTTTTTTTGCTCTTCTAGAATCACTGTTTATACCACGGAGAGGTTGCAGGTGTAGATGGTTCCAGTGTGGCTCTCAGCACATGCTCAGGTCTCAGGTAAGAACCACCTCGACCACACCTGCTTCAGAGATACGTTACAATATTACAACATCATTATATTTGGACATGGATCACAATAGAATGCTTGATAGGGGGACATTGTGGTTAAATTTTGATTTATTTTTTTTTAAGTGTAAACTTTGAGCATTTTCCACTCAGGAATCAAAGCTGCAGCATGTAATGCTTTTTGACTTCCTGAATAATAGCTATTGTTACTTGTATCCCAATAAAGCATATTGCTTTATAAATGTTTTTCCCCACCCGTGCAAATGTGTTACAATGCTCCCTGGATTCATAAAAAGAAAAGATATCTTCGTAGAAAATCCTCTCCCTTTCCATCGTGTGCAAACAGGTCATAGTTGACAGACCAGACAAAGTACAACTCATTCACTCCCTATGATGGGAAAAATAAATGGACCTTATATTCCCCAGCCTGGATGTGGGTCACTCAAGCCCCCGTCTGGAGCCTGGCCTGGAGATGGCAAGCATCTGGTGGCCTGGGTGGCAACAGGCCGAATAGCCAATGTGGGCCTCAAATTCAAAATGAGAGAATTTTTGCAATTTTGTTGCATTTCAACAATACATATAAATTGCATTGCCCGTCCATAAATCCTCTATCTTACTTATTCAGACAAGGGATGCGGGTTTGCTGCAGCTGATCCCAGCTCACTCAGGGCAAGCGGCAGGGTACACCCTGAACTGGTTGCCAGCCAATCGCAGGGCATGAGTAGACAAACAACCATTCACACTTCCATTATTACCTTGGGACAATGTAGACTCTACATTGTAGAGTCTTCAATCAAACTACCATACATGTTTTTGGAATGTGGGAATAGACCGGAGTACCTGGAGAAAATCCATGGGGAGAACACGCAAATAACCACACAGGAAAGCCCGAGGTCAGATTTGAACCCATGACGTCTGCACTGCGAGGCGGGTGTGCTAACCAGTCCTCCCCCCACCGTTCTGAATTCTTTTGAATATACAGTAGGTTGAAAACGCTCTGTAATCATTGCATTCCGTTTGTATTTGTGTTTTACACACTGTCCCAACTTCCTTGGAATTGGGGTTTATTTAAAAAAAAAAAAAAGTTGCTAAATAAATTGTAAACTATTGAAACGTGTATTGTGACTCGTGTGGTGCAGTTGGTTTGGAGGTCTCAGCTTAGTCCAGTTTTTGTCTCTTGCTTTGGCTCCAGTACTTGAGGCAGTCCAAGGACCGAACACTTATCCATGTTTGTGAGAGTCTGTTGCCCTGCATTTAGATGAATAGATGAATTCTAAGAAAGCTTCTCAGGCATTGACGGACACATGGGTGGGTGTCAGACCCCTCCAGATGTTTAGTGCAGCTGCTTGAGCTGCGGATGTATCTACAGTATGTATCTGACCGATTAAATATGTTTCCCCATATCTTTAACAATAAAATGTTCAAAGAAAAGACCACTGAAATCTTGTACCAGGGATCAACAGCATTGCACACTATTGCCACTGTCTCAGGGCCAATAAAGGCAACAAAACGGGGGGGAAAAAAAATATATTTGTCTCCATTGTTACAGTTTCGGGTATAAATTAGCCTCGAGCAAACAGTCTGTTTCCAAATCCTTTGTAAAAGAATGGACTAGCAACACAGATCCTTCATGATTTGCAACCGCTGGATGGAACTGTGAGCAGTGGCTTTTTTTAATTTCCCTCAGGGGTCTAATTTCTCTAAACGTGAGCGTCAGCTACCTCATTGAGCCTGTTTCTACGGATACGCCTCAGCACGCCGTTTTCCGAGCCGAGAGTTTCCATCTACCTCCCAGAAGCTGCCTGCAGCACTATAGTAACCGGGAGGCCCTTGGCACCTTCCTCCATGGGATGACATCAGCACAGAGCTTCAGGGTGAGTGTGAACTGGACTAGGCTTGAAATAAATACTGCGTATACTGCATTATTATTGTATAGATATATTTTTTAATTATTTTGTAATCAATCTATTGAAGGAACGAAGAGACCTGAGTCAGAATATGAAATATGTGGAGCTACTGTTGGTAGCGGACAAGGCTGAGGTAAGAATGCTGTCATTATTTGACTCGATATGTGCTTATTTAAAGCAAGAGATTTCACGAGGGGCAGTTATTTTTTTACTGGTTGTGTGGAATTCAATTACATGGACTGAAACCAGCTCTTGATTGAGTCACAGCAAGTTTGTCCACAGCCACGCATCAAAATGTAATCGAACACAAGAGCTGTATTAATTTCCTGTGTGCTGTTCATCTAAATATCTTAAAATTTGTGGAAAGTGTAATTGACTTCAGTAGTTTAATTAAAAAATCGAATTGCATACATTATATATGGTAAGAAAATCCAAAAATATTTTTGGTGTACAAATGAGGCTTTCGAAAAAGTCTTATAGTCTGTGTTAAATGAATGAATTTGTCTGAATTTCACTTTTTGAATGAGATCACTGAAATAAATACAATGTTCAATTTATTCAGCTGTGCCTGAAGGTTATTACAAAAAGACCTGCATCATGCTGACAGCTATTTCCACATTTTTCTAACCAATGTCATGGAACTAAATAGGATGAAAAGCGCAGTGATTTACGATCGACACCATTGCAAAAAAAAAAATAATAATACTGTAATAATTCAGAAGGATAAAACTGTTGTTCAAAAGAAAATACTTGATCTCTGAGAGTCTCAAAAACCGAGCGTCATTATTATCTCTCTAAAGGCCGAGCGGATGCAGCTCTTGTATTTGGTTGAAACCGATCTGGAGTTTACAATTTCCTTTTTACGCAGTATCTCGGAGATGAGGAATGATGTATGACTGTGTTTCCTTTGCTGCTAACCATATGTGGTTTTCAGTTTGACAAACATGGGAGGAGTCTCGAGAAGACCCAACTGAAATTACTGGAAGCTGCCAACTTAGTTGACAAGGTAACCGCTTTTGTGTAAATTGTAATCACAACAAGTACCGTTAGCATCTTTATAATCATTTCTCCTTTTGTCAATGCACCATATCCCCCCGCCCCCCCCCCCCCCACACACACACACACACGTGCGCACAGTACTACAAGGCCTTAAGCATCCGAGTGGCGCTGATCGGTCTTGAGGTGTGGACCAGCCAGGATATGATCAACGTGTCCGACAACCCGCACAGCACCCTGGCGGCGTTCCTGTCGTGGAGACGCAAACAGCTTCACACACTCCACAATGACAACGCCCAGCTCATCACGTCAGTGACCCGCCGCTTGATTTTGATCGTGAGAGTGAGAGTTGTAATTGTGATGACTTGAAGATGTTGTTGCGCGATAACTTGAGATCTCACACGGTAGGAGTATGAAGTCGCGCTAGTCAGTTCGTAAGATGTCATTTGTGGGGCTGCCAGGTTGTGTACAATCTGGTTGTCGAACTAATGTGCACTTTGTGTCACCAGGGGAAATTCATTCCAGGGTACCACCATTGGGTTGGCACCTCTCAAAGCCATGTGCTCTGAATACCAGTCAGGTGGCGTGAACACGGTGAGAAACTGAAAGCGCAATTTCGTCGAAATGTTTACGTACGCTCACGGTCAACATTTCCTGTGCATGTCTGGACGGTACAGTGGATATAAAAAGTCGACACACCCCTGTTAAAATACGAAGCTTTAGAGCAAGCAGTGTCTATGCTCAAGGGCCACATTTCAGTCTTAAAACTACATAAACACAAACATGCCTTTACAGCTTTCTTGCTTTCATAACTTTGCTGCTGTCAATTGGGACGTTCACCATTGTGAGACGAAGAAAGGTTTTCTTCTTCTTCTTACTATTATTATTATTATTATTAAAATAAATAAAATAATAACTCATAGTCACTACACCCATGACATCATCTAAAATGACACATGAAGGTTTTGTGTCCCATTGGTGGATAATTTTGCTTTAATGACGCAACTACAGTAATCCCTCGTTTATCGCGGTTAATGGGGACCAAAACCACCCGCGATAAACTAAAATCCGTGAAGTAGCGACCCCCCCCCCCCCCCTCCCATATAGGTACATGTACATAATATTTATAAGGCCACATTTAATGGTATACATGCATGTAGAAGTACATTTTGAAGTAATTAACATGACTTAATGCTGTATACTAATAGATTTAAACATGTATAAGTTAGGTTAGTTTATGAATAACAAAATACAGTAAACATATAAATATATCTATTTTTTTAAGTCCGCAAAAAGTCCGCAAACGGTCTGCGAGAAGCTGTGAAAGTCAGCACAACAACAGCGAGTCACATAGAGCAACATATACAGTACTGTACTACATGTATATTAATTTTTTGTTATTTTTTTTAATGAATATGTTTGAAAAAATCTCAGATGCACTGAAGCCGCGATAAACGAACTGCGAAATAGCGAGGGATCACTGTAATATATTCCTACTTGAATTAACCCCCCTCTTATAGTCTTTTTTTTTTTTTTGGCAACATAATTTACGGTACATTTGAGAGTGTAATCTTGTAGCGACTGAACAGTTCAAAACATGAACTTCGAAATGTGTCTCTGCACCTGTGATTGTGGAAAAAGGACCACTCGGAGTCAGCTGTTGGCGTCGCCGCCACAATGGCGCATGAGATGGGCCATAACTTCGGCATGAGTCATGACAGCGCTGGCTGCTGCCAGGCCAAAGCTGAGGATGGGGGTTGCATCATGGCAGCTGCTACAGGGTAGCTACACTCAACTTGTTGTCCTTTGTTTTTTTCTCATTGTGGATTAAACACTGCAAAGAAGTGTCATGCAAATGTTTTCAGAATCAATCATATCAAGGCCATATGACTTTGCCTTTACGAAGAAAATGGTCAGTTTTGACTGAGACTGTCACAGTACCGAGAGTAACAATATGTTTATTTTGGCGGTTATAGTTTGAGTTGGTCAGCGTCACGGCCGAACAGCTGGCACGGCTGCATCTGAGGTCCTGGTCGGCCAATACACGTTTTGTTTATGGTCATTTGGCTTCCACCCACATTTCAAAAAACATTTGTGTTAGGTTCCCTGAAGACTCCAGATTGTCCATTAGTGTGAACGTGAGTTTGCATGGCTTGTCGAAATGTGATTTGCACTTGGCTGGTGCCCACAGCGGGGTGGGACAAGCACTAGTTTACCCACCACAATTTAACAGGATTATAGAAAATTTATAGATGAATGGATGATAAATTTTGTATCCATTTTTTCAGTTGTTTGTCCCACATTGATTGAAACATCCCACCCAAACCTTCCTTTCAACTTCCTGCTACGTCAGCGGGCATCCAATCCTTAGTTATTTTCGATCCCGTGTTGAATTTTTACCTTTGTACCGGAATTCAACACACAGCAGCTTTTTTTTAACACACACAGTAAACTCAGACTAAACTAAAATAAAGTTGATAGATGGCACCTTTGAGTTGGCAGCCTTCTATAAGACATAGCTAATTTTTCACTTTTTTGTCATTTAAAGTTTATTGTATTGTGGGTACGCATTGTGGATTGTTTTCAGTTTTGTTTTTTGTTTTTGATTCCACATTCCTTTGGACAAGAATTTCGACGCCTTTACGGCAGCATGTTTGCAACAGCACCGTTTTTGTTGAGGACATTATTGATTTGTGCTGCAGCATGTCTTTAGTATTCACGTGGCTACCACATGTACCCAATTTCACGGCGTCCATGTTGAGGAGGCCACTTGTTTAGAATTTATAGGAAAGTTAAACAGATTTCAATGTGACGCACTGACTGATTGCAATCACACACAAACCCAAATAACAATCATAAACACACAGTTCCAGAAATAACTTTGTGACAGTGTTTATCAAAATTGAACATCATTATCTTTTTTGAAGCAGAATGTATTGATACTTCTCTTGTGTTCCATCTCATTTAATTGCACTGATGTACCTGTATCTACAAAAATGTCCTCTGGGCATGCCATTGTTTTCATACCGTACATCTCGTAGGCACCCGTTTCCACGTGTGTTTAACACGTGTAACATGCGGGAGCTGAAGAGCTACTTGAGCTCAGGAGGAGGAAAGTGTCTCTTCAACGAGCCAAACACCAGATCCTTGTATGGAGGACAGCGCTGCGGCAATGGCTACCTGGAGGATGGGGAGGAATGCGACTGTGGAGAGGAAGAGGTCAGTGTGTTGGTATCGGTGCACTATTCGTTTATTTATATGATGAAAGGACTCACCAATTACTTCCAACACAGGAATGTACCAGTCCCTGCTGTAACGCAAACAACTGCACTTTAAAAGCTGGTGCTGAGTGCGCCCACGGTGTCTGTTGTCATAACTGCAAGGTATGATCCTCCGAAAGGATGTCACATGAGCAGTGTTCCTTTCACATCCAATCTCCCCTTCATGTTGTTAAAAGCTGAAGAGCCCTGGGGTGCTGTGTCGAGCGCCGTCGGGCCAGTGTGACCTGGCCGAATACTGCGACGGCAAGGCCGAGTCTTGCCCTGCAAACTTCTATTTGGTGGATGGCACATCGTGTGCGGATGGGAAGGCTTACTGTTACACTGGCATGTGCCTCACGCTGGAACAACAGTGCCGCTCACTCTGGGGACGAGGTGGGTGACGCTTGTTCAGAATATGGTAAAATACAGTACAACTTTGGTGAAAAAAATATGTACAGTAATCCCTCGTTTATCGCGGTTAATGGGGACCAAAACCACGTGCGATAAAAGAAAATCTGCGAAGTTGCGACCCCGCCCCCTCCATATAGGTACATGTACATAATATTTATCAGGCCAAATTTAATGGTATACATGCATGTAGAAGTAAATTTTGAAGTAATTAGCATGACTTAATGCTGTATACTAATAGATTTAAACATGTATAAGTTAGCTTAGTTTATGAACAACAAAATACAGTACACATACAAATATATATATATTTTTTTTAAAGTCCGCAAAAAGTCCGCGAGAAGCTGCGAAAGTCAGCACAATAACAGCGAGTCACATAGAGCAACATATACAGGACTGTACTACATGTATATGGAAAAAAAAACGTTATTTTTTTTGAATATGTTTGAAAAAATCCGCGATGCACTGAAGCCGCGATAAACGAACCGCGAAATAGCGAGGGATCACTGTAGACCTACCGTATCAGAAGACACTGGTCTGAATATGAGTATGAATGATTGTCTCTAACATTCACTCATTGAAATAAATGATACGGACCTTTAAAACATTCCTGAAGTTATTTGTCAGAGGTAACTATTTGATTTCGAAATGTTCAAGTAATCCATGAGTGATTCCAAAGTTCGTTAGATGTCCGTTGTATGTGATTGATTGAATCACTGTTGGGAAAGGAGCAAGTCGCCAGTTTTTGTCGTGTTACATTTGCTCCCTCTCGTGGTTGATTGCAGCATTACTTGTCGTCTTTCCAAACATGCGGCTGCACGTTTGACCCCGTTGAGAACTCCCTTTTTTCAAATTATACTATTTTTGCATGAGTAAGAGGCCGTTTTATTATTGTTTTTCTTATTTTTATTATCATTGTTATTACTATAAGTGGACTGGTCACCAGTCAATCACAGGGCACAGACAAAAAATAAATACAATAAAGGTTTAGTTTAAAAAAAAAAAGAAGCGATATTTTGGGCACATAGACAAATTATTTCCGAGTACATGAAGAGCTGTTGAAGGTTGAAGCAGAGGTCAGATGTTATCCTCACTGGCAAGGCCTCAGGATTTGTTGTTGGCTGGTGTCCAAGGTCACACACCGCGACAGAACTTTCCTGGGGTGTCTTTGCTGTATCACAGGAGTCCCACACAGACCAGTGAGGGATGCCATCTGCTTTCCATCAGGGGGTGGAATAACCCGCCGTGTGCATGGATGTCCGTGTGTCCTTTACAGATGGTCGCCCGGCCCACGATGTGTGTTTTAAGAAGGTCAATGAAGCTGGCGACATGTATGGCAACTGTGGTAAAGATCTGTTTGGGAAATACAGGAGCTGTAAGAACAGGTGAGGTACACATTACGCATATTGCACTTGGACAACTGTGAATGTGGCAATAATTTCATTTTTAAACAATTATATTTTCTGTATTATCCAAACTCAATAATTTGATGATACTCTTTCTTTGTTTGCGCCAGAGATGCTAAATGCGGGAAGATCCAGTGTCTCTCTTCAGCTACCAAGCCGATTGAGAGCAATGCAGTGCGCATCGAGACCACAGTGAGCGTGGGCAACAAGAGGGTGCAATGCATGGGAACACACGTTTACAAGCCTGGGCAGAGAGATGAGGAGGTGCAGGGTGACACTCTGGACCCAGGCCTCGTCATGACTGGCACCAAATGTGGAGATGACTCAGTAAGACTACAATAATATCACATCATTATGTATTGTCTGTCTTTTCACGTCACTATTTGAGTTGTCAAAGCCCCTCCATAACGTTCATTGATCACTTTCAATAGATTTGCTTCGATGGCGAATGCCGTAACGCATCTTTCCTGGAAGCTGATGATTGCCATTCCAAATGTAATGGACATGGGGTGAGTTTTGTGTGATAAGTCAATTGGGGTACTTTCAAGGTTCAAAAGTTCGAATAACTGAAGCCCGCTAAGACTCATTTCAATTTTAAGTACAGAATTTCATAAGACCGTAATGAAAAGGACTTGAATAGTGGTTGTCCGCTCGAATAGTATTCATGCTTCAGTTAACGCCATGTGTGTCTTCCACAGAATCCCTCCCCTCTAAACCCCCCAGTAAAAAGAGGACAAAATAGCCCAACCATTACATCATCTGTCATTACCACGTTAACACTGCGATGGTGTTTTCAATCAGGGTTTAGTCACTGTGATGCATTTTGTACAAGTGCAATTTCCTCATTTTATAATGTTGGTAAAATATTCCAATCTTTCCCTTTAATATAGTAGCAGTGTTTGCACAACATGTATTCAAATAACATGAAGTCAAACAAGATTGATGGCCACTTTATTAAATAGTCACCATTTCAAATATTACACATGTTAAACTATTTCAATTGGTCTAAATGAATAAGCATAATTATTAAAGGGGATTTGAATAATTTTTAGTGCAATTTTATTATACAGTATATTATATTTATGGTATGATATCATAATATTCTAATTAACCTTCATTCTTTATTTGTGGAAGATGCAAATTCTCTACTGTCCAGCCATCTCGTTACCTCTGCGTCCCGCGTCCTAGACGCATAATTTTCCCGCCAGACGCGCAGTTCCAAATAATGTGCGTTTTTGGGACGCAAGGAAATTTCTCAATTAAAAAAACAAAAACCAAAAAAAAAATATTCGCGCTAAATCTCTTTTTCCAGCTACGATCGCAGTTTGACAATGGCCGCCATTGTTGTTTTGATCTCGTGTTAAGTAATCTCGCGCGACGAGATTTCCGTTCTCGCGAGACGAGATTGGCGAGATCGGCCTTCACCTCGTGGAAAGCAGACGATTGCCAAGTTGTGTAACGTTAAAACAAGTGTTGCGAAAAAGTGTTGTGAAAGTTTATTACAGAGATATCACAGAGGAAGCAGCTAAAGTTGGATAGTTTTTTTGCGATAATAAGTTGACTTTGAGAAAGCCTTGCATCATTGGAAGCAGAGTAAAGAGAGGAGAATTTATGAACTCAAAGACTGAACCTTGGGATGAAATCAGAACCTATTTCTCAGCAAATCTTGCATGCCTGAATTATTAAAAATTTTTGCAGCATGTGTTATTATCATATGCAATTGAATAAGTAGACCATTTCAGAATTTGAAATTTGGGACTCTCTAAATGCATAATGGGACTCAAACATTTCTGATCAGCGAGTCCCTGGGACTCGCAGGGGTCAAACTGTAAAATTATCACTGACTGTCATCGAATATTATTAGGAACAACATTAAGAGAGACCAACTCTGTATTTTCTTGCACTGTCACTTCCTGTTGGTAACTATCCATGTGACCCAATAATTTGCTTCTGCGGACTTAAAATGTGGTACAACTGAAAGATTCTGACAGGTCATTGTGACGCAAAAACCTGTGTCTTCATCTCTCGCCAGCTGTGTAACAACAACCGCAACTGTCACTGTGAGAGTGGTTGGGCCCCGCCGTTGTGTAACCAGAAAGGGCCGGGCGGGAGTGTGGACAGCGGACCTGTAATCAGTCACAGTGAGACAATGTCTTTCAGCACATATCAATATTATTTATTTGGAACCACATGCCTTTCACACACACTATTCCAACAGGCAACCTCCTTCCGGTCCTGCTGGTGTTTCCTCTGCTTTTCTTTGTCGGGTTGGCTGTTGGACTGTGGTATTGCTATAAACACAAACTCCAGCCGCTTAAAACATCGGCTCCGCCGCCCGCACCGAGGTATCTAGCGGTGAAATTGCCATAGTAAGTCTGTTTGCATTTGCTTGACTCGTCCAAACATTTTTGCGCATGTGCTTGTGTTCGGACCTCTAGTAGTTCAGTGCCAGTCGAAGCCAAGCCCCTGCATGCAGACGGTCATGCGAATGGTCACGCCAACCCAACATTCTTGCTCAAGAAACAAGACTTGGAACAACAGGTAAAATCCAAAATACTTTGATGTTGCTTTGATATTTTCAGAGGATGAAGTGGGCGTAAGTGGAGATGTGCATTTGAGTATTGGTGACAATTGGTCATAGCGCCCTAACATTGAGCCTTTTCTCTATAGCGGACCTCTATTATGCCTATAAAATCCAAAATAGTGTGGTGATTGAATATTTTCAGAGGTCGTCATGGGAACACGTAGAGATGTGCATGTGACTGTACATTTTTTTGACGTTGACCATTTTAGACTGTCCCATTTTGATAGCTTGTGCTTTGGCAATGACGTCATCATCTAAAAAGACTATACACTATTACTCGCTGTTTGAGTAGCTATCCAAAATATTTTATTTATTAAGTCCATTGGGAGAATCTTTTCCATGTAAATGATGTAATATAGCTCCTCTCCAAGACCACCAGAGTCCACCAAGTCCCGTCCGTCCCCCTCTGAGGCAGACGGGTGCGGCTTCAGAAAGAGCCCCCTGTTGTCCCCTCTATCACATCTCTCAGCCAATATATTACGAAAAGCTAATAAAACCTTGAACTTTGTCACCATACACCCCCTCTTCACAGGGGGGAGGCAGCTCTTGCTCGGACTCGCTGTCTCCATCATCCTTCGACTCAGCCTCGTCAGCATTTTGAAATGCTTCGTCTGCTCTTTTTTTTTTTTATCGTCCATGGTGACTTTTCTCGAAAATCAATGCCGCCGCTGAAAAGTGTTTGCGATGGAAACCTGTTCCAGGAATAAGGGCTCATAAATGTTTTTTGGATACAATAAAATGGCATGTTGACAGCCCACTTCCTCGGCATATAGTACAAAGCGATTTCAAGCGAGCTGTTAGTTCCCGCGATGCGCCAGCATCGGAGTGATACAGACTCATTCATCTGGTCTCACTGTAAATTCTGGCACTGGAAATGAATAACTGGTGCCGTCCAATCACTTTAAGTTCCTGGTGGGCGTAACGAATGTTCGCCAGAACCGATGGTGCATGACAAGCAATCAAATAAAAGCCCACTGTAGACTGTTAGCTCTTCCATGGTTAGCATGAATGCTACATGGCTTCTATTACAGTGAAACTCCTCTACAACGAAATCTACATGGGTGAAAATACCCCCTAGTGTGAAAAAATCTTCATCCATTAACACCATTCCCACTTTCCTGTTTCAAATTTGCTACAGTGAAAACCCCCCTGTTATGAAAAATGTCTTGCTGCAAACATGATTTCGTTGTAGAGGAGTTTCACTGTAGTAATAATGTACACTCCTGCAGCTTATTACTAAATGAGAAAAAAAAGAGTAGCATGTACCTATAAACCAAACTGTTTAAACGGGTTCCACCCTTAGCGTTTAAATCTGTGCGAGTGAGTGAGTGGGTGACACACGCTGGCGGGGCGGCAAGTAGGCTAACTCACAGAAGAGGCAACGAAGCATCGCGAGTGATTGATGATAACATATGTACATGTGTAAATGGCCATTTATCAAATCCGAAAAAACTATTGTCTACATGTTCTTCTCGTTGAGGGATTAGTCGATGTAGTCATTACTGTATCGTGACCAGTCAACTTGTCACCACTGTCAGGTGAAGCTAGCTCAGCTGTTCGCAGGAGACCAGAACTGAGCCCAACTACGAATTGCAACAAATGTATTCATGTCAAACCAAAAGGTTTTGAATTGCTTAAAGATGGTGGTAACACACTTTTCTAATGACAAGGCTTTGTTGACTCAATGAAACAACTTCAACAATGTTCCTCGCTCACAAGATGGCGCTAACTGCTTTAGCCTGAACACAAAAACAGTGAATAAGTGAGATTTTCGGCAAAAAATGGAGGACAATAAGTTGAAGACACTCCTCTTGCCTCATTTTTTCATAACCATTTTATGTGGATAAACGTTATTAGGACACATTTGTAATTTGTGTGTGTGTTTTTTTCCACAGAGAAAGTCCTCTCCTCATCTGAGCCAAGCGTGTCCAATCCGGCCCAAACATGTTTTGGTGCGTCCTGTCGTGAAGCCCCCACCTGTTCCGGTGTTGGCTTCACGACACAATGAGTCTCGGAGTCTTATCCAGAGGCAATCCTCACTGAGCAATGATCCCTTTAGACCTGAGTTGAGGCGAAAGCTAGCTCCTCTGCCACCTTCATCTGCACTTTCCCCCTCCACATCCCGATCAGAGCCTCCCAACAGGCCTCCGCCACCTTGTCCTGGAAGCAGACCGGCAACGGTGAATAGTATTTGTTGGACTTACACAAAGCCGTGCATGAGTCATGAACAGCATGTCTTTTCGTTGTGACTTACAGCACCAATCGAGAGGCCAACTCGTCACCGCTGATGCTCTGCTGATGGGAAAGGCTGCTTTGGCTCCATCTGTTGAACATAAAAAGCCAAACAGGTAACTGATGAAGTTTTAGACTGCATTTACAATGGTGGCTCTTGTGAACCAATTTTGAAAGTTTTTTTTTTCCTTTCGTGGCACAATTCGTTTTTACGTCATGGCAACATGAATAGAAAATATGCATGGAATCGGTTATCTTCAAATTGGATATGATTCAGATAGTTGCAGGTAGAATTTAAACGGATGGCTCAGGTGTACTCTGCCAACAGCAACTTCTCTAAATATATGGATTGATGACGTCATGTCAAACTACACAATCACCTTACAAAAAAAACCTCCCGTTGTAACCCTGTAAATCTGAATTACAGTGAAAGCATCGGCACGCAACGTATTTTTCTTTTTTTCACATTTTGGCTAATCTTGCTGATGGCAGTTCCATTTGATTTCGAACGTTCCGCTTCTTCCTATGGAAATGTTTTCTTTTTAGTTTAAAATGACTTACCTTAACTATTTCTGCGCTGCGTTGGGACCAGAGCTAGCTGGGGAGATGGTTCTTTTATCTGTTGTAGTGTATTTGATTAAATGACTTGCAAATCATTGCATTCTGTTTTTGTTTATGTTATTGTTTTAAAGACACTCTTCATCTTATTGTCCCCCTCCTTCCAGATCTTGAACCTCAGGGAGATATTGACCATGTAATCTAAGATACTTGCCCCCCCCACACTTCCCTGGACCTGTGGACTGCATTTTATTTGTGCGGTGGCCAAGTGAAAACAAATGTGAATGATTTTATATGTCAGCAGTGTCAAGTCGCTGGAATATTTATTTCCAAAGCAACAAAACAAAGCATGAATGTTTACAGTTTAGATCAAAGATGGTGCCTCTAAAAGTGCATCGGCTCTAAATGGATATCTTACATTAAGAGAATAGGCCAGTGCTGAAATGTTAATGCTTCTTATTTGTGGGTATTATTGGGATTTTAACTGGACTCAAGGGGACCAGTCGGACGCCTTGCAGAAAAGATGCATGCTCATTTTGATGAGAGGCATGTCATAAGTGATCTGTTATTTTATTTTAAGGCCACTCTATATTTTACATGGGATTTTTTTTTTCATAGCTTTATTTTAAGACCTTTGTACAGACCGTAAATATTCTGTAAAATAATCCCCTCACTAAACTCTACTGGCAGTGAGATTTTTGATTCACCCCAAACCTTGGTGCTTAGCTAGAGCTTTATTTTTCATTTCTGCGAAACTTTCTTGAATTGCATCGTAATTTTAATTTAATCAAATGTGGAATCTGTGTAAATGAACATTCGATGTTGCTTGTCCTTCATGTATGCATCATTGTTGATGGGGGAGGGGGGGGGGTATTGAACAGGGAAGTGCCATGATGAATGTACTGTTCAAGATCAAGACTTTGGAAAGTAACTGGTGTTCTAATATGGATACAAGGCCGCCATATTGTGTCTTCTCCAAAGATCTATGCAAACTCAGGCACTGCAACATTGAATTTTCAAGTGGAATTCAATAAAATATTTCATGTTTCACATTTTTTGTCACCTTTTGGAGGTTTTATTGTTCACAGTTGAACTGAAGAATAACACTGTTCCAACACATTTTTCAACGTCACTGTTCGAAATGATTTTTTTTTGTATGCCGATTCAGAATCTGTGCTCATTTTTTTGTCAAACACATCAGATTTTCATCATGAGATTATAACAGTAATATAATAATGCGTTTAATAAGATTAACGAGCTGAGGTTTAAGTTCAGCAACAGGCGCAATTATGATTATTTTTTGTGGCTATACATTTCAATGCATGGCAAAAAAAAATATTGCGTGAGCTCTTTTGGTCAAACTTTAAAACAAACAAAAAAAAATTGAAAGCCTCAAAAATCCATTTCGAGACGCATATAGCCATCTCTTCTTAAAATTTGCTGTTGAGCGGTATAATTATATTTGGATGTAATTCATGGATTTCACTTTTTCAAAGTAGACTGAATGGTTCACACAGCCACATTAGTACCTTAGTGTCTTTTACCGGGCTACTCTCTGATTTATTCTAATCAAATGCCTCCGAAATACCAGGAGCAGACCACACACACATACACACTTATACAAATAAGTATGTACTCAGGACCCTCTATAGAAGTAATTTGACACTTGGGGACACTTGTCTGCATCAGCAGACAGGTTTAATTGCAAGCGCCCCCTCCCGCTGACCACAATTAGTCTGACGAGCGTGTCACTTCCTGGAGTGATTCATTTATAAGAAATGATGATTGGCTGAGGGATGAAACACCCCCGCCTTTTCTCGCTGCAGGGGGTGGACACAGCCAGGGGGCAGTAACGAGACGACCGGGCCCCGCCGAAAGACCTGATTACGTTTTCGCTGATGAGGTGTTGATGATCTCAACCTTTTTGAAAAATGTTCTCTCTGATGATGGCTTGATTTTTCATTCATTCCTTTTATTCACCCTGATCCCTGATATCGACCTGACATCCGTTCCTGTACTATAGACCAGGGGTCCCCAACCTTTTTTGCCCCACGGACCGGTTTATGTCAGACAATATTTTCAGGGATGTGGCGGATTAATACAATAATATGGTATGAGCTGCATGAAAACTGTGGTGTTTTTGAAACATAATAATAAACACAAGGAGCGTCTAACGGTTAGACGGTCAGGTTAGACCTGACCGCAACACCCTGATCGCTATGGTCATGTTTAATACCTTCAAAATACGATACAACGCAAATTCAAAGTGCATGAAAATGACGACTCACCACAGCCCCGAGCTTGATTTTCTGCAACCAGACGGTCCCATCTCGGGGTAATAGGAGACAATGAAACCTCAAGTGTGTGGTTTATGTCCAGTCTCCTTCGTAATTTTATTTTAGTCGCAATTGCTGCAGATTACCCCCGCCTCACACAGGTAGTATGTCGGAAATAGCAACAGTGCTATTGTGGCGATCTCAGAGTATTCAGCCATAACTAATACAGAGTTGTTGTCTCGAACGTACTTTTAAGGCTGTCGTCATTTGCGATCTCCAGCAGTTTTAGTTTTTTTTTTAAACTAATTTTGCGACCTCCAGCGTTTTGTGTTTAGCGTAATCGGTCACGTGACGGAGAAGCGTGGCTTGACGTGTGTCAAGCGTGACATTGTTGTTTATTGTTTATTGTTTATTGAACATAAAAACATACCCATTAATAAATTGACAGAAAGTAAGATAAGTAAAATGGTAAAAGGAAAAGACGGATGTACATACATAGACGGATGTAACGGAGAATCCGGTGATTTTTTTTCCCAAAATAAAACATCTTTCGTATTCCGAAATAAATGAAATGGAATTAACGCAAATTCTTTCTGTGCGGCCCGGTACCAAATGCCCTACGGACCAGTACCGGTCCGAGGACCGGCGGTTGGTCTAGAGTCTAGACTAATGGGGCGCAGACACTGTTTTACTGTACTGTTGTATTATTACAGTATTACCCTTTGGACATCAGCAATTCTTGTCAACATTAAATGCATTTCTTCTTGCCCTCAGTGTTTATGGCCAGGTCTCCGCTCCAGGGAGTGATGGTGGCTTATATAGTTGAGTATTGCTCTCATTGAGCCGCTTGCTTCAGGCAAAGAAAGGTCAACATCAATGATTAATGAGAGGCAAAATGTCACAAGCAGGCGAAGCTGTAGAAAAATGTATTCTGGGTGGACTTTACAACAATGCCGAAAACATTTTGCCGGCAGCATAAAAATGTCAAAAATAAACCATCCTCCATCTCAGATCAAATCCGAAAGCTTTCATTCGTAGCATTTATAGTTTTTTGGGGGGGGTTTCGCTACAGCTCTCATTAGCTACATGCAGATCAATGAGGAGCAGAGAGAGTCCATTGAACGGGCTCCATCTGAGTTCAGAGGAAAAGCCCTAATTAGAAAGCCCAACGGATGCCCTTATAAAAAATATATTTAATGAACTGATGACAGCGGGGTATCAGCCGCTCATTTATGGCCCAGCTAGTGTGTCACCTAAAGAGTTTGACAGACGTGACCTATCAGGCACACTCATTAAGGATGACTTTATTCTAAATGCTGGTCACTTGTACATACATGAATGTAAATATAACGTCACAGAAGCTCCACAAGCGCAATACATCGTAAAATACTACTCCTACGAATGCCTATTAACATCCAACAGTAGCAAGGTCAATACCAAACAGAACAAACTAACATTTTTTTTCTCTCTGTGCATTCTTCAAAAAAGCTGCACTTTAATAGAAGCATTCATTTCGGGCAAATTACACACTAGGTCTATTGTACAGTTAAGCCCTGAATCAAATTTTTTATTTGTTGAACGGATATCTTTCAGCTGATTACAAGAAAGTGGCAAAAGACGCAGTTGAATTAAAACAAGACCTGATCTGAACAATTGTGGGCTTAGCTGTCTACTTTACACGCAGTTTGACATTTTTCAAGTAAACAATTCAAAGGATGTGTTTCACAGATAGTACTAAGGTACATTTAGTTATCTCCAAAAGATGAAAGTGTCGCAGGGATCATTCTGAGGGATAGCTGGTTGTTAAATTTCTCTCCTGGTGGTCCTGATGCTCCCACGGCACCGGGTCATTTTCATCCAAATGTGATCCGGACTCCCTCTCGTGCCAGAACTGCTCCACGTCGGGCAAGACGAGCCCATCTTTGTCGATGTCGCCTCCCCTGGCTGTGCCGTGCTCCAGCTGCTCATCTCTGCTGGTTCCCGGCTTGGCGCTTGATGATCCGAGACTCCTCTCGCTCCTCTGCTGGACGGACGTCTCTGGTCTGGGACATGGCGATTGGAGCGAGGTGGGTTTGTGAGGTCCGGGTTTGATCTCGGAAGGAGGTTGCTTGCGCAGGGTGAGGCGTCTCCAAAGGCTACGGTAGCCCTCTCGGAACTCTTCCGAGAGGGAGAGCACGATGAGAGGGTTGACGAGCGACAGCGACAAGGTGAGCATCTGAGCCGAGAGGCTGATGAGAAGAGGCGGGGAAGAGATGGAGCTCTGCGATCCACCGGCTGCCGAGTGACGCTCCCAAACCCACACCACCCACTGCGGCAGCCAGAGGATGGCGGTGGCTAAGGTGAGATTGAAGAGCATCAAGGTGAGCTTCCTGGACCTGATCTGTGTGCGCAGATTCAGAGTCTTACTGGAGCGGCGCTGGCATTGGCCGTAAGCCTTCCAGAAGTACATGAGGGAAAAGCTGAGGGGGGCGCAGTAGACACCCAGCGGGTAAGCCTTTATGTACACAGACATGAAGTCCCATGCTTCGGGGGGGACCCGCAGCACGCACATGAGCCCGTCTAGCCCTCGTTGCAGCCTGGCAAAGAGCCAATGAGGGATGGGAGCGGCACAAGCCGACAGCCAGATGAAGAACAGCGCCACCAGGATGGAACTCAGGTGGATGCTCACCTGCTTGGTCGGGTTGGACACGTAGTGGTAACAGGCTTTGGCCATGACGGCCACCGAGAAACTCTTGGCCGCCATGCATGAGTGTAAGAACCAGTCGGACGTCTTGCACACGACCCAGCCCAGCGTCCAGCTGGCTTTGGAGTAGGAGGCGGCCCTGAAGGGCACGCAGAAGAGCAGCACCAGGCCGTCGGCGAACGTCAGGTTGAAGATGAGTGAGTTGATGAGAGACAGTTTGCCTTTGTGGGCGTTGGACAACAAGATGGCCATGGCGGTTAAATTACAAGCCAAGCCCAGGACGCAAATGATGCCCAGGACCGCCGGCACCAGAACCCTCAGCTCGCCGGGGTCCAAATGTTGGAAGGAGCTGTTCATCACCGTCGAATTGTTCCCAGACAATTTGCTCATCTCTTCCCTCCCCCCCCCCCCAAAAAAGAGACAAAGTGAAAATAGTTATAAATGACAAAAAGAAAGCAAGAAAAAATGAGCCTGTATTTATGATTATTATTTCATTAAATAAAACCAATTGAATGTTGTCGTATCGATCGGCAGTGATCTCGGGGGAGCGGCTGTCTGTCTGTGGATTTATTCCAAGAAACGATTGTGCAGCTCGGGTGGCGATTTATAAAGATGCTGTTTGATTGGCAGCTGGTGCCCAGCTGAGAAAAAGCGCTTCGACGTGGCTCTCACGGGGCCAATTAAGGAGCCAACACAGCGGTGGGACTTGACACATAGTGGTGAGGATTATTCCTGCACTCAATGAATTCTATTTCAGTTTTTATTTTATTTCAAGACAAATGAACTATTTAAAGACAAAATAACATACATGTAGTAAATTGTTCAAATGTGAAAATACTGCTGTGTCCCTTTCAGCCTAGAAATGTCCATCAAACTTTTGCTCATCCACAATGGATTAGTTAAGAATATATTAATATATTACAAATTAAAATTCCCAGAAATACTTCTCACCACCTCAAATAAACACACCATTTTTCATTTCACATTTAAAAGAATGATTGTCATTATATCCGTTATGTCCACATGGGGGCGCCCTCGCCTGCTGCTCGATAGAAACAGAATCACACCTTGGTTTGAATTTGCACATCTTTATTACTTTATTTTTTTTAATCAAAGAAAAGTCCAGTGAGCATAAAGACGGCATGGTCATTCGTATTATTACATTCTGAGCTATAAAAGTTTCACAAATCAAGGTCGTACTTTTGAAAGGAAGCATATGTACAGTTATGAATTCCCTGATTTCACAGAGTTTTTGCTTAGACCTTTTTATTGAGTGCTTACCTCAGTGGACGCTGGTCCTTCACACAAAACCTCCGACAGGTGCTAAAATCAACCCTGCAACGTGAGACCAAACTCCAACAACGGGCATGGACAAACAATCTGAGATGAAAACATCATTGAGGAAAGAGAGTACGACCTCACCGAGTGCTTCAGAGGGTCTGTCGAAGTTCGATGATTGAAACTTCATCGGCTTACGTCACATGCAACAGTTTAGAATTGCAATTTGTCTCGTGAAGGGGACATTTGTATGATGTATTATTTGATTTGTACCTGTGCACCCCATACACACATAATAGGGAATAATATGAACTGCTGCCTCCACAAGTTGAAGCCCAGAGTATCAACCCCCCCCCCCCCCCCCCCACACACACACACAGAGGACTCTGCTTCCCCAAGTAGAAGAAAGCAGCTCTCAAGACTCTTGTTCCTAAAAACTGCCTGATTTTAGCAAGATAGGGTGTGAAATGTGTGCTATAACTCCTCTACAACGAAACCTACATGGGCGAAAACATTATTAATTATACCATTCCCACTCTCCTGCCCCCATACAACAGCAAAAAACCCTTGTTGCGTTATACGAAATATTTTTCTCTGCTCTTGCCTCGCGACGAGATTCACTACATTGAAATGTAATCCAACAGCGACCTCTACTGCTTCGTTCGGAAACAGCAAGAGCAACCACCACACTGGTTTACACATGCGCAGTAATCCAGGAAGTATTTGTTATTGTTAGTGTCAGATGCAGAAAGAACGTTGCATTGCTAAAATGGCTACAAAACGGACCTTTGGATGTCAAGCAGCCAAGACAAAAAGACCGCTGACGCTGGAAGAGAGGGTAAAAGTGATCAAAATGAAAGACGGAGGAAGCAAAATAAAATACATTATCCGAGAAATTGATGTAAGCGAAAGTGAATGCTGATTGTAAATTTCGCAATTTCTTTCCCTTTTTTTCTTTCTACACTGACTATATGAAGTGTCAAATACGTTTATGCTCATACTTATGCACTATTGGAATAAAAATAAAGAGTACACATACTTTTGTGTGTGCGTGTACACATCCGTTTGTGTGTGTGTGTGTGTGTGTGTTTACATCTGAGATCAAATTTTCTACAGTGGAAAAACATGATTTCGTTGTAGAGGAGTTTCACTGCAATTCTTGATTCTTGTGGTATTTGGACGAAAGCAGACACATTATTTGGTCACCTGGGAACTGCTAAACTTTATGAAAAAATGCATTTTATGTCTCCTTTGAGTGGAAATTGCAAACTTTTTTTATGTACAGTTGACTAAATTGTTGCTTTTTGTTGAAGCGGGGATATGAGCTGGCTTCCCCGTGTCACTTGTAAAGAGATCTCACATTGCAGACAGGCTTGTGACGTCATCATCATTCTTGTTGCCTCAAGCATTGCTTCACCTTAAAACCATTTTTGTTCGGTTCATAACAGACAGACGGGAGAGAAAACAACCCCCCCCCACCCCCCACCCCTGTAACATTTACACTCCCCACACCCTTGCCTCAATCTTCACACCCTCTACTTTGAAACCCCACATACCAAAAGAAGGCACCACAGCAGCTAAACAGACTCATCGACCAGTATTAAATAAAATCATTAAAAACAGCCTCATTCACGTCACAGACTAAAGTAGAAAGACTGACGGCAGGCAGAAAACAGCTTTTTTTCCCCCCTGCCCTTTGAATTTGTGCCGTCCAAACTGATGCCTCACATGCACCGCAGCAGATAGATGGAGAGAGGGCGCTCCGGCTACATGACAAAGAGTCACCGCCGCCCCGTGCTCTGTTTTGCTCATTGCATTGCCCCCTCTTTTGTCTCTCGGGTCTTGCTACATCTTGCTGCTCATGCAGCTGTAATCTTGTTGCGAAGGGTTCTCTTCTGTCCTGTGCGAGCATGGCTAAATAAATTAAATGAGCAGAAACCCTTGTCATGTCCTCAAAGATTCCAGAATTAGACGTCCACCTCCAGGAAAACACTGCACATTCTCAGTGGGCGCATCAAGTCAGCCACGACGAGCCCCAGTAATGTGCTGGATGTACATCAGGACTCCATACTTGTTTCTCTGTCATCCTAATGCCCCTGTTCTGTCTGCAAGCTTTAGTTGACCTTGTCTTGGAAGATGTAAAGGTTATTGGTGGCCGCCACGGCAATGATGTTCTCGTGCGGGTGCCACGTGGTGTGAAGGATCTTCTTACTGAAGTCTAAGCTGTCCACGCTGATCTCATCCTTTCTGCGTTTGCCGCCCACGCACACCTGCAGAACAGCACCGCCGATCAGGGAGGAGTAGTTTTACAGCCTTTGCATACACCCAGCAAGCCGCAACATTATCACCACTTGCACGTTATGATTACATACAACACAGAGGAGTATCGAAAGTCCGCTTTTTCAAAAATAATCATGATTTATTCTTACTGACAATGTCAAAACGGTACAGTGAGCCTCGATTTTACATGTTCCAATCCGAGAGACCAAATAAAATACATTAAAAAAAAAAAAGACCCATAGATGGGAGCAATGTTATTTTCCACAGCCAATTTCGACTTGTAAGGCAGCGCGGTTCTCAAAGTGAGGAACCACTTGTGATACGCGGCCTCTCTGTACGTGAAAGAATTGCTGAATTCAAGAAACATTTAAAACACACAAAGTACAGTCAAACCTCGGTTTTCGTCCATAATCCATTCTCGAAGGCCGTTCAAAAACCGAAATTGTTCGAAAACCGAAACCACGCTCTTTTTAAAATAAAAATGTTTCCTGAACACGTCTGCTCACAATGGAAAGCAACACGAGGAAGCGTCACTTCCTCATCTACCCGAGGAAGCGTCACTTCCCCGTGTAAGGAAGGCGAGAGGAGTCAAATGGTGCATTCAAGTGCACTCAGTTTGTTCAAGAACCGAAATTTGTTCGTCATCCGAGGTATTAAAATTTTTTGGTCGAAAACCGAATTGGTCGAGAACTGAGACGTTCAAAAACCGAGGTTTGACTGTACATTCAAAAAAAAATTCGTCTCCAGTGTCGTCCATATTTTACTCACTTTTTTAAGAAGAGTTCAGTTGTACAAATAATTTGCCCTACAAAACTTCAATAATTATTGTCCCCAGTTCCCAAATGCTTAGTGAGCGCTGTTAAAGGGAAAGGCAATGTAACACGACCCGGTCCCAGCTTCTTTTTTTTTCCCATTTATTTATTTATTTTTTACGTGCTACAGGTATTAAATTCAAAATGGAGTGACTCTGAACAAAAAAATAAATTCATCCATTTGAGCATGAAATATCTCATCGTTGTAGTTTAATCGACTGAAAATCGGTTAGAACATGGGTGTCAAACATACGGTCCGCGGGTTGGAACCGGCCCCCAGAGGAGGTTCGATCAGGCCGGGAGGATAATTTAAAAGTGAAAAAAATGCATAAAAGACACAGAATGAATATTTTTATAAGATGCAATTCATGGATTATCCGCTGTTTCCTCTTTAGTTTGGAATGTGTAGGCAGGGATTACATTTAGATTTTATATGCACATGTGTAAATAATTTAAAATGTCCTTTCTTTATAAATCTAAGCCCACTTGACATCTACCGAGGCCATATGCGACCCACAGTGTGAAATGAATGAACCCTGTAACCCGATAACATGATAAGATGTCCACTGTTGTAACCACTGTCCCTGAAAGGGTTAAAATCCTGCTATAATTTCTTTAATTTACGTTTTACAAAACCTCCCAACTTCATTGGAATAAGGGTTTGTTGAACAGATTGCGAGTTGGAAGGTTCCACTGCATGCGTATTGTTTTGAAAAGAGTACGTGTGAGATGCTGCTTGTACCTTGCGAGGTTTAAGAATGGCTCTTGGCTTGCTGTTTTCTCTGGATGCTTCCAGCGTGACATCCCGTTTGGTGTTCCGGTCAAACATTCGGAAAAAGTTGTTATAGGAGCCAGTCATTATGACGCTGAGTTAGGGAGGAAAGAGAGAGAGAATAGAGTGTTAGTGGGATTTACAGTCTGATGGGAGGTGAATGTCTTGGATGAAGGGAATTTCACCTGTCTGATCCATTCCAGACACACTCAAACTTGTCAAAGATGCAGTCGTTCTCGTAGAGGGAGCAAAGTTTGCCCCGCAGGTAGTCATGAACCTGGAAAATAAACACAAAAAACAGGAGTCGCAAGATAGTCTCTGTGTTTAAAACCTGATTATAAAATGACACATGAGGGCTTGTATCATACAGTAGATGCACGTCTGACATTTGTAAAAGCCCAATTCGCATCAAAATCGCTAAAAAAAAAAACATAATGCCGGCACAACGACAAAACTGAAGATTTTTACTGAGGATATTGGAAGAATATGAAAGATGTTGGTCTGTCAAATGTCCTTGTGGAGAAGCGTTTGATTTTGGGCTATTTGCGCACACAGTAACACTTGCTTTATATAAGATACTGTTCTCTGTCTTTTTCCCCTGTCTTATTACAGTCAAACCTCGGTTTTCAAACGTCTCGGTTCTCGGCCAATTCTGTTTTCAACCAAAAATGTTGAGTTTTTTATGCCTCGGATGACGAAGAAATTTCGTTTCTCGAACAAACTGAGTGCACTTGAATGCACCATTTGACTCCTCTCGCCTTCCTTACATGAGGAAGTGACGCTTCCTCGGGTAGACGAGGAAGTGACGCTTCCTCGTGTTGCTTTCCATTGTGAGCAGACGTGTTCAGTAAACATTTTTATTTTAAATGGAGCGTGGTTTTGGTTTTCGAACAATTTAGATTTTCCAACAGCCTTCTGGAACGGATTATGGACGAAAATCGAGGTTTGACTGTATTTGTTAACCAAATGATGATTTTTATCTTTTTTTTAAAAAACAATTTAGATGGTAAAAAAGGCACTGCTGGTCACTATTCCACTCTTCTGGAACGCCAAACACTGAAAAATTTCAACGAGTCCTCTGAAAGTTTGTCTGTAGGATTCACTTTTGAATCTTGTGAATATTAATGTGTCGGTCTTGAAAAGCTTCAAAGACCTGTACGTATTTGTGAGTGTTTAGAGTGAAAAGCATCCATCCATCCATTTTCTGTTCCGCCTAATCCTCACAGGAGTCACAGGGGGTGCTGGAGCCTATCCCAGCCATCTTCGGGCAGTAGGCACGGGACACCCTGAACCGGTTGCCAGCCAATCGCAGGGCACACAGAGACGAACAACCATCCGCGCTCACACTCACACCGAGGGACAATTTAGAGTGTTCAATCAGCCTGCCATGCATGTTTTTGGAATGTGGGAGTACCCGGAGAAAACCCACGCAGACCCGGGGAGAACATGCAAACTCCACACAGGGAGGCCAGAGCTGGAATTGAACCCGGTACCTCTGCACTGTGAGGTCGACACGCTAACCACTGGACCACCGGGCCGCCTAGGGTGAAAAGCAAGCGTTCTATTTTGTCCCACTTGTGCTTTTGTGTTCAACTTGTTGAATTATGGCCACACTTTTCCACAGCGCTGCCTCCAAAGTAGACAACCAAACACCCATAAACTGCATGTGCGCACCCTCGACATCCAGCAAATCCCTGCAGACCCGGTGACGAGGGCGATACGGGCAGCAGGTGGGAAGGGAATTGGGCTGAGAAATCCCTTGAGCCCTACGGACGTCTTATCAATCATGATCTGCCCTCAGATAGCTTCTCCCTTGATCAGGCAGTGTGGAAGTGACCCGTGTGACCGGCCACAGTGGGAGGTTTTGCCCTTTAGTTTGATTCAGTAGCATCGCAATCTGTCTTCTCACAGGACAGGGGTTCAATAAGCAGTCTCGGCTTGATCACTAAATAGGGTGCGCTCGCAGGGTGACAGTGAAATGGGATGATGCCGATTTGTCCAAAATCAATATGCGGCGATTGCATTTCATCGCAACATTGAGATGGTTGTCCTCATGCATACCTGGTATGTCTCGAGCGGCTTGTTCTCCATTTGCAGGTCCCACACCTTCACAGTGAGGTAGTCCCTCGTCATCAAGTGGCGACCGCTGTGGCTGAACTTCACGTCGGAGATGGATGAGATGATTTCGGAGAAAAAGGAACGAGTGGCGGGATCCTCCGGCTCCTCAAAGTCTACATCAGACCACCAAAAAAAAAAAGAAAGCGCAAATATTTTTTAACAAAGAGAGCATATTCGACATTGCATCATGCTGGGATTTCACTGCGGAGGCGTCAGCCACTGACAATGAGAGCACAACAATGCCGGAATATTCGGCACCATCTGCATTCCCTTGTGTGTGTGTGTGTGTGTGTGTGTGTGTGTGTGCGCGCTTTGCGAGACAGCCACGGGTCAGCATGATGGGTAAATATTGGTTATGATTCATATTGATTCTGGCAGCTGCTCATCTGCGCGCAGGGGATGAGAGCCAGACATTCCACCGTGAGCTGTCAAGTTATTGTTCTCCGCTCTTCCTCTTCCTCCTTTTGCACTCCCACGATTCCTCACCTCTCCCCTCTCTCACACGCCCCCCCACCCCCCCACCCCCCCTCATCCTTTCTTGCCCACCTCCCATCTCCCTGTATACTGTGATGTGCCAGTGGGAAGTCTAATGAGGGATACGGACTGAGGGATGGAAAAATGAGAGAATGGGAGGGGGGTAGAAGGGGATAAAAATAAGAAAAAACAAATCAATGTCTAAGTGTTGGGCCATTCGAGCCCCACTGGATTTACGTGTGTGTCAGTGATGCATGTTTATAGGTGCGTGTGTGTGCGTCCTTGGCTTCTATTCTGCCCCGCGCCCCCCTCTGGGGGCTCATAATAGGCTTCCAGGGGAGTTGGCAGGGGAGGGGGGCTGGTCGCTGTGTTTCTTTCTGTCCTGGGGCTCACTATCTTTGGCATTCTCTTCTCCCTCTGTTCATCCTTCTCTCATCCGTCCATTCATCTCATTGCTAACACTGATTAATTTCACCTCTGCGTATGTGGGAGCGAGTGCCCTACGATTAATATGCTTTTATTTTTATTTTTTGGGGAAAATTATTGTGTGGAATGACAGCATTCATGAGGCTACACATGCATTTTTATCGGAGGGTCAATACTACCGGTCCTGGCTCGAGGCTAACACCCACCTGCAGTGCACGTGTGCATGCTGTTTGTGCCTTCACTTTCCTCACAATTCCAACATTTCCGACTGAACAAAAATGTAACGTGCATCCCAACAGGCTGTGTTAGTTAACACCCTCCAGTGAGCACATCGATCCATCGGAGGAAACGACAGACATTATTGGACAACAAAGGTGTGTCCGCGAAAGGCTAATGCGATTGCTCTCCGGCTATCGATTCCCTCGCTTAAAATGTCAATGTATTCATTATTCATTCAACTTAAGCGCCTGCATGTGATGTTAAGCCTCAGAGGCTTGGCCATTCATTGTTTAAGACACACACTGGGATTTATTGATGGGTTATCAGTGGCGGCATATTGAACAGAGGGACGGCTCCATGTCACAGCCACACAAAGCCATTCTGAAAAAAATGGAACGTTGGTCGTTTTGTGAGTGTGTGAGCCACCGCATGTGCTTTTCTCCCTCAAGCTCCAGCTTTTTATGATGCATTTCACAATAATTTGCAACAATATAACACCGCGCGCACAATGTCTTGTATTTAAGACACGACTTGGAATTTGTCTTTGTTCCAATGTCTCATGTTGTATGTTATCATCTCACAACATAAATGAAATATCCTGCAATTAAAATGAAGTGTTAGCATATTAAGCTTTGTTGTATTTAAGAGCTAGAGTAGTAAACTATGTTGTTATGGATATTTTTTTCTCACTTATTTCATTATTTATGTATTTTTAAAATAATAAGTTTACAACAATCATAACCATGCAGTTTTGAGGTTATGGACTAGTCTGTTTGGCAGTGTAATAATACGTCGCTGCGTATGGCTAATAAGTGTTTATCATGGCAATAATATATTAGAATTATGCCTTTACTAGCATTTTAGCATTGTCCAATTTACAGTCAAACCTCGGTTTTCGAACGTCTCTGTTCTCGACCAAATCGGTTTTCGACCAAAAATTTTTAGTTTTTTATGCCTCGGATTATGACCGAAAATCTGTTTTCGAACACACTGAGCGCACTTGAATGCGCCACTTGACTCGTCTCGCCTTCCTTACACGAGGAAGTGATGCTTCCGCGTGTAGCGTTCAATTGTGAGCAGACGTTTTCAATAAAGATTTTTTTTTTAAAAGAGCGTGGTTTCGGTTTTCGAACAAATCGGCCTTCTGGAACAGATTATGGTCGAAAACTGAGGTATGACTGTACATATACATTTGGGTTACATTGCTACCATCGGAACAGAATGCCGTCATAAACCGGTGCATGTACAGTCAAACCTCGGTTTTCGAACGTCTCGGTTCTCGACCAATTCGGTTTTCGACCAAAAATTTGGAGTTTTTTATGCCTCGGATGACGAACAAATTTCGGTTCTCGAACAAACTGAGCGCACTTGAATGCATCATTCCTTACACGAGGAAGTGACGCTTCCTCGGGTAGACGAGGAAGTGACGCTTCCTCGTTTTGCTTTCCATTGTGAGCAGACGTGTTCAGTAAACATTTTTATTTTAAAAAGAGCGTGGTTTCGGTTTTCGAACAGCCTTCTGGAATGGATTATGGACGAAAACCGAGGTTTGACTGTATGTCCTTACACTGAAACTTGAAATTGAACAATGTATGATGGTGTGATGTGGTGTTCTGCGATGACATTTCAAAGCATTTTACCCATCATGTAATCTGGCGGTTCTTACATTTGCAATGCTTGTCGCAGAGTGCAGCTTGCCTCATGTCACAAAGTCTTATTGAGCCCTTGCTGCTGCTATATGCAAAAGTGTGACACTGCTGGGGATGAAACTCTGCTGAGGTGATCACTTCGGTCAGCTCCTCCATATTGGCGGGTTTTATGTCCACAATGTCTGAAAGACGAGATTTAAGGAAGAACTGCAGCTGCTCACCGTTCCGCTTTTGTGTCAAGTATGAATTTACGATGCTGCCCGGAATCGATTCGAAACTTTGTCAGCAAAGAGGATACTGAAGCTGCGGTCAGTGATCTCCAGATTCCACAGGTTCACTCGGAGGTCATCGGTGGATATGAAGGTCTGGAGGTCAGAGTTCACGGAGATGGAGTTGATGTGGTAGGTGTGGGCGTTGCTGAACACTCGCCTGGCTGTGGCTTCGACCATCAAATCCATCGGTTGCAACACCGGCACCTGGAAAGAGGGAGCGAAAAAAAACAACAAACAGAAACTAAACGTTTTGAAGGCTTACACGTACCCAATATCACTGATATGATCATTCATCTTCTCTGGCTTTGCTAGAGGTCTGTTTATTTGTTTGTTTATTTCTTTGGGGGGGGGGGGGGGGGTTATCGCAGGCAAAGTGTAACCAGACACGGTGTGTCTGCGTGAAACACAACCTTGTAATTGTCGGGATTTACTGCACATCTCTTGATGAAGTGCATGGAGCCATGCACGCGCTCTGGGTTGTTTGATGAGCTGCTTCAATCAGACCGTGAACATCTCTGCTGCTCACACACACCTAATCTAAAATAGTCTCCTCTGTTTTCTTGGTGCACATGCTAACAAGAAAGGAAGTAAAGGGTGAAACTTTAGAAGAGAAAGAGGGGGTCAATAAGACCTGCTGAGGGATGATAACTAAACTATCCGGAATTAGCATTAATGCTCATGCAAACACACGCACACAGAGACACGCATACAAACAGTTGCTGCTTCAAAAGATCCCCCAGTCCCTGCCTGAAGACGGCCCCCCCCCCCACCGGCCAGATAAAACCCAGACAAAGAAGGAGCGGAGGGGAGCAAGCGCGCAGAACAAATGGACTGCTTCTTCTCTCTTTTTTTCCTTGTCCGACGCCCGGCACTGACAGAGAGGCGCACCAGCTCAGCGGGCTGCCGGGGCTCCACGGGCATCACTTCATTTTCATGTGCTTTCACTTGCTTTCCAGAGAGATGGAGGGAGCGCACATTAGCAACACTTCACCCCCCCCCCCCCACCTGGCTCCCCCCATGCATCCCCTGTGCACATGCAAACGGGATTTCCACAGTCCCAGCCTGTCCTCTCTGTCTCTGTGATCCCCTGGCTAGCCAGACAAAGAAGTACAGACACGCTGAACACAGCACTAATCTACTGTGACACACACCCAGACACACACTGTCCTACGTGAGTTCCTTCTCATCATGAAAAGGGCGAAGGGGGGGGGGTGAGAATAAGAGTGGTGGGTGAGAAGATGAAGAGGATCCCTCCACGGTCTTTCTCAATGCACATATCGATCACTCATTTCTTACTTTTGGCTGCCTCTTAGCAGAAAGGTAAAGCATAAAACAGGTTTGGAGGTCAGCAATGTGGTCTTAATCCTGGAGTGCTTTAACTTGACCTTACTTACTTTTGGCAAGAGGAACAAAGGCAATAGCCATACATTTTCCATAACGTTTGTCCTAATTGTTTACGGGTGCACCCGACCAGTGACTGGTCACTTGACAAGTCGCAGGGCACATATGGACAATGACCAATCACACTCACATTTATGGACAATGTAAAGTATCCAAAAGGAGGAAGTCAAGAGTACACAAAGAAAGCACAGGGAGAACGCGCAATCTCCACACAGAGCCAAGATTCAAACCCAAACCCTCAAAACTGCAGGGCAAACATGCTAACCCAGTGGTTCTTAACCTGGGTTCGATCAAACCCCAGGGTTTCGGTGAGTCGGTCTCAGAGGTTCGACAGAGCCTCTGCCATGGAGGGTAAGACACACGTGACTCAACATGTAAATTAGTTATGACACGCCCGCTTGGCCATCACTGGCTGCAGATGATCACATGACATTGCTTGTCCAATCAGTGATGTGGGAAATTTAGTTCGCTTTGAAGTCAACGTGTGACTGTCGTGATAGAATGTCGTACAATTAAAGAAAAAAAAAAGTATACTTATCTCTTGAAATGTTATTGACTTTTTTCTGATTTTAAGAAATGCATTTTTTTCAATATCTTGAAGGTTAAGAACCACTGTGCTAACCACTAGTGCAGGGGTCGGCAACCCAAAATGTTTCAAGAGCCATATAGGACAAAAAAACAAACAAAAAACAAATATATCTGGAGCCGCAAAAAAACAAAAGCCTTCTATAAAACTTACAATGAAGGAAACACATGCTGTATGTATGTAGGAGACTGGACTGTCTCAGAGTTGTATGTTATTCATTCCTTTGTTGTGTGTTCACAAACGCCCCCATAAAATTTATTTTGTGATTTCCTCGCTTGATTTTTTTGTTTTGGTGCATTATTTTCGCTTTGCTTAGTGTCAGTGAAGTTATCATGAATTTCCGTTTTTCGGAGGCTGTGTTTGAACGCCTCTCGAGTTGAACGAGAAGAGAGAAGGCACAGAGTGGGACGCAGACGTGTCTGTGTTTGTCGAGACTGTTAAAAGCATCAATAAAGTGTCCGTTTTAAAAAAACCAACACCACAGCTCTCCTTTTTCGGAGCTGCAACATGTATCTGTAGCTATTTGAGCTATATTAGCCTACTATCAAAATCTTTTTCCATTTTCAATTTTTTTAATGAAGCTCCAGGGAGCCACTAGATGTCGCTAAAGAGCCGCATGCGACTCTGGAGCCGCGTGTTGCCGACCCCCGCACTAGTGCAACATGATGCCACAAAGGCCACATCATCGATTAAAATGCAATAACATGGCAATGTTGCCTTTTTGGAGCCATGTGCTATGACCTATTAACCAAAGTATTCGGGCTCAATTCATGTGTTTCTTTGAAATGCTGGAAACACATTTCTCAGTGTATTTAGAAATCGATATTGTTGTGGGAGAAATGTTGACTAAAACCAAGTGAGGGTTCAGTGCTTCTTGTGCATGCTTACTCGCAGAGATGTGATGGTGGACGGGTCTCTGATGCGCCCGTCGTCATCCTTCAGGTTGTAGCCCTCTGGCCGTTTGTCTCGCTCACTGATCTTCCACAGCTTCACCGTCTTGTCTGAGGAAAGAAAAGAAAAAAAATCACTTCAAATCCCAAGGTCTCACTATCGAGTCAATCTTGTCTCCAAGATAGATGTGAGGGGGTTGGGCCATCCAATCTGGCATGTAGCTGGGTACAGGATGATGAATAGCGGAGTAGGCTGTGATGACACTGATAGCAATCTACAAGTGGACGACATTCCCCGCCCTGGAAAAGCCATCTGGGCGCGTTCTAATTCTGCATTGCCGACATCAGTTACATCTCATCTACTCGGTCCAGCGAGGAAGATGGTGGCAGCAGACAGGTTGCTCCTGTTTTTTTTTTTTTCCCCCCTTTCAATATCCGCCGTGTATATTGTGTCAGTGTGGTGAGGCCATCGCCGCAGGACCCTCCACCATCTGCTCCACCCTCCGCCACCGCCACCGCATCCGTAGCAGCCATGCATGACGGCCACAATCTGCGAGACGTCTCCTCCTCTGATGTTGAAGCGTAAGTTTAGAGATGATATGATTTCATGTGCGCGTGTGACGATGTGCGCTGCGGTAGCCATGCATGAAACTCTCAATTTGAAGCCTTCTGTCGGTGGCACACGCTCAGCCGAGTGGAACGCAAACACGTTCACACGAGCAGGTGAGAAAATCATTTCTGTGACATTAGTGTCACCTACCTTTTTTTTTTTTTAACTGGAATTTCAGAATCAGTGACTGACCGTTAGTTGAGAGCAGGAAGTAGGCGGCGTTCTGCTGTGGAAGCCATTTGATCTTGTTGATCTTCTCCTCTATCTCCAAACTTTTCAGGTAGTCAAACTCCGGCTCGTGGCTCTGGAATGTGCTGTAAACATTGTACTCCCCTCGACGCTGGGGCTGGCTTTTACTCTGCAAAGTTAAAAAATAAAATAAAATACACAGAATGACAAATGGACCTTTGTTCTCATGTACTTTTTCGGGTTGCAAGGGGGAGGGGGGACTTTGGATGAATTTCTAGAAACACTTTTGGAACTTTCCATGTTAATTTTTGCCGGGGCATTATGGAAATATTCGTACATTAACTCTCCATCACAACTTTTTTTTTGTAAACAGTAGTAGTAGTCATCAAGTTATTGTTATTCAAAGCATTTGATTAATATGGTTTAGCTTTCCTCTTTTTTCAACACTATTTTTCAACACTAAATTTTTCCCTTTAATACCTGTATATTGCCATTGATTCATGTTAATTCTCAAGGAAGATTTCACGGGATCTGACACCCTATGTGTAACTTGGCTTAATCTAAATAAGATAACCATATACAGTCAAACCTCGGTTCTCGAACGTCTCGGTTCTCGTCCAATTCGGTTTTCGACTAAAAATTTAGAGTTTTTTATGCCTCGGATGACGAACCAATTTCGGTTCTCGAACAAACTGAGCGCACTTGAATGCATCATTTGACTCCTCTCGCCTTCCTTACACGAGGAAGTGACGCTTCCTCGGGTAGACGAGGAAGTGTTGCTTTCCATTGTGAGCAGACGTGTTCAGTAAACATTTTTATTTTAAAAAGAGCGTGGTTTCCGTTTTCGAACAATTTCGGTTTTCGAACAGCCTTCTGGAACGGATTATGGACGAAAACTGAGGTTTGACTGTACACCTCTTAATATGATCGTAAGCATGCAATATCATCATCCTGCATTTCAAGCTACATTCCAAAATAATGTGTTGAAGCTTTATTGAAGTACTGTACTATGATGATCCGTGTTTGCTTTCTGGGGATTTCCTACCTCCTGCTCCCTCTGGAAGACAACCACTCTGCCTCCTTTGTCCCCGGTGGCCAACAGCTCACCCGATGAGTTAAACTCCACTGTTGAGATAATGTCAGCTGCAGCGCACAGAGAGGGGAGAGAGAAATGTCAGTGGATGTGCATGGGGCGTATCAGACTGTAAAAAAAATAAAAATACAAAAAATGTGGTTTAGACAGTGGAGCAATTTCGAAGAACACAGGAATTAACTCGCAGAGGACACATCTGAAACACCCTTGGGCAGAAAGAAACACTAAATCAGTGGCTGGCTGACATCCTAAACGTTATTTCTGGAATGACAGCCAAACCTGTGTCAGATAATTAGACTCTTGAGTTTAGAAAAGGATGTTGTTGTCACGCTAATAGGGCTGTTTTTTGTTGTTGTTGTTGTTTTTTTTTTTTTTGCAAGTCCCTCATCTGAGCCCAGTGGCAGCTTTATTAAAGAGGTATCCAACATCGTACGCATTTGGTACACTTGCAAATTTTAATGAGAGCCAATACAAGATTGATTATAGCTTAGCAGACAAAAGGAACACGATGAGAGAAGAAAAAGTATTGTCATGATCACATTCTGTTAGCGTCCAGCAGGTGGCAGAGGCGTTCCCGGTTTTCCTGCTGCGCACCTGCCGCAGGTATCACGATCATTGGGACTATTTCAGGACCTCATGGACCCACGTTCACCTGTCGGATAATTTCGCGTTGTTCAAATTGTTCATGTGCGTTTCGTCGTCGACGCTCTTTTATTACTCTCGTTCCGTTTTTGGCTCTTGTCTTGATTGATGTTTTCTCCGTTTTTTGGCGACTTGCCATTGCTTTTGTTCTTTGTTATTTAAATAAGCAGTTTTGAGTAAGTTTAAGTGTATCCACGGTTTGTTCTCTACGTGGTTTGGTCTTGTATTTTGGTTAGTCGCTATTTTCGCTTGTGTTTTTTCCGTGCCTTGTGCAAGCGCTTTTAGTTTTCTACGCATTCTTCTTGGCTTGTTGCCCAGCATCATTATTCGTACTTTGTTGGCCTTGTGCCTATTTTCTGTTTTAAAAAAATCATTTTGTTGGATCAAATTTCCTGAGTCTATGTTTGTATTCTCCAATTGTGTCCAGAAACCTCCGGATGTCCGACAAGTAATAAGCAATCAATCAGTCATCTCTGAGGATATAGATCACAGGTGTCAAACTCAAGGCCCAGGGGCCAGATCTGGCGCGCCCCGTCATTTTCTGTGGCCCGCGAAAGCAAATCAAAGATGTCAATTTTAATGTTGGTTGCTAAAATCACTACCAAAATGTCTAATTCTAATTTGGAATAAATACAGTTATACTTTAAGCATTTTCTTGTTACCAAACCCCTTATTAGAGTAACTTAAACAAGAGGTGAATAAACCGTTATTCTTGACTTCTTTATATGGTTTCAGTCAGAACGGCCTTCCAGTGGAAACTAACTCAAATCTGGCCCGCGACAAAAATGAGTTTGACACCCCTGATATAGATCATCTTGTAAATGAATTTTTTGGGGGGAGAGGTAGGCGATATAACCTGCGATATAACCTGTGGTCATCAAAACTCACTTTTTAAAAAAAATCTCGACCGAGAGTTCTTAATCTCTATCTGCAGTTGTACCCGAGGCAAATAACAGACACCTCACCTTAAAATGCTGTAGCTTATCCACTCCTACCACAAGAAAATATTTGTGCTGGCTGAGATGGTTACATAGCCAAGAGCTACCACAGTATGTGTGGCACACATAGCACAGCTCCCTGTTTCAAACGGACAATTATTTTTAGTTAGAAGAGAGAGCGAGAGAAGAGCTTTAGTTGTTTGGTATCTCCCCACACCCTCTGTGGACCTTCTTGTGAAGAGTAGAGGGGAATGTTGCCATGGAAACCATTTCAATCTGTAGCAGCGGCAGCAGTCATAGGAGTTGAATGTGTGCCAATAGCGTTCAGACTTTGTTGCTGATGGGAGCTGAAATTCAGCAAGAGTGCAGAAATACAGTACAAAAATGCTCTCGTATTCACGGAAGCGTAGGATTGATAATGTTATCGCAATAGACTACTTGCGAACAAGCTTACTCAGTGTGTTTGTGTCCATGTAAAGCTGCTATAGTGGAGGGGCCAGTGAGGGACTAGGAATAATATCTCCACATATATATTTTCATATATGGTAATGTGCATGGCCTTGTTGATGGTTTATTGTTAAAGTCTATTCAGAGTAGGCACAGGTTGGGGGCCAAACAGGCCCAATCACAATCCAAGCAGGAAACTAATAACCTTTTGCAAAAAACACCGGCCAATCACTGACGTAGTGCACAAGTGGCACAATCCCGTACAAATGCAGCTTTCTCTTTGTGCATCTGAAGGTCTATACACACACACACACACACACACACACACACACACACACACACACACACACACACACACACACACACATGTATCAGGCCAAAAGCATTGGCGTGTGAATCAGATAGCATTTAGCATCCAAGGTTTTCTTTTCAACCCTTTTAAATCTCTCTCTCTCTCACTCCCTTAGTCCTCCCCCGCTCCTCCTCATCATTAACCCATTAAATCACTGAGGAGAAACAGTAATGGATGGACGCCATTTAGCAACTTTACACATCAATACATACTTAAGTCATTTCACAAAATGAACAGATAGCAAAAGTCAGTGGAGCCGAAACTCAAGATGAAACCCCTAAATGAGTTTTTCCCCCCTTCTGCATGCAAATGTATTCAAAGCAGACAAAGTCAATTCTATCTCAGGCAATGATGGAATTTGGATTTGATTGGCTGAATCTTAAAGTGATTTATAACCTTGTCTTTTCAATTCAAGAGGATTTTTATTTGCTGATTGGCCATATTCTGGCTCCACAAAAAAGTGACAACCCAGTCAGAAAAGGTGTTGTGTTTAAGATCTTTTTTTTTAAATTTCAGGTGTAAATAGATTGTTCTTACACATTTCAAGGATGATATGTTCAATGTGCCCCTTGTTTTTCTGAAATTTCTGAAAAGTAGAGTTTGATTTTTTGGTGTCACGTAATCGATGTAAAATAAAGACTAAATAACAGCACTATACGTTCTTCTACTGTCAGTACTGTACTTCTTTGTCTTCCATTCAGAAGGTAAAGAAGGAGAAGAAGAAGAAGAAAGAGAAGATGAATAACAACAACAACGGTCGTCAAGGGTACAACCACAAGGATTTATTGCACCAAAAGTTGCATTAACCCACCATTTGTTGCTTTGGCTACAATGCAATCCGCGATTCAAGTTAAGATAAGACATTTTAAACTAAAAATAAAAATGTAGGTAGTAGGTGGACGTTTCATTGTCCTCGTGTGCTGTGTGCTCCACTCACATTAATTTTTGAACGCGGTCCATAATCTGCAGCTTGTGCTTGAACGGTTTCCATTTGTACTGCCTGACGCACTGGGCTCTGGTACTCGTTTTTTTTTTTTTTTTTTGAGGTGGGGGAGGCACTGTGAATAACTGAATGGCACCGAATAACAGAAAATGCTGAGTTCGCACTTGGAGCATATTTCCGCACACACCCACAATGAGGAAGCTGGATACATGTCTTGTATTATTTTGTCATTTTTGTTAACTTTTCTTTTGATGGCGGCGCGGACACCCGCAGCGGCTCCTCTTGTTTTATGTTGAGAGGGAAGAAATTTCATCCGTGCTGTATGTTACACATACATACAGCACATTTGACAATAAAGTTCTATTCAGTTCAGTTCAATTCAATGGGGGGGCAATGAGCTCAAATGTTCATGGTTTCGTTTTTTGTAAAAAAAAAAAAAAAAATCATCATCATCATAAATTCTCCAATCAAAAACAAAGCCCAAATTTTTTTTTGACCAGTTAAAGGAAGAAAAAGAGCAAGAAAATCCATAAAATAGCAAGGTAAAACTGTAATCAACGAAGTGTCACAAATAAAAAAAACACGATAGAGTGACGCCACAAAGACCAAACTGCGAGTGGCGACGGAACAATGTATTATCCATCCATCCATTTTCTAATCCGCTTATCCTCATGAGGGTCGCCAGCGTGCTGGAGCTTATCAAATGCATTGTGTACAATGGAAAATGTTTTGTTTTTTTAATCACAACAAGAAAAAAAGAAGAGAATATATTTTACGACTCGACCACTCATGACAGATCAATTGCAAGTCAGTGAATTCCAATTTGTAATTATCAGTAGGTGCATGGGAAATGAATAGCACAGTGGTGATTCCGAACCTCACATGTAATTATAGAGTGTACACACAAATACACACATGCGTGGTTCATCAGCACACCAGACACAGATAAAGGCCATAAATTGCGTCCAGCCAGATCTGCCATGAACAGGTCAGTGCTTCTTGCTTGACATAACACCCATCCATCAACAGTAAATCACACAACATGTCGGCCTGCTGTTGGGATCTGATGAGCTGCGATAAACCTCTTCCTGTTTCCATTCACCAGTCTAAAAATTGCCCAAGCCTACCATTCAATATGGATTTGCGAGTCCAACTAACTAGATGGAACTATACGGTAGGTATGTATTATTGATTGTGAAATGCAATGAGGAGCCAGGAGAATAAGCAAGGTGCTGGGATATTGAATGTGTTTGTAGACACCAGTGTATGCTGCATCCATCAGCCAAACAAAAAGGGACACCACGCTAAGAGAACTGTGAGTGATGCAGAGGAGGGAGGGGGAAGAGTAATCAGTATGGGTAGAGGTGTTGGCTTGTTGCTCTAAGTAGGTCAATAAATGATCCTACAGATCCTCTCGTTGGTAAAGACCCAGGCGTAAATAGTCGTACCCCGGCTTACCTCGAGACAACACTTGCCTGTGAAATCCAGTCCAGGCTGGGAAAACAAACCGAGGTTTGAGCCAGTCTCACCATGAGACAATTGTATGGCTGCACAGATAGTATTTTTGTACGCACTGTCAATCCGGAGAGCAACATGGAGTGATGTGAATGCTTTGTTATAGACGTGGCGAGGGCAGGATTAAAGGGCCCGTGTTGAGCTGCCTACGTCAAAGGATCAGACTCGTGGGGATAATTCACGTCACGCTCCCTTCCCTTTCACTATGCAGTGTGCATGTCACCATCTTTTCCTTATTATCAAGGGGCACAGAATGCAAGGTATCTCAAAATTTGACCGTCCAGTTCGGACAAAGGAGAGGTAAATGAATGGGACAAGCATTTTAATAAGGGGATTACCATATGGGGATAGAGCGATCTCCAAAAGGTAGATCGCCACTTTGTTTTGAATACTCATTCACCAAAGGGTCACGTATAAAGTCTTTCAGAGTTGTATGTTGGTAGACTGGCACTCGTGCGCTCGGCGTAAAAACAGGAGGAACTTCCTTTTTGTGCCAGCGCAAGTCTATTCTAGCCTCTTTGGGGCTGTGTTGTGCCCGTTTGGGTTTTTCGCCCCCGAGTCATCCGATAACTTGGTAACAGAAAGTGGCCTGTGCTCAGCGTAAAAATCGTCATTTTCATGCAGGGGTAATGGAGTATTACAAGGTGTTGGTGAATTTGGTAGACTTGTTACTTGTCACTAGGGGTTTATGCCTCACCCCCCCAGCGCATCTGCAAATTTGGTCACAAAAAGTAGACTAAACTTTAGACTTGCGCACAAAATGGTATTCGGGCCCTTGGTGTTTTAACAACCATTCTCTTCAGAAATCATACCAATTCTCACACAATATCACAAAAATACTGAATTACATTCAGTGTTTGAGTTGAAACAAAAGCAAATTTTGTGTAAAAGGGACCGCTGATCCTGTTCAAGGTTATGGCTGCTTGGGCCTTTCCCAGCTGACTTTGGAGGAAAGGCAGACTGCATGCTTGAATGGTCGACAGTCAATTTCAGGGCACATAGTATCTACGCTTCTAACATGGAAGTCAGGCAGGTGAGCCATAACACCATCGGTGAAAAAGAAATTGAAAAAAAAATTAAACATCAATCATAATTATTTACATTGTGGATTAAGGAAGTGTACTTTGCATTGAAATACCTTAGCATCCCTCATATTTTTGTAAACTAAAGAAAAATAATGAAACTTTGCTACAATGTAAAGTATACAGCTTGTAAAACCGTGTAAATATACCGTCCCCTCAAAATAATACACAGCCATTCGAGTCTAAACTGCTGGCCACAAAAGTGAGTAAGCCCCAAAGTCAAAATGTGTCATTTGTCTTCATATTTTGTGGGCCCACCATTATTTTCCAGCACTGCCTTAAAGGCATGGACTTCATTCTCATGTCCTTAAGAAGAAAAAATAACGTTTGAAATATTGCCTGTACATTTTCAAATGCACCCAAGATTAGAGTTTGACCAACATCCTGGTACCAATTGCGTTTGACCTTTATGGTTCCACTGTACAACACATGCAACATCTCAAGCATTAATTCATCACCTTTATGATCACAGCCTCCATTTAGAGTCACATCACAATCAAGATCAATTAAAACTTTTAACAAACCCTGCTGCTAACCGACTGGCGTTACAGCCATACGATTAAGGGGTTTATTACGCTTTATGAGCTCCACACAAAGCCACGGCGCATAAAGCAGCTCTTTTCATAAGAGGAGCATGACTCTTTGTAAAGATCTGATGTGAACAAGCTAATTAACCTGGTTTCTCCTCCAACAGCCCCATGAGAACGAGACTGTGTCTTTTGTCCTTTTGGGCGTGTGTGCGAGTGTGTGTGTGTGTGTGTGTGTGTGTGTGTGTGTGTGTGTGTTGGGCATCGCCACGCTCCAGAGAGGGATGGGTGAAATAGGTGTCACTGCCTCATTTCTCCGACTTCATTAAAACATGGCAAATGGCTGCAGACACAACACGGGACAGACGTCTGAATGAAGCCGGTGATAGATTTAGCCAAACATCAAATACCAAAAGGCTTTCTAACCTTTTTTTGATGATGCTGCATGGAAATTAGAAATGAAATGGTGGGAGGAGTGGTGCATTCATATGGAGAGGGGGGGGGGGGCGAAGTGGGAGCACAGTGAATTTTAAACAAAAGCTGCTTCTCGCTTTCCATTTGAGATCTTTTCATCCTGTTTTCAAGGGCGAAGGAATCAAAGACGAGATGATTGCAGGAGCGTCGCGCATCATGCTTCGACAGTGACAATCAAGATTCCATCCACTGGCCCATACGGACACAGTGGTCTGCTATGAAGAGAAGCCAGGAACCCTTTTCTTCTTTGGAAAATGATGAATTATATATGAAATGACTGCTATATGTTCACTGAACACCAAAATATGTTTTTTCAAAAATTCAATGCTTTAATCCTAATGGGGCCAAATTTGACCCTTTGGGATTTAAGGGTAGCATTTGAGTAGCAGAATTTGTAGGGGCCAAATTTGACCCCCTGGGTTCTCCAGGGTTAACATGCACCCGATTTTTGAGTTTGGGGAGATCAAACATTGCTCAGCCTTCTGGCTAGCAGCTTGAAAGAATCACGCATGGCGTAGCCATTGTTGCAGCTCCACACATTGTTGCAGGAAACCACAGCAGAGCTGAGTTAAAAAAATATATATACATATACATATATATATATATATTTGATATATTTGTAATCATGTAGCTGCAGCTTCCTCGGGTACACTTTCATAAATTCTCATTAAATTTTCATGGAGGTGCAGGCTTAATAAGCAGCTAATCAGGGCAAGAAAGCAGCTGCAGGATAAGGAGTGCGACTTGCCCCAACTTCACAGCTTGCCATTAAGTCCCCTCATCACCCCCATACTCACACTTGCATTATTCGACTGGCACTATGTGGCGAGGCGAGGTGTTATGAACGTTTCGTGGTGAATAATGGATGGGACCCGAGGGTATGGTGGACTAAGTCTTTTCATGCCGGGGTCCTAAAGTGTAGCCCCGGGCCGTTTGCCTTGGCAGAGGCAAGCTGAGCTGCTGCTGCTCTCATAAGCGGGAGCAATAAAGATTGGGAGCTCTCTGATACTGGGGTCTGCCTCAGAGAAATCAAAGAAACGGTAGCAAGGAATACGTGTCCTACCAGGAGATCTTCAGGTCATTGTTCCGTAAAGGAACAAAAATCAATACCAAAGCAGATTATTAGGAACGGTCCTTCCTCGCAGCAAGGAAGCTATTTAAATCGCATTCCGTATTGGCCCGAATATAAGACGGCCCTGATTATAAGACAACCCCCTCTTTTTCAAGACTCTAGTTTGAAAAAGGACTTTTTGAACACCAAATTAATTTTTAAATAGAAAATAATTACAGTTCATCTGAAACAAATGATTAGAACAATATATTTGAGAGAAAAAGCATGTTATTTTGCCTCATTCAAATCTTAATATCTGCCCATTTAAATATGTAAACTAAAGTGCAATCACATTCGTAAATGAATGGCTTCTGGTTTTTGAAATGTAAATTACATCATAACTTCTCCTCAGCTGCCGGTTAACCTGGCCGATCTTCGACCCACGTTTCTCCAGATTGTCGCTACATTTCTCCATTTTCTGTTATCTCTTCTATTATTTTCTTCTCTTTTCTTTATTACCGCTATTTTTTATTTTTCTTCTTCGTGCTACCGCTATTTTTATTTTATTCTTCGTGACAGGGGTTCGCTTTGGCCTGGGGAGTCAAGTTCACCATTCGCTTCAATGGTATCTGGCGCCATCTAGCGTCGCAAGTGCGTATAATGTATAGACCCCGAATATAAGACGACCCTCACTTTTTCAGTCTTATTTCAATGCAAAAAACACCGACTTATATTCGGGCTAATTCGGTATGTATTCCTTTATTTTACTCTCTTAGGTGAGTATTAGATTGATCACTGGTCTGTGTTGTAAAAGCATAACATTAAGTCAGTGTGCACATTAACAGCCAGACATGCTGTCATGAGTCCCAGCCCCATCTATCCAGTTGCCATTTGATGTGTCATCTGCAGGTGGCTGTTGCCGAGTTTGGTAAATGAGACCATAATGTCATTTTGCTCCATTGAAATCACGGTGACGCTTTGACAAGAGGCACCTAAAATGATCGTGAATGTCGAGGTACAGGACATTTCGTCTCATCAGTGTAACTGCCCACACACTCAACCAGGCATGGGATTGGTGCGAGGCAAAGGTCAGCGCCATTGACATCATTAAAATGTGACAACATTGGAGGCTCTTGCTGCTATGGACAAGCACTGACTTGTGAGGGGGAGCAGGGGGGATATCCCCCTCAAGCTCGCATCAGAGACCTGTCTATCTCTGTGTGTGTATGTGTGTGGTCTGAGTAGACTAGGCCTGATGGAACATGTGTGGGTGTGAATCATGGGGAACTGGATGTAGGCACAGACACCAGCCGTCTCTTATACTCTTTGGCTGTATAGTCTGACTTCATACCACTTAGGGGAAAGCAAGCAAATAGATAAATGCACACCCACTCGTGATATATGAGCTGTGACCATCATAAATTAAAGCAATAAAATGTAACAAAAGTAGGCTCGGCGTGTTTGAAAAGCACAGATGGGTCACAGGCTGGGCTGTCGTTTACAACCTGTGTCCTTCTCATTCACTTCCTCTTGACAAAACAAGGAAAAGACTGCGACTCATTTTAAGGAGCTGTGATGGAAGACCAACTGGAAGAAGCTCCAGTATTTCATCTCCGCGCAAACAAAGATATCCGTCGCATCCACCCCCCACTTCACACTCTCCTGCTCTATGCGCATGTGGGTGCCCAATCAGCCAGTACTCAACTGCAATGACATGAAAACACAGCATTTCAACCTTTGCCACTTCTTTAGCCTCAGTGTGGCTTCTGACCCACCCAGCCACAAAATCCAGTGATCGAAAATGCACCAAAGACAAATTCATAACAATGCTAAAAGCACTTATGCTGTATTTAAAGTGAAAGATTGGAAGGAGTTGGAGTGTGTTGATATCAACTAAAAACATCATGAGAAATATTGCGGGTAAAGTGGATATGACACGTAATGTGAATTTACTGTTTTTGAAAAAAAAAGATCAAAATGATGCATGACAGTAGTGGTCCATTTGCTTAATTGCTGCAAGTTAAAGGTATTATTGTTATTATCTTACACGTCCCACCTCAGCCATGAAAAGGTACAAACCAATCTGCATAATTAGTGACATGGAGGCAGAGCAGCCCTAACGAGACGAATAATTTGAACGAATGCCCTGAGCTGAACTGAAATCAATGTTTTTATGTTGAGCAAGCAGCTTGCCAAAGTGATTGGTGGAACATGGGGGAACTATTAACCATCAAACAGCTAACGGGCAGATAATCAAGAGGCTGATGCGTGGTCAGGGAGGATGACACACACACACACACACAAACCAAGGAGCAAGGAATTATTGGTCTGAAACAGCAATAACAAATCAATATTCAACTATGTGTGTATGTATATATATATATATATATATATATATATATATATATATATATATATATAGGTGTGTGTGTGTGTGAGAGAGAGAGAGAAAGAGAGAGAGAGAGAGAGAGAGAGAGAGATGGATGGAAAGAGGGAGAGAGAGCGAGAGAGCGAGAGAGGATACATTTGAACATTTATTGGTTCCATTTTCTATGAACGCAAAATGATAAAAATGACTCCCCACTCTCTCATACCAGCACAGAGGCAATGAGCAAGCTAAAACGCAGTACTTGGGGGGGAAAATGTAGTCTTTTATCTTTACCTTGCCTCAAGATATATGTCATTCGTTCTTCAGGAGCTTTAACGGTATCACGTGTTCACAATGGACTCATTGGAAGATTTATCCTCCCCTGCGTAGACGCTTGTCCACGCAAATTAAAGCCTGGCTCATGCATCCTAAAATAACCTGATTGGACTGCACCTCATCATCTCCAATTCTCGACCAGGCAACTCCCTGATGATGCGCGATGTGGTCTTGTGTCATTGCATTTGAATCACTGCACAAATCTTGTCATCGTTGATTCGGAAAGAACCGCGCAGTGTGTGGACTTCAAATACCTTCTGTTGCATAGTTGTGGTCGCGAAGGAAGCTGCTGTTAATTTTTCGGGTGTCGCTCTCCTCCTCCATTGAAAAATCGGCTGCTTCGAGATCCTAACAGCGGCAGACCTCTCTCCCATCCTGGCCCGGTACCGTCAGCAGGCGGACCGTGGAACCAGCGGTGCGCTTGTCATCGCTCCAGATCTGCGGCGGAACGACTGCGATCAAATAGTCGACTCACTCAGGTGACGTCTCCCGCGTCAAGACGCATCAAACGGTGCCCGGTGGCGCTCCTAATTTATGAATGTTTTTCTTCAATCGAAACTCTTTAAAAATGTCGTCCTCTGCTTGACGTTCCTCTCCAACGAATGATGCGCCGCACCCCAAAAAAGGAGGAAAAAAATGCCAAGTGAAGGTGCAGCGGCTCAGTCGTAAATCTCTTCTCCAGGATTTGACTTTAGGTCGAGGATGGCTCTGCTGCCCCCGCAGAGGCAGCGGGGCGGGCGAGATTATGCGTCAACACAGCTCGCTCACGTTTGCATTGCCACATTCGCCACCTTTTACGAAGGTTACTTTACAATTCCTCCCTCTCGAACACCGTCGTCTTGTTTTCATTCACGGAGATGACTCACTCTGCATGCACATAAACGCGCGCACACTCACTCACGTCGGCTCGCGCGCACGCCGCTGCCTCCGCACTTCAGCAGAGGAGGACCCCTCCCATGCAGCCTGACACGCGCTCACAAACTGCAAATGTGACGCGCTCGCGCGCAATCTAATAGAGTATGCTGAGGACTGCTAGTCACGATAGTGCGTGTTAAGGTGACAGCAACCGTATGGTCTCGTAGCAGGTTGCCTCTTAAACCCCGTTAAACAATTTCCTCCACCCCTCTGCAGGGGCAACTACTGTCACTGCACATTTCTACAACTGAGTAAAAGCTCATGACATTTAAAATGAATTTATTCATTGGGGAAAAATCCAAAGATGGTGGCGCAGTGGCAGTTACCTTTTGGGGTGAAACCTTGAAAGTCTCAAAGGCACCTTTGGGTGATATTAACTTAAACGGACCTTGGGTTGGTTGTTCACTTGATTCAAATACGGTGCAGTAACAGAACAAAATGCAAAACAACCTGCTTCGGTTTAGTGTAAATAGAAACCGATTTCAAAATTTTAAAATGAAACATCAACAGTGTAACTCTTCTTTTTATGAAAATGTACCAGCAATATTTAATCTTGTCCCAGGAAATGAAGGATCCACTCTAGTACAACAGTAACATTTTAAACAGTATGATTTATGGTGACTGGGCAAGTCTGTTTAAATTCTACTTTTCCAGTAGACGACATGTACTCTGTTTGCAGACTAAAGGTCTAGCGCAGAGTGGAGAACAACTGTGCACATGGGCGAAGTTTTCTTGCATTTGGTATTTTGAAACTTTGCACAGGTCGAATTGTGCATCACGGAGCCGTTCCTCATTTGCATCAAAACATTGCGGGAAAGGAAACTTGCTGGGGTTCATGCCAGACATTGACAGGTAAACTGCAAAATCTCCCCTTGTGGATGATGTCATCAACCATGCATGCGATGTGGGCAATTAGAGATGGCATCGTACCCAAGCAAATCCATCCATCCATCCATTTTCCAAACGGCTTTATTCTCACTCGGGTCGCGGGGGGTGCTGGAGCCTATCCCAGCTGTCTTCGGGCAGTAGGCGGGGGACACCCTGAACCGGTTGCCAGCCAATTGCAACCCAAGCAAATCATTCTCTGAATTGTTTAAACTGTGTCTTTGTGAAAAGAAGATTGAAGATTCCGTAATAACTAATGGGTCTAATTAATTCAATGAGTCGTGGGTTGTCTCCCAAGAACATTAAAAATACGCAGACTTAACCACAGCAACAACAGCCTGCTGACTCCACACTGATACGAGCAGCATTTTCATTCCACGTTTTGCAGAAGATGTGCATGCAGCCGTATTCACTTTTGATTCGCTCACTAAAGATGAATGAATATTCCTGGCAGTGTGCAAGGCTCTGTTGTCACTTTTTCTGATGAGAAGCATGTAATGTACTCCTTCAGAGGAATGGATGCTTGATATTGCAGAATAGGCAGGATCCCAAGAAATGTAAGCACAAAAGCTTACAAACCAGACACGGTAGAAGGACTTGTTAAGAAAGGAGGATGCAGATAAAAACAAGGAAAAAAACCCAACAACAAACCCAGACGCTGATTAATTAGATTAGTAGGACTACCGTCTGCCCCTCTTGAAAGAAAGATCCCATTTACAGTTTGATCACGCCTTCTCCTGGACGTACCATAGTCTTTGATGGCTCTTTGTGCATGTGAGCAAAGCATTTGTGTGAGCATCCCTGCTCTTATCGACTCATTTAAACCTAAATCTCTTGACTGCCACAAAGGGACGAGGTATCACCCCTTGCGCTAGCCCCCCAGTGCACAGCAGCGGCAGTAGTAGCAGCAGCAATAAAGGGATTGGGACCCTCCCTCTCTTAAATGCATTAGCTCTCTAATCCACAGGACCATTTGCACATCAGATCCTCTGCTCCACTTCTAATGGCAATCTGGCTGTGAGGAAGGCAGGCTTTCACCACCACCCCCACCCCCCCCACCCCCAAAAAAGCTGCACCTTCCTACATATGCTATTTTACACACCATCACCCTGCACCTTCACTGGAATACATTACAGGGCATTATCCATGCGGGGAATAATGAAAGCTGGAGGAGAATCGTGAGGTTGTGTGCTTCCCTCGACAGTCATCGGCTCCCCAAATGAAATTTGCAGAAAAACGCTTCCATCCTTGACCTCCCGGATCTGACTGAGTGGTCCACGGTGTTTCCCGTCTCTATCAATATTTAAACAGGATCTTGAAAAGACAATAGAGATACTCTGCCACTACTGAGGAATCAGCTGAGTTCCAGTTGAGCTGCACAACTGAATGGAATTGAAATCAGTTAGACAATGTGATTAATACAAAGGAGTCACACACTTGGAAGGTTCTTTTTTTTTGCCAGAGGTGAGAGGTTCAGAGTATGTGTCAGACAAATAAAGGGCAGACGTGCATGTGAAAGGGACAGAATTGTCTGTGTAAATGCTGCTTGAATCCAAAGCCTGAGATCAATGCCGTCTTTCTCTGCACACACACAGACTATATATACTATATATATATATACAGATATTATATACAGACAATATATACAGATATTCTTTACTTTACCAACATAAAACACACACACATATATATATATGTACATACATATATATACATACATATATATATATACATATACATATATATATATATATATATATATATATATATATGTGTGTGTGTGTGTGTGCGTGTGTGTGTGTGTGTGTGTGTGTGTACAGTTTATGGTGTGAAATTGTAAAAAAAAGTGGTTTAAAAAAGTTGTTTTCTTGACTTGGAACGGATTAAAAAAATTTACATTGATTCCAATGGGATGCATGGTTTCCGTTTTCGAACAATTTGGTTTTCGAACAGTCTTCTGGAACGGATAAAGTATGAAAACCGAGGTTTGACTGTGTATATATATATATATATATATACTGTATATATAGTCAAACTGTATATATAGTCAAATATATATATATATATATATATATATATATATATATATATATATATATATATATATATATATATTCCCATCAGCTCTGCTGTTATCGATCCCAGCCAACCTCTTGTACTTCTCTTGAGCCACTTCCAAATGTGACGACATGGAATCGCCAACAGACTGAAAGGAAAGGGCTCAGAACAATTACGCTGTTCCTGGTAAATTGGCCCCCTTACATGACCTAAGATCGATAACCATTTTCTCATGAAGGACCTCAAGTTCTGCTTCTCACGGCTCATTGCTCCCTCCCTCACATTGTTGATTGTGCTGCATGTCTTCTGGGTAAAGACCTGTGACAGCGCGGCCGCCGTTCTTCACCCTTGCACCGAATGCTCAGGGGGGGAAGCACGCGAAAATTGGAAAGCGTGTCCTCAATTCTCCTCGACAAAGTGGGTTAAATTAGATTCTACCGGTCCAAACGTATCGGGACAATCACTGGGCAATGATATTTTAGTCATGCCCAATTGCTTTCCTTGATGTGTGGTAATTGCTTGACTCAGTGATTCCGGTGCAAGGGCGCTGTCTGCATACCAAGCAACATAAGTGCATGTCGTATGTAGGCATAGGCATATCAGCAGTGACAGTACACATTCAATAAAGATTTCTTCCAGGTAATGTACAAAGTCGGTTTAAAAACCGTGGGGCGATATTCATAAAATATATACAGATATTCTTTACTTTACCAACATAAAAGCAAAGACAATGACCAGTCCGTTCCTGCTAAATAACTCCACGGCACAAGCACGAGTAGCTGATTGGCTCAGTTCTTTCATTGGAATTCATGATATTTTACTGATGTAACTAATTTTTTGACTGGAAGAACCTGGAAAATCTTCTGTATGTCACGAGTTGGCGCTTTTGTGGTGGTCAAAAAGGTGGACTCGAGGCAAGGCAGGAGTGCAGGATGTACCCAAAACAAAATGAATTCTTACTCCAAAAAACAAACAAAAAGGGAAATATTGTCTAATTTTTTGTTCTGGTTTTTTTTTCAAGTAAAACTATCCCATCATGACACCTTTTATATGGCTAGTGGAGCAGTGGTTTGAACAAAGTAAAACATACAACATTAAAATGAATTGTGTTAAATGCAGCCACACAAAAGGCTCAATTTGCACACAATGAAACACGCTGTCTCCATTTTGCACATCAAAATATTCCATACAACAGACGGTAATTATCAATTTTACACAACACCAGCATCATGTTAGCTTCCCATGACAAGTGCCAGAATGTTCTCCCATCGGCTATGTTTTTATATATATACTGTATATTATATTTACAGTATATATATATGATTGAATCAAATCCAATTTTTTTTTTCAAAAGCCCTAATCATTTCCTCCACCAATTCCGATCATCTAAAAATTGCAGATTTCCAAACACGTGACCAGAACATCCCTCGCTTCAGCTAACATTGACTCCAAATTCCGCCAGAAATCAGTGCAATCAAATCACAAATGTTAAATAGTGCAAAAGGTCACAGGCCACAAACCCCATGTCGGCCATATTTTCATGGATCAATACATTCTTTATTAATCCCATTTGGAAAATTAAATATATGGCAGATTGAGAGTACAGCATTCTTTTTGCAGTTTTGTGTTAATTAAATAAATTAAATATAATGTTAATTCATACAACAATCAGAGTTAAAAATGCCTGCAGTTTATTGCATGATTTCCAGGTGACAGATCTCTCTGTTATCAAACAAATGAGGATGATTATCATTCAGTAGCATGAGATTCGACCAGCAAACATGCGGTGCCTTCCGTTAACTATGCAACCCACCCCGGCATTAAAAGGAGCTCAACACATGGGGGTAATAGGATTGCCCTGCCAGTCCATCTGTCAGGGGACTGAGCAGCAGCAAAGCCCAGCGACCAAGCACCCTGGCCCAGATCCACCTGCTCAGTCTGTCCTGGCTTTGCACTTTGCTCCGGAGATATTTACTCAGCATTAAAGCCTAACCCTTGTGCGCACACCCAGCCAAGTGTGTAAATCATAGTAAAGGTGCAAGTGAGGAAAAAAAGGGAGAGTTTGTTCGCTTCTCAATGAGATGTTGTGTTAATCGAGTACAGATGGGGATGCATGGCAGTCGCTGGTGAAGGAACAGAGTGTGAGTCGAGGAGGGGTAGGGTGTGGGGGGTGAGAAGATGGAGAAGAGGAGAAAGATAAAATGGGAGGGGTGGATAGTTTTGCTATGGGCTTTAAATCAAGCCTACAGGCTGTGCCGAAACCAGCAGGCCTTACTCTTGCTGCCATTCCAATTACATCAGCATGTGACTAATGCTCCATTGCACAGTGTCCTCAGACCAGCAGGATTGGATTTCTTTTCCCCTGGCTCTCTTTTCCCCTCCCCCCAAAACCCACCCTCCCCAACTCCCTTGATAGTGAATTAATTGAAAAGAATGCATGTACAATCATTAGCTCAGGATGAAACACTCTGGGACAAAATTCATCAAATGAATGGATTGTACAAGTGTTCTGGGCTTCAAGCACCCACCATGACCAACAAAACATTGGCAGTAAGACATAAATTGACAAACAGATGTAACGGATTAGCCGAAAGGTGAAAAAAAAAACACACACACACACAATGGAGATTTGTAGAAATACACACTCAACATGCTAAGTAGAAATGGTGCCACTTAAGCAGGAAGAAAAATCATTTCATTGTACCTCTCCGGTTGCTAGGAAACTGCAACTCAATTGGCATTGCAATGCAGTACAACAGCTGTCAACATAATTGGACAATTAACATCTTAAAATGTCTTTATGTTGCTCATATTCATTTCAATAAAGGCCCAAACGTGTCCCAACATGTTTTATACCGGTCGGGTTAATGGGCTGAGTATGAAGTACATGTTCTCCTAGGAATGAGCTTTCATCAGTCAAATGATCAGCGATGCGTTCAGGGTAAAGGCGCAGACAATGGTCAAAACCATTTGCGTGTCTTGCAATACACAGACAAACTGCGCATGTTGTCAAGCATGCTATATTTATCCGACAGCACTTCTATATCTCTGGATGGGTGAAAGGCGGCCAAGTGGAAAGTAGGTTAAGCAGGTTACAGAGTGAATACAAAGCCACCTCCCCATATCGTACATAAAAGGACGTGAAAACTCACGCACTCACATTCAGAACCGTGGACAGTTAGATGATTTAGAAAATATAATATCGATGATAACAATAATAATAATGCACTAAAGAAACTGATTTATGCAATGATTCAAAGGGTTCGGTGCACACTCATATTTATAAATGCAATACGATGACAACCACTACACATATCCGAGGAGCTCAGAACCTGTCTGCCTGCTGCCACGTCCCCATTTAGTCGTGGCAACACAGTGCCAAAGAGGTTTTCCCTGCACCGACCCAGTCATGTTCCAACCAGCCCCTTGTGACCACTGAGCATGTACTCACCGCACCTCAGCCCAAAACTCACCCACACCCACACACACACACACATTAAAAAAATAGTCCCCACAAAGCACTTGGTCAACAAAAAGGCAAACACTTGCAAGTACGTCTCATTTAGAGGCTGTAATCTCCAAGAAATCCCATTTGGCAGAGCAGCTGCCAGCGTGGATCAGAGATAGGCTGTAGTTTGGGTACCCACAGGGTAGCAAGCTGTCCAGTCACACTTTTCTCTTTACTGGGCACGCATACAGTGCCCCCTTTTCAGTTCATCAAACCAATGTTATTATCACAGAGAGACTACCCAAAGAAATACAATATGCAGATGCCAATTACATTTATTAAGTCACAAATAAATAAATATATATATATTTTTTTTTTGTGGGTATATATATATATATATACACACACACACACACACACACAAATGGAGAAAACTGGGAAGAGTGGGACAAAATTCCTCCACAGGCTGTGAAAGACTCATCACCAATTATTGCAAACACTTGATTTCAGTTATTGCTCCCAAGGGTGGCACAACCCATTAGTAGGTTCAGGGGAAATTTATTTTTTCACATCGGGGCAGGTAGTTTTTTTTTTTTTTGTGCCTTAATAAATTAAATTGGCATTTGGAAATTGCATTTGTTATATCCTTGGATTGTCTCTGTGTGGTATTAAAATTGGTTTGATGAATTGAAATCTTTGTGTGTGATAAATGTGCAAATAACACAGAAATCAGGAAGGGTGTTTACATGAATATTTACACATATGAACATCCATGTAAACATACAAATTACATACATGCAGTCACACAAACACACATACACACATTTGAGCTCAACATGGATCAGCGCCTCCAGAGATAAATGCCACTTGTTTTAATAGAAGCGTGTCACAGGCTCAAAGAAACAGATTGTCACAGGGAGAGATTTTATTTTTATTGCTCATGTTATTGATCTGGCATGAGGGATCACGGGGGCAAAGTAACCTCAGGGACTGATTATTTGAAACATGGCAGAGTGTGAGCAGAATTGCTTGCAGCAGTGGCTTGTCCATCTGTGTGTTTGTCATCTTGGCTGTCTGTTGACAATATTGCCTCATGTACAATCGTCAGCGCAAAAGTAAAAGGAAAGCCATTATACACAATTTCCCATAATTTTATAGAACTTGCACCCAACTACAATGCATTGATATGCCAAAAATTATTCTTATGTCTCATAATGTCTATTATTATTATTATTATTAATTATTATTATTATTATTATTAACAAGTGGGTTGTACAGCAAAATGGTAGATAGTGTTTTATACAGTTCTGAGGTTTCAGGTTAAAATCTAGGCTCCGGTCTTCCTGTGTTGAGTGTGCATGTTCTCCTGTGCTTGTGTGGGTTCTTGCAGGGTATGCAAGCTTCCTCCAGCGTTTTTGAAGAATTCGGGGGGATGAGGGGGGGGGGGGGGTGCTTCATGCTTACTGCACAAATTCAAGGCCAGTTATGGACCACCTACTTCATAGTTTTTGCTCAATAAATTTGGGTGTGTTTTTTTTTTCTATTTTGATAGAAAATCTGGTTTGCACTTTTTTTCATTTTTAAATACGATCTTATTTAATTATGTATGTATGTATGTATGTATGTATGTATGTATGTATGTATGTATGTATGTATGTATGTACAGTATGTATTTATGCAAGCATGTGTGTATGTATGTATTTATTTGACAAATCCCGTATTGACATAAGCTGAACAATAGTATTTTGGGTTGCGGTGGCTGTTTGTGTCAAGTACAAAATGTCAGTACAAAATGTGTGGCGCACAGGGCGACAACAGAGTTGTTCATCGTTCGAAGCAGCAATGGAAACAAAAGGTAAACCGAAACATCATTGGCGTTTGCATGGTTTGTTTGCGCCTCCTTGTGGAGTAGCGCTCCGCAGCAGTCCAAGAATTGCCCTCCCTCTTCCTATCACCGTGACTCAATTTGAGAGAGACAGAGGGCCTTTTCAACGCTCATGTTAATAAAAAACCTACTTGTGGTCAACCATGTCCCAATAACTCAAGTAAACTCAATTCAATTGTATTTATCGAGCACTTTAGAACAACCACCGCTGTACAGGTATAATTATATAAAGTGCTGTCCATGGAGCAAAAAATAGAAAATAAAATCATACAACAAACAATAAATTAATAACAAGGGCAGTAGAAAGCACAAAAGCAGTCAAACTAAAAATCAAGTCTCATGCTGAGTCAAAAGCCAAAGAATAAAAATGAATTTTAAGACGGGTATTAAAGATGAGCGAGGGTTTTGCCTAACGTTCAGTGGGAGGTCATTCCAAAAAGAGGGACCAGGAACAGAAAAGGCTCGACCCCCTTTGACCCTCCGCTTAGTTCTTGGTACCTCTAATCATGTCTGGTCGGCAGACCTGAGGGTTAGGTGTGTATAGGCGGAGGAGCTCAGAGAGGCAAGGTGGAGCGACGCCATTTAAAGATTTGAAAGCAAATAATAGGATCTTCAAAATAACTCTAAAATGTTTATGGAGCCAATGAAGGGATGCCAGAGTAGGAGTTAAGTGCTCCCTCTTACGAGGCCCAGTCAAGAGGCGAGCAGCAGCATTCTGGACCAACTGGAGACGCTTCATGGAGGATTGTCTGACTCCCAAGTAAAGTGCATTACAGTAATGCAGCCAGGATGTGACGAAGGTGTAAATTACTGTTTCAATGTGCTCTTGAGAAGGAGGGGCTTTACTTTAGCCAGCTGCCTAAGGTGAAAGAAGCTGGATTTAACAAAGGCACCAATCTGCCGGTCCAATTTAAAAATACTGTCCAGTTTAAGACCCAAGTTCGAGACTGTTGGCTTAAGATAAGGAGCCAGAGGGCCTGAGTCTGCTGAATGGGATGTACAAGGGTCACTGGGGCCAAACACCACAACTTCTTTCGTCTTTTCATTGAAATTCAAGAAATTTTGTGCCATCATGGTCTTGATTTTCTCCAGACAAGATAAAAGTGGCCTCAATGAGAAAGCTTAAATTTGACAGTCAGCCGCATAGCACCAAACAAGAATATATAGACGATTTTGTATCTAGGACGGCCAGGAGGGAACACTTTTCAATTACTTCAACATTGTAATGCTAAACATGAGAGAAAGCTTTCTGAGAAGAAAAGACAAAATTGGTGCAATTATGACAACGATGGAGGTTTCCTTATTAATTAATTCATTCATTCATTTTCCGATCCGCTTTATCCTCACAAGAGTCGCGGGGGGTGCTGGAGCCGATCCCAGCTGTCTTCGGGCAGTAGGTGGGGGACACCCTGAACTGGTTGCCAACCAATCGCAGGGCACACAAAGACGAACAACCATCCGCGCTCACACTCACACCTAGGGACAATTTAGAGTGTTCAATCAGCCTGCCATGCATGATTTTTGGAATGTGGGTGGAAATCGGAGTACCCGGAGAAAACCCACACAGGCCCGGGGAGAACATGCAAACTCCACACAGGGAGGCCGGAGCTGGGATTGAACCCGTTACCTCCGCACGGTTAGGTCGACTTGCGAACCACTGGGCCACCGGGACGACCGAGCTTTCCTTATTTATAGATTGTTACAACTGTACAATGAAAATTATATTATTTAATGTTCATTTGTATGCATTATTTCCATGTTTTCATTTGCTGCTGGTGTATTCTTATTTGCTTATAATTTTATCTATTTTGAAACTCCAGTGCGTTTATTATACGCGTGTGTAGGAATGGGATGCCAAAGGGGAGTCTCGTTAACATAATGTGAAAACAATTAAATTTGTCATTCATTTTTGTAACTTAACTTCTTAAATACACTCTTTAATGACTTCTGTCTATCAAAGATACAACAAAGTAGCTCATTATTTGGCAAGTGTATGAGTCATTGCATAATTAACTGTAGATTTATAATTCGATCATTTTTAGCATCACAAATGAATACGCGCATACCCGAAAAGCAAAGTCGCAAGAGGGATCGCTGAGCAAAACCAAGTGATCCTGCAGCACCATCGTCTGGCGAAAATAGGTATTACAACTGGGGCCTTGCTGGAAAACGAGATTAGATTACTTCTAACAGTTTATAGACTTGTGTGTGTGTGTGTGTGTGTGTGTGTGTGTGTGTGTGGGTGCGTGCGTGGCGCGCGCGCGCCCCATTGGGTGAGAACAGCAGCAGTCATTTACACCCTGACCATTCGTGTGTGTGTGTGTGTGTGTGTGTGTGTGTGTGTGTCTGTGTGTGTGTCTGTGTGTGTGTGTGTGTGTTTACTTGGGGTATCTTTGCTCTGATATTTACATTTGTTTGATGAGCACAAACCTGAGATTGGCTGTCAACCAGATTCGGGTGAACCCCACCTACTCCGCGAAGATGGTTGAGATAGGGTCACAGATCATGGATGGAAGGATGGGTGGATGATGATCTTAAACATTAACATCTGGACATTATGGTGGTACGTCATAATTTGGGAGGAGAGCCAATGGTTTTTCATGACACTGTATGTTGTCATGTACAAATATGTAAATGAATGTTTTTAGTGAATGTAAACAGGAAACAACCCCAATGCCAGAACAGCTTGGCCCAGTTGCACACTGTCAATACTAATGACATCTGGACACAAAGCATCACTATGGTAACCTGGAAGCCCTGACCCTATCCCATCAGCCCTCTGTACAAGCGGATACACTGGTGAAATGATTATCAATGAGCAAAAGAGAGAAGAGGGTGAGGAACCAGAGACTGAGAGAATGATGAAGATAAGGAGTGAACCTACGAACCAAAAGAAAGCTAGAAAAAGAGAAATAAAAGAGGCAGCAGGTGGGAGTTAATAGGCCGGCGCCAAGTGCTTGGTATGGAAGGAGGCAGCTCAGTGTACCACAGCCAAGCTCAACCTTCAACTCTTTGCCCCCTTAAATCTTCTTCCCCCCCTCCCCCAACATCCATCTCTACCTCTCTCTCTTCAACTATCTCGCCTGTAGACTCACGAGCACTTTTGAGTCAGCCAGATGGGCTCAGTGAAATACCCCCCACCCCACAGTGTGCCGTCACCCAAATCACTTAAGTGCTATTTACTGCTCTCTTGGGAGGCCAACTCCAATTACACTTTTGTCAAAATACTGGACGCCCTAAACACTTGCTAACTGATACGTTGTACCAATAAACTCAATCTGGACATCAGAGTATAAAAAAAAAAACGTGAAAATTTGTCAAGCGATGCTGTTCAGCAGCATGTTGTGGAATGTGGTTATGGTGTTTTGCTTACAATCTAAAGTGTTGGAACCTCAGGACCTTCTGTTTTTGGTCAGTCAGCTCTCCCCATGCTTGTGTGGGTTTTCTCCAAGCGCTCTGGCAAGAACCAGATTAACCATGTGAATTACTCAAAGGAGTTCTCCACAGTATCAATCTGGGATTGCGCCACTGTGATCTGCGCAGGAAAGGCGGGACATCCATCCATTTTCTAATCCGCTTATCCTCACAAAGGTCACGTTGGCGTGCTGGAGCCATCCCGGGCTGTCTTCGGGCAGTAAGCGGGGGACACCCTGAACTGGTTGCCAGCCAATTGCAGAGCATACAGACGAACAACCTCTGACACGTCGGGACAATTTTGAGGTAATTACTATTAAGACCCAACAGACAGTACTTACTTTGCTCCATATATTTGATGCTACTGTCCTCCATTGACGCAGCTGTGTGTGCCAAAAAAAAGAAATGTCGAGGCTGGGGCAAACAAGCAGACCAAACATGGTGACACCAGTGGATGAATGCATGGACGCTCCAATTAATTCTGTTCATGCTGAGTTACCCACAGTCTCCTTTTTGAAAGAAGAACAGCAAAATGCGCTTAATTCAAACTGTAATAATCTAAATTGTCCCTTAGTGTGATTGTGAGCGTGAATGGTTGTTTGTCTATGTGTGCCCTGAGATTGGCTGGCAACCAGTTCAGAGTGTACTCTACCTACGGAGTCAGCTGGGGTAGGCTTCAGCACACCCCGCAACCCTCGGGAGGTTCGAAAAGGGATCGATGGATGAATTTACAAACAAATTCATACTTGAGTTAATACATAACATGAATCAAAAGTTAATTTTAACACCTGAGAAAGCAGCACAGTTACATTAGTTGCAATGGTAAAGCAAGACAGCTTCCAATAATGCAACTTTATGACTGTCTAAATCTATCAAGTATAAAGCATTTTACCACCTCCGATAAATTTCGTGACGAAAATATTTCACACCATGTGGTCGTCACTTGCTTTCTTTATTGCTTGTCAATAAATGAGGTGGCACTTGAAAACAAATCATACACCAGTGACAGAGAGAGAATTGGCATGTCGAGTTATGACTCCACTTGTGGCATCGTGCGTCATCCTCCCATCCGTGTGTGTGTGTGTGTGTGTGTGTGTGTGTGTGTGCAGCCTGCGAAGTTGGACACAACCTATCTGAGATCATTTCTTCTGTTAGTGTGCCTGTCATGCTCCCATTAAATAGTCAATTTCCAGTTTTGGCTTGTTGAGTTCATGTTTTTGATTCCACGTACCCTGTTTGCTTGTCTTTTGTTCATTTGAGATTGAAGTCTTGTTTCTGAGTGCAGTCTCACCACCGTGCTTTTGGTTCCTCAACCAGGAAATTCTCTGATGTACAGTATTTACCTAATGTAAATGACAGATTGGAATAGATCATGTCACAGGATGTAAAAAGTGTACCAGATCTTCAAACAGATCGGAAACAAAAGAAAGAAGTCTCTGTGGGCACTCAATTATTACAGTCCTTCTAAAAACACCTCACACCACAGGACAAATGGTCATATTGACTTTGACCCAATAGAGGGGGAAAAATTATCTAATGCATCGCAGTTGTTATTGTGCCCCCCCACCAATTTTTGCCATGTAATGTGATATAAAAATCCACAATCACAAACTCCACACTGCCCATGGTGCTGACACGACAGCCAAATAAAATTCTTTCTATGCGTAGTCCTCCCTGTTCCAGGCCATGATTTTAGTCTTGATCCATATCGACCCCGTTACACCGAGGTTATTCCGTGCAAACAGAGGAGTGATGACTTTGCAAGGCTATTTTCAGACTGAAAATGGTGTTAAGGAAGAAAAAAAAAAGCATTAAAAGTCGAAGATGGAATGTTGCCATTACCCCAATAGGTGTAGCTGGGTTTGCAGGCTGACAGCATTAACTCACTTCAAATTACACTTTTGGTTTCAGGGGCTTGTTTCAAAGATGTACTTTTTCATGTTGTGTCCGGCTTGAGTTAGGGCACTCATGTCCCTCATTTTGAAATTGCCCATTTCTACTTGAGTCCCCTAAAAAAGGCGCCTTCAGTGCTGTTCCCCGCGGTCCGGTTTCCCAGATGTTTTCCATGTCTCCCTGCTGCAACAGACCTGATTGAAATAATCAGGATCAGGATCCAGCTTCTACAGACGCTGCTGATGATCTGATCATTTGAAATGTAACACTGAGCCCACCTTCTCTTTCCTCCCCAGGGGCAATCTCTGAAAGTGAGCTGCCATCTGGGTCCATATGCTCATCTAATGTTTTTGGAATGGTCCTTTTTCTATTGTGTCCTTATTAATCCATAGTTACTCAGGGAGATTTATTAAATAAGAATAAATGATTGTATAGTGCGTATTTTGTGTGCCATAAACATCAGCCACACTTTATATTCTACTGGATAGTAGATGATTTCCATTTGGAGAAGCACAATTGGAGTTAGGTACACCCTGGACTAGTCGCCACTAAATTGTCAACCAAATACACACAAACATTTCCATTCAGATTTACACATACGGGCAATCGAAAGTCTTCAGTTAACCAAACATGCATGGTTTTGGAATGTGGAAGAAAGTCGGAGCACACAGGAAGGCCTTAGTTAAGGTTCAAAGCCCCGAACCTTAGACCACTGAAGCAAATAGGCAGACGTGCTAACCACAACTCCACTATGCTGTCCAAGTTTAAAAGCTGGAAATCAAAATCCATTTTAATTTGGGTCATGAGTGAGCTGGAGGCTCTCCCATCGGACTTTGGGCGAGAGGCAAGTCGCTTGCCGTTCACAGGGTAGGTGCATATACACAAACTAGCATTCACAGTCACATTCTAACTAATAAAGACAATTGTGAGTCTTCACTAGAGTTCTCCTACGCATGTTTTTGAATGTGAAAGGAAACACGGGGGAGCACAAGCGACTTCCAGGCATGGGCCAGAAGCAAGATTCCAACCCTGCATCTCTCCACTGTGAGACAGACCACTCTTTCCACAACTCATCTACTTTGCTGTTGTTTCAATTCAAATTCTTTTCAACAACAAAATTTGTTATAAATTTCTTATCAATCTAAAAGATGATTACATTGAAATACGTGTCCAATAGCGTCCAAGTTTACCATGCCCCTCCTTTGAATTAGCGGATTTTTAATGCTGAAGCAAAAAAAACAAACAAAAAAACAGCTAGCAGCAACCTGTCTCGCAGATGGGCAGGCCGAGGGAGTGCACATCCTGGTGTTCTATATATAAATTTCACTCCCAATAGTAGTGGTGTCTATGCTGCAGACTGTCAGGCTCAGCAGTACGGTTCGATAAGGAGCCTCTCTGTCCCACGATAAAGCTACTGAGAGGAGCACACTCAATGTTGTAACAAAGGAGATCACTAAGACTGAACTGCACCATTAAGTTGAATAAGAGGATTTAAAAAAACGATTCAAGTTTCGTGAAAGCCAGGGTAAGGAGACTGTAAAACTTGCATCAGTGTTTCTTGTAACCATACAAGGTCTCCAGTGAGTGAAGGGAGTCAACGTTGATCCCGTGACTGCTCATATCATTCCTTGTTTTCATGTCGACTCGCTGCAAGAGACCGAGCAGGAAGTGTTTGCGGTAATGTGAGACTGCAGATGAGAGCCGTGAGAGAAAAACACCGGGAACTTTGTTGTTGTGTTTTCACGGATATTTCAGCTCCCTCCTGAGATTCACCTGATGGGCTTTGGACCAGATTGAGCCCATTAAAATCACATCATGTGGACTTACATGACTGCACTGCACGCATGATGACAACGCCCCTTCCACAAAGCCCGCACAATCAATCTCCTTGATTTTCTTCAATATTAAATGAATGTTGCATTTGCCAGACTTTTCATCATGATGTTCATGAGATGAAGAAAACTACTGTCCAATATATGGTCGTTTAGTTTTTTTAACCACTCACAGGGCCACTTAGATCACCTTTAATCAAATGTTTAAAAATGCAATTTGGTACGTTCAACTGCACACACAGGATAAGAGATAACGGATGGATGGAAGACAAAAAAATTATATATATTATAATATATAATAACATATATTTGAAACAATAAACAACCAATTGATTATTAATTTCCCCATAGTTGAGCATGGAAACTAAATCCTGTCGACCCTCAAGTATCGCTGCTCAAACTGCATCACAGAGGTTATGTAGGGGGACGTGCATTGCTTATGTGTGTGTTTGCAACCATAGCGCTACATATTCTTGACTGTCAAGTGGGAGTCTGACAGACTAACTTGCCTAAAGCATGAGAACAGCGACACCCCTCCCACAACTACTAAAAATATTCACTCAACCTTACTCATAAAACTGTGTTATACCAGAAATTGCAAACATAATCCCACAAACCCTGACACAGGGTCACCGAAATGTCACTGGAAGTCATTTATCAAAAAAATAAAAAATAAAAAACTTCCTTGCAACACATCTATTGCAGTGATGGAATAATGTGTCACTGTTTTTTTGATGACCCTTCATACATTGAGGCTGAGAACTGATTGATGGATGATGGGGAACAATGTGGTCGACAACCAGGATTATGTAATGCATTTTCCACTCACAGGGTAACTGCACACTCATCTTCCCGGGGGGCGAACTCTGCTCAGCCGGAGTGGGCATAAATGCTGAGAAATGGTGGAGCGCGCGTTGGAGTGGGGAATGGGTGAGGACAGAGGTCAGGGGTGGGGTTGAAGTTACATAAATACTCCAAATTGTATCAAGCTTGGTAGGTCTGATCACACCGGGAATCCCAAATTTAAGTGTGAACTAACAGCCGTGCGTGCTTTGATTTGTGGGAGTGTTTTTTTTTACACACACACACACACGTATTCATTGTAGAGCAGTGTGCGTGCAGGGGACTGGCATTTCCAAGGTTATCTGCTGTGTCATCATACTCCACGAGGTTTCACTCCAAGAGTTAACAGCTCACATTTGCTTTCCGTGGCTAACTTCTTCTTATTCCTCTATTTGGACAGCAGCGGAGAAACATCGCTCATCTCTGGCAAGTGAATGTCGAGTGGGCTGGCATCTTTTCATAACATCCCGGGGTTATTTGTAAAGCAAAGGTATCTCACATATTGTATAGTTAAATGTCACAGATTTAACTATACACTATACAATATAGAGAAGTGAGAGATTGTTCATCAGTCAATCGTAGGGTCCATAAATACAGACAACCATTCACACTCACAATCACATCGAGTGGGAACTGAAGCCACGCTGCCTGCATAAAAGGCAAATAACCACGACCATGCCATTAGTGACTGATTTTCTCAACTTATCGTTCAAACTTTGAAGTTGAAAACATTTGTGGCAGAGTACAATTCTGCTGTTGTGTCGCCCAAGATAATAAGCTTGATGACACTTCCATGAAGGTTAAGTTTACTGTGATCAGCATAGACTCTGATAACTCAAATCCTCAAGCGAAATATATGCGCGAGTATTAACAATATGCTTTTTGACACAATTTTAACACTGTCAATTGTTAAATGGACATCTGTCTGAACGTCTCAATCAAAAACTAGACTTTGCAGGCAAACTTATACTCCGGCTGGTGATTATCACTTGCCGACATGTGATGTCTGTAAACATTTGTTGTGCAGAGCTCAATGTTGGTTGGGGTGCAGATGAGCGTGTAACGAACATGATTTGAACTTAGAACCCAAAGACATACTCTTGAGTGAACATGTATCGATGGCTTGCACGTCTTGTAGTGTAAACTAGAGGCTTTGGACAACACATACTGTACTGCATCACTCTTCCTTCCTGACGGCAGAGCGTACTAGAAGGAGGGCAACCATGCAAAACTAAATAATGCAACGGCCCAGTCTCCACATGATGACCTAGTAATCGGCTGCTTATAGCAAACACTGATACCCTCGTGGGCTGAACCGTCTGACTGTGCAGTCACCAGCTGGATGAACTGTCTGCCATTAAGAACTTGCATCCATCCATTTTCTATATACCCATCCATCCATTTTCCGAACCGCTTGATCCTCACTAGGGTCGCGGGGGGTGCTGGAGCCTATCCCAGCTGTCTTCGGGCAGTAGGCGGGGGACACCCTGAATCAGTTGCCAGCCAATCGCAGGGCACACAGAAACGACCAACCATCCACGCCCACACTCACACCTAGGGACAATTTAGAGCGTCCAATCAGCCTGCCATGCATGTTTTTGGAATGTGGGAGGAAACCGGAGCACCCGGAGAAAACCCACGCAGGCCGGGGGAGAACATGCAAACTGGAGGCCGGAGCTGGAATCGAACCTGGTACCTCTGCACTTTGAAGCCGACGCGCTAACCACTGGACTACCGGGCCGCCCTTTCTATATACCACTTATCCTCATTAGGGTTGTGGGTGAGCTGGAGCCTATCTCAGCTGACTTCGGACAAGAGACGAGGTACAGCCGTGACTGATCGTCATCCTATTGCAGAGCACATACAGACAAACGATTCACATTTACACCTCATGACAACTAAAGCGTTGTCTTTAGGTTCATTGAAGACCTGTTCTGGAAGTGACGACATAGTCACAATTTCAACTTTGCCGAAACACTTTACTGACATTCCTGTTAGTGTGATTTACCACTGAGTTAGAGAAAGCCTAGTAGCGGTCTGAAATGATCTGAGTGTGACTCCAAATTGAGTGGAAGATATTTGCTACCTCTCTTGACATACTGCAAACACCACATAAGAGAAAATGCACCTCTGTCTTCAGAAAAACAAACACAATGAAGTCATGTTCAAGCATGACAGAATCACCACACACTTCCATTCAAAGATGTCCCCTACAACTTCTCCATCTGTTTTTGAATCCGCAGTCGCTTGCAACTTGTGCACGCATGATGTACGGATGACCAAATATTGTGTGTCACAAAGTAAACAACTCACAAGCTTCCTACAAATCCCCTTCGTGTCCCGCCCTACCTTCGGTGTGACAACTGGACGACAGGATAGTGCTCGGCGGCCGGAAGATGTACGGAAGGTAACGGGAAAAACATTTCATCTTCTCCTCCTTCTCCGAGGCTCGCCAACGGGTGTGGAGTGTTTGCTCGCAGGCTCTACATGCGCACTGCATCCACGACAGCCAGCCAAAGAAGAATCAGTGGGGTGCTGCCTGCGGGTCGCTCGGTGTGTCCATGACGCGGGGGGCTATGACAGCAACGCCAACGCCCCCCTCCTCCTTTCCCCCCTTTCTGCGGGAGAGCTGGAACTGCGACCGGACTTGACCCAGTGTTGTATGACGTCTTACGCAGGAAGAAAATTGTATAGTTACAAATTGCTGTGTAACTATATATAATAATAATAATAATAATAATAATAAATTTATATTTATATTTATATATAATATATATTACGTTTGTTATTGTCATTATTACTTTTATTGGTGTGACCAAGTATTCTGATGGAACTCAATCAAACTTGATGAATCATACACAACTTATTTCGAGTTTATGATTGTACATTGGTTCGTTCAAGCTCCATCTTGTGGTGATATTTCGTGTCTAAACTCAGTAAAACACGATCCAACGTAGAAATAAAGTGGAGACCGTTGCAGAATACCTTACATCGTTGCGTGTTATTTACCAGTAATCTCTACAAGTAAACTCACAAAATTCAAGTTTAAATGGATTTAATAGGGGAAAATGCTGGATTGTGTTTATGATTAAATCGCGTAGCATCTCGCGAGAGTTGAGTGTGAACTAATGCCAACGGAAGTAGTTCTCCATCCTCTTTTCCGCCGGCCATAGAGAAGTACACGGCAGGGTAAGATTTGTCGCGATCATTTCACTCGCGAATCTCTTCCCATCCATGTCAAAAACACTTCTGTTTTACAAAATAAAATGCCGTAGAGCCCTCTAAACCTTACCATCGTCACATAAAGATCCATATTGTGGCGAAATTCATGAACGATGACTGCATTACGACGCCTGCTGCTAGCGCCTTCGTTAGCATCCCTGAATGATCCACATGTTATCAACGCTCGCTGACGTGACTAAAACCTGAAAGCAAGATAAATTATTATGCATTCGGGGACTCAGTGACGCTGTAATTCAGTCGTCTGCGTTCTGGGTTGGTCTACTATGCGAAGGAAACAATCCGTATACCACCTTGATTGCGTTGTCTATTATGCTAACATGCTAACACACGGACTATGAAGATAGCTATAATAGCTGCTTTTCGAACCGCTGCAATAATCTGTCGACAGTATGTTAACTAGAAACCCGGGATGTGGTACTGTTTTGATCTCTTCAATTATGACATCTGATCGGATACTGCGCAACATGACTCTGTTAACCAAGTTTGCGACCATTTGAGCTTAAATGACGACTACTTGTCTGGCTTATTCTGTCGAAAAAGTGTCAAGTTAGGTTGTGTTTGTCTTTTGTTTAGCAGCATCATGAAGCTGAACCCATTTGTAACATCCTCCCGCCGCAAGAACCGCAAGAGGCACTTCAATGCTCCCTCACACATCAGGAGAAAGATCATGTCCTCCCCCTTGTCCAAGGAGCTCCGTCAGAAGTACAACGTCAGGTCCATGCCCATCCGCAAAGATGATGAAGTCCAGGTATTGAAATCAAACTTGACTAATGTCAAGAAAAATATAATTGGCCTTGATTTGCTTTGCCAACGGTTTGCTTTGCCACACTCAGGTTGTCCGTGGACACTACAAAGGCCAACAGATTGGCAAAGTGGTGCAGGTGTACAGGAAGAAGTACGTCATCTACATTGAGCGTGTGCAGAGAGAAAAGGCCAACGGAACCACAGTCCACGTTGGCATTCATCCCAGCAAGGTGACCGCTTTCTCTGTGAAATTTTTGTACTTGTCAAAGTACATATGAGAAGAATGTCAGTGCTTGAATGTTTTCTGTGATGCACCCAGCAGCCGTAGTACCACTGGGAAACCGAGAGGTTGGAATTGAGATCTGAAAGAAATAAGATTTATAAATTGTGGAGGATCTAAATAATTTCCAAGAGACGTCCCGGTGTTTGTGTAATTGGTTTCTCATACTTGATAACACCAGACGGGAGTGCAAGAGCATTGTTTCAGTTATGGCCTTATATTCATGTGATGGGACAAATGTAATTGCTTGACGGCAGCAGTGTATACCACAGTACGAATTTATTGTAAAAATTGGAGCGCAAGTATTTATGATTGAATGTAGAAACAAATTTCAAATACCTACATTTGTATGCAACTTGAAGTTAAAATTTTGCACGTTATTGTGCAGAAGGGCTGCCACAAACAATTACACTGGTGTAGCCAACTAAGCACCGGTATGAGTGACGATTAGTTGACGAATTTGATCGTATGTAAATTGCGGCAAGTCGCACCAGCAAGCAGTTTTTGTTAAATAACTATCAGTTGCTTAAAACTTTTTATGGTGCGTGCATCCATCCATGATCCAAACCGCTTTTCCTCGCGAGGGTCACAGGCATGCTTGTACATTCAATTTTGCTCAAACTTTGCAGCTTCTACCATTCTTTCGGACATGTTTATAAATGAGGGAGCAACTTAAGTTACAGGCGAGATTTTGGCATCAACATTTTTGGCTGTAAATGTTTAGTGCAAATTAATATGGAATCAAAAACCATACACTATGCAGAGTTGCACTAATACTAAGAAACCATCTAGAGATACAAAAAGGAATACATGTAAACATATTTCACTCTTCTATTAGCACCAAGCCATTTTTTAAATGTAGAACATAGTGAAATCAGATGTTAAGAATTAGGATGCACTGTGCCGAAGGAAACAAAAATAAGCACTTGTATTGGTTTTTAATTTTGCTTTGCTTAACTGGTAAGCATAATTTGATCTACACAACCAGAAAATGGTGTGCACCTGAAACAGGGGTTGGGGGTCAACCTTGAAAACTCATGTGTTTCTGTTTTTAGTTTATCTTGCAACAAACTACGTAGATTATGTGTTTGTGTTGCCGTCAAGATAGACAGACAAATAAATATAAATGAGAGGCTATGTTTCATGACGGCTTTGCAGTTAGTGTGGCTTTGCGGTTAATTTCTCCTCGCCCACCTTTCTTGATGATAATACTTGTGAAAGCTTTTGCTTGTTTGCAGCCAGGGAGTTGAGGTTAGGTTACTTATACCCTTTTCCCACTGAAACTAGTGGATAGTAATGATCCGTGGCGACATGCAACCAATTGGCCTATTGTCCCTTTCGTATTGATCGACAGAAGGCGATTCTGCGCCCCCCCTCACCCCTTCCACCACTTTGCGTCTGGTTACATCACCACGCTGTGATTGCGTAGAGGATAGTGTGGCAGATTTCTTGGTGGTAAACAAAGCAACATGGAAGCGAGTGTTCTTTCTTTTACTTGGCGCTGAACCTCCTATTCCCCACGGGTGAAAAGAAGCTGGCGAATCTAGTCATCTCTCCGATATTGTGCGGATATGGCGGATTGCTACCAACAGCTTAAGGGGTGAGCTCCTAGCTTTGTCGTGGGGACGTGCTATATACGAGGCCAATGGCGCGCGATCTTATGGCGCATCACGTACCGCCCTATGTCATCACGTAAATTACCGGGCAGCTCCCGTGTCGGGCTTTCAAACTGCAAGCGAAACGGAGCGGAGGCGATCACAGCCCGCCTCCCATGACGTGCTGGTGGACGCGGATCGACACTGGCCAGTGAGCCTTTCCCACTGCCCAAAAATGCGTGTTTACCCATGGTTTTGTGGCATTGGGAAAGGGGGTAAAGCTGCATTAACAATTACATTTCTTTTAGTTCAGTCATTTTCCTGCCGAACAATTTGTTGCGCGCTGTCTGTCATGATTTGTGTAAATTTTCTCACTGAGCTAGCAATTTATCAAAGCTTCCCAGTTGATCCTGTTTGAGGTCACCGGAAGGCTGCAGCTCTCTGCAGCTAATTTAGCAGGAGAGGAGCATAGGCACCGATCATCGTTTAGTCAGACCTTTGCCAGCGTTGTCTCTGTCATTGGGTTGAATCTATTTTCAACCTTTTGCCAATGTCAAGCAAATCAGATCACATTTTCAGCCCTTGGCCAGCAGTTTGCCAGCATGTTAACGCAAGGGGCTGCCGTAATCAGTTGAATGGCCCTCATCTAATCGGATTTCTTTGCCTCATAGGTGGTCATCACCAGGCTAAAGTTGGACAAGGACCGCAAAAAGATCCTGGAGCGCAAGGCCAAATCTCGCGCTGATGGAAAGGAGAAGGGCAAATACAAGGAGGAGACCATTGAGAAGATGCAGGAGTAAACATCTTTTGCTATCAATAAATTGTATAAAATGGTGTGTCTATCTCCTGTTTTCTTGGATACATATGATTTGAAGGAGAAATGTCAATTGTTGCAATGGACCCTGTGCATATTCTCACAAGATCGAGGTTTTACAGCTGATGTACTTGCCAAGCAGGGGAACTTCTGACTTTGGCTTTAAAGGTAATTATCAAGCTGCTTTTCCACGTAGGGGAGGAGGTATGCATTTCTAGTATGAGACTGCTTTCATGTCCAATATAGAGGTGGACATTAAAGTTACTCTACATTTTATGGCCTTTTGGGGTCACAAGTATGTTTGCTTTTACGTCGGCCATTGTATAGGGTATCTGCACTGCAACAGTTTCAACGTTACTATTACAGAATGCTTCACATGTATACTTGGTCAGCTTAGTGCACTGGCCAAGTTCAACTTGAACTGAAGCATGAAGGTACTGGGCAATTCAGGGTTCCTCGGACTCCCATCAAAGACTTGAATCCAATTAAAAACAAGACCGGTAAAAATGTCTTCCAAAACCTAATATGATATAGAGTACAATCCATCTTTATTTATACTGTATAGCAATAATGCATAGAACACAACATAAAATTAGTGACAATAATACAATCCGGATTGTTGAATTATATGATTGTAAATACTCTCAAATCTCAATCATAACAATGCTTAAATACAGAATGACTTGTGATAACATCGGTCTAAGACGGGTCGGCAACCCAAAATGTTGAAAGAGCCATATAGGACCAAAAAAACCCCAACAAACATATGTCTGGAGCTGCAAAAAAATAAAAGCCTATAATGAAGGAAACATGCTGAGAGTATGTAGGAGACTGGACTGTCTCAGAATTGTTATTCATTCCTTGGTTGTGCGTTCACAAACGCCCCCATAGAATTTATTTTGTGATTTCCTTGCTTGATTTTTTGTATTGGTGCATTATTTTTGCTTTTCTTATTGTCAATGAAGAGATCATGAATTTCCGTTTTTCGGAGGTTGTCTTTGAGCGCCTCGAGTTGAACGAGAGGAGAGGGCACGGAGTCGGACGCAGACTTGTCTTTGTTTGTCGGGACTGTTAAAAGCATAAATGAAGTCTACGTTTTAAAAACCCAACACCCCAGCTCTCCTTTTTTGGAGCTGCAACATGTATCTATATCTATTTGAGCTATATTAGCCTACTATCAAAATCTTTTTCAATTTTCAAACATTTTTAATAAAGCTCCAGGAAGCCACTAGATGTCGCTAAAGAGCCGCATGCAAGTCAGGAGTTGCGGAACAGAAACGGGCGCAATCTTAACGCGGGGTTTTAAACTCGGACAAATTAGAAATTTTAAATCTGGACCATGCATTTAATAGAATTTGATTTGAAACCAAGAATCTGTGAGTGAGCGTGTTTAGAAACTTTACAAAGCTAATAAAAGGTGCATTGGCCACACAGGGTTCTTGAGTTAGACATGCGCATTGGCACTTCCTCCTTTCGCTCGTGATATGGTCACGTGACGCGCCGACTCGTTTCAAGTTGTCAGAAGTTTTGTGTCTGTTGTTTTCTCCTTTCTAAACGTACTGCTGCCATGGCAGAATTAACTTTTGTCATCGCCATGTCCACGATGACCTTATTTTGGGGCATAGTGGGAGGAGTGGTGCCCTGGTTTATCCCCAAAGGACCGAACAGAGGGTGAGTGTGTTCGCGTCACTTTACTAGCTCATTGCTAACTTCAAATTGAAGTAACGTTTAGTATTGTGTGTGTAGGATCACAATTGAAAACGTGCAGTATTTTGTCTTGTACTGCGTATGTTATTTAGTGGTGGATAAGCTTCCAGTAGCTTTTAGTAAGAGTCGCTGTTAGGCGCTGGAGACTAAAAGATCACATTTCTCCTGCGTATCACTTAAACGGCTCATGCTGTTTTTTTTTAAAATTTTATTTTATTTTTGACGAATAGGTCGTCATTGCAGTTTTTTTTAGGTTATGCCCTCTTACTTATTGGAAAAATAAAAATAAGTGCTCTATGGAAATACAGTACTGCAACTTCCCATATGTATGTCTCGGATATTAATTGGAAAAATAAAAATAACCCCTTTATGGAAAGACGCTGCAACTTCCCATATGTATGTCTATTATATTAATACCTTGATCTGTGTGTTAGGTTTCCCTTAAATATGTATGTAAAATGTCTTTTCCCCACAGAGTGATCATCACAATGCTGGTGTTAACTTCTGTTTGCTGCTACTTGTTGTAAGTATTGTACAGTATTATTCGGCATGTTTTGTCATTTAAACACGGCGAACACGATCCGTCGTTACTAAGACTTTTTTACTTTGTACAATTATATACAGTGCCATGTATCTTCAACCATTGTGCAAATATACTTCACGACAAACCACTGTGCCCATCACTGGAAAAAAAGTGTCCACATAAGGGTAGATATTTAATGTTAATTATGAAATTGTGGGTGTTAGATGCAAATGGTGGGGTTGTGAAAAAGCAGATCTGAATCAAATCTAAAACTTACAGGAGTTGTTTTTTATGAGGAATACAAAATGTCCATCTGTCCATTTTCTATAGTGCTTATTTACTAAACCCAATCACAACTAACATTGGCTACAACCTGTACTGGTCACCCGAACACATGTCGACAAACCACCTTTCACAATGATGGACAATGTAATTTACTATTTATTCAATTAAACTTGCATGTTTGGAATGTGAATGGAAGCTGGAGACCAGGTAGAAAACCTCATAAAAGTATGGGAAAAAGATGGAAACCCTACGCGATTCGAACTTGGAGACTCAGTAGATGGAGGCAGACAGTGTAAACTGTGCTGCCCTAATATAATAAAGGTTTGTGTTGCTAAATTATTTACCATCAGCGTGGTTTGTGCTCTTGTTACATAATCACATGGACACAGGAGAGCAACACACAGGCCAGCAGTTGAGTTGTGAATGTCCACCCTTGATGAGCACTGGTCTTCATGTGTGTTCTTTTCTTCAGCTGGTTGATAGCCATTCTGGCCCAGCTGAACCCACTGTTTGGGCCGTCTCTGTCCACTGATGCCATCTGGTACCTGCACTACCACTGGTCTTAAATACTCAGGTAAAACACTTTTGGAATGTCAAGGCCAACATATTGTGTATGTTGTCATAGTTGTACTGCTTAGATCTTCAAATGACATGCACTTTTTGCTCTGAATTCCTTTCAACACGGACAGCGCTGCAACGTCTGGGACCACTTTCTCCTCACTTCATGCTGTTGTCCACAGTTCTGAAATGCCTTCAACTCTCATCCCTTTGGTTTTACAGACTGATGCTCAAACCCGTGCCTTGTATAGTCTCCAAAGGGCCTTTCTTAAAATTGATCCCCACTGAGTGTGCTTTAATGTAAAAATAACCCTTAATAATGTTTGGTTTCTGTATGCTATTGTTTAGAGCTGATGTTAATATGAATAAACTTGCCATGAATGTTATTTGTTGTGCCTCATACTGTGTCCTTTATACAGATCCCATTACCATCAGTGTTTTGTCTAGAGTGGCTGTCTCAGAATACCATTCAATCAATTTCTTTTTTCTTTTGGTGCTAATTTTGATGTTAATTCGCTGGCCAATTAGACTACTTTGATTATTATAATACTGTAATTGCAAATCATAAATGTCATGTTCACTTTTGAGAGAGAGAGAGTCCTTGGGTGTCTTGAAAGGCGCTTATGAATAAAATGTATTATTATTATTATTATTATTAATATCTTGGTATATAGATAATACAGCTTAATGCTTTATTTTTTTTACGTTACACTTGTTTTTACTCGACTAACTTGACCGATGAAACTAAATAATCGAAAAAGCTCAATTAATGTACTGTACATTGCATTCGGGGTTACGTTGGATGGTCTCACGAGACGAAAGGCGATAGTAACATTGTCCTTCTCACTTGCCGTACTAAGTCATGTGACATTGTCAACATGGCGTCGCACGATGTCCACGTCCGAATATGCGAGCAAGAAATATTAAAATATGACCTGGAAGTCAAGGCTCTCATTCAGGTGCGAATTTTGAGTTATCGTTATTAATTGGGGTCGTGTCAGAATATTGTTGGTCTCTGATCTTTTCATTTCAGGGAAATGTTTTTGTGAAGTAATATTGTGCGACTGTGTGATGAGTTAACTACGTGGGGGGGAAAAGCGTATATAATGTGGACAACTACCTATTATTTCAACTGTAAAGAGCTTTTTTTTTTAAAATTGGGAATATTTCTGCTTTCAGTTGCGTGAAACAACTAGTCTAAATCGACAGCCACAACGAAATATTCCAGAACGATTAAAACGTTCTCTATAAAATTTACCAGTAATCTTATTATCCTGTTATTAAAAATTGGTTGCCCAAGATTGATAACATTCAACGAGGAATGGGATATGTGATATTCGACAGGTCTGAGGCTGTTCGAATTTCCACACCGGCTTTACTGTGTGAGGTTTGTATGTTCTCCCCCCATACTACTTGTGTGGGTTTAACTTCAACGAGAACGCTAAATTCTCCATAGGAGGTAGTGTGAGTGTGAACGGTTGTTTGGTAGGATGTGCCGACTCATCTGTGCAGGTTGCCCTTGACACATGGCCTCGACTCTGGCCTTTTAACTCATCCCCTCAAAAACTGCTGAGAGAAAATGCACTTAAGATTTTACTTAAAAGCGTTTGAGCGAATATGGGGCAGAGAGAGGGCAGGGCAGCAAGAGTTGCGCAACGGGGTCAGAAGCGCCATAAAAGGGCATGCAAATCAGGCATTTGCAACCCCCTAACAATTTAACTCCCATACGCACTCTTTTACCCTGATTAAAACAATTAGGTTATTTTTTTCACATGCTGTTACATGTTCCGAACTGCTCTGAAGTTCAGTTAACAAGCCATGTAAGTAGAGGCAAACTCTTACGTGGTGATTACGTTCGGATTTTGTGCGCACATGACATTTGAATTGCTTACACAATAATAATAAAAAATAATTATAAAGCTCCATGTGCCCCTTTTCAAGTTCTTTGAGCCTCTGCCCCTCCGCATGGCCTTGCGAGTGAGGATGTGCAGGACAGAAAATGGAACAATGGCATTGATCTATCTCTTACTGGTATTGACTGATGAACCTTTTTCTTGTGTTTTATTATAGCATGAGGGTGTATTCTTTTGCTGATAACAAAATGCCTTGTGTCATGTTCTACCAGGATATTAACGAGTGCAGAGGTCCTCAGAATAAGTTGACAGAACTCAACGCCGACGTGAAGAAGAGTTTTCACAATCTACGATTGCGCATACAAGTGAGAAGTTCATGAAACACAGACGATTTGCAAGTTCGATGTCATGATGTTTGGTTTTCTCCGTGGCAGGATTTAGAGCAGATGGCGATGGAGCAGGACAAAGAGTCCGACAAGCTGGCCTTGATCAGTCAGGTAGAAGGACACAGGAAACAGATGCTGAGGTAACTTTTTCGTCCAAATATCTTTTTCGTCTGAAATATCTATCCGGTGTCACGTTTTGCGTGATGGTGGAGTAGGACCCCAAAAGCAGGGAGGAGCAGTGTGGCTGACCAAAATGTACACCGTGTTTCATGGATAGGCTTCAGCTCACGTGCATCCTGAATGGGAACAATCCATCCATCCATTTTCCGATCTGTTTCATCATCACAAGAGTCGCAGCGGGGTGCTGGTGCCTATCCCAGCTGTCTTCGGGCATTCGGTGGGGTCACCCCGGACTGGTTGCCAGCCAATTGCAGGCACATAGAGATGAACAACCATTCGGGCTCACACACATACCTATGGTCAATTTAGAGTGTTCAATCAGCCTGCCATGCATGTTTTTGGAATGTGGGAGGAAACCGGAGTACCCAGAAAAAAACCCACGCAGGCATGGGGAGAACATGCAAACTCCACACATGAAGGCCGGAGCCGGAATCGAATGCACCTCTGCACTGTGAGGCCGATGTGCTAAACCAGTCGACCATTGGGCCGCCCTGTTATTATTAATTTTTATTACCGTATTGGCCTGAATATATATCATCTTATAATCAGGGCCGTCCCTGATTATAAGACGACCCCCTCATTTTCACGAATCAAGTTTGAAAAAAGACTTTGAACACCAAATTAATTTTTACACAGAAAATAGAAAGAGCATGTTATTATTTTGCCTCATTCAAATCTAAAGTGCAATCACATTCGTATGAATGGTTTCTGGTTTTTGCCGGTTAACCTGGCCGATCTTCGACCCACTTTTCTCCAGATTGTCACTACGTTTCTCCATTTTCTGTTATCTCTTCTATTATTTTCTTCTCTTTTCCTTCTTACCGCTATTTTTTATTTTTCTTCTTTGTGCTAGCGCTATTTTTATTTTTATTCTTCGTGGCAGGGGTTCATTTTGGCCCGGGAAGTCAAGTTCAGCATTTGCTTCAATGATATCTGGCGCCATCTAGCGTTGTGAATCTGTATAATGTCTTCACCCTGAATATAAGACGAGCCCCACTTTTTCAGTCTTATTTCAATGCAAAAAAACACCGTCTTATATTCGGGCCAATACAGTATTACAGAAAAGAGTATACACATAGGGGCAATCACTTCAGATAATTAAAGAATGGAATTTTTATGACTTCTCTGCCCCAGTGCAAACCTTCCAATGGCCATGTCCTGAAAGGACTTTTGTGCATTTTTTTTTTTTTGGCAGCAATCAGACTACCTGGAGGAAGTCCAACCTGGCCAGCAAATTGTCAATCGACAATATGGAGAAGCAGGCGCTGCTTAATGGAGCTGATAGTGGAGCAAGACAGAGGTGAGGGGACAGTGTGTCACTTTCAGCAAACGCATCGGAGTCGGGTTTCAGCTGGAGCACATTGAAACTCGTCCAGCGGCACCGCAATCCATTCCACCAATTGAGCTCCAGTTTGTTGCTCGTCAACACCAAATTTCTGGCACAGCAATTAATGGACTTCAAATGGGTCTTGTTTGAAGTATTATTTCAACAGTCTTATCTGTCATATTGGTGTAGAAATAAGTTTGGCACTCCGTCACGAGAGAAAATAACAGTAAAACAAAATGACTGACCTTTGAGGACATGTGATGTAGGTTTTGTGTACATGCATGTGAAAATGGCAGAACAAAGCAATGTTTTTTTTTGTTGTTTTTTTTTAGTCATTCACTGTCATATAAATGGAAAAAAATGGACAGTTGTATAATAGCTTCTTACTGTTAGAGCGAATCTCTTCGCGTTAAAATAGTGCCGTCTACATTCCGTTGCTCGTTTGTTTATCTAATTACTGGAGGGTCCTCGGTTTGTGAGGGTTCTGTTTTTATTTCTTTGTTTTGCACTTGTGGATTCGAAGGTTTTTTTTTTCAAACAAATACTGCATTTTACGCTCATTATGATGTTCACTGCATTGGCGTACGTTCAAATCATGGTTTTATGGACATAATTTCCTTTTTTTATGTATTATTCAGGAAGACCACCAAAGAAGGTCTGGCCCAGACATCCACAGACATTACAAAAAATCTGATGAGCATCAGTCGAATGATGGCCCAACAGGTTAATCAGAGCGAGGAGACGATTACGACACTAGGTTGGACTGAGTTTATTTGTATTTGTATTTTTTTTCTGGTTACAGATGTGTATCGAATTCCTGGACTTTGAGCCGGTTGGTTTGCATTGTATTCAAATATTCGCCTCTGCCGTTTCCAGCAACTTCATCCAGGACCATCCAAGAGACCAACGATGAATTCAAAACCATGACTGGGACCATTCAACTGGGGAGGAAACTCATCACCAAGTACAACCGCAGGGAGCTGACTGATAAACTGCTCATCTTCCTCGCGCTGGCCCTCTTCCTCGCCACAGTGCTCTACATACTCAAGAAAAGACTCTTTCCTTTCTTTTGAGGTGTACGCGCCATGAAGGCATTCAAGTACTTCTCCCCAAGTGAGCACAAACTATTTCCAACATGCTGCGTTACCTCGCCGCAGCAAAAAAGGGTGAACTTTATGTGCAATCTGTTCTCTCAAGTCGTTCCAACATAAACCACTGGTGGTACAAAATCCACAACTGTACTTGAAAGCTAACGAAAGATTCATAAAGTACGGGAATTGAAAACAAGAATAACCCTCACGTTATCGATTGAAAAATGAATCATTCAAAAAGTAACACCGATTTCCGCGTCATGATGTTCATGCGACAGCGATGATCCTTCAGTTTCTCTCTTTGACGGGTCTTGTTGAAATTTCCAACACATTCTTCCTCCTGTTGCACTGCATGGCTCACATTGCACCTGTTACTCCTGCAAATTGAAAAAGCGCACATATCTTGGTCTCCGTGAGCGTACGTGAATGGCCGAGACAGAGCAGCACACATCCCTCCCTGTCTTTCTTCAGATAAGACCCGGAAAAGCAAACTCTGTCCTGACCGTTTTTCCCCTCTCCAATGTGGCTAGAGGGTGATGGTGGGAGATATTTTTGGTGTGTGGGGATTTGTTATCTGACATTGCCTTTTCGCCACCTCGTAGGAGAGCGTGTCCAGAGGAACTGCGTGACCTCGTCGCGACAGTCTCATATTGCCATCATTTGAGAAATACTCGTATTTATTTGAGAGATAGTCACTCCGTATATGGACGGTCGAGATGTGTCATGGAGTTATTCAATGTGGGAAGACACACAAAGGAGGCGACTAAGTGTCATTCAGTGATGTAAAGTGGAAGCAATTGGTTTCCCCGCGTCTTCCAACATGTTCCTATAAAGGTTCACTTTGATAGACCATCTGGTTGTCTGAACTGTTTTTCTTACAAGATAGTGCTGAGAGTGAGAAAGAAATGCCGAACCAATATAGAAAAGGGCAACTTATCGGCATTTCCGGAACGAGCAAAGACAAATACTTTTTCCAAGAATTACATTCCTGTAACTTTTTATTAATTGCGCTCTTCTTTAAATATATCTCAGTGAAATTTTAGCTTTCATTGCATTGCAACTCTATAATGCGTATTGTATAAAAGCTGTTACATTTTAAGAGGATTCTAATTTAAATCTTACCCCTCACAATACAAATCGTGTCCCGTTAGGTACAATACTTATTTTACATCTTTAGTAGAGCAATCCAGAAAGAATTTGAATCACGTTTTTTTTAGCTTTTGGGATAAGAGAATGAAAGTTTGTCCTTCATGAAAGTACGACTCAAGGGCATGTGGTGTACAGCCATGCATCCCTGCACCGGCTGCAGCCATTCAACAAGTTGAGTGAGTGTACATGTGGCTGACAGCAGGCTGTAAAATATGTAAACTACTAACAACCTTTTAACCTTATTTAAGCACATTGAATGAAGCCTCATAATAGCCACTTGAACATTTTAACTCGACACAAGCCATGCGTATGAGGGTTGAGCGTGGACACTTCCTTCTTAGTCCAATGGAGGGATCCTTTTGTCTTGACAACCAAGTGATTTTTTTTTTTTGAAGAGTAATTTTTTAATCCGCCGATCATAAAAAAAATATGACAATACTTTGAATGGGATATTCCGCCCATCATAGCATTGAGACCAACGTACGACATTAAAACCAGCTGGGAGGTGTTTGTAATATTTTAGTTGCCTCATTTTACTTCATGGGAGAGTCAATTGCTGTTTGTATGATAAAGTGCAGTTCAACGCCTCGACGCAATAATAAGCAGTATGTGGCTTGTCGGTTCCATACCTGTCAACCTCGGCTAATACTATTAGCAGCGCCTGAGCAGCTATTAGCCTAATAGCTGCCCTTATAAATGATTACGATTCCCATTACAAAGCAACGAAAACCCGGACAACGGTTTACCGCGAATGCGCACATCATGCTTTATCAATCCGACCCTAGGCAGCGATGAAAAAAAGTACGATTGAGGATTACTTTTGCTGGTTTGCCGTGACAATAGTTGCGAGCGACGACGGCATTGTCGTTAGCTACCAGCAGGTGAGACGATCTGGATTTGAGCCAAAATGGTCTTTGTGAAACCGGTTCACAATTTTTTTTCTGTATAAAAGTTGTAATACGCCATACGTGATTTGAAATGATTTGTTAAAAAACGTATAAAATACGGGGAAAACGTACAAGGTGGCAGGTATGCGGTTCACTTATTTTTTTCCTTTGAATATTTTCACACAGGTGTCAAATCGACAAGTATCACATTTGTGTGCTTTGTATTTTATTTTATTCATTTATCATTAAGGTTTGCTCTCATGCCACAACAACCCATGACAATATCTTGTGTCACAAACAGGCATCGTTAAATATCCAAACAAATGAAAAGGAAACGTTTCGACCCACGACTAATAATACTACAATACTGCATGCCTTCGGTAGGTATAGCCAATTACCAAGTCCTAATGCCGTGTAGCGAGGTTCCGCTGTTGGACGTGGGGAAGGTGGGTTGCACGTTGTTGAGCTCCCCGTGCACGCCGAAGTTCACGTAATTCCCGTTACTGGACGATCCCGTTTGCATGGCGGCTGCCGGATAACTGCACGCATAGTTTGCGCCGCAGGCGCTGTTGGCGTAGCCGCTAAACTGCGGGTAGTTGTTGTAGGCGAAGTGGTTGACGTGAGCCACGCAGTAGGGCGGGTTGCACGGGCTCGTCTCGGTCGCTACGCAAGGTTTGCCGTCCCGCACCAGCACCGGGACCGACACCCTCCTGGGGGGAGGCGGGAGGGACACCATTTCCAGGCTCTGATCTTGTCTCTGCCGCTTGCACTTGTACCTTCGGTTCTGGAACCAGATCTTCACCTGCGTCGGGGTGAGCTTGAGGACCCCCGCCAGGTGGTCTCTCTCCGGGGCGGACAGGTACCTCTGCTGCTTGAAGCGGCGCTCCAGCTCGTACACCTGCGCCTGGGAGAAGAGGATCCGCGGCTTACGGCGTCTGCGGCCCTTCGGTCGGTTCGGATCGTCGGGTTTCGTGCCCTCTGCGGCTTCGGCCGGAGGACTCAACTCCTCTAATTAGGAAAAAAACACACACAAAAAGAAGCCCGTTCGTTGATAGTAATAATAATGATAATCAGAAGAAAAAGTAGAAGAACGATCATGACAAAATAAGTGGTTCAAAGGATGGGATGGACAGATGGATGGATGGATGGATCGATCGAGAAGAAGAATTACACATTGCCGATACCTGTACTTTTGTGGATTACCATCCATTGCCTGGATAGATGGGAAAAAAAATCAAACAAAAACATGGGAAAAATTAGGCCCAAAAAGTATTGAATGAAAAAAAATTGAAAATCATTTATAAATATAATTAGTCTGTTTTGTAACGTTTTTCACCAGCAATTGTTGTGATTTTCGGCTTGTCCTACAAAATGTATTAAATGAAATGTGTTCATGTTTATTATTATTATTATTATTATTCTATTAATAATTAATATAATAATAATAATAATAATAATAATGGGTTTTTGTTGTTCTGCAACAAAAACAACAGACCATGCATTGCAAGTTTAAGCATTGGGCCAAAAGTAGAGAAATGTTTGGAGCCAATGCTGCTTGCTGTGCTTCTGTCATTGACGTTTACACACCAAAAAAAAACACCTTGTCTTAACACCGGAGGTCTTTTTTCATCTCAAAGAATTGTTGGCATCAAATGCTAATTTTGTAGAGGTCTCTTTTTTTCCCACGGAAATGCACGTTGTAGCAAATTTGTTTAACAAGTTCAGCGGGTTCAGATAACTTTATTGGTCTAGGGTCCCGCTAAACATTATATTTAGAGGATTATCACTACACCGTGTACTTGTACTTTTTATAACGCTGTCTTGACTTTCATAGTAATGAATTGCACTTTTTGTGAAAAGTCACCTACATTTGACCTCTTGCATTATTCACTTCCTAGTAGACAAGACTCTTGAAAACCCCCCATCAGATGCTTTATATTAAGCTGCGCTTTGTTTTATTTGTGCAACATATTTTTTTTTAATCACGAACTCACCTTTCGCACGTTTGTCTCCGAACAGGCCTGACGCTCCCTCCTTCACTCCGTCCATCTGCGTGAGTGGTTTTCCGTAAACGGCCGCAGTGAATTTGGGGTCCTGATGGTGAAGATCCTCGTCAAACAGCGGGACCCCCGCGGACATATCTCGCAGAGGCTCGTGCTTGAGACGGCCCAGCAAACAGCAGGAGGAGGTTGGGGTGGAGGTGGTGGTGGTCGCGCTACAGCAATCCATGCGAGAAGAAAGCTCCAAAGAAGACATGAGTTCATGGCTGTGCTCCAGGTTTAATATATCCTTGACAGAGAATGGAGTGGACGTGCTCGGGCTCGGAAACATCGCCAGCAGCTATTAAACTGTCATGCGGAAGCAACGCAAAGACGGCAAGTGTCCTTATTCGTCCCGGCAATGTTTACCCGATTCAAGTATCGCTTTGGTATACCACACGCAGGTCCTCCGTGAAATCTTCAGTCATTTTGAACGACAAAGGCAGACACCTTTTTTTTTCTTGGCCTCTCTCTCTCTTGCTCGCTCGCTCGCTTTCGTGCGTAATGACGCACGAAGGGTGTGGGAGTGGGCAAGAGGGGGGGGGGGGGGGGCATGGGGAAACTTTTCAGCGTGGTCCCTGTGGTGTAATTCCAACTGACACGATTGAGCTCTGACACATGTTGGGCCCTGTGTTGTCATCCACTGCAAACCAAGTGAAACGCTTTACAATAAACTGCGCCACTCAACAGATCATTTATGAGGTAGGCCGATACAGTGATCCCTCGCTCTAACGTGGTTCACTTTCCGCGGCTTCACTGTTTCACAGATTTTTTTGGGTGCAGTTTTTTAATGCTTTTAACCCTTTAATTCAGAACGCGTAGGTGAGGCCACGTGTCAACAGTACAGGATTTCCAAAAACTATTTTATGTATTTGTTGAAAACGTTTTTTTTTTTTTCCATTAGGCCTGAAAACAGGGTTTGGTCTTTGATTTCATTGTATATATTGTTAATTATTGTGTAATAACAAAACAAAAAAAGTTCACTACTTCACGGATTTCACTTATCACGGGTTCTTTTTGGAACGTAACCCCCGCTATAAACGAGGGATTACTGTGCACATGCACACGTTGTTAGCATTCCAAGTAAGGGTTGAAATAAATAGTTTACCATGACAAAAAAAACAAACAAAACAGTGATAATGAAACCGATATTCATTCACCAATGCGTTTATTGTTGTGGTTGTTAATTTCTGAATTTATGAAGCAGGACTCTGCACGATGACAAATACAAGATCTGTCGAAAATTTCGGTTTCAGTGACTTTCATTCATTTCATTGTTTGTACTGGATCATTAATTTAGAGGTATTTCTAAAAGTTTGGTTAAACAAGAAGCTTAAAATGAGCGTCTTTTATTGTTGCACGAAAAATGATTTTTGGAGTGGACAATTAGCATCAGTAAGAGGAAACGAATTCTTTATTCATTTATCACCTCGTATACTGCTGCATAACCATTACAGGGGGTTTACGCAGTCAAAACAAACTAAAATCTGCGACAACGTCGTCACGGGGCCCAATAAGGCACTACGCTTCTGCTGTATGTGCTGTTTTTTTAAATTTGGTTGTTTTACGTCCATGGCCGAGAATTCTTTTTTTTTTACTGCGATTATGACTTAATGCGTCAACTCAAGCGATTGACACATGACGTCGCGTTCCGACCTATGTACGCATAACGCAACCGAATGATGTGGCGCCATCTAAATGCACAGCCATATTACAAACACACCCCTCCTTAACCAAATAAAACAGCCAGATAGAACATAGTGGAAAATATGCCGGAAATTTTGAGAGAATATTTTAATGACAGTTTTATTTGTGAATATTCAGCGTGAATTGTGACCCGACGGAAGTACTGAATGTTTTCAGTAAACAGTTACGGGACTGATTGATGAAAAGTACAAATTCGGTGGATTTTGTTTTAAACAAGTTTTAATTTTCGTCACATAAACATTTTAGTGACCAGATTATTCGCAGTTTTGCACATTTCACTTTCTAATGACTTAATTTATCAATACTGTAGACCGACCTCAACAATAATATATAATTTAATTGTATTTAATGACAGCATGGTCATTAATGGTCATTTTATATTGATTAATTTTAGCCCATGCTTGTAAAACATATGAAGCGTTCTATCCTGCCTTTAAAGCGCTCATTTTTGCCAAGGTGACCAAATGTCTCATTTTGCTCTATGAGTCGAAAAGGAATCGGAAGTAATGAATACACTATGTCCTTTAAACAAATTATTGGCATAGAATGTAAAATATTTGCAACGGCAGTGGCAGTGTGTTGCGTTTTGCTTGCGTTAATGAGACAAATAAGGTTTAACGTGCCTGCACACTTTGGGTGTCATCTCGTCGCTCATCGTGGACGAGGAAATGGGGCAGCCAAGAGGTCAAGAAATCAAGCAGACAAAAGGTTTGAACACGGAACCTGAAACCAGGAGCTACACTCTTCGCCGTCTGCCTCCGAGAGATGCTGGAGCCACTGTCGGTCTTATCTGGACGTGATAACAGACGACAACAAACCTGGGGACACACACACACACACACAGGCACACACACACGCACACACACACACACACACACACACAGGCGCGCACACACACACAAAATCACCTACACCCACCCACGCTGCCGGCCCAGTTATCCCATAAAAGTGTTATACGTGACACCCACAACCTCAACCATCCAATCAGCCTTCAATTCATTTGCCTTTGGCTTGTTTTAATTTTGGGGTAGGAAAAAATGGTCATGATGATCGGTGTCCTTGAATATAGATATCAAGTCCAACCCCCCGCCCCCATCGAAAAAAAACGATCAAAAATCAATGAGAAAAAAGAAATGTGGCAATGGGAACCATCACAATATATAACATTAAGATACAGTAGTTATGAATTTCCCCTTGGTTATTATTAAAAGATTATCTGCTTTTTTTTTTTTTTTTAATTAAAAGCATTTTTGCACATCGAGCGCGCGCGCGCACACACACACACACACACACACACACACACACACACACAAACACTTGAACTATCTGATACGCATTTATTTATTTATTCATTCTTTTATTTCGTGTTACCACAACAACGTAGTTCAACGAAAAGCTAAAGCGTCCAATCACCATTTTGTTAACTATACAGTGAAAAAAAAAGTTAGAGAGAAATGTAGGCTATTCAAATCCGAAATTTAAAATGCCCCCCCTTTTTTTTTGTACGCCAACGAAGGTAATCCGATTACTTTGTACCCACAGTTTATTGGTAAATTAAGTAATTAGAATAAACAAAAAGTCCGCAATTGAGAAGTCAGACATGCGCAAATTGTGTGCACTGATGTGTAAATCGTATGTGCTGTTGTCACTCTGTATGCGTGTGTGTGTATATTGTGTGGGGGTGGTTGGGTGGGATGGGGGGGGGGGGGGGTCGTGCGTGTGTGTACGAATCTGGCTGCTTAATGCGAGTGGAGACTGTGCCAGGAGACAGACAGTATTATCGTTTGTTTTATCTGCGGCGTTTAGCGCAGCCACGGGCTAAATGGGTCCCCCTGGCTCCGACCAGGACGGTGTTTATAGTTTTAAAGACTATTTGTGCGCCTCCGCAGCTGATGAATGGACGTGGAATCCTTCCGAGGCGCACTGAGAGTCAACACTGTCCTAATAATTGGCCCAATAACGTAAACCCGAGACGTTGTCCACATTTTCGCTCGTCAAAAGTGCCAAACTCGCAGCAAGCATCCGTTCGAGACGTGCACAAAATGAAATATTTAGTTGTTAGCTGCCTTGTAAACTGTTGGAACGACTGTAAATTGAACGTCTGGCATGTGTTTCATTTCCCCAATGCTTCGTCCCCTTTGACCTGTCTTTCTGCAGCACATCCCCGGCTCAGATAAAGATGCAGATAAGCTTGCTTAAAAACTTCCGCTGCGCCAATGCGTGGGTATTTTAAAACGGGTGTCCATGCGCGCGTGTGTGTGCGTGTAAGTGTGTGTGTGCGTGAGTGTGTGGCATTTACTGGTTGTCACACATGTTATATTTTACTCTTGCAGTTACAAAATAGTAATGAGAGTATATTGTCTTTGTAGTGAATTTGTAGAACAAACAAACAAACAAAATCTGTACAGTGTTACCAAAAAATGTTGCTGTTACTCAGTCACCTTACTTAAAACTGTTTTACCTGGGGTGGCGAAGGGCGGCAAGAGGTTCAATTGGGTGGGCGGAGGTCCTAATCCACCCACAAGAATGCAAATGCACACGCGCACACACATTTCAAATTCAGGTTTCATTATCTGCATTGATCTGAGATATTTTATGCATGGCACGTGAATAACATACACTGAAAAAAATGGAGTGTCGAATTTATTCCATTTAATTTCATCAAGTGGTTGCACGAAATAAAATCATCTGGATCCAGATACAGTGATCCCTCGCTCTAACGTGGTTCACTTTCCGCGGCTTCGCTGTTTCACGGATTTTTTTTAGTGCAGTTTTTTTGTAATGCTTTTAAACAGTGAATTGTGTTCTGCATCCTGATTGGCTAAGGCACTGACCAACGTAAGAGTCCAACCTCGTACTGACAATTAAAAATATTTTACAGTCCAGTATTTCCAAAAACTACAACGTTGAAAACGTTTTGTGTGTGTGTGTGTGTGTGTGTGTGTGTGTGTGCTTGGGCCTGAAAACAGGTGTTGGTCTTTGGTTTCATTGTATATAAGAATAAGAATAAGAAAACCTTTATTTGTCCCGCACTGGGGAAATTTGCATACATTTGTATATACATTTGTATACATAGTTCAGTATTGTATAATAACTGTAAAAAAAATAAAGCTCACTACTTCATGGATTTCACCTATCACTGGTTCTTTTTGGAACGCAACCCCCGGGATAAACGAGGGATTACTGTACATTTTTAAGTCGCAAATGCGACTCCAGATGAGTGTATTGTGTGCAGGCACTTGACAAAATAAAATGGAAAAAAAAATCAACACACCATTTTCCTCAGTGGAATTTAATGTTAGGTATTGACCCAGTCTGTGCAGGCTATGCCATAACAATTCTCACCTAGGGGTGCCACAATTGATTATTTGGTTAGTGGACAGCTCAGATCATATGGAAATGGAAGCATACCGCACCAGCAAGCAGCTGCTCGTATATAACCGTCGTTATCTTAAAGCCTGAGTTCTTCGAGGTAGGTACAAATTTGAAAAACAAGATATACGACTGCGATAATAATACATTCAACTTTTCATCTTGTATCGGCATTCTTGTCATGTTTGAAAATGGCCGTACAACTTAAAATGAAGGCGATACTGTGGCCTGAACATTTTTAGCTAAATGGTGAGTGCTCTTCCTCTGGTTTGCTTGAAGCAAAGTGAAGTCACTCCATCCAGTGTACAAACACGGTTAAACACGCAGGCCTGAGACAAGCGGCACATCAGGATATTTCAGATTCGGTCTGAAGTAGTGTTAGACGGATGACACATGCAAGACAGATTGGGCGTGTTTCTGTCAGTCGTCAGCGAAATGGGTGCCCGTCAGCACTTGGCCCCCTTAGGAACGATTACGGGGATGGACGAAAAGCCACTTTCGTTCTTGCTTAGTCTGTTCTTTTAAATAACTAAAAAATAATCGTCCTCCATCCCAATTAATCAAACATGAGATAAGAAAACCTTTATTTGGTTCACAATAGAGAAATTCGCATAAACATATACTGTAACAAATTTCTGTAAATTTATGATGAGTTTACAGCAGTATCTTCAAGAGCCCCAAAAGTGACATGGACAAAAAAAAAAAGAAATATGTTTCTCATCGTAACGGAAAACGTTCTTGTCCTTACGAGAAACTTTTTAATCCTAATGAGAAACAATTATCCTCACCTTTTCTTCATTTAGTTGGTCGATGACACTTTTTAGTGTAGTTGAAGATAAACTAGCATTCACAGGGAGCTAGCTTACACAGGAAAATAAGCTAGCGCTTGTGGGGAAAGACGCTTCTCGTTAGCATGAGAATGTTTTCTTGTTGGGATGAAAAAGTTTCTCATCCTGACAAGAAAACGTATTTCTTTTTTTTTTCCATGCCATTTTGGGGCCTCCGTAGTATCTTACTGCCTTTTATAAAAAAGGTAGAAAAGTAAAAATTGTAAAATACTGTTAAATATTCGGGCGGCCCGGTAGTCCAGTGGTTAGCACATCGACTTCACAGTGCAGAGGTACCGAGTTCAATTCCAGCGCCGGCCTCCCTGTGTGGAGTTTGCATGTTCTCCCCGGGCCTGCGTGGGTTTTCTCCGGGTACTCTGGTTTCCTCCCACATTCCAAAAACATGCATGGCAACCCTGATTGACCACTCTAAATTGTCGCTAGGTGGGAGTGTGGGCGTGGATGGTTGTTCTCTGTTCTCTGGCTGGCCGATTCAGTGTCCCCCCCGCCTTCTGCCCGAAGACAGCTGGGATAGGCTCCAGCACCCCTCGCGACCCTAGTGAGGATAAAGCCGTTCGGAAGAAGATGAATGTTGAGTATTCATCCATAGCTTGTAAATTAACAGTTAAATCAGTCAGTTAACAAGATTATTTTTGTGAAGTTTAGTTTCGGTTTTGTATCCTTCGGGCTTTGGCTATCTTCTTGTTTTTTCATGACAAGCTATTTTCGTTTAAAATTTCCCTGCCCTGTGCAAGCATTTTAGGTTAGTTTTGTTTTTCCCTGGTTATTGTAACTAGCGTCATTTGTTGTAGTTTGTCGGTCTAGTGTTTTTTTTGTATTCCTAAACGGACGGATCTTTATTTTCCCCTGAATCATTGTAGAAATCCATTAATTGACTTCATTATAATCATGATCAATTTTAAAATATTTTTATAGCACCCCTGTAATTATGGACACGCTTCACACACAGGTGTACGATTGGGAGGTGGAAGGCGGTCTCCAATTGCATGTCTCACACACGCACACGACGACTACACCATCCGTTTAAGTTTCCGTACAATTGTCATGCATGAACTGCACCAGGTTTAATTTCTGTTTGTGGAATATAAGCATGGCATACGTGGGCGTAAACTCTGTATCATCCTGATTTTGATTTAAATGAGGGATGCCGCTAGGATTTGGCCGGAAAAACCTTACGTTCCATTCCCAAATGGTGCACAAATGCCACGTTACATTCATTTTCACCGTGGCAAAGTCAAGCAAAATAGTAAAATGAAGAAAACTCCACCGAAGTTTAATTTGTGCTTTGCCTCAAACTTGCGCCAAAATGAAAATAGGGCCCTTGTGCATTAAAATACACAGTATTGCTCTACACTTCTGTATATTGGTTAAAAAACAAACAAACAAACAAACAAACAAAAATGGACATGGCATGTTTGTCATACATTTAGGAGTTAGAAAGCACACCTCCTTCAAATTCCCTGATATGTGTCACCGGGAAAATATATTTCAGCACCCAATTCCCCCAGCCCTCCACAAACATCAGCTTCCTGATTTATGATGAGGGAGCCCAGATTTTGTTGCCATGCCCCTGCACACAGCGGTGGGCAAAGATTCATGCTGGACAGCCATATTAGTTAATTAATTGGTAAAGTGTTACAAGCAGCACATGACAATAGTTCTTCTGTTTCAGCCTTTAAAAAAAATTATTTAGCTTCATAAAGCTGTAATATTCTGACGAGGGCCTGAGCACCCCCGGAGTTCATAACCCCGATTCACACCTATCGTGTTGCGGCAAAGGTCATCCCCAAGTCAGACAATTTAACATTTATCACAATGTACTGCTGTAATTTGAAGCATCCACTGATCTGGAGTCAGGTTGTAAGAGAAAATGGACTGCGACAGCTATGTGAAGTGCCATCTGTCTGTGCATCATTTGCTTTGTGTGGGATGCAGCCAGAAGCATCGGCTGCCATGTACGCTTTTCACACACTTGCCAGGTCATGGCCGGAGTTTGGCAAGACTTCACAGAGGACTCTGCTGAGTTGAAGGTGTTGTTTGGGGCCCTTTGGGGAGCGGACAGGATGACTTTCACCCGGCATCTGCTTTAGTTTTGTCTACGTCCTCCTGCAGCTGACGTTCGAGGTTAGTAGTAGGATACCGCACTGTAGATTATGAGCTGCTGAGTGGACTTCAAGGGACAAATTGAACAACTGTTGACATATGCAGACAGGTTATGCAACAGGGATTTATAACTCAAGTAAAATGTCCCTGTGGTCATAGAAAAAAATCATTTTAGGTAAAATATGCCTCTACAGCAGGGCTGTCAAAGACATTTTTGACGCAGGCCACATTGAAGTGACCGTTTTCCTTGGAGGGCCGTTATGACTGCGAAAGCATTTAAAGAAGTCAAGAATAACAATATCTCTCTTATTTATTACATATGAGAAGTTGACATTTTGGTCCAGATTTTAGCAATCATGGTAGAAGTTGACATGTTTGATTTGCCTTCGTGGGCCACATAAAATGATGTGATGGGCCAGATCTGGACCCCGGGCCTTGAGTTTGACACCAGTGCTCGACAGGAAGCAAGAAGATTTGTCCACAATTGTTTCAATGGTTTCAATTGCTTGCATTGCATGAAACAACTTCCACGATAATATAGTAAAAAGTCAACAGGGTCAAACTGTTGCCAACATGAAACGACTTCTTCTACGAATACAAGCAATGTTTTCAGTGGTGACAGTGAGTCAAATTCGGGTGCGAGTGTGTCGATGCTCCCTATGTGGTGGTTACCATGTGGTTTTCATTGAGACAAAAACACTCATTCACACGCACACACAAACACACACACATGCACACAACCGCAGGGCACACATAGACGAACACTGGCGATAATAAAATTAAAAAAAATATATATATATATATATATTATCATGTTTGTGTTTCAGGTGAAGTCACGGCAATGTAAAAATTTGAAACTACACTTCAATATTATGCATCAATACCTAGTTTGGATGGAAAGCCTAGGCCTCTAACTACTACACCTCAATTTTTGGAGAAGTCATTTTGGAGAAGTAGGAGTCTTTTCAAGGACAAATATAGTCCTTCACTGACAAAAATATCCATCATCCATTATTCAAGGAGCTTCAGGTCACGAATGTCACGGGTGTGGTGGAGCCGACCCCAACTGTCTTCGGGCAGGAGGCGGGGGATACCCTGAACTGTTTAATCACAGATTGACAAAAATATTCACAAAAAAATCAATTTAACCTCATTTTATATACCACATAAATGGGAGGCACAGTTGATGAGTGGTTAGCACGTCCGCCTCACAGTGCAGAGGTGCAGGGTTTGCTTCCAAGCGCTGCCCGTCCTGCGTGGAGTTTGCACATTAACCCTATGCCTGTGTGGGTTTTCTCCAGGTTCTGCGCTTTCCTCCCACATTCCGAAAACATGCACCATTGGTTATTTGAATACTGAATACTAATACTTATTTGAATACTCAAAATCAGGGGTGTCGAAACTCACTTTTGTCACGGGCCACTTTGGAGTTACGTCTTCCCTAGGAGGGCCGTGATGACAGTGAAACCAAATACAGTAAATGTCATCATATTATGACTTGTCCACAACAAATTGATTGATTGCCAGTTTTGAAATCAGTCAACTACAATCGTTTGTTTAATTATTGTTCAACTAAGTGTAAACAGGGAAACAAAATTATTGCAAAACATCCACATTATTTTTTACACATGAAATTTGACATTTAGGTACAGATTTTAGCAAGGATCATGCAAGTTGACAAGCTTCATTTGCTTCCACAGGCCACATAAAATGATGTGGCGGGGCGGATCTGGCTCCCAGGCGTTCAGTTTGACACCTGCTCTAAATTGTCCATAGGTGTGATTGTGAGAGCAAGTGCTTGCTTGTCTATGTGTGCCCTGCGATTGGCTGGCAACCAGTTAGGGGTTTACCCCGCCTACTGTCTGAAGACAGCTGGGATAGGCACCAGCATGCCCGGGACCCTCGTGAGGATAAGCGGCTCAGATAATGGAGGGATGTCGCATGATTGACTGTCTATATTTGAACGTAAAGAGTACGAGTGTTATATAGAAAATAGATAGTTGAATGTGCCTGGTTGTGAATGGACTCTGTTCACTTTCAGTCAAAATTGCTTTAGGCGTTCTCTGCATCAAAACTGCACTTCCTTTCATAGAGTTTTGCCCATAGAGCATAATAGTTTACATAATGCACTTTTTACATTTTTGGGGTGGTTTTTTTCTGTTAGGTGACCCCCCCCCCCACCCCCCCACCCCCACCCAACACACACACACACTCACTTTTTTTTCCTTTTTAATATTTTATCTTTGTGTTACTGTACTTGGCTCAGTAAAGGTTGGAAAACACTGTACACATCTTGACCACAAGAGGGCAGCATCATATTATAATATGTTAAAACAAATGCAGCGAAATGTAAATTGATAGAGTCATCCCCAAATTTGTATGGATTAGGAAAAGTCTGTTCTTGTACAATATATGATGTTATTCACTCCTACACTATAGATACACAGAATGATAACTTATTCATGGAAATTCAGTTAAGTTGACCCGGAATCAAAACGTAAGAGAGGTGGCATCACGGCGTATACGTAGTGGTGAGCACATCTGCCTCACTCTTGTAAAGGTTCCGTTTTCCTACCAGTTCTTTGGCTTTCTGCCACATTTCAAAACATGCATGTTAGGGTCTCGAAGGACTCTAAACTGTCCATAGGCAACAAGACCAGTAAACGTACTGTAACGTATTATAATTACACAAAATCTGTGAAATGATCAATACTTGACGTGCTCTTTTAATACAGTATATCCTCCATTGTCAAAGGGTGGAATAAACATTTTCATGTGTTCCTCTACTTCAATAATTAATGTGACACTGCCTCTTTTAAGTACAACTCCCGCCTTTGACACTCCCCCTTTTCTCTTCATGTCCATGGAGGTAAGTAATTTTACAACTTTTGTTTTCATTTAAAAGTTTACATTCTCTCTCTCTCTCTCTCTCTCTCTCTCTCTCTCTCTCTCTCTCTCTCTCTCTCTCTCTCTCTCTCTCAACAAATCATTAAAGTGCCCCCTTTTGATGCAGTTTACCAAGAAATGAGGTAGGCCCACCTCGAACAGACAAAAGGGCAAACATATTGTAATAATAATGCTTGATTAGCAGGCCAGGCTTGCCACATTTAGTTCATGGGGACATAAAGCTGAGCACTGGTGTCTGTGCATGTGTTTGGTCAAGGATGGGCCCTTTGGCTTCCATCATGTCTGAAGTCTCCACACAACACACACACTATTGACTTGCTCCGCACCCATTTTCACCGCTCTTTAATTGGGTGGCAACCCCTAGTATTTAGAACATTGAACACGGTGTCGTCATCTTGGCACACGAACTGTCTCTGACAGAATCAAGTCTGTTCCAGCTCATTCTTCCCAGGCTTTGACAGTCAGGGACACTCATAGCATTGACACTCAACAAGATGTGAGTGGAACATGAATTGGCGGACTCCTCATAATTAGTAGTACAAAAAAACAAAACAAAACCAAAAAAATGATGTACATTATCAAAGTCAAATTGAGAAGTATTTGGACAAGTTGGCCTTGTTATTTATTATATCTATTTTTTCATAAATATCATTTTAATGACTTGAATACAAATTCAGCTCTTAGACATCGCAAAATTCTGTTTTTATTCTCTGGAGTGGCTTTTCCAGGCTTTTACTACAGTCACCATAACTTGATGCTTGTGTGTTACGCTTGCTGCCCAGAGTTTTTGTGTCCAGTAAGTGAAATGCATGCCTTAATGCAGGGGTCACCAATTTTTTAGGTGGTGGCGGAAACTGAGAGCCACTTTTTGCATACTGATTAAAGTGACGGGTTACCCGGTTTGATACATACTTCTGAAAGAACACATCTGCTCAAATTACTTTCAGTAATTTTATTATAGTGTGTTATTATGAATGCTATGAATTTACTTTATGTGAAGGCAAACGTCATACTTTGTCAAAATAAATGGGAAACAGATCAACAGCAAGATGCAATACTTTATGATCATTCTTTTAAATAAATCCCTGCCGATGATCACATTTGAAAATGATCACTTTGCAACATTCTTAGAAAACCACAATGTCCCATCACTACCAAGCTATTTTTAGAACACCCCCACGGTCTTTTGGGGGGGGGGGCACCACGTTGGTGCTCCCTGATCTATTAATATCAGGCCACCGACTTAGCCTTTGAAGAACGTTTATTTTTCTTAGTAACAAGCTGCCTATATGCCTCAAAATTCACATTGTTTCTTCTGTCAGCAGTCGCATTATCAGTAAACACAAGTGATCCGGTTTAATAAGTGGCCATACGTAGCTATGCCAGTACATAGCCTTGACCATGTTTGACACATGATGCTTTGGATTGTAATCTGCTCCCTCACTTCTCCATATGTTGACTTTAAAGTGGAATGCTCTTTTCACCCTCCTGCTGCGTTCAGTTCTCAGGAAAACAATGTTGTCCTTTGGCCGATTTGGCTCAGTGTGTGCTTATATCCGAAAAGGATCAGAAACAAAGCAATCACGTTGTTTGTATAACATTATGAAGTCAGTTACTAATCATTTCGGTAGAAATATGTTCAACAAATTTCATGGCACATATTAACTTTTTAAGGCAGGCAGTTTCATCATGAATAACTACTATCTGAACTTAAAGGAACATGCTTTTGAAGACAAAGGTGAAGGCATCACACTGCACAAACTAACTCGTGAAGGTGGCCACAATGATGGTCTGGCAAAACATGGGTAGGACTTTGGTCTTGTCTTAGGGTTCCAGATTTCAAGCAGTATTTTTGTCCCAGTAATAAAAATTATGGTTACTTACAGTGGTACTCGAACCAAAAGTCCTTTATTCCGAAACGGTAAATGTTTTTGTGAAACCTCCTACACATCACCTTGATTTTAAATCTCTTCAGTTTGTTATTGTCCAAATGGTGCACTATTGGACTTATCCATCCATCCATTTTGCGATCCGCCTATCCTCACAAGGGTAGCGGAGGGTGCTGGAGCCTATCCCAGCTGTCTTCGGGCAGTAGGCGGGGGACACCCTGAACCGGTTGCCAGCCAATCGCAGGGCACACAAAGACGAATAACCATCCGCGCTCACACGCACACCTAGGGACAATTTAGAGTGTTCAATCAACCTGCCATGCATGTTTTTGGAATGTGGGAGGAAACCGGAGCACCCGGAGAAAACCCACGCAGGCCCGGGGAGAACATGCAAACTCCACACAGGGAGGCTTAATCGAGCTTAAATCCAATAAATAGATGCACAGGGCAATGGAAGGGAGTGAGCACCCTCTTCCTGTCACCTCTCACGGATTGCTCTCTCTGTCTTCACTGGGGACTGTATGAGAGGGGTCTTTCAAAATGCCCCCTGCAACAGATTCATGATACAGCAAATCACTGTTTCCCCAGTAGTGTGTGTGAGCGAGTGGTAAAAAGAGGGCAGGAAAGACAGAAACGTCACTCAGGTGGTACATATTCAGGACCCCGCATAGAGAAAACCATTCATGATAAGTATTGGACCGATGGGAGCAGAGCAAGGAGGTAAAGGAGAAGGTGTGAGAGCGAGATGAGCACTCAGCACAGCTCGGCATTTGTTGCTTGGAAGCTCAATAAAGTCTGCTTGAGGTAAACAAGTGTATTTACTAGACAGATGTCCTCATGCACACACACACACACACACACACACACGCGCACGCATTTACAACTTGGTCTTATTCAAGTTCGCAATCTTCCTGGAGCTCCAAGGCCTCATGCTACATCCAGGCCAGCTTATGAAATGCACCCAGGGCCAGGTAACAAAATCCTCTCTGTGGTATCTGCCAGCGAAGGCAGCCCCATGTTGACAGATGGGCACAGCATTCCTGCAGCCGGGGCCATGCCAGCACGCTGCCAGGAGCCATGGAGAGGCTCAAGCATTTCTTTACACCTATGTGCTTCATTTCTGTGACAACCTGGAGGCACGTACAACATGAGTTATATTCCCCAAATGCTCCTTCAAATTGCCACTTTGGGCAGCGATTGGTGCTAGTGAGGAATGGATACGCTCGTGATGGGCCAGACGTGTCAGATTGGATTCAGTCTGGCATAACAGTGAATGGCAGCTTTGTCATCTTCATACCTCCTTGTTAGGATCGTTTCATGCAAACAAATCAAATGACAGCAAGACGTAAACACGTGTTGGCACACAGCAGCCAGCTGAAAACGCAAAACATTTACAACCGCTTGCATAATCGGAAGAAGCAATAAAAGAGCTGTGTCACAAATTCTGCCTTTCCAAAGTCAACAAATTGTTTTTTTTGTTTTTTTTATCAGAGCTGCACGTCAACTTTTCTAGATTATTTTTGGGGTGTTGATTTCAAATTTGTCCTTGTTTTTACTCTTGGCTGTAATGCTCCCCCCCCTCAGGCAGATGCCCTGCGTCTCCACCCCGTTGCCGCCCCCTTTTCCACACCCCAGATTATAGCTATGAGATCCCATTGAGGAGAATAAAAGACTGGCAAATAAGATCTCATCATTTCATGGCGACATCAGTGAAAGATGAAACCTTGTCATCGATGTTGCCACATCAATAGTTTCTGGATCTGATTTATTGTCTCACCACATGTCCGCGCAATTGCTTTTTACAACTGTTATGTGAGTGGACTTTCCCAGTCCCTGACCACTAGCTCCACCACACCCCTGCAGTGCACATTTGTAGTGACTTTTAAATACTGTATTTACAGTGTGATTGTTCCAATAAGCGCAGGGCGTTTATATGCAGGAAAAGGCATTTTGGAAGGAAATGTGCTTCCCTCTATCAGAAAGCGTGGTCCCAGCCTGCAGGTCATGGTCCCAACAGGATAATGAACCAAACACAAAAGCTAACAGCAAAAACACATTCTGTAGCCCAATAATAATAAGAAAAAAACCCACATTGGACTATCACGAATTTCTATGTAAACGACTGATCTAAACAATGTTGAACATCTGTGGAAGAAGCTGCAACATATAATCTGGAGGAGGCAACCTTCAAAGTGGAGACAGTTGGAGCAGTTTACTCATGAGGAGTCGTAGGTCAAGATACCCGAAGACAGCAACACAAGTCTTATTAAGGGATAAAAAAAATATCAGATTGCAGCAATTACCTAAAAAGACGTGAAACAAAATGTCAACTTTGTGGTGCCTCATTTTACTTTACTTACTTTTAAAAATATTTATGTTGTCGAAAAAAAGGAACGTAGTGAACCCCACAAAATTGTGTTTCTGCATTCTGGAATTTGAATATTTGCTGATTTTTTTGTAGCTGTTTTTCATTATTCAGGGAAAAACATGACTATTCACAATGTTCTGTGTCATGGCAAAAAAAGTTAGGAATTCTATGGCAAATTACGGTCTACAGCATGCATGATGTTAATGGTATTTTCTCTGTAATTGAGACAACAAATGGTTACTGCTGGACGTAACCACACCAAATAAACTAGTTATCCACTCAACCAAACAAAAGGCTGTTTCGAATGTAGGCGAGACATTCGCCCATCCGGACACAATTTTAACAGCAGCCGTGTTGGAATTGCGATTGACTGTCAGTGTGAGAGGGACGCTCTCATGGTAGTCTGCTTTGGTCACGACAGTTTTACTATACTATGACATCACAAAACATCAAAACCAGTAACCAACTCAAAAGCAGCTCAGCGGAATATCACCAAACCTACGAGTTTCAGTTCATGTTGTCCCTGCATTGATCCAGCGGGTTCGGATCTGTAAACACCAAAGCCGCTCCGCTTCCTGGCGATCTGCAGACTCATCACTCCTGTTGATGAAGCACGATGACCGTGGTGTCATCTGACAGCTGCGCATTGAAGTGCAGTGGTTTGTGTCGTGGGAAAAGAGCAGCAGAGAGAGGACACATCCGTGGGAGGCCCCACTGCTGATGGTGCGTGTACAAAATGGATGATGTGGCTTCCCCCCCCCCCCCCCCGCAGCCTCACTGGCTGTATCCTGCCCATCAGGAAGTTGTAGATGCACTGGCGGATTGACAGGAGAGACACTGAGCTGGAGGAGCTAGGAGGAGAGGGCTTCAGGGATGATGGTGTTGAACGCAGGGCAGAAGTCTACAAACAGGATCAAGTAGGTCCTTGCGCTGTCGAGGTGTTCCAAGATGAAGTGAAGCCCCAACCTATTTGCTCAGTGCCGTGATGCGCTCTTAACGTGGTCCAGCACAAGGTGTTCAAAGGACTTCCTGACAAAAGATGTCAGAGAGAGATGCCTGTCGTCGTCCAGTCCGGATTACAGATATTCCAGGTTTCTTATGAACTGGGGGCAACGATGGATTGTTTGAAACAGTATATGACTTCACACAGCTCCAAGGAGAAGGACCATTACTTTTTATTTCAGAACTGTTGTCTCATATGCTGTGAGATCCTTGGCTTTTATAAAAAGTAGGAATGGTAAGCGTGGCACTTTCAAACGATACACGAATCTTTCGACCAAACATATCCACTGAAGTCAGAGGCTAGAGCATGAAAGAAAATTAAAGAAAGAGCCCAGTTCAGTCGAGCTCCATGACTGACAGCCCAACAAAGAGCAAATTAACGTTTCGTCCGGATAGCGTAGATTTCGGGGCAACGTTAGCAGACATGTGACGTTTCAGTCGGAAATGAATGTCTCCATACAACTGCCTGAAGATAAACAAAATCTTTTTTTGTCCCTTACTTGAAAGGCAAAATCCTCCTGTTCCGATTTACTTGAAAATTACGTCTTGCGGTGACCTTTTTGAAGTCTACTGTATGCACTCAACTGTACATGCACACGCATGGGGATGCGATATTCACGGAAGCGGGTATTCTCAGATAGCCAGGTCAATAAAAGATGACGCTGTGAACTGCTAATAATTTCAAATGTCTCTTCCTTGCAGAATGTCGCTGTGATGTTTCAAACGTTTGCCCTGATGATCGTTTGAAAGCCAAAATGAAGCTTTTGCATGGTCGAACTCAATAGCGTGACATTTTGCTAAACCGTGCCACATTCTCCACACTCACGTCTGCGACACGCTACTTCCACAGCACTGCATGGACACAATGTTCCAAGACAAGCAGGGTGCCCTGCCAACTCCTGGGAGACTGTGGGATTACAGTGATTACTCCTACAGTAATCACTCTATGGACTTGTGTGTGCACCAAGGGGAGGGGGAGGAGGGGTTGGCGGGGTGGGGTGGAGGGGGCGAACAGGAACACTGGAAAGTTTCACAGCAGAGGGCAAAAATACCAGGAAAACGTGAGCGAGCTATTGACCTCAAAAATCACTGTTAAAACACGGTGTCCCCATTTGGTAATTATCCTCTTCGAGAGAGATGAGGTCCGAGTGAACATTTAGCTGCAAACAAAGTGGAATGATAATGGCAGTGGTGATGACAAGAGCAAGAGTCTGAAAGAAAGAAGAGACTGGACAAAAATGGAGCAGAGAAAGCGAGAGCGTGGCATGGGCCTCATCGCCAGGGACTGGGTGAGCTTCGGAAGTTTGTGGGATCTTGTGGATGTGCTGAGTGATTGGCGCAAATGTCAATATCCATTTCATGCGTGGACCAGGAAAAAAATGCACGCGTCTTCCCAATACATCAATCCTTCAATGAGCCGAGTCCTAACCGCTAAATGTAACTGGAAGCGTAATTGTAACCATCAGCTAACACTAACCCTAAACCAAAACTGTAATGTAAGCCTATCCCTTCATGAAAATCTAACACTAACAATAACTCTAACCTTGACCGTAGCATCACCCCTACCTAATTCTAACCAAGGCCCCTAATCCGGCGCTAACCGCAAAAGATATCGGTTAGCCTTAGGCTCTAGCCACATCGAATGGGAGCGCTGCGGTGCGTGAACAACAGACAAGTTCTCCCCATCATTGTACTGAAGAGCTTTTGATTACTACCACAGTTCCTGATCTTATTTCCTCTAATCTCCATCTGAATGAACTTGCCAGTGACCCAGCGAACTTGTATTCACTTGATTCTAACTTGGCACGAAGCAATGCCATTTCCAAACTTCCCCACCTGTCATGGGGTGGAGGAACACGGGAAGTTGGGGAGAGGATCTCTCAGCTGTGACTTCCTTATCTCCCTACGGACGCATACCAGTTGACATCCCAGCTGAGCTCCGGAGATTTGACCCGAAAAGCAAGACACAAAATCGGAAAAGAGGAGAAACAGCTGCACTATGTCTGAGACTGAAATATCTCCGGCTGGACTACCATTGCAGACCGCCTCCCCTTCCTTCTCTGCTACTGTCAAATGAGCAGACATTCAGACCTAAGTCAGAGCAGAGGAATGGGATGGCTAAAGTGATAACCCGGCATTAAAGAAAACCCTGTCATTGACCTCTCTTATGGATCCGTAACTGCAGCATTTCATTTTTATTTTCCAACGCCCATGCTGTCTCATGGTGATCCTCCCAGCGTGGGCACTTGGGTCGGGAGGCGAAGATGAAGAGAATAAGTAAAAATATGGTCGGACTACAGCCCAGTATATCCTCACTCTCAGAATGCTTGGACTGCAGTTTGTGATGGCATCACACCGACAGTGTCGGCTTACATATCTTTCTTTGTTGATTAAAAAAAAAAGAAAGAAAAGAAACAGAAAAAGTGGTTATTTACCCAAACAACAAGCCATGGCTAACTAAAAAAATAAAATAAAAGTACATTGTTGATAAAAATATTGTGGAGACCAGGGAAGTAAAACTCCAATAAGGAAGGCCAAAATACAGCACACAAGGAAAACACCAAACCATGGCAATGTTGGGGATCTAATCGCACCCTGGCAAGGAATAACATCTCTGGGAGCCAATTTCAAGTCCACCAGTGAAACCAGACAACTCACCAGGATGATTGGTGCTGACTGTCCGGATGCTTTTAACCTGTTCTTCTCTAGATATGACGTGCCCTTGTCAGAGGAAGTCTCGAACCTAAGACAGTCACTGACATCGATAAATGACATGGAGATATCCAAGAAACAGGTCACAACCCTTTCTAAAAATACAAAAATAGGAATGGCTGTTGGCGCTGATGCTATACTGTGGACCCTTACAGCGTTAGTGCACTCATCAGCTGTGTGCAAATCTTCATGACTCTCTTTTTTCATGACTCTTCCAAATATGTGCAGACATGATGCAAATCTTTTGAGTCTTTTATTCGGTTTGGCTGTCTTTTAGTGAAAAGCCAAGTGGTGTCTGAATGACTTTATCAAAATGGCTTCGATAAAAATTGGAGTCCAGTGTAAAGTCACTGTAAAGTGTAAAACTCATTTTTGTGGCGTGCCACTTTAGAGTGAGGTCTTCCCTCGGAGAGCCGTGCTGACAGTGAGCCACAAAAACGTTTAATCGTTTGACAAGTATTGTTCAAGAGAGTGTCAATATGGTAACAAAGAGATTGCAAAATCTCAACGTTATTCATTACACACGACAATTTCACATTTCGGTACAGCTTTTAGCAAGTGGACACACATGGTTATCTTTTGGAGGGGTGGGGGGGGGGGGCACATAAAATGACGTTGCGGGCCCTATCTGGCCCCGGGCCTTGAGTTTGACATTATACTATAGAGTCGCTGTAAAGTGAAATCGTAGTGAAACTGTCTAAATCAGGGGTGCGATTGACCGGTAGCCCTTGAATCAGTTCCAAGTCGGTGTAGGGGGAAATAATGAGGGGGGGGGGGGGGGCTGTGCGTTATTAATTTTAATATTATATTTAATATTTTTCTGATAGTGGACACTGCACCCTAAGCATTCTATCACTTTCACAAAAAAAGTATTTTAAAAATAAAATGAAATAAAATAAAAAAAGCAAGCCACCTTTAACCTACAGTGGCACGTGACCTGCATAACGGGAAGTTGTTAACGGCCATCAGTCTGCAATTGCAGCTTGCGAACAGAGCTGTTGCGATGTACTTTTTTTTTTTTTTTTCTCATTCAAAAATTGTTTCATCTGCAATTCACCAATGGCACTGGCAAAGAATGGGAATAACGAACTCCAGTTGCAGCATTTTAAAACAGTACACGTGAGCTACGATATGACGTTCATGCATTTAACACGCTGCCAAGGTGCGTCCCATGCCTCTGCGTCAGGTTTAAGGTAGGCAGTGATTATTTCCTTTTCACAAACTCAGTCTTATCTTGTATCTAGTTTGTTTGTCTGTTGCGTTGATGTTAGTGGCTGTTGCAGCTGTTGCTCATCATGACATGCGTGCGTGCATGTGTGTATGCGTGCACGTGCGGTAAAGGGTCAATCGCGGGGAGCTTGGTTGGCTTGAAAAGTAGTTCTTAGATCAAAAAAGGTTGGGCACCCCTGCTCTAAATACCTCGTATTTGGTAGAAGACAATTGTAGAATCCTAAGAAGTGTGTAGGACTGTAGCACGGTAAACTCTTGCAGGCAGGGGCAATCTATATCCCTTTCATCCCAGCTAGCTAGGTAACTCCCTCAGCGAGCTGAAAACCGATCACCAATCCAATCAGAAGATAGAGCATTAAATGTATATTTAGTCTACCCCTGCCATTTGCGGGGCATAGTGACCACGAGTAGCAAAAATCAATGCACAATTGATGCTCATTGTAATGCATTGGTGGGGGGGGGGATTGTTAAAAAAAACCAATTTCCCCCCCAAAATGCTGATAAACATTAAACATAACATGTAATGTTTACCTACATACTGTATCTCCTCTGACATTAATAAAAAGAAAAATGCATGCACATCGCCAGTCAATCAGGTGGCTGGGGATTTTGCTCAGACTTTGGCTCATGCTTAATACTCTTGCTATCTTGGCTCAACAGCTGCATGTAACCAAGTCTATACACTTCCTGGCTCCACATTCTACTCATGCTGCCATGCTGCATACTCATTTTTTTTTTTAGCTCCTATTTGGAGCTGGCTGTGTTTTACAAGTTCCAATGCCCACGCGCAGCAATAAATATTTTGTCGTACATTGTTTGTCCACTTTTTTTTATTTTTTTTACCTGCACAGGATGCCGTGTGTGTGACGTAGTAAGTACATATCGTTTGGCTATGGAACAGATTCTCCCCTACCAGCTGTGGACTTTCCACCTGGTGAGATAAAACCTATTTTGACATGACATCCAACTTTTGTGGTGTGAAGAAAAGCGATAACACACATACTTTAGCTAGTTCTTTTCTTAATGTACATAAAACGGTTATGCTATTACTTTGTGATTTGACGGTCGAGAGCGAGCCAAAATGCAGAGGATAAGATGTGATACAATGTTTCCTACCAGTCAGATTTCTTGGTTTTGAGGGCATGAGACTATGGATCATTCCAGCAAGTCTGTTTTGAAGGCAAACTATGACACTGAGGTAGCGGTGGAGCCATTAGAAAATCAGAATAGCATTTTTAAAAAAAATTAAAATTGCCAAAACAACCAAGGCATCAGCAGGCACAGAGCACCACGCTGGAAATGTGGCTTTGAGATAGCACGACTGGCATCAGATGGTTTTGGGCAGTCTTACAGTTCACGGCCAAGATGTTTTTCTGTTTAATACCTGTAAATGCAGCCCGGTTTAGGTTTATAAATATTGTAGGAACACTGCCATGTGATGCATATGAACTGAGACTCGGTCGAGGCTGAAAATTCACTCCCCTGGTCAGCATCTCAGGTTTCAGCAGACACAAAATGTGAAGTGTGTGTCATGTTCACTAATTCAATCATTGATGGAGCTCAGTTTCCTGCACCAGTCAAGAATACTGAAACGTAAACCCGATGCAGTATTGACGTGTTTTTGGTCTTATAGAATAACCGTATGAGGTCACCACAACATTGTAATTCATTTGGCTTGAACAACTTCACTATTTCAAGGGCAAAAGACAAACATAGGTTGCTTTATTCTGAGGAGACGGAGAAAGGTATAAATAGCCTTTGAGAAAGGCAACAAGCGAACGCTTCTTATGAAATGGCAGGCGTTACATCATTGCCTGGGAGAGTGAAGTTGCGGTGAGTTGCTTGGCCAGCCTTTATGGTTTGCACTAATGTTCTGGTTTCATAATCCAAACATTCGAAGAGCTGTTATTTGCTCTATTTTTCTCTTTTGCTCAGTAATTCTGTTCCCCCCCCCCCACCCCCTCACTTTTGTAGAGCAAAGTTCTCAACAGAGGGGAGAGGTACCGGTAGCTTGTCGCGATGGGAACAACACATCAACTCTCAGCTCTCAACTCCACATGGGGCCATTGGCTACATCTTGCTAGCTTCTGATTTGATTGAGATAGAAATCATGATTTTTAAAATGATTATTTATTGATTTCACTTTTCTATTGATTATACTTGGAAAGTTCAACCACTCCAAACTATCATTAGAGCCTCATGCCCATTCACCCCATTGATCACGTTGAGCACTTTATTCTTGAACACTGTCTTCATTTTGTCAAGTCAGAAACGGCCGACATAGTTACTATTGATCATTTTTTGCCGTCATGAACACAGCGGTGAGCTTGTATCGGTAACTCGTCCAACAAGTGAATAAGTCATCTCACAAATGCTAACGAGTGGAAGAAACGCTTGCCTTAACTTACAACATCATTTGCGATTTGCCGTTGACAATTTGCCTGCTTTGTGCCACAAAGCAGGCAAATCCGAAGAAATATTGCTTCATCTGTGCTGTTTGTTTGAGGAAGATGCAGGAATTCCTCATTAAATTTGGCCTCCGATCCAGAAATGACTTTGAGTCAGTCAGCCACCACGCATTTATCCTTCAAGAGCACAACGGCGTGCTCTTTTTCAAAGACAATGTCAGGAAGTACAGCTGAATCAGCATATTGTGACGCCAGACTCCCCCCTCGGCTCATTGCATTCAGCGTATAATTGGCACTTGGAAGTAAGAGACTTTGTTGGAAGTGAAACCTTAATAAACCCAGCCAATCGGGCTTTTTTTTTTTTGCCTTGGAAGTGGCATTTGCTGAATCACACTCTGTGATGTTTCCCAACTTTTACATGGGAGTCCATTCGTGTTGGACAGATGACAAAATAAATGCAATTAAAATAATAACATTCCGAAATGGGGCTTCAAACTTGACAGGAGTGCTGCATAAATAGCTTGCGTGAGTAAGCTATAAAAATAGTGAGGCAACTTTGTCAACTCCTCAAAAAAACAAACAAGTGTTGAATTCATGGAGACTTTTGTTACTACAGCACATATTTGATCTTTTTTAGATGCTGTTAATCGGTCCAGTCTTGGAATGGTTTTCTGTCTGCATGTTGTTTTCATTTTCAAAGTTAGGGATCAAGAAGAGGTTTTGCTTACACAGTTGTTTATCACTGTCTTTTCTGGGAAACATTCCTCGACATTAAACTTGCAGCCTTAGATAATTAGGACAGAAGTGGGTGCGTTGTTAGGTGAAGAGAGACCGGCTGATCCTGATATTACTGATGTGATATTTGTGGAGTTGTTGTGCTTCAGAACATGAGAAAGTCATTGCGGTGATTTTAAATGATGTGTGTCTCGATCAAAATCCAGGCAATTAACCCTTTCCTGCACCAATAACGATAACGTGTCACCTAACATGATAAGCTCTCCACTGTTGTAACCGCTGTACCTGAAAGGGTTAATGACTTGGTCTTGAGTTTCAGTCAAAGCAAACATAGAATTGAGGCAACATAAAGCATTCCTCAAAAAAAAAAAAAAAATGAAAAGAAACAAAGCATCACATACTGTAAGCAGCCACAGAGAAACACAAAACAAAAACATGACCAAACTGACTTCTTGGACACCGCTCCCAGCCCTGTATCTTCGGGTGCCATGAGTTTGGAAGGATTCACTTACCTTGGCAGCGACATTCATTCTTCTCGTGACTTTGCTCATGGGGTAAACAGACGCCCGGGCCGAGCGTGGGGGGTAGTGGAGTTGCTGAACCAGTGTGTTTGGCGTTCCAGATATTTACACCCGAGGACAAATATTTAGAGCCCTGCTGCTTACAGTCATGCTTTATGGTTCCATGACCTGGACACTGCCCAGTAACCTTAAGGACGGACAGATTTCCTTTGTTGCCAATGAGTACACTACTGTACCTAGACTACCATTGGGATGCCTTTTTGCTAACCATTTGGGCCATGTTACTTGAATGCCACTTGAAGACACGACAACGTGGGCACACATTGTCCCCAAAATATGGGACCCTCTCTCAGCGTTAGAACAATGCATAGGTTCTCACCAGGCGCTTCATTAGAATCGCAAATCGTCTGGATAAAGTTAAATCTTCAGATTTAAGTCAGCAGTAGTGTCAGCATCCCAAAATACGAAATGACGGTGAAAACAAATGTCTTTAGTCTGATTTAATCCTACTTGTCCCACAAAGGAGTTCAATTTGAGAATCTGTTAGCGTACATATAGAAACAGTTTAGAGAAGGGCAGGCAATTAAAAAACACCTGGCTTCGGTCAGCATTTACAACGTATGAAACACAGTCGCTACACTTCTGGACCGTTTTCTTATATAAACTGTTAAGAAAGTGCAGACTCCTGTAAACCGAATACTGTATATGATTGGAAGAACAGTCACTTATATCCGTTAGGTGGCCATTTGGCAATAATGAGACCTATTGAGGATTTAAAACTGGATCGAAAGCAGCCATTGTCTTGCTGTTCCCATTAGGAAGAACATTTATAATCTCCTAATCTCCTCCAAATCACTTTCAGCACATCTAGGACCAGAGACGAGGCAAGATCAAATCAAGTTATCACCAGCACAAAAATGAAATACTGTTTGTGAGATAGCGTGGCGGGGATCCATAGGCATGTATGTCATCTAATGTTTGGCAAAATTTCTTCAAAAATCATTGTTGATGTACTTTTAAATTGCGCCTTCCTCCCGTACACTCAGTCTCCACAAAACGGAAAAATAGGATATTTTGATAATCGCGAAGGCCGGTCCAGTCCCATCTGGGTCACTGAGAAGTTTATTTGGACCTCGGTTTCCAATCCCAAAGAGAAACCTCATGTCATTACAAAGGGAAATGTTGGAAAAAGGGACATTGTGTACTTGCTGTGTTCTTTTCAAACGAGCCTGCAATTAAAAAACAGCTGCTCCATCACCACGTGTTGGGCTGCTCAAGGCATATTTATTCAGGAGTGAGTTGCTACTAATTCATTCACTTAAAATGTTATCCTTTTTTCTCTCTCTCTAATTACTCACCAATTGCTGTCCGGCTGTAAAGTCAGAATGCTGCTGTCGATGGGATGAACTGCTCAACTTCTCTCATTTTGTTCATGTAAGGCAACAAGAAAATTCTCCTTGCATAGCTATCAGACTGTCCTACTTATGAAAGCCTCGCGTCCTCTCACAGTCCAAATGGAATTCACAGTTAATCTCTAAATTGGCTCGAATACAATGAGAACCTCAGCTCTCTACCGAAGATAGTGAAACTGAACACTTTCTAATGGATAGCTGCCTCAACCAGATGCCTGCCCGCAGTTAAAGTCGAAACCATTGCATTTAAATTCCTCCATTTTAGGAGAAACAACGCCATGACCGTGAAAGGGAGTGATAAATGAACAGTTTACTCAGGACAAAATAAATAAAAGGAGAGTCGAAGTCAATCTTTGTCTGTTATCGTCCCACAAGGGAGGAAGGAGTAGAGCACATTCAGCAGAGCGAGTACACGGCATTAGGGACCCAGAGAGCACCTGGCATGGTTGGCCTACTGCCACGGCCAGCGCTGCCTGCTGTCTGCTGCATGCTTCTCATTTCTGTGTGAAGCTGAAACTGTCGCCACATGGACAATTGGCTCCTAGCTGCAGATTCCTGCAAGAGTGCAAACCTCCACATCTATTTACGCCATCAATAAGTTGGGGAATAATACCCACAGTATCCCTTTCCGCTTCTCGAAATCCCAAGCAAAAAAAAAAAAATTGGGGCCTATGGACCTGACCTGAGTCCAGTGAATGGAAACAAACATCCTGCAGGATTTTACCGCTGTGCAATAAGATCCCAGTATAAATCAGCCATATTTGGTCAAATTACTAGTAGAGTCAAACCTCGGTTTTCGTCCATAATCCGTTCCAGAAGGCTGTTCGCAAACCGAATTGTTCGAAAACCGGAACCACGCTCCTTTTAAAATAAAAATGTTTATTGAACACGTCTGCTCACAATGGAAAGCAACACGAGTAAGCGTCACTTCCTCGTTTACCCGAGGAAGCGTCACTTCCTCATGTAAGGAAGGCGAGAGGAGTCAAATGGTGCATTCAAGTGCGCTCAGTTTGTTCGAGAACCGAAATTTGTTCGACATCCGAGGCATAAAAAACTCGAAATTTTTGGTTGAAAACCGAATTGGTCAAGAACCGAGATGTTCGAAAACCGAGGTCTGACTGTATGTGGCCCTGCAGTACTCACACTGGCGTAATAGCCGAGGTGCTGCAACACGTTAGGCAAGGCAGGCAATTGCCTAGAGCAGGGGTCGGCAACTCAAAATGTTGAAAGAGCCATATTGGACCAAAAGAACGAAAAACTAATGTGTCTGGAGCCGCAACAAATTAAAAGCCTCAGAAAGAAGGCAACACCCGTTGTATGTATCTCGATTAGCTATATTAGCCTATTATCAAAATGACTAAGTTGGCTACAAATACACAATGAGCCTTCCTGATTAAACATTTTTTTTCCTGCAGTGCATCCTGTAGAGCAGGGGGGCCCAACCTTTTTTGACCAAATCTCTATTTTTTGATCAACCAGCTTCCCGTGAGCCCCGAGCTAAAGGGAGCCCCCACGGGACGGCTGACATTGGTGCAGATCATAAAAAAGAAGCACTGTTTTAACTCTACAATGACAACATGTGGGATTTAACAGTAAATGGGGCCCTCCGTACCAGTATTGGCTACTGGGCCCCCACCTCAGATGGCTTATCAAATACAACTTTTAACCATCATTGCAATGATACGTTGCTGGTCTGAAAATTCTGTAATGGGCCTCACTGCTCGTACAGGTGTATTGCCAGAATTTTTTCAGGGGGGTGGCAAGGAGCAAAGTTGTCTTGGGGCTTTATGCCCCTGGTGGTCACCCATGGCAAACGGATCCTAGGTGAGGGACGAGACAAAGCATGGCTCATTAACTCTCAGGATGAACGAAAACATTGGACGGTGTTTTTCCTTTACTGGACGCGGGTCACTGGGGGCCCCCCCTGTGGAGCCAGGCCTGGAGGTGGGGCTCGCTGGCAAGCAACTCGTGGCCGGGCCTACACCCCTGGGGCTTGGGCAGGCTCAGCTGGACGAGGCAATGTGGGTCCTCCTTGATATGTGAGGCAGAGAACCTCCGATTTTATATAGTCAGACTTGAAATCTGGAAGGGGGTGATTGGGAGGAACTCGAGTGGTGTTTTGTTGTTAGACTTCTGTGCTCGTCACGGATTGTCCATAACGAACACCATGTTCAAACAAGAGTGTCCATATGTGGACTTGGCACCTCACCCTCACGTCAATGCTGCCCTTTGTCACGATTCTATTCATAAACTTTATGGACAGAATATATCGGTGCAGTCAAGGTGTTGAAGGTGGTCCGGTTATGTGAGAGAGGAGAAAGACTTAAGTCCCTGGAAGAATACATGGGGGGCCAAATTTGACAGGTAATGTCCACATTTTAGGGTTGCGAAACCCAGAATGTGCATCTGCAATGAAGGTGCGTAAATGACAGACTTGGCTTTCAGAGAAATTTTAAGATACTTGTTACAGGCCTTTTTTTTCAGTCGTGACTGCAACAAATGACTTCCACTGGTTTTCTCACCTCCGTTGGCCCCAGGCAAAACAAAAAACAAAAAGACATCAAGCTCCCAATGCGGACTGAAAGCCTGCCAAAGAGATTTGATCCCAACCACTGTGGTTGACTGCGTGTCTTTCCATCTCGGCTGCGTCACCATCAAAGCAGTCAACACCATATAAAACACTACGACTGTCAGTTAATGTGTTTCACTATCATCCCCCTCAGCACCTGAAGCATCAAACAAATTTCCCCTTGTAATTCCTTGCGGATTTTTTTTCCATGTATAATTTGGCCCCAAACATTCATGGAAAAACACAATAAAAGATAAAAATACAAAACTGACTGACATACCAAAGATTCATGATGTTTCACTTACATTTTTTTGTACCGTACTTTAATAAATTGAAATAGTACTCCAAACATTATTTATACCTTTTAATGATGGAAAACATTTTGAGCTATAAAATGGATTAATTGCACTGCTATTATTGACAGTATCCTTCCTGAATGAAATGCGTTCGCAACATTCCTCTTCTTAACAACTAATAACATACTCCTCTTACTGTTTAGGCACAGAGGTATAACGACTCGATATATAATCAAGGAGTTCGTGACTTAGCCAAACTCAACGTTGACCCCAAATGTAAGGATTTGTGTGTGAAAACAATGATTCGGTTTATATTTATTGTTGGGCCCAACTGTTTTCTTTGCAGAGGAATAATTCATTTTAACAATCCCCACGCCACAGGATAATATTTCAATGATATAGAATGTAACAATCAGGCTTTTGCTTTTCACAGGGGAGTATGGGTGTAGCACGTTTTAGCAGTCAGTGAACTTCTGAAAGCTTGAGGTTTCCATCCCGGAGCAGTGGTGGTTCTTCAATCGCTATAATCTCTTCGTCGATATCTTTGTCTATGTGTGTGTTCAGTATGTCTGTGCTCACTGTGTCAATGCACACAGAACTTCATGGTTGTCTGTTGACCTGTAGACGTTTCCCATCAAATTCTAATTGCACAAGTTATCGGCTGAAATTACGGTACTCAATTTTACATTTCAAATCTCATTTTACGTCTGCAATTTCAAAGGTGAATTTGCTTGCACTGGTTGCTATCTTGCAATAATGCTGACCTGGCGTGGCGTTCACTCAGAGGAGTGTGCATATGGGTTGGTGATCCTTCTCCTATCTCTACTGCTCTTGTTCAAGGAAATAAGGATGCATTTCAAGCATGACAACAACAAAAAAAGGTCAGTCATGTTTTTATCACGTGATGTCTTTCTCAGTGTCACTGTTTAATACGAAGCAGACACAGTATAACAAATGCCAGTGAGTGCGAGTGGACCTCAGTAGCGATGCCCCTCTCCCCCCTAAAATAGGCCCAACGACACCACTGGTTTTCACATTCATAACGGACATGTGAGGCAAAACCCTACTATTATGTGGCCTGCAATTAAAATGAGTTTGACACCCGTGCATCGCAATGCCAGTACAACCCATTTGTCAAGCACACTAATGGTAATGATGTACTCACGGGACAAGACGTTCTTGTCAAGGCTGGGGTTTGTAATTGACATGAACGGGTTGCTGCAGGCATCCTTTAATTTTGTGTGCAGTAGTCAGGTCATTTGACAGCAAAAATAGGAGGTAAAGACCCACATCGGCCTTTAGAAATAGATTTTAGGTTCAAAGCGTTCTATGGCTCAGTGTTTGGTTCTTAAATTAAAGGTGTGTGTGCGCCCGTGTGTGTGCCTGTGTGTGTGTGTGTGCCTGTGTGTGTGTGCCTGTGTGTGTGTGCCTGTGTGTGTGTGTGTGTGTGTGTGTGTGTGTGTGTGTGTGTGTGTGTGTGTGTGTGTGTGTGTGTGTGTGTGTGTGTGTGTGTGTGTGTGAACAATGTCCTTCTAAGTATTCCTCCACGTCCCTGTCTGCTGGCCGGAGTACAGCAGTTGGCTGATCTCTGGGACTTTATTGGAAAAATTACTGTACGCAGTGCGGTGAGGAGCATGATTTGTGTGTGTGTGTGTGTGTGTGTGTGTGTGTGTGTGTGTAGTGGATGGTGGGTGCAGAGTTACTGACAGGGACATTTACTCACTGACCCTTGAGAGATGTTCCTCGGTTACGTTGTGGCTGTTGAAAAACTAATCCTCACAGTAAATCATGACATTATACATCCACACAGCTAAAATTATCCCGTGAAAGGCAGGCAGAAAATTGGAGCAGGGTTTGGCTGCATTCTAACAAAGTGCTAGCAATCCAGGAGCAGGCAAACACCCCCACAAACATAGTTCTATCACACTGGCAGCTTCACGCAGTTCTCTGACAATGTCCACACGTTGCAATTTCAATTTGCACGCCCTGAATTTATTACACGAAATGCAGGTATTTTGAGTAGGCCAAAATTGTTTTTTTAATTATTTTTAACCCGGTAATTGCAAGGCAAATGGTCCTAATTGAAACCGCAACCTCTGAAATAAACAAGACTGAAAAATGAAAGTGGTGATTATGGTTTCCCAGGGCCTGTTGTAGGATTTGTGAAGTTGCTGCCAAGAACGTTTTCATGTCACTGTATCAAGCTGCTGCCCATTCGAGACAAACTGACTCATTCATCACAACACTGGCCTCAATGGAGGACAGGAGATGGTTCAGCAAAGGAGAGATGCTAAATCTATCACCCCTATTATTTGTCCCCCAATGTGATGTTCCGTTGTGTGTGCCCTCCACAATTACTACTATCCATGTGATGAATAGTGGGGAAAAAAATGCATCAGACAAATCATATCTATCAGTACCCCCCCCCCCCCCCTAAGAAAACGTGCAAGTACGTAGTCATTTTGCAAGCACAAGAAATGCACAAATGTCATGACAACATACAACAAAGGTTTTAAGTGGTTTATTTCTGGTGATGTTACATGTCTGCAATGTGATTTGTTGTGGGGCAGAAGCCGCAAATGGCAGTCTCTGACTTCTCCCTCTTTTGGTTTCCCATACGTTGCCTTCGCTTACAAGGAAAAAAAAAAAGCAATCTTACAATTACATTTAATTATTACATTTTAAGTGCTATTAAGGAGGACAAGTCTAGTTTGCTGTATATATCACTAAAGCTGCCCACCTTTCAGTTTGTAGTATTATTGTTGAACTCTACAAATTAAAAGTCGTTTGTCCTTACAGAATGGCCATTTAAAGAACATTTGTACAGACATTCAGTTGGAGTTTAAAAGTTTTACAATGCTGAAATGATGCCGTGAATTTAAATTGTAAAATACAATGTAACCTCTAAGGTTGAACAGAGACCGGTCATCCTCGGCAGTTTAATAAATCGGTAAGCTTGCTAAAGGCCACCCCCCACACCCCTCACTCCTCCATTTTTGTCTTAAATATTTTACCCAAATTAAAAAAGCTTCCAGAAAGAAACCATCAAGTAGTGGCATTGATGCACTGTTCAACAGGTGTGTATCCTCAACAGAAAAAACCCTGAATTTGTTATGACGCATCACAAGTCATTTCCATGCTTGTCACATTCCATGCTTTTTACACTTACAAGTAACACTTATCAAAAGAGTGGTGTTGTTTCTAGCCATGTACTAAATCATTACTTTTAGTATTACATTATTAGGTTCAGATTGTTTGTTATTTTAGCCCCGCCTGGAAAAAGTACGGCCTAGGGGTAGGGGGGTGAGGGGGGGGGGGGCATATCTGGCCTGTGTCTGCAGTGTTCCCAATTTAGCAACATTTTTGCTATATTTAATGAGATTTCAAGTATCAAGTATCATGTACAACTTTATTGTCAAATGTGCTGTATGTGTAGGACACAGTACAGATGAAATTTCCTCTCTCTTAAACAGACAACAGACAACAAGAGGAGCCGCTGCGGGTGCCCGCACCGCCATCAAAAGAACGCTTAACATAAAATGACAAAATAATACAACACAACACATAAAACAGACATTCATGCTATCTTAACCACTTTTCCTCCATTCACTTTTGTTGTTTGAAGCAGTAATAGATGAAAGAGGAGCGACTCAAAGACATCATGCTGGAATATGCACACGTCTGCTACAAGCTAACCTTGAAAGCAACAAGAAGCTGTAGCATCCATTCACGAAAAAGAGATTGGCTCTCTTCTCCTGTCCCATGGAAATCCGCTTCAACTCCAAGCCGCGACTCCCAGTTCCACATACGCATCAGCGCTCTGCGCTGACGCTCCTTTCTTCTCATTGTTGGCTCCTCAAGCCATGCATCTATCCAGCCGCAAACTGTCCATCAGCACCGACCTTTTCGCTGAACAAAGCGGGGCTGTGAAAATGCTGCCTATTTCAGGCGCAAGACACAAGCACCCCGGAGCTGTCCAGCAACGACAGCCAAATGGCGCCGGCATTCCTCCCAATCATTTCGGACCACTATAGTATTTACTTTTCCCCAAAAAAGACGAGCAAAACTAAAAAGAGGTCCTAATGCTAGCAACATTATTTCCTGCCTGGTGGAGGAAAAAGGGGCAAGATTTAACTGATAATGCTGTACGCGGGCGGCCCGGTGGTCCAGTGGTTAGCGCGTCGACCTCACATTGCAGAGGTACTGGGTTTGATTCCAGCTACAGCCTTCCTGTGTAGAATTTGCATGTTCTCCTTGTGCCTGCGTGGGTTTTCTCTGGGTCCTCCGGTTTCCTCCCACATTCCAAAAGGTTGATTGAACACTCCGAAGTGTCCCTAGTTGTGAGTGTGAGTATAAGTGCTTGACAATAAAGTGTATTCAATTCAATTCAATTCAATTCAAAGTGCCGATAATTGTTCGTCTCTGTGTGCCCTGCAATTGGCTAACTGGTTCAGCGTGTCCCCCGCCTACTGCCCCAAGACAGCTGGGATAGGCGCCAGCACGCCCCGCGACCCTTGTGGGATAAAGAGGATATGAAAATGGATGGATGGAATACCTCATGCAAATCTACTGTTTCATATACATACTGTACATATTGGGAGTAATATAAGTCATCACTGTTTTATTATACATCATTGTCAATATTATTTTATTATTACTTCATGCAATATCTACACACACACACACACTCACATCGAAAATATCCTTTTTCTAAAGTCCAAGAAAATAATATAGACAAAGTTGAGACTAGCATGTTGGCTTGGCCCTCGGCAAGTGTTTTCATTTGTCATGCGGTTCTTCTGGTCACTGTGCCATTGTTCGCTTCGAACTAACAGCTGGTGTTGACACCATGGACCATTAGCCTCCTGTCCCAGCTGGAGGACTGTGAGGGCATTAGGACAGAGCTTTAAATTGGTTTTGATCCAAATTTAGTGATTGTGTCGAGGTCCGAGTCCACTGATGCCCATTTCAGGGGGTTGGACATGTTCAGAAGAGAAGTGGGTTGGACATGTTCAGTAGAGAGGGTATAGAGTAGAGAGAGTCAGTATATTGGTCGAAGGAACTCGAGGAAGACCTAAAGAAGATTGTAAATGTCATGAGGGAAGATGGAGAACGTAGCCTGAGGTGGAAAAGGGTGATGAGCTGTGGCAAAAAAAACAAAAAAAAGAACAAGAATCCTGTGTTGGGACAAGCTGCGTCACAGCATTAGCTGAATTTGTGCCTTTCAGTGGCGTGGCCTCGTGTGATGACAGAAGCATGGCCGTCTGATTCCGGTTCTGTACATGAGTTTTGGCTCACTGTAGATTCTTGTGAGTGTTTTCATTGTGTACTTTGGATTAAGTGTTCGTACCATCAAATAACGGACTGAAACTGCCGTTGGTCTGCTTTTTTTTAAAGATAAATTACATAATCTAATTGTTAGCTAGCTGACATTAGCTTTAGCTGCCTCTCAATTTATGTCAACTGAGATAATCCAGCTGCTCGTTATGGGGGAAAACAAGCGATCACAATAAATCAAAATCAATAAATCCACATTATTTATGCATTACTTTACCCAAATAAAAACATGTATTATGCTGCCCTGTCCGCCACGCTATTAAAAAGATGATTTCCATCTTGGCTGAGCTATTTTATTGGGCTGTCATAAAATTTCCCCACATTTTTCGTCAGAGCACTTCGACTAATTCCGCCCCCCCTTCCTTTAAGGATGACAAATAGAGTGAGAAACAAACCTTCACTCCCTACTGAACAGCAATAGATATCCGGACAAAAGTGCTAATGAAAACCTTGATCACTTTCAACAGCGAAAGCATTTGAAGACATCTCTTATTTCGAGATAATGTGCAAATAGAGAACTGTAACACGGTGATGAGTTACACGCTGTCCTTTGACCAAAATATCATTTATCAAGTTCATGCAGTACCAACTAATGCTCTCTCTAGTTAATTGCAGTGGAAACGCTAACCAAATCAGCAATTGAAAAACACAAAGTGCAACCTTAGCCAATCTTGGCAGTACACAGGACCATGAAGATCCTCAGAACTGTGAATGACACCAAGCTATTTTCTCCTGATTGAATTCTCTATGCTCGTTGTCTACTTGCTGCATAGTTACTCAACACAGGAATTGAAGTTTAATTGGATTCATACGAATTAGGGGTGTCCCGCTACAACTTTTTCACTTCAGATACGATACCGATATTGCGGCCGAGAGTACTATAGATACTGATCTCCATCTGATAGCATATCAGCAGGAATCATACATGCTTTTACAAAGAATAGTATTATGCTTTATTCCAAACACGAATTCAACCCCAAACCTAAGAATATACTGCACTTGAATAAATAAAAGAGAAATAACTCTAATAGAGTCAAAAATCAAGTCATACTCTTTGGAGTGCAAAATAACAAATCAAACTTCAGTACACGCAGAATGATTTTTTAAAAACTTTCAGTATATGTTGGGAACAGAGTCTGTAATGGACTTCTTGTATCCATGCAATCCATCCATCTGATCCGCTTATCTTCATGAGTATCGCGGACGTGCTGGAACCTATCCCAGCTGTCTTCGGACAACAGGCGGTGTAAACCCTGAACTGGTTGCCAGCAAATTGTAGAGCACACATGGACAAATGACCATTCACACTCATAATCACACCTAGGAACAATTTAGAGCATTTCATCACCCACCCCCCGTGCATGTTTTTGAAATGTGCAAGGAAACCGGAGTACCTGAAGAAAACCCACTCTGACACGGGGGTGGGGTGGGGAGTATGCAAATTCCACACAGGAAGGCCGGAGCTGGAGTCAAACCCTGCACCTCTGCACTGTGAGCAAAATGTGCTAACCAGTCGCCCCACCATGCCGGCAGCTGCTTTTATATGAGTGCTAATATCAGAGATTTTGGATGTAGACCAAGATGATCCAAGACTGTTTTTCGGGTGGGGAGGGGGGGCTAATATCGGACCAATATCCAACATCAATATCAGATTGGGACAGGCCTAATATGTATGCAAATATATGACATTTGCAGGTGGCCAGAACAGGATATCAAAGTGTTCCCCTAAGCTCCTGTAATTCCCCATGCAGGTTTTAAACTTGAAGTCGTACACATTGTAAATGTTTACAATACTCTGATTTATCACATTAAAACTACCACCAGTTGAGGCCTTTCAAGAAACCACCGGATTTAGGAAAATTTGCAACCTAAAGAATCCAGTTGGCATGGTGGCAATTGTATGTGCCATTCGAATTTACAGTGCTCTGACAGCAAACGTAAGAAGCTAAGACTTTGGTTTCTCAGACATGTTTGTTGTCACTGTTTTAGCTCAGTGAAGAGTGGAAAAATTATCATGAGCTCACATACAGTGTAGATTGTTTCTGTTCATCTCTGTGGGATTTTCGATTCTTCAGAGTTGCACTAAGTACTTGTACTATGTAGCCAGGACAGAAGCCATCAACCTCTCAGTAGTAGTGGGGGGTTTTTCCCTTACAATTTTTGTCATTATGTCACAGATGGCAGTGAACAGCCATGTGCTGTACACTTTACTTCTGATCCAAATGACTTGCATGCTGTCCATAAAGCATTTTTGGAGAAAAAAAAATAATGCAAGAGGTAAGTCTCAGACATTTGGTTCCACTCTTTTTAAGGCTTGAGTCATTGCAGAATTCAGACTGGAAAAACACAGGGATGCTTCTTCATGTCAAACTATTTTCCTGGACTGATTTGCCTTCCAAGGAGCAACAAAGTAAAGCCTAAACAGTTACTTTTACATTTTTAAGCCTTTAAACAACATACATCCTCCCCATCCTCTCTCACTGTCCACCAGGATAGTCAAAGAGATTAGCGAGACATCCATCGTGATGATCGGATGTGACCTGAGAGCTCAGGTTCAGGTGTGACATGATGAATGGATAGAGGTAGTGTTGGACCTCACTGAGTCAGGGATGGGAAAGGATTGAGTGTGTACAAGGCCTGTCCTCAATCTGAACTTCAGTTAATCAATTAACTCCATTATGTTTATCTGGGATGCACTCCATGTTCCTGTTGGCTGTGAGTCCACATAGAAACCCTGAAGATGAGCCAGCACTAGGGACACAAGGATGAGTTCATTTCCTGCCCATCGGTGAATTGGTTCATCAAATACGAAGCGCGTGGCTGTCCGTCCTCGTGTGAGCTCACATCTACTTCTGCACGTCTCTGAACTGCAATGACGTAGTTTTGTAATTAGACCACTTTGAGATCTAAAGCAGAAATACTTCATTGAAGATTTGATCAGTGACCATCCAGTGAATATTTCTTTGAGCTTTCTTTTGCCAATACATGTACATTATTGGGGCCTAGCTTCCCCTTGTTTTATAAAATTTAAAACTAGAGCACTGGAGGTAACACTCAAACACACAGAAGTGATTATTTTTACATCCAAATACACGATAAAGACAGTCTTGCGTCCACCACATCCAAGTAAGTGTTCAAATCTACAGATTCAATATGAACAGAACAAACGCAAGATGCTTTGTGTCGATGTGTGTGCCTTCAGGTGGGTAGGTTAGAGGTGCGCGCCCACAACTACAGAACCCTAGAGTTTAAGGCTCAGGCCTATCGCCTGGACTTGGCAAACACGTGAAAACCATTTCAATGACCCAGAGCTGTGACTAAAAATAACCTGGCAAAAAGTCTGAGAACTGACTTGGCATGAATGGCAAGGAGTGATTTACTCCTGCGATATGTCATGACACCTACACATCCAGTTGGATTACAGCAAGTGCAAATGAGTGTCAGCTGTGTGGCCTTTAGGTTTGCTGTGGGCAGAAAGTGGTGTCCAAAGATTAAGACAAAGGTTCTTGTCATCCAGGTCTTCCACTCTATGGTACCTATAAAGATCTGAATGAAGCATAACGTGGACGTGACATGTTCAAGGGGATTTGAACAATCTGACAAATAATTGGAAGACAGATCTTCTGTAGCACTGTTAGTTTGGTCAAGATGTCACTGGTCCTGTTCGTGTTCCAGCCAATTTTGATGACAGTTGTTAAGGGTCCTTGGTCTTTGGACCAATAGTAAGTTTAATTGGCTGTCAATACTGAAAAATCTGAATTGATCGTGAGCGAAATGGGTGTCCGTAGGTACTTTGTTATGTTCTCTGACTACACTAGGTGGCAGTGTTGCCATTAAAATACTGTTGAGATGAAAAAGGTTGTGCTATTAAGAAAGTACAGTATTTGGCTACACTTTGGCCTTGTTACAGTATTTTGCCTCCCGACACCACGTGCTTAACTCGGTTAGGGACGATAAAAGGGACGGACCAAAACCCACGACCGTCCTTACTCAGTCTATCCTTAAAAAAAAAATCCACTTCCCAGTGACGGAATGCAAATCTTTGAGTTGTACATATACTGACTTTTAATATTTTGACAGATTTTTTAAATGTGAGAAACCTTGAACATCATGGTGACAAAATCAAAATGTGTGCTTACTGCACTTTTAGTGTGTGGTGCACTTGGGATGACCAACAAAGCACACCACACACAATGACATCTTCATTGAAAATTGTCCACTTCACCAAACCAGATGTCTGGCACCGGACCAAGCCTGTCCTGTGAGAGGGCATCCAGACTGCCGGAAAAGGCAAAGCAGAAGAAAGAGTAGCTGTAGAAGAAATGACAGAAACTCGGCTAACTGTTAGTGTACTGTGGTTGGTTACAAACTTTGTAATTTTTTTACTGTGGTGAATGACTTGGGAGATTCTATTGCATGCTCCTGGTGACCAAGAGCAGACTAGATTTTTGACTAGCTAAAAGCTGGTTGGGGCGGCCCGGTGTTCCAGTGGTTAGCGTGGTGACCTCACAGTGCAGAGGTACCGGGTTCAATTCCAGCTCCAGCCTCCCTGCGTGGAGTTTGCATGTTCTCCCTGGGCCTGCCTGGGTTTTCTCCGGGTACTACGGTTTAGGCCCACATTCCAATAACATGCATGGCAGGCTGATTGAACACTCTAAATTGTCCCTATGTGTGAGTATGAGCGCGGATGGTTGTTTTTCTCTGCGTGCCCTGCGATTGGCTGGCAGCCGGTTCAAGGTGTCCCTTCTATTTGATTACCTATTACAGTCACAGTCCAGAGGAGTAAATCTGTTTTCAAGTTACTTTTGAAAAAAAGAACCATATTAGGGTCTCACACGAATCCCTGGAATTCAGTGCCGACTTTTTGAAGAACCATCATTTCTCTCCTCATGTATATTTAGGCAATGTTCCACAATATTTCGGAGAAATAAAATAAGTTTCGAATGTTACAGTGAAAAAGTTACATTGTAATTTAAACCAGTGTGAGGTTTGGCCAATAAGTGAGGTTTATTGCCTTGACTTTCAAGGAAATGCGGTCATTAAACTCATCACTGCCTCTGTATGCTCACTCATAGAGCCAATGTGATAATAAAACTTTTTACTCTACAATGACACAAAAAAAATCAGAGGCTCATTGAATTACAGACCCTTCACATGTTGCTCCACAAAGTCGCTGTTTATTTTAGTACTGTGTTCACTGGTCTGTAATATATTAGCTTGAATCACTCTGCTCTTGTGTGTGTGTGAAAGCCACATCTGAACCAGCTGGATTGTCATGAACGGCCGTGAGGAATAAGAGCTAATGCTGTGGCTTGGGAATCTTCCTATACAAACACACACTCCTTTTACGATATGACAGCCAACACCACCGCTTGGACCTGGTCTGTTTTATACTTAGACAGGTTGCAGGGGACCCCTGCTGGGTTTACTGACAGTCCTGTCTGGCATGTTTCCATCCATAGCTCTCATAGCTACCTGTGAGTGGATACCATCAATCAATCAATCATTCAGCACAACCTAATTATAATAACACCTGTCATGGTGGATAAGGATAAGTACAGTGTAAAGGGATTCACAGATGATTGACCACAGGGGCATTTAAAAAAAAAAAATCTTTAAAAAATGTGAGATTTGTAATCTGTTCCAGTTCTAATATACCAATGTGAAGGTTGGCCTTCAACATGGTTGTTTCAGTATGTGTTCTCTAGATATCATTCCATGTGCATTAGATATCATTCCATATAGCCTCCTGACTACCAGGGGAAAAAAATGTTGTCCAATCACATTTATTTTGAAATTCCACAATCTATGTGAAGTAATTGGACTACTCCAAAATAAATTTTCGAAATTCCACTACATTTTTTAAACACTTATTAAACACTAATACGAGGCTCAAATACAGTACACTTAAAACAACTCAAACACCACTTTAACGTGTTCATAAGAGTCTTATAAATAAAATGCCAACAGCATTTCAAGACAAAATGTGTTTGATAGAAAGTATTACTTATCCTCTTTCCATAAAAAGTGCTTGCACTGAGGGAAGCCATTTTCTTCTATTGAGAAGTCAAAGTAACAAAGCCCCACCCCCAAATTTGGTATAATTGGAAAGCACTAAATGTCCTCTTTAGAGCGCAAAAGGAGTTAATGCGATTGGATGCACTGGGTGGGAGATATTTAGGTTCACAAATGTCCTCTACAGAGGACAAATTTGAACTACTGGTAGTCAGGAGGATAGAGATAAAATGTGGACATATCTTTTACTGTATTACCATCTGCTTTCAGTAAAACAGTCCAACTGTCAGTCCAATCACCTAATAATGCAAACAGAAAGGTCTCATTCACACTCTACCAGAGTATCACTGTGATACTATTTGTAGTAAGGAAGAATTTGTTTTTCCTGAATATCGATTTGTGAAAAGCTGCAAACATTTCCAGATACATATGAAACAGTCCCATATAGACACAACGTTGACAGACAGTTGAAACATCTTTTGCATTGGTTGCCGTTGCTTAAGTACCCCGCAATGTTTGCATTCTGAGTGCCCTTTGAGTTAACTGACTGTGGTCCATGAGAAATCATGTTGTTGTCCCTGGGTTAGGATTTCTTTTGTCACTTGCTTTGTGAAATCAATCCATCCATTTTCTGATCCGCTTATCCTCACAAGGTTCGCAGGGGGTGCTGGAGCCTATCCCAGCCATCTTCGGGCAGTAGGCACGGGACACCCTGAACCGGTTGCCAGCCAATCGCAGGGCACACAGAAACGAACAACCATCCATGCTTACACTCACACCTAGGGACAATTTAGAGCGTCCAATCAGCCTGCCATGCATGTTTTTTGGAATGTGGGAGGAAACCGTAGTACCCGGAGAAAACCCACGCTGGCCCGTGGAGAACATGCTAACGCCACACAGGGAGGCCGTAGCTGGGATTAAACCAGGTACCTCCGCACGGTTAGGTGGACGCGCAAACCACTGGGCCGAACTTTGTGAAATCGAAATCTGAATCCCCAAAATAGAATTGTAAGGAAAATATCCAAATTGTGATGAAACAAAACAAATGCTTTTGTTTGTGTCAGTAACAGTGATTGGATGTCTGTGCAGCATACAGTTTCGCCTGTGTAATGTGTAATTTGACACATTTCAGGTGTGACAGTGGAGATGGGATTTATTGGCCTGTACATTTCCGACAGAGCTCACCAAATCAGGCCGTTTCCTTAAATGTGTATTCATGCTGCTGATGCTCGTTTTTCCAGGAACATATTTAGTTGCATGGCACGGTCAGCATAACAGCGGCGATTAATTTCACAGCACAAGTTCACGGGCAGTGAATATTGGATCTTCAACTTCACACTCACGTAGCTGCTGGCAGCCGTTGCACTTGTGACGCTACATCAGAAGCTGGCAGATTCTCAGGTCACCCTCTACCCCCATCGCGCATCAGTACATTACACACGCGATGAAGAGCCGGAAAAAGCAGTGAAAATGCCAGCTTAGCCAGTGAAAATACCTAAGAGCTCTATCCTGTCAATAGCTGCGGTCGGATGGTTGTCAACATTGCAGCAACAACCCAATGCTCCAAGTTCTTAATGCTACGGCTTTCGACTTCAGAGCTTCACCTGTAGACTAAATCATATACAATTCGGGGAGTCCTCGGTTTCGAACGGAGTTCTGGTCGAATGATGGCGATGTAACCTAAATGTGTACGTTAGTGGAAAGACAATGAATGCAGAGAGAATAATGCAGTAGGAAAGTTATTGGAGCCCTCCAGTGTAAGCCTTCAGCTGACAGACAGCTGGCTTTATCCTTCAGGCCCCTAGGTGGCGTATCAACCCCCCCCCCCCTTGGTCGTGGCCATAAGCGGAGACTTTGCTGGTCACTGGACACAGACAGTTTTTCACTGACAGGTGGATTTTGAACGACAGTGGTACCTCTACTTACAAACATCTCTTCATACGAAATTTTCAAGTTACAAAACGCCTCAACAGGAAAATATTGCCTCTTGTTACAAAAGACGTTTCAAGATACGAAAGGTAAAAATACAGTATGATCTGCTAGCTGCAGCTCAGAGTTGCCTGAACGCAACATACTTATAGCTGCTCTGCCATTGGCTATTACGTAGCATCTTCCTGGCATCCCATTGGCCAAAAGGGACCTCTCACAATGTGTCTATGTGTGTAGATAGATAGATATGTGTCTAACGCAGCGTCGTCTTTCGCCCCTTGGGCTATGAGGTGTTCCGATAAGTGTTCACCAGTCGGGCGATCGCTCAATATGCTGATGTTTGCCTTGGACATTTTCGAAGGATTGTAAAAAGCCAACAAAAGCAAATTTCCTTGGATCAGTTCTTTACAAAACTCCAGGCAAAAACTACTTTTGAGAGAGAACATGGACTAAAGAAGGCAAAAAACACAGTTAAATTTAATGATCATCATTTTTATTCTTTTTTGTTTTTTCCATTAGACACAATTCTCATTTATTGTGCAATAATCTAATTGTAAAATGTATTTGTTACATATTTTGATGCATTTTTATGCTTTAGAAAACATTTTGGGTTTGGAATGGATGAGGGCATTTACATGGAAAACACGTCTCTACTAATTTCTAGTAAAGACATTTCTTCCAGAACCAATTAGTTTCATAAGTAGAGGTACCTCTGTACATGGGTTTCCCACACTTGAAAAGGGAAGGATCTGACCAAACTCAGAATTTCACTCGGTTTGTGGATTTAAGAGTCACTTTACTAGACAAAATAACTACGGGGCGGAGAAAAAAAATATCTCTTTATGCATTTGTTTACTTATCAAGTCAAACTTCAGTTCGGCACGCAGCTCTATCACAAAACTTAACTCTTTTAAAAAGGCCAACCGTATCATTTCAATGCAACGGTAAACTAAGTATGCATCATAATGGGAAGACTATGGGGAGAATGTTTGGAATCTGTAACATGCAGTGCATGAAACCCAAAACTTCTCTGTTCATTCTTGACAAATGTAAATATCTCAAAGAGGCAAATGGAATCTGTGGAGGAGATGTAAACTATGGGGATGAGGGATCGTACTGGGAGGTGGAATTGATGGAAGAAGGCCTCGGGCACAGAAAGTAGTTTACACAGCATATGCGCGAGTGAATTTAGCACACACACACACACACACACACACACACACACACACACACACACACACACACACACACACACACACACACAGCGCATCCTTTCCACCAATCCAGGAGTAAGAATGCAAGTCCAGTAAATATCTAGAAGGAGAGAGATGACAGATTGGAGTAGTGAACACAATAATTACCACATACTTCCCACCACTGTGCATGTCTGCAACATCCACAGCTCCTCGGGCCAACTTCCTTTCAGTGGGTCCAACGGAGCTCACACATCTACAATATGGCTCCTAAAAGCTTTACATTACATTAAAAGTTACATCTTACATCTAAACCCCAAGAAGTAGTAAAATGGCTAACAGCTAAAGACCTACTGAAGTTGTTTAAGAGGAAGCAAACTATGTGATTCATCCCAGGTCAGACTAAAGAGATATCTCGTCTATGTAGTGCAGCATGGGGAACGGAAGGGGTCTCGTTTCACCCAACTCACGGTCACAGGCTCCACGAGGACGGAGCAAGGCACGGGTGCAACTTCTAATGACTCAACATCAATTCTCAAGCATTCAGCTCCCATCCAACCCACAGGTATGACCATGAATGCTGCAAATGCCAAGACAGTGTAATCATCAGATTGGATTCTGCAACCATGACGATAAGTGGCGCCCAGCGCCCTGAAAACTAAGCTGCATCTCTCTGGCTCTTAAAAATGTCTTGATCAGCCTTGTGGCCTTTCCAAGTCCATGGCCAAGGAAGACTTGTTGCAGCAGAGCTTCTAATGTTTACACCCAACCTTGAAGTCGAGATGATATTTGAGGTTTTCTACAAAGTCGGCTTTGTTAAACCAAGAATCGGTTTAAAAGATTTTGATCTTAACGGGAATTTACTATACTCAAATATTTTCCTCATAAAATAACAACTCAAATGCAAAGCAAGGCAAAATAACACGGCCAGAGGTTGCCAAACACTCTATTTCTATAACAGGCTATTTCATCTCAACAGTATTTTCATAGCAACACTGCCACCTACAATTCAACGCAACAATTCAGAATTAATCCAGTGAGTTTTTGCTTGATGATACGTCTCCAATTTGCATGTGTAATGTAAATGTTGTCTGTGATAATACTTGCTTGTGGTTGTCGCAAAAGGAGGCCAATCAAGATGGGATCGGCAGTGCTAAATTTATGCAGAAAAGTGCTCTCTCGTCTGAAGGTATTAATTCCCCTCCCCGCCACCCCCACCCCCATGCCTCTCTCCCACAGCGACATGCACGGACACTTTTTTTTTTCGGGGGGATGACTGGGCTTTAAAAGGACAAGGACGGAAGGGCAGGTCACGGATCGAGGAAGGACCAGAAAGATAGGGTAAAGTAGCCAGCTCTGGTTAAAAGCACGACCCACACCTCGTTCCATTAGAAATGCAATTGTTGGTATTACATTCACTTGCATTGAATTTCACTGTCTTTTTTTTTCTTTTCTCGTGGTTGACCATCAGTGGTGAGGTGAGAGAAGGTAGACTTCTAATTCTGTAAGACAGGACCACAAAACAGCTTTCAAAAATGCTTCTGTCAGATGTTATAAATTTCCGATGCGGACCTAATGAAGGGGACCTGTATGCCATCTTTAATAAAGGGTCCTTTTATACCTAGTGCTCCTCAGAGAGGTCTGGTGAAGGGCTGTGTGCTAAAAATAAAGACACATACATATGCATTTTTGGAGAGTTTGTCCACTTGTACACTGCAAATTCACATGCATCTCAGATGCTTTAACATGACTGTTGACAAATCAATAAGAGAGCACTTTTGTTCAAATTATTCAATACGTTTTAACAGTAACGCTATAAAAACAGGCGTGTTTTCCGGGCAGCTTTGGGAGGAGGCTGGGAACTAGTTGGTCAGCCTTTGAGGTCTTAAATTCATCACCACACTGTGTCACTTGATGTATTGTCAAAATAGTTCGACTAAATCAGTGTGATTTCCCTCAGGAGCAAAACACTCTTTGTTCGTATCCGAAGGGTTACAGTGGAGGGTCTGTGTCGCCATCTCGTCCTGCAATGAGGAGCTTGTCAAAACATTTCATCTTTACTGCATTTTTAAGGAAATTGAACTATTTTCCTCCTAAAAATTGCCATGATTAATAGTCGAATTATAGCTTGCGGTCATTATTGTGAATGGGGATGATCAGTGGAGAATTCCAAAGTCAAGTAGCAGCTATTTACAGTGCAATGCTGAAAAAAAAAATCCCCACGAGCACAGGCTGCCAGACACCAAAATCACAGACATATTAAATCAGCAAATTGTGTTGAAAGATGGACCGAAACCTCAATTCATTAAAATGGTTTGAGTCAATCAAATCGGGACACCAACCGCAAGTGAATCAAGTGTTCAAATTTCATCGTCTAGCCAGTAAGGCACAACTGCATGTTCTAAGCTCTTACCAAAGTCTTGGCAGCAAGTGTTTTAATGGTCTCTTACGAGGCCACTTTAACCACCATGTGAAAGGAAAGAGCTATGTACAGATTTTTTCTCACAAAATGAGCATAAATTAGCTCATGCAAAAGTTGCATCATTGAATGGAATCTTTTTGAGCTGTTTATAATAAATCAGTGGTCATTCAGTGACACAGACAGTGGCAGGTTTCGGGACGGCCCCATCCATCCATCCATCCATTTTCCGAACCGCTTCATCCTCACTAGGGTCGCGGGGGGTGCTGGAGCCTATCCCAGCAGTCTTCGGGCAGTAGGCGGGGGACACCCTGAATTGGTTGCCAACCAATCGCAGGGCACACAGAGACGAACAATCATCCACGCTCACACTCATACCTAGGGACAATTTAGAGTGCCCAACGAGCCTGCCATGCATGTTTTTGGAATGTGGGAGGAAACCGGAGCACCCGGAGAAAACCCACGCAAGCCCGGGGAGAACATGCAAACTCCACACAGGGAGGCCGGAGCTGGGATCGAACCCGGTACCTCTGCACTGTGAAGCCGACGTGCTAACCACTGGACTACCGGGCCGCCTGGGACGGCCCCATAGATGACTATTAATGCAGACACATACCGTATTTTCACGACTATAAGGCGCTATTAAAAGTCTTAAAATGTCTCCAAAATGGACAGGTCGCCTTATAATGCGGAGCGCCTTGTGTATGCGCTGAGTTCCAAAGCCTGACTGAGAGCACGTCTGGCCGCCACGCTGGTTATATAGAGAAAAGGCATGCGGAAGTCCGCCAATGAGTGAAGGGTGGGCGTGTAAGAGGATGCTAAAGGCCGGACGTGAGTGAAGTCCGCCAATGAGTGAAGGGTGGGCGTGTAAGAGGATGCTAAAGGCCGGACGTGAGTGAAGTCCGCCAATGAGTGAAGGCTGGGCGTGTAAGAGGATGCTAAAGGCCGGACGTGAGTGAAGTCCGCCAATGAGTGAAGGGTGGGCGTGTAAGAGGAGCCACATGGCAATGACAACGAGAGGAAACCCGGCGTTTTTGATGGATTACTTGCACAATTGTACAATTCGGATACAGAAGATGAGGACTTTGATGGATTTGTGGGTGATGATTGATCCAAAAACGTGAGTACATTGTAAAATGGCTAAATCAAGTACAACCGAACTCCGTTTTGCTTCCGTTGGCTTTTTAAAAACGTGTTTTTAGCATGTGTCCGTATGCCTTAGTGTGTATGCTACCGTATGCTTCAAGCTAACGTGTTTTTAGCGTGCGTGCATGCATGCCGTATGTTTAAGCTGGCGTATGTTTTGCCATGCCTGGCTGCGCCCAATATATAGCTTTGTGTATGTGTAAAATACAGAAATAGCACCCGTTACTGAGACTGCGCCCAATAATACGGAGCGCCGAATAGTCGCGAAAATACGGTATTTCACGATGTGACCAAACGCGACGGAACTCTTCAGTCATGTCACAGTGTATGCACTTCTGTTATTAGTTTTCCTGAGTTATTGACCGTTCACAACAGGTTTGGCTGCCATAACAAGGGCCTTTATGGCTAATCATAATGACATTTTAAATTACACGATTATTTCCCCAACAAATGTCGGCTAGCAATCAGACATTCTAAAAGCATTTGTCCCATTCTCAAATTCCTATTTTGTTTTCCATAGTTTCTGCACTTTATTGTTTAAGATCATCCAAACTTGTAAATATCAGATAATGATAACACAAGACAACTCAAAATTCATTTTTTTCAATTGTGTTTTTATTTATTCAAGAAAAAAAAATATTTGAAGCTATGTGGCTCTTTGCAAGAAAAGTAATTCCCACTAAAACCTAAGAGCAGGTTTGAGCCACCCTCAAATTGGAGCAACTGAAATCAAGTGTTTTCTTCAACTTGCAATGAGTCTTTCACATCTCTGGGGAAATGTTTTGACCCATTCTTCTTTGCAGAATTTTTAAAATTCAGCAACAGTTCAGGTTTTTGAGGATGAACAACCCTTTTAAGATCATGCTTCGGCATTTCATTGAAGATTCAAGAAAAGGTCACACAAAACCTTTCTTTTCCGCAAACTGATAACCAAACATTCCGCTTCAGGATTTTCAGATAAAAGGAAGAATTCACAGTTCCATCAATCACATCAAGTCATCCGGGTTCTAGAATAGCAAAGCAGCCACAGAACTTGTTTGACAGTTGGTATGGAATTGTTATTATTTTTTTGGTTATGCTGTTTTACCTTTACATCAGATGTAATGAGACACACCTTTCATATAGTTGAATTTGAATATTCGACAGGTCGCAGTTTTATGAGTTGAGCGGTCAGCTCGTTGCTCCCTAGGCCATGAAGAAAGGTTAAAAAAAATCATGCCAACATTCCCTTGACAAAAGGGGGGGTCTCTGTCAGTTCATTTCAGGGACCCCCGAATGGCCGTATTTCATATGGCCGGGTGAGGGAGCGACGGCATGTCAAGAGCATATTGGATTGTTTGTGCATGATGTGCAAAAGACGGGAGTGTACCGGTAAGTAACATTGACAGATTGTGCAGGTCGCACACAAACTCACTCGTCACTCCACGGCTGATGGGACCTGATGTACAGTGTGTGATCTCTGTGTGGGGGTGGCGGGGTTCTGCTGACATGCAAAATTACTGCAATTTATAAGTATTTGAACCATGTGCCTCCTTTCAATACGACAGTCACTAGCTTGTAGTTCTTTTGGACGATACAGTGAAACTCCTCTACAACGAAATCATGTTTGCAGCAAGAATTTTTTCACAACAGGGGGTTTTTCACTGTAGCAAATTTGATCTCAGATGTAAACACACACACACACACAAACACACACACACAAAAGTATGCGTATACGCACACACAATTGTGTACTCCTTATTTTTATTCCAATAGTGCATAAGTATGAGCACACACTTATTTGACACTTCATGTAGTCAGTGTAGAAAGAAAAAAAAGGGAAAGAAATTGCAAAATTTACGATCAGCATTCACTTTCACTAACATCAATTTATTGGATAATGTCTTTTATTTTGCTTCCTCCGTCTTTCATTTTGATCACTTTTACTCTCTCTTCCAGCGTCAGAGCGCTTCTTGTCTTAGCTGCTTGACATTCAAAGGTCCATTTTGTAGCCATTTTAGCAATGCAACGTTCATGCTGCGTCTGAATCGAACAATAACAGATACTTCCTGGACCCGGTGGCTTTTCTATCCACTATCTCACTGTCTCTAGCTCGACCTCCCCTCGATCGCCACCCAAGACAGCGTCATGCAATGAACTTTTAAGCCAGCCACGGGACGCTTCGTAGTCCTCGATGGCCATAGTTAGCGCAATGGAACTCGCCTTCTCTCTAATTAGCACTCCAGTACGCTTTTTAGCATGATAACAAGTAAAGCATTCCAGGAAACGTTCATTTATTTGAATATGCGTCGAGCCATAAGCAATTTACTCTGAGCAGCTAATCGGATGCATTCCACGCTATCTTCCACGGATCAAGGTACCGTATCTACACACATAGACAGTGAGGTCCCTCTTGGCCAATCGGAGGCCAGGATGATGCTCGGTAAGCCAATGGCAAGAGCAGCTATGAGTATGTTGCGTTCAGGAAACTCGGAGCTGTGTAAACCAGTGTGGTGGTTGCTTTTGCCGTTTCCGAACAAAGCAGTACAGGTCGCTGTTGGATTAAACTTCGTTGTAGTGAATCTCTCGCGAGGCAAGAGCAGAGAAAATTATTTCGTATAACGCAACAGGGTTTTTTTTCGTCGTATGGGGGGCAGAAGAATGAGAATGGTGTTAATGCATGAAGATTTGTTCACATTAGGGTTTTTTTTCGCCCATGTAGGTTTCGTTCGAGAGGAGTTTCACTGTATCACAAATAAAATGAATTATCCGGATCGAAGTACTGAACCGTTGTTGCCCGTTGTGTCTTGTGTGGCATTTTACGTATACTTATATTTGAGAGTCTTCGAGTGCCTCCACGTTTCAAGCATTGAAGAATAGCAGCGTAGAGGAAGAGAGAAGCATTTCGGGTACAAAAGTGTGTTCCGTTGGAGCCTTTGCACATGGCCTGTGTCCATGGAAACAGAGGCCATATTTGAAGGTTGGTTGATGAAGGCTGGGTGAATTTGGACACCAATGTGTGGTCAAGTCGTACTGGAAGTTACATCCTGTCGCAGTATTTGGCGGAAGCGGCCTATGAATTTGCACACAGCAGTTAAGCCTGTCCAAATTCGCCCTGGTTTATGCGATCCACAGAGGCGACATGAGGAGGAGCATTCCAAGGCTTCGTAGGACGCAGCCTGTGAATTGTCCTTCGGAACCCGCAGCCTATGAATTTGGACACAGCCCAAGACTCGATGGATTTTGTGCCGTCTGGTTGCTTGGCGACCACTTTCGGGTGGACCCCGCCTCTAACCAATATATCAATTATGATGGGCTCCATCTTAGCCACGACCCGTATGAGGACAAGCTGTCTGGAAAAAAAAAGTTGGGTGGATAAATGTAGTCGTTGTAAAAATGTGCAATGTGCTGAAGCAGTTCTTTAGCAATCCACAAATGCAAGAAGACATACGATAAACCTGTCCACTGTCTTGAACTAATTGTCACAACCATTCTTTTTTTTCTGTCAGGCTCCCAATGGCTCTGCATCCTATCTGCTCCTCATTTTGCCTGCCACTGTCCATCTGTGTTGATGTTGCCGGGATGAGTAATTGGAATGTGCACATGTGTTTGTACGTGCATGCACATGTTCATACGATGGGTGCTAGGGTTGCATGGTCCAAGCAGGCTTTCATCTGCTGCTGCGGCGCAGCCCCAGCTCCTTTTCACTGGCCTTACGGAAAAATCCAACGTGTTCCAACACGCATATCCCAGCGATCAATTACCCCTAACTTTGTAACACACACATCGTAAACAACAAATATACCAAAACATTCGACAATTGAAACATCATGGCATTGTGGTTCACAAGCATCCCTGTGAGATGTCGGTTTGATCAGGACCGACCACTAATTCACGAGCCGACTAATTAACCACAGCTATTCTGAATACATAATATGCTTTATTTATAACATGACCGGTGGAGTCTCTTGTTTGACAAACATATGTTCTTATCAAAATAACACTGAAAAGGAATTGTAAAAGACCATTATGCTACAGCTATAAAAGTTGTTTTCTGTAAACACAAATGCCAGAATTTATATTGAGTGGTCTCCAAAGAACCCACATCAAACAACACATTTCAAATGGGAGAAACTGCCTCCCCTCCATATTAAAAAAAAAAAAAACGTTCATCTTAGACATTCTAAACCAGTTTCTATCTACCTACACCAGAGCATAACTTCTGTGGGCAACATACTTCTGATCTGATCTGACCAGCATTGAAAGAGAAGTTCAAAATATTTAGAGATTCCACAATACCATCCAGTTTGTCAAATCATTCCTCACATAAAATGTATGCCCTCCTAAAAAGTATAACTGCTTGTCAAACGAGCAAACTGTAGGGCCTCAAACTTTTTGGGGGCCCACTTCTATAAGGTACTCTTGCAATGTTCAAAGTTAGTTTGGCCAGACTACAATTTCCACAATTTATTTGTGAAACAATATAGCTTCTACAAATCTAATTTCTATTCAAGCCAACGTTATTTCCATGATGTCGTTCTTCAATTTGGCAAGGATTAAGCTCGAGTGCAGGAGCGGGAAATTTTGTTCCTGGATGTTTTATAAGTCTCCCCTGCTGCAACACACATGATTTAAATGATCAGGATCATTATCCATCGTATGCAGAGTTTGCTTATGAGCTGATCTTTTATAAGGTGTGTTGGAGCTGGGAGACATAAAAAACATTTAGAATATAGGGCCCTCAACGACTTGGATTGCCCAAACCTGCTCTAATGGCTATGTTTAATCCAGTGTTCTAATGACAAGGCATCAAAGGCCTTGCAGAAAAACAGTTCACCACACAGGGGGTTATGGTTAGGGGATTATTAATACCCTACCGACACTACTTACTTTACTCAACATATTTGATGTTTGTGTACTCTATTCATGCAGCACGGCAACCCCCAGTCAATAGTCTTGAAATGAAAGGAAACAGGGGAAAGGAAAATCAATATTCATTTGAGATGTCCAAGGCTTTGTTGCTTCTATGGTTTCTTTTATGAATTATTATTCTGTTCAAATTGCTTTTTAGTTGCTGACCCCAACGCAATATGTTATAATACTTGCCCTACTGTGAATATCGCCAGGGACAGTCTCAGCACGTAATCTATGAACAATAAACGTCACCTAATGCCCGTAAACGCCGATCGGTCGTCATCAAAATTTGTGTTGACATCTCGTCTTATGCACACATCAAACCAACTCTGGAAATATTCCAAAGATGGCTTCAATATTACCGATTTTATGGCTATAGCGTTTTCCTTCCCATAGAGGCATTCACTACAGAAGCGTACGGTAAGTCACTTGATCAGAGAAATGCTTCATCCACAAAAAAGAAAATATTGGGCCGATTGTTTGGATATTTTTTTAGATTGATATACTGTACATAGGTATAAATACCGATGTCCACGTGCACTGTGGTAATTAGTGATTGCATAAGCAACCTAAGCTTTTTTTGTGCTGTCTCATGTGCCTGTCAATCGCAGTGTCCTCAGCTTTCATTACTTACAAACAATGTTTCAGACATGTCATTCCATATGACACAACACCACACAAAACAAATGCAGATTCACTTTGAAAAATGCACGGGACTCTTCCAAGGCAACATTGACGCATTCTTTGTGTATGGGCCTGTGCACCTCACGTTATTTTCAGTCAGGCTGTGATCGGGTGTATATTTTTAATGTCTTAGTGAAAAACAACTTACCGTAACACTAATATTTCACAACACATAGCTACTGTGATCAAATAAAATACAAATTCCATTCATCCATTTCCTGAACCGCTTATCCTTACTACTGCCTGCCTGTTTAGCTTAGCATGTAATCATGAACTGACTTTGTATTATGTACCAGTGAAAACAAATAGCTAGCTAGCGTTGTCACATATCCCCATCAAGGCTACACGACCACCCCCACCCAACACCACCACCCACCCACTTTTGAGCAGACTTGTCTTCCAACACAGTCTAATGATGCAGCAACAAATGTCTCTCCACTAGCACTCTTTTTCTACGTGCACTTCCCTGAATCTTGTAAATTATCCCCCATGGCTTGGCTGACCTGACTCTCAATGTGGGTCACAGGCCGCACAATCACCTGGTAATTACCAAAGAGTAAACAAGCCAAGCCAATGGAGAGCTTGTAATGATTGTCAGGCTGCCACAAAGGGCCCTTCAGCTCTAATGAGGAGTAAGTGTGTCATATTATATTACACAATTATTGGACCTGACCACCATGATAAATATAGTATCTCTGGCTGTAATGTTATGGGATCAGGGAAAATGTGAGGGCTCATGTGTGATCAGAGTGTAACCCTGGCCCCTTCGTCTCAATAGTGTGATCTGAAATGACCTGACATAATAAGCCCTTTGCCCAGTTCTTGAATCAGATGATTAATTGCTCAGCGGTCTTTCAGCAGCTATGACACCATGTGCCACCCACCGAGTAAGTTTTGGCCTCCTGTCTCAGGCTCATTAAATGGGGCCTTTGTCTACAAGCTGGTCTCTTTTGTCCCAGCGCGCCCACCTATCAGAGAGGTCGACCCCTGTGTCTCTAGTCACGATGACATCACCTCCTCATCGAGGCGAAGGTGATGTCTCTCAGTGGGCCATCTCGTTCCCCTTATCACTCAATCACTCCTTTGTGCTAGCCCGGCCTGCGGGTTTATATGGACAGTAATGAGACTTTGCAATTTGCCAAGCGCAATATAAACCGCACAAAGCGACGGCCATAATAGCACATTGTTTTAAGCAAGTTAAGTGAGCTTCATGGGATTAGGTGCACTCACTCTTCACAAAACTGCTTCGCAGAGCGGGGGACAATAAAAACCTCTCTGTTCAGTAGTCAGGTGAGTGAGTAGGCCAAATGGTTACTCAATAGTGGTTCATACTTTTAGCAAACTGGAGACTAATTTGCTTTTATCGTTTTCAGGAAACCCGCTACGCTTGGTAGTAAACACAATTTTGACAGTTTTGAACTGATGCCATATCCTTGCCTTTCCCAAACCTTTCACCTCACATCCAAAATTAGAAATAGGGTTATAATAATAATTAAAATGCTAAGAATAATAGTAGTCATAATGCAATAAGTGATTTTATTTCTACAATGTTTCAGAGGTTTCACTGCACGCTGTTTAATTGTGTTTCAGTCTGTTCCAAACTGTTCAACAATGAGATAGTGATAAAAGCAAAAGAACATTTAATATAAGGTTAAGTTTGTTGTTGTTGCATTTTTTAATATCCTTTTTTAAAATTAAGAATTACCTGGTCTTACTTTTTATCTTTAATAAGTTGTAAAAGTCACCATTTTAAAATTACTCAACTGTCAGGCATCATAAGGGCTTGGCTGAAATTTCTTTTAAAAAACTGTGTCAAAATTGGTAAAGAATTTGACGAAATCTGATTAATTTATTGGAGCCAAAAAGGGTCAACTCAATACAAGTGAATGGTTTGTTCATTTATTTAGCACAACTTCAAAACAGTACAAGGAGGTGTGCATCTCCTCAACCAAGTCTCACCTGTTTTCTGTGTTTGATCATGTGACCTTTGCAAGTTTAACCCATCTCCACTCTGGCGTCCTTTTTCATAATGGCCACCCACTGTGATGATTAAAAACAGGTGGATTTTGCTGCTTAAGTCAAATTCCGTTAACACAATATTATTCACAATACCATGTTTAGTTTGTAGGGGACATATTGTACATTTTTGACTTGACTTAAATAATTTGTGTATTGTGAATGGTCAGTGATAAAGGATTTGTATATACTGTAATTGTATTGCTCATACTATAGTAAATTCAATTCTTTTCCACATTTTTCTTCATTACAACGTACTCTTCTGGAGTGGCATCACACAAAAAAGAAACAGCAAAAGCACTTGTGAAGTTAATAATTTAGATGCTCGAAAAGCAGAAGTCTTTCAAGATTTGCCGCGGTGTCATGAACAATTTTGCTGAGTAATCTTTGCTGAAGTGTTTCCAAGGGAACCTTGTGCAAGACACTGGTTTGTGTAGCTTGTTCAGAGAGTGTGAAAATGTTAGTTCCCCTGGCATCTAAAGAAGCATCTCTTTAATGGCTATATCCATCACATTAGTTTGGGTTTGACTATTTTTTCCCCCCATGGATTGTGAATGTAGCATCAGACAGAGGTGACTCACATTAGTGGCCTGTGGTCAAATGCAACTCACTGATTGGATCGAATTGAGGGTGTGTTTACGGCGAGGGTGGGTTTCAACTGACTTCAGTTGAGCGGGAGATTCCAGCTTGTGGTTGAAGGTCTCGTGGAAACATGTAAACCCTCCCGAGACGTGTGCCATGGTGCGTTACACCCTCCGATGTGAGTTACCCAAATCCAGCAGACTTGAAATATTGCTGCATTGCAATTTCCACTCCGTTCCCATCAACCTTCAGCATTTTGCGGTGCATAGACTGGAACTTATTTTTCTTTTTGCTCAAGAGAATTATGGGATGTCTATCTATTTAGAAACTCCACCATGTGATTATCATATTTAAACATCTAAAAAAAAATGCATTGAATAAGAACAAATGTGTGGGTGAATGAATACCAGAATTCCTTTTTCCGCATTCCTCTAAACAATCTATCAATTTTTGATCCGTTTAACCTCAATCTGATCAATGATGGAGCCGAATGAGAGCGGTGAGACAAAACTTTGGACTGTGAGGTGGATGTGCTAACAACTTGCTCACCGTGCCATTAGAATGATAAGAAAATTTAAATTCTGAAGTACTGAATAAAAGAACTGGCTAAAATCTTCGAGAACTCCTTCGACAGCCTCCATTGCAATGATCGATATGACCATAATCTATACTTACTTTTGTGATATCATATAAATTAAATGACATTTATTATCACTAGTTTGGATGATTGATTTTTGACTGGGGGCGGCCCGGTAGCCCAGTGGTTAGCACGTCGGTTTCACAGTGCAGAGGTACCGGGTTCGATCCCAGCTCCGGCCTCCCTGTGTGGAGTTTGCATGTTCTCCCCGGGCTTGCGTGGGTTTTCTCCGGGTGCTCCGGTTTCCTCCCACATTCCAAAAACATGCATGGCAGGCTCGTTGGGCACTCTAAATTGTCCCTAGGTGTGAGTGTGTGCGTGGATGGTTGTTCGTCTCTGTGTGCCCTGCGATTGGCTGGCAACCAATTCAGGGTGTCCCCCGCCTACTGCCCGAAGACTGCTGGGATAGGCTCCAGCACCCCCCGCGACCCTAGTGAGGATGAAGCGGTTCGGAAAATGAATGAATGAATGAATGAATGATTTTTGACTGACTGGTATTTGGCTTGTTTGATGGCCCTCTTCTTTTTCAAGCAGGTGGCGTAGGCCCCTGCAAGTGCAAGTACTGTTGGCTTTCCATTTCATGTTTGTTTGGAAGTACCGGTACTGTAGTATTAGTTTCTGTAGCGATTTCATGTTGCAATTTGGGGGGGGGGGGGGGGGGGGGGGGGTGAACGTGTATTTTAAAGCTGCGTTTTCTCCACATTTTTTTGGGAATGCAAATAAACTGAGCAGCAGGGAAGACTGTATTCCAAAGTGTCCATCCACCGTTGGGCCAAATATCTCAAACCCTATGATGTATAATTGACCATCAATTTATATCTGTGGGGCCCCCTGGAGGATTGTAATCCAAGTGCACTTTGCCGACCATTCACTTTTGGTGGTACTTCTTTTCCATTTGGTAGCACTCAGGCAGCCCCCTCTCGCACTTGGGCGAGACAGGGACATGCAGGCTTACTCCATGCAACACCTATAAGTAGAAAGATCGTTTCCAAGGTCACATGCTAAGGACTCCTTTGCAGTCCGTGCATGAACAGTTACCCCACGACATCCTCAAAAAAGAAAACCTCCCCTTACCACGAACTTCAATACGTTCTGTTTACATTGGATGTCCCAAAGATTCCATTGTAACATGTCTTAATCACTACAAAGTCGTTTATGCTCTATTTTAATAATGTATTCTTCTATTTTATTGTTTGTCCAGCTTGTTGCATTCAAGAACGGAGCATAAATTGCATTGTTTTTCTAGCAATTGAATGCAAGCTCACTGGTGTTCCAAACGTGGCTTAATCCTCCAGGATCCACCGATGTCAGTTCAGTAGTTCCGTCTCGAGCATTTCTTTCATAGCTCCACAGTTTTGTGTTAAAATGGGGGAACTTTCTGTGGCCACGCCCATCCAAACCACGGACGAGGATGTCGGCGTCTCTGATTGGCTGAGACAACACCTGCTTAACTCCTTCATCCAAATTGACACCCGCGACTCTGGGAGATATAGGCAGCATCCACGGCGGCGCATGCATACACTTCGACACCGAGCCGCAGCCGCGCGGTTCCCAGATCTGAGGTGAACCACCACGCGCCTTCCACGCACGCTTTCCACGTATAACTGGCGGATCTTAGCAGGAGAAAGGGGCAGAGACGCGATGTTCCTTAAAGTGGCCGCAGCGCTGCTGGTTCTCTCGGTACTGGAGCAAGTGGTGGGCTCGGATAATATCAACATTTACGACACCCCGCCGGAGAAACCCGCCATCCCCAAAGGACGCCTCTCCCTGCAAAATACAGGTTAGCAATACAGTATAAGTGGCTATCTACGTGGGCTCAGTTCGACACGTGCGTCCGTTTGCGTATGTACGTGTGCGTGTGTCGTCTTGCGCGTGCTTCCGTGCGTCTAAGGCGGAGTGTCGGTGTCGAGTCCAGCCGTTTGAACATTTGTGTACTGCTTTAAACTGGAATCGGTAGTCGAGGCACACGACACACAATATCGTGATGTCGAAATAATTGTGAACGGGACTTTAATATGTTGGTAAACTATTAATGGCTTGGTCGAAGGCAACTGTTCGCTAGCCTTTGAGTGAAATCACGTATAAAAAAAAAAAACATCCATAGGGCACACCAATAAATAAAAAATGTTACCAACAGTGGATACATAGGCTAATTATGTACCTTTTACCATCCAGTAGAAGATCGTTTCATTTTTCTGCCTCTTGCTGGCAAAGATAGGGTAAATGAAGCTTTATTTGTGGTCAATAATTGTCTGTGCATTGTTTACCTGATGATTTTTCATGGCATATTGGTTAGAAATCACTAACCTGAGTTAATTGATCATGCATGATGATACTTTTTGTGATTCAAAGATGGTACGACTTCCTCCAAACTCTTTGCTTTCCTTATGTTCTTGCACCTGTACACTTTATGACTAGTGACTGTGGCCCCAGTCATTCAATCTTACTGGCAGTTATTTTATTAGGTCTGGTTTATTAGCGCACTGTTATTATTAGAGGCTAATTTCCTTGATTAAAAACAACAAACTCCACAGCAGGTTTGAGAGTGGAAGCCCACCCCCCACTCTTGCAACAGCAGCGTGTAACTCAATGCACACTGCAGCCAAGCTCGTACGATCCAAGCACATTCCCCTGATGCCAAAACAAGCACCGCCGTCAACGGCTCACTTTTCCTGCGCACTTCAGTTCATCTAAGGCCTACAAACCTGGAATCTGCATGGCTGTTTTGCACACAAAGCAAAGCTTCAAGCTAACTTGCCCCGAATGACGCTTGACTCTGGTCCAACAGGTGTGATGCAGAACCCAAAACCTTAAGTGAAAGACTTTGAGCAGTTTCACATTCAACAGTATTCTCGTGGTGTGTCCCTGCCATTCGTGACTGGAATGAAACAGAAAAGGAATGACCAGTAGCCAATTTTTCATCAAGTGTGCTCCTTTTTACATTTGTGTGTCGTCTTGGTTTGTTGCACGCGTGTTGCTACTCACACAATATACATGACTGCACAGTGGGCTCCACCACAAGAAATGAAGTCTGCATCTGCAATGCACCATAAAATGCTCAGTTCAAGCCATTGCAGATGCAACAGGGTGTGATAGTTTCAACTAGCAAGGGAAATTAGACCTCGCCACCACTTGTGTCCTGCTTGCATTTTTGTCTGTCAGGCAAACCAGTCACTTCCATTTGAAATCACATATTTGTATTTGATGTGTCCAGCAGCTTCACCTTCAACTCACCGCAGTTGCTACCGCCTGCAACCTGTTCTTTTTATTCCAGCTGAGATCCAGCACTGCTTGGTGAGCGCAGGCGACGTCGGCTGTGGCGTGTTTGAGTGCTTTGAGAATAACTCCTGCGAGATTCGAGGGCTACAGGAGATCTGCATGACGTTCCTGCATAATGCTGGCAAATTTGACTCTCAGGTATGACTGGGCCGTTTGCTAGAATTGTATAACCAGAGGGCAACATTCCTTAACACTGACTCGCTTGCTCCAGACTCATCTGCAAATAGATTTGTTTATTTCTGTTTGTGTATGCCTCACGAGGGGATTGCTTTTGTAAATATGCACTAACTGTTTAGGTTGATGCACATACCGGTAGTTGGGCCCAAGAGTCTCAAGATGGCTGGCCAAAACTCAATTAAGCCGGTTTATGCGAGGCTTTTGAGCGTTCTGTCATAGTTTCATGCGTGCATGGTTGACTGGATCTAATACTCTTGGCCATTTTAAAAATATTTTTGACTTGACAAAGTGTGCCCCGTTATCTCTTTATGTGACATGATTTTGTATTTTAGTGAACTTTATATTCTAGTCTGACATTTATTACTATTTACCGTTTGTTCATGTGATGGTGTTTTCCCCGCTTCATCCTTATTGTAATTGTTCCCCAAAGGGCTTTCTACACTATTATAAGCGCCACCTATTACTGTACTCTGGCATTTGATTATCAACTTGTGATCGAATGTTTGTTTGGACAGAGAATTGTAGCCTCAGTGTCATATGAGAGCTAACATGCTCTGTTTAGCGTCCCGTGCATTTGAAAAAGGCTTTGTCGCACCATTAATTTACATTCCTGTGTGTTCTTTTTTTTGTGCTTTGTTTTGTTTTTTTGCAGGGTAAATCCTTCATCAAGGATGCTCTGAAATGTATGGCCCACGGACTTCGACACAAGTTCAGCTGTATCAGTAGGAAGTGCGTTTCCATTAAGGAGATGGTGTTCCAGCTCCAGAGAGAGTGTTATGTCAAACACAATCTGTGCTCAGCTGCTAAGGAGAATGTGGCCGTCATGGTCGAGATGATCCATTTTCAAGATCTCTTCCCTAAAGGGTAAGATAATGGACTGTGTGGATTTAAATCAAGCCTGGCCTTACTAGGTTATCATTTTGCCATTCTTCCTTGTTTAGTCAGACCCTTATTTGTCCAAGCGTCGTGTAATTTATCGGCGTGTGTCTGCCTAGTCCTTATGTGGAGCTGGTGAATATTCTGCTGGGTTGCGGAGAGGAAGTGAAGGAGGCATTAACTCGTAGTGTCCGGCTTCAGTGCGAGCAGAACTGGGGAGCTTTGTGCGACAGCCTCAGTCTATGCTCCTCCCTGACGCCCTCGCCCTCGGCTGCCGAACAACGCCGCCCCTCGCCGTCTCACCCCCAGCCCGAGCTCCCTCGGCACACGCGCCACGGGGACAGGGACAAAACTGGCAAGGTTGGGCTCCACGCTCATTCTCGCGGTCGCAATCAGGGACTGCGCCGCCAGAGTCCAGATGCCAGTGTGGCTGCGGAGCAGGAAGAGCCCTAGGCCACTGACATTAGGAGGTGAAAATGCAGGAGATTACAACACTGACAACCCTTAACACCATTTACTAGCACAATTGGACATTGTCACATGAACACACACACACACACACACACACTGAGCAGAGGGAAACAAAACCCTTTTCTGTGTACTCTTTTTCACCTTCTCCAGTCATTCCAGCAGTCCCACAAGGTAAAATTGCAGGGTAATTGTGGCATAGCATGTATTGTGACGCCTGCCTATAGGCCACTTTTTTTTCTCCTTTTTTTATTTTTTTTATTTTTAAATGAATAATGATTGTTATTATCGTGATCATTTCTATTTTTAGGACTGTTTTTGCTCTAATCTAGCATTTCTCTAATCATACTTACTGTAAGATTTGACTCCATTGGTATTATTTATTTTCTTCTTTAAGCAATGTTGAAATATTCAAATGTAAATAGGAAAAAAGTGATCTATATTTATATGAACATGTATGAATATAGTCAAATCTAGAGTCGTTACGATGCGTTTGAGGTAATATACAGTGTTTTCCTCACCATATTGCACCTGTTTCACATGATGTAGATATGTAACATACACAGTCTTGTTTGCAAGTGGAAACGTGTGTTGTAAGTACAGTATATAGATACTTGATAGTGGAATACAAATTGTACAGGTTTGAAGTCCAGTTCTGGCACATATTAATTGTTGCGCATTATTACAGCCATGACGCCAGCAGAAAAAGTTTTCAAATAAACACACAAGTAATACATTCGATGAATTGATTTCAAGTCACCCAAAACTGCAAATTGTTGGCCGGTTAACAGTGCAGACATGAGGAATAAGCTAAGATGTTTCATTTAAATGTCGACCGATTCACATCATTCATTGAGCAGAACACACCAATGTCACATTTAAAGCTCTTCGCATGCACTGGCAAATGTTTCAACATTCTCTCCGTGCTTGTTTCCCATGTCGCCATCAGCACCTGGTACAGGTGAACTATCACACAATGAATGGCCTCAGTGTTTTGGATACCAACAAGTGAGGCGTTGAATGTTTTCTTTTGACGATGTTGAGCCACAAATGTCTTTGCTGTTGCACTTTTGTCAGCTTTTGCTGGACTGCTGAAAGTTGAAGAGAACAAGTCATGTGACCCGGGGTCCCCAACACGCCGTTTTAAGGGATGCTGAATTTGACCAAGTATCATCCATATCACCAAGTCGTGTATATGTGCTAATTGATCCGGACTGGATGGAGACATGTGGGGGGGGGGCCCTGTTATGTCGTTTGTTTAAGCTACACGGCAATACATCGAGCACCCAGGAAGTGGGTTATGTCCACACATGGGGTATGTTATATTTACAGAGGCCATGAGAGCTTTCCTCTGGGCCTCAGCCAAGAGCCTGCAACCTCAAGAGGCAGGCCAGTGTAGGAAGAGGCAGAGAGAAAGGCCCCCTTTTTTTTTTCTCTCTCTCTCTCTCTAGAGCTACTTCTCAGGTCACCGTCACAGGCTTTTGACCTTTTAAGGCCAGCCATGCTTTTGCAGTCTAGAAATGAAGTTTAGAAGCATGACACGCATGCCTTCAAAGCACGGCGACAATGTACAATCAACACATTTCAGTTTTGTTTTATTTGATGTCATGTATAACCCCTCTAATTTAGAAATCTTTACAATCTCCATTCTTAGACCTTACACCCCCCCCCCCCCCCACCCCACACACACACACACACCCCATGCCTCCCCACAATTCTTTTACAGAGGTTGGAGGCCTAGGAGACATAAGCTATTTTTCTTGATTATGTATTGTATATGTGTAATGTGACAATCTGTTTACTGTAGTGGCTTTTCTTTATATACGTATGTGTATGTATGGAGAACAATAAACTAACCTGTTCCTTTTCTCATCAGCCTATAATTGACTTTACGTTCTTTGCATCGGGAGTTCCCACCTTTTTTTGTCTTGAAAACCCCCTTACTCGTACAAGTGGATGCTTCTCCAAAAGTAGAATGTACCACTGTTGATTATTGTATGTGAATCATTTTATTTTGTCTACTTAATTTTAAATATTTAATTCTCAGGTATCATCTTCTTGTTAACTCCAATAAAAAATGGCATATTAAAAATAAATGTGTAGTATAAATTCAAAAACATGAACTCAAAATAAATAATAAACATGACTTTGTTAGAACATTTACCACAACATAAAGGCTCATTTGAATAAGTTCCCATTAAACAGGCATTTTAACTTTAGTTGTCAGGATCAAAACACTTGTCCACCCAGGGAAACAAGTTGGAGAGCACACATGTAGCACGCCATTTTATTGACGGGCTTACGAAATGACTACAAATATTTATCATCTTGGAAATAAGCAAACGCTGTGTGAGCTTGATAGATAGACTTATACTGTAGTTATGTTTCACCGAGCCAATTTACTAAGGTCAGACTGCAGTGACAACAAACTTGACTTTTCAAAATGTTCAGTGTTTTACATTTTTACTTTTTAAAAAAGTGTGAGGGGAAGAAGACCACAATCAATGACACAGCATACTATACAGTTGATGGCAGGGGTGGTTAACTTATGACTGTGAACCCATTAGCCTCCTATTACTCCATAAACACAACAAATTGATTAATAACGTTAATTACGAAGCCGGTAAATACTTGTTTTTTTCAACTATTTTTCGAGGTATTTTAAAGGAGAGATTGGTAACCAAAAACACTTGCAAAAATAGCGTTGTTATAAGTGCAGACAATTTGCAAGAAACATGTGGTCGATGCCCATGATTTCCCCTTGTGACCCATTTAAATGTATGTCGTGGGCAGGATCTGGCCCCTAGGCCTTTAGTTTAGCACCACCAATTCATCATCTTTGCGATTACAGTATAGTACTGCGAGTCAAAGCGTCAGGACATGGAAAAGGGTGTGGTGATAAAGAATGACCACTGGGTAGAGACATTTCTCAGATGTTCTCCTTGGGAAGTAAAAGCTCGAGCTGGAAATTAAGTCCAAAAGTATTTGGACGAAAGCAGAGGTTGTACGTTTTTGCCTGTGGTGTATTACACCACCACGATTTATTTAAAAGAAAAAAAAAATCAACATGTAATTGAAGATGGATTGAAAAAACATTGTATTATTAGTTGTAGTATTACTAGTAATACTGTAGTAGTGGTAGTATTTTAGGAGTTTGGTAATATTATTGGCATAATTGTCACTTATTTTAAATACCTAGTATTTATATATGCCCTGTAGTCAAAAGGTGCCTGATGTTTGGAGTGTCAGTCACCAAATGCAGACACCTTCTGACAGATCTTCATTGCAGTTAGTGTCTGTCTTTGCCTGGTTGTGGGTCTTGCTGCCTTCAAGGTTATCAGCAGTATGTGAAATGCATGAGAATAGAGTACTGACTTGGCTGTTGATGAATATTTCGTGAATTTGCCTTCAAAATTTCTTGATTTAATTCCCCGTCATTATCCATTTGCAATTTGCAGTATCTTATGAACAGAGAGGTAGCAGCAGTCAGGTCATCAGTAAACAATAGTGTACTTGTGAAAACCAACCCAAGACTTTAGAAGCCTGAAAATTGTGTAAGATCCAAGTCTGTGGCCCAATCTAAAACCAATAGAGCATGCTTTTTCCTTACTGACCCATTAAAAGTAGCAATTGGATCTCCAGGCCTAACAAAACATCTCCAAGGAAGTTAGCCAGAATTTGGTGAATTTTGGTGACATCTTTAATTATAATAATAATTAATAATTAGTGGCATGCAATAAATAAGTCATTAAAGAACTGAATATGTGAAGTATTTGGGATATCCACAGCCAGTGACACGTGTAGCTTTTTTCAACAATACTTGACTGTGTGAAAGATGACTCCCATAGCTAAACAGCAAGCTACTGGCTGGACTCCACTCCGCTGCACCCGCTTGGTTTATATGGCAACTGAGCTCTATCAATATTGAGATATGCAGAGACCACAGAAAGTTTCCTCTGAACTGAGAAACCTGAGCTAACCAGCTTCGGCTACACGGGCACCATCTTTGTGGGAACTAATAAATATATGAATGACTTGGTGCACAGATGAATTAAATCATTTCAAATAAATCAGTACTGATTGGATGCAAACTGTCTCATGTTGAGCCTGGAAATAATATCTCAGATGGTGTCAAAATGTGTCATTAATAGGCCAACTGTAAAGGCAACAGGGACAGAAAATAAAGAGCCACGGGACCGGAGTATACTTAGATTTGGCATACATTTACCATTTTATTCAGACAGACATTCAGATACAATTAACAACTTTTTGTATGTACTTGTGAATGTTCAACCAGGAAGCACCTGGACCTCCAGTTTGCTAGTTCTTAAAAGACACCATAAGCTCAAGCTCAAGGTGTTGTTAAACCACCCCAACAGGCCCTGCAGCACAGGAGAGTGGGTTGGGTGGTGAGTGCAGCTTAGAGAGAACACAAATGAGGGGTGGGTCTGGTATTGCAAATGGTAAACATACTGAGGAGACAATGTGTCTGAAAAAAAAAGTCTCCTCTATGAAATAATCCTGTCATATGGAAGTTTTGTATACTCAAATAGACATTCCACTTGTGTCTTAAATCAGGTCAGCGTTCAAAGCATTGTTACAGAATTTCGAAGGCATTCAAATTTGGTCAGAATAGCCATCACCAATAACTCAGATTGGAACTGGTGACAGCTTGTTTTGGTGGAACAGGTTTAACACAAATCATCTTACTCCCACTGTAAAAATATAACACAGGGCCCCCATTTGAAGGCCTTCTCTGTTGGAGTGAGAGTAAACATGAACATCAAGACCAGCAACATGTATACACATAGGGTTTTCGACTTATTAAAAAGATTAAAAAAATAAGAAGAACAGTAAAAGAGTTCTGGTGTCATGAGGTGGTGAATTTGCTGGCTGACGTGATTCAGCACACAGCTGCTGCTGCTGTTGCTGTTGCGCAACCTCCAACTGGGTCCCAAAGCGGCTCCTGGGTACCTGCAGACCCAGTTGACGGCTGTTGACTGGGAACCGTTCGTAGCCCAAAGGCACGCCCAACGCCGCTTGGAGGTCGTTCTCGAGTTGGGCTGTTGCTGCTGCAGGGTATATCTTCATTTTGATAATTATTGGTGGTCTCAACAACCTCTCCCATTGATTTCAATGCATCCTTATTTGGGATGAGAACACGTGCCATTCATTGAATATAGGCGTGCTGGAGGCGCGGCTACACAAAAATTATCCAATCGAATCGAAGAAAGAGGAATGACTGGCCGGGACTATGGTGATCCTAACGTTTATTGGCTCCCTGGTACTATTCAAGGCGGGGCTTGTAGTCGGAAGTGTCCGCCGACTGGCTCAGCTGTCATCTCGATGAAAGGAGAAACCATTTACACCGGCCGTCTGAGAAATGCTGAAAAAGGAAAAACGCTGAAATATGGTACCCTCAAAACATTAAGGTCATGACGCCGAATTGAAGGTAGTTATGACTGAGTTGCTACCGATTGAGTCTCGTTCGCCTTGTCTCGGTGCTGCGATGCGTTGTTTCGAGGGGAAATTTTGATGGCTTTGCTCTGTGACATTGAACATACAGGGCACGAAATAGACGAGGTTGTTTAAAGAGCCAAGCTCAATTTCCCCTGTGTCATCCCCTGGAAATTTCCACCGAGCCCTCGTCCATTATTGTGCCTCGTACGTTCGTTCGTTTGGTTTGACATTGTTATCCGCAGAATGCGCTTTAGTGCTTGCCAGCTGCTCTGCAAATATGCTAGCCTTCCAACGTCACTTATGCTAGCATAGCGGCTCCGGGAAGGGAACTACCCTACATTGAAAACCGACGATAGACGTCATCAGCATTTTCCTGTATTTAAATGGCTACGTGTGAGGAGGTCATTGCTGAGGAAGGAAGATTTCTCGGTAGGTGTCGGTGCTGTTGCTCACCTCGGCGCTGGCCGGATCCGTCACAAATAGTAATGCTCAGGGGTGCTTTAAAATAGCCTGGTGCGTGTGCATGATGAAAAGGGCACATGCAAGGTGGCGGAGTCGATGTTAGCTTTGCTGCTAGCTGCGCAACGACCTTTGTAGGCGTCAAACCGGCCCTTTCGCTGCTGCCTACGCTGATTCTCTTTGGGTGTTTTCCCTGCTTGCTTTGCTCCACTATTATCTTGCCGAGACACCAATTTAATTTCTGTGGTTGCAGTATAAAACAGACACAACGCAGTGCAACTAATCCACTGCGTTTATATACCTGTAAATGTGTGTGTATTATGTATATATATATATATTCATTCAAGATGTACCGTGAAGTGAAATTTTCCTTTTAATCTATTTGTTTCTCTCATTTTCAGGATAAAAAAAAAAAAGCCGGTGAAAGCCAAAACCTATTGAATATTTTACTGGGTGTCCTAAATGGGGGACTACGGGTTCGGTGTTGTGGTGAAGAACAGCAGTGGCAACAAATCTCCTTTCCCTGTAAGGATCCCTCCTCACCTTCAACCCCAACACCCTCACCACCCTTCCAACCCGCCGAGCCCCCACCCCTTAGTCAATAACACCTGCTCCACCAATGGGGGCAGTGCTTGGCTGTTCCCCGCAGTAGCCCAACACAGTAACATGCAAGATGAGATTCTGGAATCAGACAAGTTCAAGGCTTTAAACCTCCAGGAAATGCAGGAAAAGTCTCAGGTTCAGGCCCAGCCTCAGGCCATCTCTCCAGGCCCGCAGGAGGCCGACGCTTCCTTAGGCGAGCTGGAGGGAGCTCTTCCTGAAGACAACTTGATGGAGAAAGGTTCTCTGGAGAGCAGTGGTGGGAAGGAGAAGCTAAGAATGGAGTCACCAGTGCTGAGTGGGTTTGACTACCAGGACACCCTGGGAATGGGTTCAGGGTGCACACAGTCCCCCACCTCCTCACTGACGAGCTTCAACAACTGGTCCCCTGCTGTTCCTTCTACCCAGTCTCCCGCAGTAGGTGATGACGTTGGAGGCTTCTTCGGGCCTGCTGGATCCAATGGCAATGCACCTCCTCTGCTATTCCAGAGCTTCTCCCACCACGCCGGGCCTAGCTTTGGTGCAGGTGGCAATTTCTCTCCGCAGATTGGACCAGTCTCCCAGCACCATCCTTCCACACCTCACCCCCAGCCCTATCACCCTCATGGGCAGGGGGTTCCACCGCAGCACCGGCGCTCCCCGGCAAGCCCTCACCCTCCTCAGCCCTCCTTCCCTCCGCATGCCCATCGGACCGGAGGCTTCCCACAGCTGCCCCACCTCACTCCTGCCCAGAGCAAACACCCTTCGCCTTGGGGAAACTACCAGAGCCCCTCCACTCCCACATCAACCACCTGGAGCCCCGGCGGCTATGGAGGCTGGGGGGGCTCACATGGGGTTCGAGAGTACCGACGTGGTGTCGGTGGAGCAATGACTGGCCTTAACTCAATCTCTCCGCTGAAGAAGTCCTTCCCCAACAGTCAGGTAGATGCAGTTATCAATAATCATCCGCACGCTCTTTTCTGTGTGTAGTGGCAACTGCAAAATTGCTGTTGAATTTATTTCACTCAAACTGTTGCCATCAAACATCGAAACCTTTATTAATTGTTCTGGCTATTTATTATTAAGAAATAGCACTTCAACATCCTCAACTGTCATTTAAGGATAAAGAGAAGCACAAACACAATAATACGACTCTGATCACCCATGTAGACACCTATCAAGTCACATGGAGAGGGAACAAAGGTGGCAGACCACTATAATAGCTCTCGATTTGTGATTGCTCCCTCTGTATACAATGTACCGTTTTCTACTAATATTCAATCATAATCAAATGTTTTAATAAAAACTCATGACAACCTTCCAGAAATCTAACATTACATTTGAAATGATAATTATCGTCAATATCAAATTTAGTGCTTCTGAGAGCAGTGGCTGCCTTCCGGCTTCTCCAGTGCCACAAAATAGGGAATACGCCAATTTAAACATGCAAACTCAACACGGGAAGGCCAGAGCAGGGAATTGAACCCTAGACCACTGCAATGTGAGGCGGGCGTGCTAACCAATCAACTTATGTGCCGCCAGCGTCTTTTCCATTGAGTAAAACTCGGCAGATTTTTTGGGAGTAGGTACTGTGGTGGTTTTATTGTGAGTCATTAGCTACTACACTCTCGGCTGAATAATCTTTATGGAAGAATGTGCCTGATTTTTTAAAAAAAGGTTCTGCTGTATTTTCACATTTGTTACTATTAATACAAAATAATGTTGACCTTTAGATGAAACTCTTACTGTTCCCCAGGTTCCTCTCCAGAAGTTTCCCCGTAATAGCTCTGGTTTCAATCACAAGGGCTGGGTGGAGGATGCTGTGAGCCGCAGTGATAGTGTCTACCCTTTCCAGGTGAGACTTTTAAAATATTTCCAATCCGTTTTGTCCATAATGCGTATGCTGTTGACTGCGCTAATATGCAACAAATGAGCCATTGAGCAAAACAGGATATGTGACGGGCATATGTACTTATTATAAGTACTGGATGTAGCTTTGTCTGCTTTAAAGCCTCATCGATGTTGATTCTGTAACAAGCCCATCGTGCCTTTCAGTGGTTTTGTTCCAAATGCCAACATTTTGTTTTCGTGTCATCCTTTTTTTCCCGTCCATAGCCAATGATACTGGTGCATTGGCTCGCCTTGCATCTTTCTTGTTGCAATGAGTTAGTGCTGTGTGTGCCGGGGATCATCTCTAGCCACTAGCATCATGGCTAACTGTGTCAGGGCTGCCGGTGCCTTGCATGATGATGGCAGAGCTGTGAGCCGGGTAATTGTATTCGTCCCCTCTTTTAGCAGGAGAGAACCCGCTCCTTTGATGGTTTCAACATGCACTCTCTGGAGAACTCCCTGATCGACATTATGAGGGCTGAACAGGATTCCTTGAAAGGTTAGTTCCCACAGCAACAGTCGTGAGGATCAGCTCTGTTGCCATTGGCTATAAATAAATAGAGCCTTATATGACAGTTAGACATTATTGGGTGTCTTTGCATAGCATGCAGTTTACAGTGTGAATCCAACAGAGAAAAGTTAAAGTATATCAGATATATAAATAAATTAGGACTCTTACAGATGAACAGCAAAAACCTAGGCAGGGTGGGCTGAAGAAAAAATGTGGTGGCCTGAATAATTCCGCAACATAAAAATGGTGACGCGTAACACGGCAGAAAGACCATGGAGGCAAGTGCAGCACCGTTTGCAGCGTAAAAAAAATCATCTTTCACAGTGAGCATCCGTAAGGCAGCAGGCAAAACGACACACTTGACTTAATCCAATATGATTTAATTGCATCAATTTTCAATCTTCACTGGGGACTTAACCTGGGACTTGACCTCACTGAATCTCCTTCTTAAAAGGGAAGTAAAAAAAAAAAAATCCTAAAAATATTAAGTTCTATGCAACACCACTTTTCTTTTTTTTTTTCAATTCTTTTTTTATAATGCATTCACAGGTCCATACAGTCAATGAAGACAAAGCATACAATTCTTTTGCACAACTACTCTAACAGATTAACTGTTGCAACACCACTTTTCTAAACATGGTACAGTCAAACCTCGGTTTTCGTCCATAATCCGTTCCAGAAGGCTGTTCGAAAACCGAAATTGTCCGAAAACCGAAACCACGCTCTTTTTAAAATAAAAATGTTTAGTGAACACATCTGATCACAATGGAAAGCAACATGAGGAAGCGTCACTTCCTCGTCTACCAAAGACGTCACTTCCTCGTGTAAGGAAGGCGAGAGGAGTCAAATGGTGCATTCAAGTGCGCTCAGTTTGTTCGAGAACCGAAATTTGTTCGTCATCCGAGGCATAAAAAACTCGAAATTTTGGGTAAAAAAACGAATTGGTTGAGAAGCGAGACGTTCGAAAACCGAGGTTTGACTGTATTCTGATTCATATTACATTTGTGGAATTTGGATTAAGCAGCAAAATCCACCCGTTTTCATCCACCTCAGCAGGCGGCCATTTTGCCACTTGCTGTTACTGAAAATGACATCCGTTTCTCGGGGCTAACCCACCGTGCCACCCCACTGAATCCCTTGAAGCACAAATCGCACACAAACTGTTGAGCTGCAAATAATCCTTGACGGAAATTAGGTAATTCCAGTTTGTAATATGGTTTGAAGCCTTTCCTGTTTTGTCATTCGCTGTAGGACGCTTCAGCTTCTCTCACCAGGGTGGAGACGGGCCTCTGCCTATGAATGGTATGTAAATTGCATGTGTAAAAAGCCCCGTGACATAATTGAAATCGATCCCTGACGCAGTATAACAGAATTGGTTCCTTACAATTAAATTAGAAACTTGTTTTTGAAAACTGTTGTGTTGTTTTACATGCAGCGAGAACCTTTGGCAGAAGACGAGGTAAATCTTGTCATGTACTTGTTTGGAAAAAAAAATTAAAAATAAATAAAATCAACATTTAAAATTATTTACCAAATTAATATTCTCCCTTGGATGTTTTGCATTACAACCCCATGTTTGCTTTTAAATCTGCCTTCAAAAGAACATAGTGCAGCTTTCTTTACCATTTAAAATATATATTTTTTAATCCTCTTGCTTAGGTCATTCCTCTCTGTTCCCAATGGAGGATGAGTGCTCTTTCGGGGAGGATGAAACCACGGACCAAGGTCTTGGTGGACTTGGCTCGGCGCACTGTTTCCCTCACCTGAACGGGGAACGCATAGAGCGCTACTCTCGAAAAGTGTTTGTCGGAGGGCTGCCCCCAGACATAGACGAAGGTACAGCCAAAGTTCAACAGACATGATGTTAGTGTCAGGGTTACTACCCAAGTAAGGAAAGTATGGAGGTTGATTAAATCAATTTCCAGGTGTGGAAAAGCAAAAAAAAAAAAAAAAGAAAGAAAAAAAATCCAAATTTCCAACACTCATTATTCAATGACCTGTTTTGTTTATGAAATATAAAAGATGATAGTGAGCATTTTCAGTTTGCTTGATTCTAATCCACGGGCCAGTTTCCTCAACAATTTAGTGGGATCTCCAATGAGAATACAATGATTAGGTGATAATTCATTAAAGCATATGCTATGACGCTCTTAACACAAACCAATTATGGAAACCTATTATTTTACATTTTGTATTTTAGAGTGTCCCTGGATTGGAGATGTTGCATGAGCAGATGGAGCAAAAAAATAAAAGTGATCTTGTTTTTTATTTTTTATTTTTAAGAAAGTAAAATATTGGAGTGACAGACCATACTGCAGGGAATGAGCATGCACCTTAACTGAGCAAATGGAGTAACACTCCTTTTAGAATGATGCCATTGCAGAAATGCCTCACTGGTTGTAATAGGCTTCTCTAGCTAGTAAACTAGGTTAGGCTGAATTATCAGTGCACCCTACCCATTGTAGCCAAATTGCCTGCAAACATAACTTTGTTAATACAAACACTGCATGAATAATAAAGAAATGGATATCCATACACATCCCTAATTCAGAACATTTGCATGGATTTGCCCATCGCCGTTCAGAGACAGTGACTAAATATTGTGTTTTTACATGTGTGTACAGATGAAATCACTGCCAGTTTTCGCCGTTTTGGTCACTTGTTTGTTGACTGGCCTCACAAGGCAGAGAGCAAATCGTATTTCCCCCCAAAAGGTGAGTCCTGCTACATGTTGGTTCTACTTTGGAGTTCTACTTTGGATGCGGCAGCGCTATGATGGCCATTGCTCCTCTCATTACACCTTTCCAGGATATGCCTTCCTGCTCTTTCAAGATGAGAGCTCTGTTCAGGCTCTGATCGATGCCTGTATTCAAGAGGATGGCAAACTCTACCTGTGTGTCTCCAGCCCCACCATCAAAGACAAGCCTGTGAGTGTTTACATGCTCTTTGTTAGACTGGAGTGTACAAAAAACAACAACCAATTGAAGAAAAACCGCAAAGAATCAGCTTTATTTCTCATGTACACATACATGAAATGTGACCCATCACAGTAGTGGATACAGCAAGCACACATTGTCACTGGCACACAGTGGAGCAACCGGGGAGCAGTTTGGGGTATTTGTGTCTTGTTCAAGGACACCATTGGCATAAAATATTTAAAGCAGGTATTTCTTGTGCAGCTTGCGCACCACGACACTCGAGTGACATGGCCAGACGCGACTGAACTATCATGCACTCTGCTGCATTTGACACTAGTTTTCGGGGAGATTCAACATTTGAATCGCAGGTGAATTATGTCGCAATGCAATATCAAATCAAATTTAATTATGTAGCCCTTATTCAAAAAAAGAGACTCAAAGCGCTTCAAAAGCCCGCAGTTGACAAATATGAACATCCCCTGATCTTAACACTCAAACAGGGCAGGTGAAGAACTAAAGAAAAAACAGAGAGGGAGAGAGCTGTTTAGGAGCGAATATAGGGAGTATAATGTAGTGTTAAAATAAGCATATAGAGTTGAATTCAATGGGTTTAGGGAACCAGTGCCCAGTGCATAAATACATCAGTCCAACCCCGGCCTCTTTGTTGCGTGTTTGGCGACCGACTCCCACCATCACTGGCAAAGGGGGTAGCAAGTCCGGCCATGGAGTGACATTCCGTCATGGACTTTCTATACAGCCCTTGCGTCATCCCACCACATAAACTGTTTTCCAAAAGCTACACTGCTTCGTGATGAAGCTCGTCAGCAAATTTGTGTGTTCTTTTTGAAAAGCCAATCCTAAAAGTGTGATATATTATTTTTTTATTGGCCCAGCAGTGCTGCATTTTGGAATGATTTTGAAAACTGTATCCCACGCAAAACAAAATATAGGATAACATTGGACGAGAGATAAAATACAAAATTGTACGTTTTGCCAGAAAATTTCACATTTATAAATGTACATTTTTAAATACAACCATGTTATTTAAAATATTTTGATTGAGATTTATTTCAAGTGCCTTGATTTAATAACAAATTAAAAAAAAATTGGTATTCATTTGAAAATGTTTATAAAGTAACACGGACATACGTTTGAAATCTGAATTACTATTTATTTTTCATACAGAGTTATTTTGCTTTATATACTTTTATCCTTTTCTTATTTTATTGTAATATACAGTATGTATTTTTATTATATATTAAGGAGAGAGGACAGATCTTTCAATTCACATTTTTTTCCCAAAATTATAAAGGACTAGAATTAATAAGAGGAAAATCAAATTAATAGGGGGAAAAAAATCCACATTAAAACGTTAGTACTTTCTATGACCCCCTTTTGCCAATAAAACGGCACCTTGTCTATATGTTTCACAAAATGGGAGAATACAAATCATCCAAATCTCCAAATCATCCAGAGACCTCAATCTTCTCCTCTGCACTCTTCTCATTAGCCCCCTCCGCAGGTTTTTACTGGTGTTGGGTCTGAAGACTAAGCTGGCCATTGGAGGAGCTTAATTCTGTTTCTGGTTTAAAGTACAGTATGAGAGAATGCTTCTGCAATAAAAATCACATTTATTTTTGAAAGTATACAGGTATAACAAACTTTTTTTCTCTGTTTTTGCATACTGAGCCAGTCGTCACTAATCATACCGAAGGCTAGGTGTCTTTTGTCAAGACCCATAAATTGTGGGGAGAAAAAAATGTCTTAGTTAAAAAAAAAAAGTGGCTTGCATACTTCTTTGTTCTGTTGTTCTGTTCCATCTGTGTTGTGTAAAGACTGCAGTGTGATTAAAAAAAAAAAGTTGTAAAATTAGGAAGCTGCTCTCATATATGCCGTCTAAACATGCGATGTTTCTGTCATGTGTTTATCTTTCACATACCAGGTGCAAATTCGACCCTGGAACCTAAATGACAGCGACTTTGTGATGGATGGCTCTCAGCCGTTGGACCCAAGGAAGACCATCTTTGTCGGCGGTGTACCTCGCCCTCTACGTGCAGGTACGTTTGGGGTTACGGCCTCCGAATGCGGCCGGGACACTGCCCTAATCACACCAACTGAATTTGTGTTGTTGTCCTTCCAGTGGAGCTGGCCATGATCATGGACCGTCTCTATGGCGGAGTGTGCTATGCTGGGATTGACACAGACCCTGAACTGAAATACCCCAAGGGGGCGGGGCGAGTGGCTTTCTCCAATCAGCAAAGCTACATTGCAGCCATCAGTGCTAGATTTGTTCAACTGCAGCATGGGGAGATTGACAAAAGGGTGAGTCAGTCTGATGTTGGAATCGGGGATTCATTTTAGACTTTACACCAGCGGTGCCCAACCAGTCGATCGCGATCTACCGGGAGCTCGCGGAATGGTCCCAAATTGATCGTGAGGGGTGTAAAAGAATCAAATGAAAAAGACACGGCTGCAGCTATTAAATATTCTAGTATTTGGATATCCTACTGAAATTCCAAATCCAATCATCAGGTATTCAGATAAAAGTAAAAAAGAAAAAGATTGTTTTTCTTGTGCTTGGTTAGAAGACCCCAAAAAACGGTTGACTAACAATCAACATTATAATGAATTTAAACTGTGTATAGCAGTAGTCTATTTTACGGTTTAGAAACATTATTGAGAATTGAGATACATTTTGGCGTATAAGACAAAGTGACGTCAGAAGCACAATATTTTGCCAGCTAAAACAACACACTTGCGTGAACTGGCTTGATTAAAAAATGATCAGTAGGAATGGCAACTGTGTGTGGCTGTCAGCATCAAAGTGTGCAGTTATTTCGGTCTATTAAACTTGAGCGCTGTCAGCTCTAAGTGCTGCTAGTGCCGTACATTACAGTGTCAGCGATTTTTAAAAAATTTTTTTAATATATTTTTTTTCTGAGCTGTTTCAGTCCTAGAAAAACAGTAGAATGGTAACTGAACAAACCTTCTTGTGCCGCATGGTGACATTCTTCCGCAAAGTGCCGTTCGTAACTTACAAAATGTTGGATAGGCGAATACTATGTTCTTCCGGTAAACTTGTGAATCATTTAACTGTACCGTTAAAAATGATTGTCTTGAGTTCAGTTGGGTGACATTCTTTAGCTCTGTGTATCATTTTAGCGACAGTTGGCATGGCCCTCCATTTTTCGACGCTCGATATTAATTAATTTGTGTCTCCAGGTGGAAGTGAAGCCATACGTGCTGGATGACCAGCTGTGTGACGAGTGCCAGGGAACGCGCTGCGGGGGGAAGTTTGCGCCGTTCTTCTGCGCCAACGTGACCTGTCTGCAGTACTACTGTGAATACTGCTGGGCGGCCATCCACTCCCGGGCCGGCCGTGAGTTCCACAAGCCCCTTGTGAAGGAAGGTGGTGACCGACCCCGACACATCTCCTTCCGCTGGAACTAAGGCAAGGGAGAGAACCGAGGATGGGTTGGGAGGATGGGGGGTGGGGGGGGTCTCTCTGAGAGAAAAGGGTCGTTCGGGAAGGGGGTATTGGGGTGACCTATGATATGAAAAATAGAAATGCACTTTTCTTTTAAGTTAAAAAAAAAAAGATTTAATTTATATTATTTTTTTAAAATTGGGCCCTCTAAACCTAGTAACAGCTCAGAAGAGCGTAAAATCCAATTTATGTTTTGACTTAAAGTGTGCATGAACATATGAATGCATTCTATTTGGATTTCGATGTTTTCTTACTTGACTGTAATTTTGTTGGTGTTAGCTGGCAAAGCTGCTTACATTTGTTGTCAAGAGTAACAAAATTTAATTGGGGTTCATCATAATACCTAAATCAGTATACTGACGACAGAAGCTGCATTGGAGAGAGTACGTTTTCTTTTATTTTTTTTCTCTTTTTTGCGTGCAGAATTTGAAAACAAGTACCATTTACCAAAGTTTGAGTTGGGTTTGGAAGGAGAAATGAGGACGAATGTTGTTTTAGATGGCGAGTTGATCTATTTGAAAGCTGGCCACCATCACACATCAGTCTCCCTTGCCTGTGGCAAAAGCTGCGTTTGAACTGCTTGCAATTGTTTGAAGTCTCTGTTTAGAAGTTGACACTTTGTAACCGGAAAGGGCAAACCAAAGATCGGCCTCAAAACGTATCGTTGAGAACAGATGTCGACGCATGGTAGTCGCCTCCTCTCGTCACGCGGGGGAAGCAAGTCACCGGTAGTCTTCTGGACTTACAGCTCATTAAGGCCCAGCCCTCGTGGCTCAGGTATTGGCAGTAGTATTTGCTTGCTTTATATTGTCAGGGATATTAGCACTGGAAGCTAACATGCTAATGTAGTACAAACTACGGGAATGCACAGTTCCTTGTCCCTGGGCTGTCTTCATGGTGTACCACTGCACGCTCTACCTGAATTGGAACTTCTCTCACTGGTGTTGTGGTCGGATATGGTTGTAGCTAGAATTTGCTGTCACAGAGATAAAGATATTATTTTATACATGGCCTGCTGATTTTTGTACAGTGTTTTATAGCTGATTATTTTGTCATGGACATATATACATTTATTATGCACTACTTTTCTAAATATTTTTTTCAATAGTCATTTTAGGCACATTTTTCACAGATGGGAGAACTCCTTTTGCAATACCTCATTTTTTTCACTTGGTGAAAAATAATTTTGTACCTTTGTTACTAAGAGATCTGCAATTATGGTAAACTTAATTTAAGAAGAAAAAAAAAAGAAAATGAATGATATTAATATAATTTTCAATTAGCTTTTATATATTTAAGTGCTGGTAAATCTGAACATTGTCTGGCGTATCGGTGTGATTCTGGAGCTTCAAAATAGCCAATCGTACGTAGATTCTCCTCTGCCCCAATGAACATTATTACGGGATCCTAAGGCATGGCAAGACCTTTCTAAAAGATTTTGATAGTCTTGAAAATACATATATCCATATATATTCTGGTATTTCACTCTTAGGTGTAGTTGGTATGATTATGAGTAAAATAAATGTTTGGCTTTGGTCCACACGTAAACATCCTTCTGTCACCTTGAGTGGGTTTGACTATTTAGATCCTCTTTCTGGGACTACCTGTAAGTTCTACTTCTTCTCGGCATGCATAATTATGTACCACAGCAACTACACGGCTAGCGTTAATGCAGGACCTAATGATGTAACGCACTAGTGCTCCTTTGTTTCTTTTCATCGTCTCCTTGGAGATCACCTCTCTCTTTACATGACGGAGTCTGCCTTCCTCACACAGACATGTTTATGCAATCGACACGATGACAAAACTTTTGTAATGTAGAGGACACTCGGTAAGACATAGGTGAGAAGACTTGATCACTTGACCCCTTTTGTGATGTGGCATGCTTTGGGACATAACCTGAATGTGATGTAATGTTGCAAGTTTAACTGTGAGCCATTATGTGCAATACTTATTTTTCTTTCCAGAAACAAGTCTTCGCAGTCAGTCATTGAATCCATAAATCATGCAGTCACATTATTGTTCCCTTCTTTTTGTTCCCTCATACAGATGTCTACAAGGCATAAGTATATAAATATATATATATAGATATATTGAGAAAAAAAAAAAAGCTAATTTATACATGAATTTATTTTTAAACGTTTAGTTTTGTGCTTACGTACTTATTTTGCTACTACCATGCAACTGTGATTGAAAACATTGTATAAACAAGGTTGATAATGTATTACATTTGCTATATTTTCAATTGAAATGTATGACTATGATTTGGATCGGATTTTTGTTATATTTTTGGGGTGAAGTGTTTAACTTGTTGACGTGTCTAGTTTTTCTAAATGTTGTTTTGTGCTCCGCATTTTCAGATGAAAAAGAATATTGAATATGTCTTAGTATTACTTGATTGCAAATGTCCAATAGTTTTTAATTGTATGCTGGGAAGGTTCTATTTATTAACTTTTTTTTTTTAACCTTATATAATTTGGATTTTTATTTAGTATTTTCACATTTATAATTTGGATTTTTATTAAGTAATTTCACCTTTATACTGAAGATCTAATTTTTATATTTTCTTCCTGATTATTTTACACTACAACACAGACGTCAGTTTTGATAGCTGGTTTGTAGAAGTGAAGTCAAAACAAAGACCTAATGTCATTCATTTGCTGCCAACCTTGTTTGTAACTGTCTGCATACATTTGAAGTATTTGTAATGTGAGATGTTGAACGAATAAAACAGCTGTGAGGAAGAATCAATTGCTTCCCTTTTTTTTTTTTTTTGTAAATGATGGATGGTGTGAGAAAATGTTTCTTGAGAAAAAAAAAATGAAACTGAAATCCCTCATATTAGGGGGAGCATGAAGTTGAGAGTTTCATCACATTTACAATGTGTGTACCGGTAGATCATAAACCCATCCATGATCTGAAACCGCTTTTTCCTCATGAGGGTCGTGGGGAGCCTATCCCAGCTGTCTTCGGGCAGTCGGCGAGGTACACCATGAACTGGTTACCAGCCCGTTGCAGGGCACACAAAGACAACCATTCATGCTCAGAATCACAAGCACAGTGATCCCTCACTATTTCGCGGTTGGTTCGTTTATCGCGGCTTCGGTGCATCACTGTCTGATTCACATCTGATCTGATTCTGATTGATTCACATGGCAATAATAATAATAGTCAGAAAATAATAGTAATAATGCCCACATATCCAGTTATAATCACTAAATGGATTGAAATGCACTTGGTTGTTGGAATGTGATTGGATGTACAGCGCAGTCATGGACCATTTTTGCTGCGTCCCATTAGTTAACATTGTAAAAGTCATACTGAGTGCTATGATAAAGAGGGTCATTCTAAAATAAACGCTAGCGATGACCTAAGACTTTGACACATTATTGAATTTGCCTGTCAACAGTCCTGACAATCAAGCAAACCTTTTTGGGCGGGCATGATCATTAAAACAAAACAAAACAAAACCACATAATGTACTATCAAACGATTTAGAGGATAGTGTGACATAGCCGCTCAACATTTTGCATTCATAAAAGGTTAGGTCAAAGGACAACACCCTGAAATGACCAATAAATACAGGTCAAAATAGTATGAGTGCATGTTTACTGACTATTAGAAATGTCGAACTTCCCAGTTTTATAGATTGCATCATCGCATCTTAGCACATTAGTCAACACAAGCAAAGACTCAAAAGAGTCTCACAGAAGCTCACACAATCTAACAGAGTCTTAAAAGATGAATCAATCTGAGGCTAGTATTTAGCAAAACATTACGTTGATTTTTTTGGGGTGTGGGGAACAGGGAATTTACATGTTGATTATGCACAAAGATGAGAGCGGAAGCAGGATATTTCTTGTCTCCCCACTTCTGCTTTTTCATCTCTGAAACGGTTTCTTGACCATGTGCAGTGCACAATGCGTGTTAGTGAGTGCGTATTGTCAGAATGTTTTTTTGGTTTTTTTCTGAACATAAATTTTCATCCTTTTTTTTAACAAACGGAATATGTTTCGGGTTGATTAAACAATGAAGGAAAGCTGGATTATTCTGCTGGTCATTTCAGGTGAGTTTAATTTTCCCTGTATCATCACAAATGAGTTATCGCATGATCATGTGACTGTTGACTTCAAAACCCTGCATGAATTTTGGCTGTATAATGTTCAATCCTCCTGTTTAAAACCATATCTATGTATGGAATTTGATGTAATTAATGTTTATTCATACTGACTTCCTTTGCTCTAAGGTGTATTGAGTGGAGACTGGGGAGTGACATTCAAGGATCAATGTGCTTTGGAAGGGACGACGGTAGTTGTGAGTTGCCAGTATGACTACCCTTTTCCTCACTTTGTCAGGTCAGTTCGCTGGTTTCTAGCTCGACGGCAGTTAGGCAGGTGGGTCATATCCACTTCCGTCCCACTCCACTTTGAATATGTGGGCAACTACCGGGGAGACTGCAGTCTGAAGATCAATAACGTAAAACGTACTGATGAAGGATACTACCTCTTTCGTTTTGTGACGTCGCTGAGCCAGTGGACGAGCAAAAATGCACTTCATGTGTCAGTAAAAGGTATACATGCTTTGCGTTTTTTTTTTAATTGATGAATTTTATTTATTTGAGTTTATTGCTAATTGGACTTTTTTTTTTTTAACACCTTCTGTAATTCAAAGCGCATCCTTGCTTCTGTGTACTGCTTCCACTAATAATATAGCTGCGAACAGGGAAGAGCTGAGAATTACATATGGAACAGCTGAGCCATGTATTTTGATCGTTTATTTTATCAAGTTAAATTGTGAGGGTGAAACAATGACAGATTTTATTTTAAGGCCATATCACCCTAGCCTTGTTTTGGATGCCAATGCAGAGATTCCATTTAATCATAAATTTCTTGAGCAGACCTGACTGCTGTTGTGGGGCCAAGCACAGTGACAGAAGGCCAATCTGTCAGCCTGGCGTGCAGGAGCGAGTGTGGCACACCGAAGCATGTTTGGTATCGAGATGGGAAAGTGGTACCACAGCCGGTCTTCCAGGCCAGCAGAAAAGATTCTGGAAGGTACTACTGTGCTGTCGTCGGGCAAGAGAAGATCAAATCGGCCTCTGTGGCTCTAAATGTTAACTGTGAGTATTTATTGACTCTTATCAAAGCAGACTTCAATAGCGACATTGTAGGCATCGTAATGTCGATTTTGTTAACCTCATAGTACTGCTTGAATATTTTCATAAAACAAGATGAAACCGCGAGTCCACTGGTATTTTATTGATTTTGTAATAATAATGGGCGGCCGGTATAGCTCAACTCGTGCTGCTACAAAGCTCTGGAACAATTTACCTCCGGACCTCCAAAACTGTACACCTCTCTCCACTTTCAAGTCCCGTCCAAAAACACATTTGTTCAGGACTGCCTACAATACGTAATTCTTCCATTTCCTCTGTTTTGTGATTTTATGTCCTGTTTTTATACAATATCCCTCTTATTTATTTTTACATTGTATTTTCTGGACAGTGTCCTTGGGTGGCATGAAAGGCGCCTTTAAATAAAATGTATTATTATTAATATTATTATTAATATTATGATTATAACTCCAAAATGCAAATCTGGCCCGACACGCATTTTCCCGATGATTTAAGCAACAGACTGTTGTAAGTTTAGCGCCCTCTAAAGGTGAATCCTAATATCGCACTTTAAATTTGGATTCCATCCATCCAATTTCTGAACCGCTTAATCCTCACTAGGGTCGCGGGGGGTGCCGGAGCCTATCCCAGCTGTCTTCGGGCAGTAGGCGGGGGACACCCTGAATTGGTTGCCAGCCAATCGCAGGGCACACAGACGAACAACCATCCACGCTCACACTCACACCTAGGGACAATCTAGAGTGCACAATCAGCCTGCCATGCATGTTTTTGGAACGTGGGAGGAAACCGGAGCACCCGGAGAAAACCCACGCAGGCCCGGGGAGAACATGCAAACTCCACACAGGGAGGCCGGAGCTGGATTCGAACCCGGTACCTCTGCACTGTGAAGCCGACGTGCTAACCACTGGACTACCGGGCCGCCCTAAATTTGGATTCAATTACCGAATACCGCATATCCTAAGTGCCCACACGTTGAAAGCGTCTTGCAGGAAACTATCAAACGTGTCAAGTAGACAAAATATTTTTTACTAAGCTAATCAAGAATTTGTTGTGAGTTGACTATTAGATAAAACCTTTTAGTTGTCATATTTACTGGCAAAGATAATCGGTGCCACCAGACTTTTCTTTTTTTTGACCCTCTAAGACATTTTCCACTTCAAAGAGGGTCCCGCTGGTATTAAAAACAAACCTTTGTAGGTCCTCATCCCATTTCTGATTGTCTGTTGTCGTTGACTTTTTTTTTTTTTTTTTTTAATCAGATGCTCCAAGCAACGTTGTGTTGTCAATGACACCACCAGCAGACATCATTAATGGAAGCTCTGTGACTCTCAGCTGCAGAGGTGATGCCAACCCACCCGTTCCTCCAAGTGGCTACAGCCTGTATAAGGGCAAGCAATTGATAAGTTCCGGACCAAGTCACACCATCTCTCTTCTTCAGCCCAGCCACAGTGGACTGTATAACTGTCAGGCCTCAAACAATATCAGTGTGAGGGGCATCACATTTGTGAAATCGACTGAGCTCAATCTGGATGTGCAGTGTATGTATATTCAGCCGTTCATGTCATGTACCGTCATTTTGAGACTACCGGTACCTTACACTCATGTATTCTGATTTTTCTTTGTACTCGTGATTCATATGCTCCCCCAAATTGAGGGCACTCCTGCGTGAAAATTCAAGAATTACACACAACGCAATTTGATAGATTGTGATTTCATGCATTTTGACACCTATTTTGTGATGTACAGCAAAGTTCTCTTTCCTTGTTAACAGTCTCGTTGTACTCTTGCTGGATCACATACGTGATCTCACAAAACGGAAGAACAGCAAAATGTGCCAAACAGCCGCCAATGTTTATTGAGTGGCGAGAGCACTGTGAAATATAATGTGGAAGAAAAATAAATAAAATACTTTCCTGTGGGCCAGGTGTCCAAATACTTTTGTCCACATAAAACTATTTTGTTAATAAGTGTTATGTTAGACTTTCACACATTTTTTCATATCCCTCATATTCCTCATATTTAGAGAGATAGTCAAAGGTTGTGAATTACTTTTCATGACAGCGGATTATCAATGACATTTTTGTTGTTGTTGTTGACATTTTTATATACAAATTAGTTGTTTCACAGGAGCATGTCACATTTTTCGTCTAACACCAGACGTAACTTTTTCATATCGTCCATCGTCTTGGTTTTCACAGATCTGCCAAGTGATGCTGATGGCAAAAGTGTCAATGTGATGTGCAGCGGCAGAGCCAACCCTGCCAACCACAGCTATGTGTGGTATAAGTGGACCGGCTCCAGCTCCCTGCTCCAAGTGGGCTCAGGACAACTTCTGTTCCTTTCCTCCATGGAAACGCCCCACACTGGAATCTACCTCTGCCAGGCCTCGAGCCAGCTTGAAGTCATCAACTCAACGAAAATCCTTCTTGCAATGGAAGAACAGTCTTCTTATGGTTTGTGCTACTTCCCCTGTCAAATTTAGTCATAAAAAGAAATATATAAAATATATTTTATCCATCCATCCATCCATTTTCCGAACCGCTTCATCCTCACGAGGGTCGCGGGGTATATTTATATATTATATATATATATATATATATAAAATATTATAATATTATATATATATATATATATAAAATATATATATCTAAAATATTATATATATATATATATATATATATATATATATATATATATATATATATATATATATATATATATTTATATATAGTGCGGCCCGGTAGTCCAGTGGTTAGCACGTCGGCTTCACAGTGCTGAGGTACCGGGTTCGATTCCAGCTCCGGCCTCCCTGTGTGGAGTTTGCATGTTCTCCCCGGGCCTGCGTGGGTTTTCTCCGGGTGCTCCGGTTTCCTCCCACATTCCAAAAACATGCATGGCAGGCTGATTGAACACTCTAAATTGTCCCTAGGTGTGAGTGGGTGTGGATGGTTGTTCGTCTTTGTGTGCTCTGTGATTGGTTGGCAACCGATTCAGGGTGTCCCCCGCCTACTGCCCGAAGACAGCTGGGATAGGCTCCAGCACCCCCCGCGACCCTAGTGAGGATCAAGCGGTTCGGAAAATGAATGAATGAATGAATATATATATATATATATATATGGTGGTCCAGTGGTTAGCGCGTCGACTTCACAGTGGTTCCGGGTTCAATTCCAGCTCTGGCCTCGCTGTGTGGAGTTTGCATGTTCTCCCCGGGCCTGCGTGGGTTTTCTCCAGGTACTCTGGTTTCCTCCCACATTCCAAAAACATGCATGGCAGGCTGATTGAACACTCCAAATTTTCCCTAGGTGTGTGTATGAGCTCGGATGGTTGTTCGTCTCTGTGTGCCCTGCGATTGGCTGGCAACCGGTTCAGGGTCATCCCTCGCCTACTGCTCAAAGACAGCTGGGATAGGCTCCAGCACCTCTCGCAACCCTTGTAAGGATAAGCGGATCGGAAAATGAATGTAAATTTCCATCTTCATTCAAAGAAACTTGCTTCACATACTCTGATAATTCACACATTGAAACTCCAGTGGCAGAGAAAAACACTTCAATCCTCATTCAAGCCATTTCCCCTGTTTTCTCAATCACTCTGTCTTGGTAAAATCACATGGAAGGCTTTGTTTACTAGTGCTGTTATTGAGAAAAACTCTGTATTTTGCCACTCGGAAATACAGTATAAGTGACCTGATGCTGAAAAGTCCTTTTCAATGCTCAGTAGTCCACCCGCCTACCCATTTATTTATGTATATTCTGTCTCCAGGTCACCTGTCTGTCCCAATACTTGGTGGACTTGGAGCCTGTATTTTTGCTATACTTGTTGTAGCTCTTCTTTTCCTCTGGTAGGTTACTAATTTCATGTGTGTGACTCAACAGTTACATGAGGATATTTGACATCTCTTAGCAAATGTGGGTATTTTTGCACTTCCTCTAAATGCTTTCAAATTGATGTAATTCAAGTGTTGCGCAACTTCATGGACCACTATTGCCTAAGCAGGTTTCCTTTTTTATTTTCAAATTTTCCATATTGAAGCAGTGGGGCCCAAAAATTTTCAGGCACTCCAAATCTCTGTGCCCAACATGGGTTTGTGCTTAAAGAGATTTAAAACAGTGTATGACATGAAATATCGACAGCATGACCTAGATATTGCAATATTGTTTTGCACGAATGCCCAACTCCGGTCCTTCAGAGCCTCAATGCAGCCAATTTTAGATGTCTTCCTCTTCCAACACACCACATTCAAATGATCATTTTCATTTTCGGTCTTCTGCAAAGCTTGCCCATGAGATGTTCATTTGAATCAGGTGTGTTGGAGGAGGAAGACACTGAAAACAGGCTGGAGCGGGACTCTCGAGTACCGGACTTAAGCACCCTTGCTGAATTGTGTAAATGTAAAAAAAAAAAAATTCAAGTGGCAAAGAGACACACATTTGTCAAAGAAATACTTTTTTTTTCAAAACTCAATGCTGTACAAAATGCTGCTATTCATAATATTTAATTTCGTTTTGTTCATCCCCACCTCCCTGTGTTAGGAAGAAACAGAGGAAGACAGAAAAAGAGGTTTGTATCTTCCATCCATCTCAACTCAACTCAACTCTATTTATAGAGCACTTTCAAACAGCCATCGCTGCATACAAAGTGCTGTACATGTCAGACGTTCTCATCTGTTTAATTTCACTTATCTGCATCTGATCAGACTTTTCTGGCCTTGACCACTTCTCCTAGTTCTATTGCAGATGCATTTCCTGGCCAGCTGTGAGACAGAAGCCTTTTTTATGTGACAACCCCAATAGCAGATAAGCCCGATTGCTTACACAAAAGCTTGTCTATATGGCATATTGCTGCAACTGTGCGGTTTTACATAAGGATCCGGCAACCTGGATCCGGATTATTCTAATGCTGATGCGTGACATTGGCACCAAGGGCTGGTTCTGGTGATGTTGAATGTTGGATGGGTTAGGGTTAGGGTTAGTGTATGTCTGGGCTTATCTGGGCCCTCACAGCCACGAGTAGCCATTCGCCCCACCCCTCATCAATGAATATGTTTCAGTGTGTGATGGCGGGACCCCATCACCGACTTTGTTAGTTTTGGAGCGTGACGACCTATCGACGACAACTTTGTGACGCATGATGGCTGCACCAACTCATCCTCCCAGGTTGAATTTTGGTCCCAGCACATCCCTGGTTGGTTGTGAAATGTCACACTTGTGACTGACCGTCCCTGACTCTGTTCATAATTTATAGACAGACTTTCTAGGCAAAGCTGTGGTGTTGAGGGTGTTCGGTTTGGTGGGCTCAAAATTATATGGCTGCTTTTTGCAGATGTTGTGGTACTGTTGGCTTCTTCACAAGCCATGATCTTCAACTCTTATTGGAGCGTTTCGCAGCCAAAGTGGTGGGAACGAAAATCAGCACCTCCACCGAAGATGAGATGCCGTTCCAAATGGAGGGGTTCAAGTATCTTGGGGTCTTGTTCACGAGTGAAGGGAGGATGGAGCGTGAGATCGACAGTGCAGCATCTGCAATGATGCGTACTCTGTATCTTTCTGTCGTGGAGAAAAGGGAGCTGAGCCAGAAGTGAAACTTCTCGATTTATTAGTCTTTTTACATTCCTACTTTCATCTATGATCGCAATATGTGGGTCGTGACTGAAAGAACTTATCATAAATAAAAGCGGCTGAAATTAGTTTCCTCCGCAGGGTGTCTGGGCTCTCCCTTAGACATAAAATGAGAAGCTCTATCATCCAGGAGGGGTTTGAAATCCATCCACTGCTCCTCTACATTGAGAGATGCCAGATGAAGTGGCTTGGGCATCTTGCCAGGATCCCACCTGGACGCTTCCCTGATGAGGTGTTCCGGGCATATCCCACCGGGAGGAGGCCGCAAGGATACTCAGGTTACACAGGGGAGACTATGTTTCCCTGCTGGCTCGGGATGTCCCAAAAAGAGCTGGATGAAGTGGTTAGGAAAAGGAGTGTCTGAGCTTTCCTGGTTAGTTTGCTAGTCCCACGACTCAACTTTGGATAAGCGAAGAAGAATGAATGAATGAATGAATATATTGAGTTTTAAAAAGCTCGCTTTTTTAACTCTCTGAAAATTGCACACTGGATTTTTTTTTTCTTTACTGTGGATGTGAGGGATGGCTCCAGGATTTTCTGAAAAATAATAATAAATATATTTTAGAATATCAAATAAAATGCTTGAGGCACTTAACTGGGCCTACACACATTTCTGTTGATACTATGGTCATGCAGAACCTCGCCCGGTGTGGTGCCATCCCAGTTGGTTCTTTGAAATATTCTCAGGACATAAATACTATGTACAGTAGTTTTGTTTTCATGTCTTGCACAACAACTAACCACTCATTAATAATGATTATTGACTATTCAGGTGCTGTTTCCTTCTGAACAAGTCAGCTCTGCCTCCACTGAAGATCAGTCCGACAATATTTATACCAAGGTTGGCAAATATATGCCATCTCCTCAAGTTCCGCCACGACATTACTCAAAAAAACAACACGCCAATGTGATGCACCTGTATGGACATGTGAATACCCGACGGCAGCGCTCCCACCCACAGTCAGATAACAGCTCATCCATTTCCAATGATGATGAGGTTACCTACTCAACAGTCACCATCCAAGATAAAAAATCCCATTTTGATGAAAAGAGATCACAAGAATCCAGGTAGGTTTATTTCCAAAACACAGAATATTGATGCAGAGTTACATGTAGTGAACATAGATGACGGGGCTGTTAGATCAGTACTGTACTCATTCATGCTTCTGTTTTTCATCCATAGGCTCAAAATGGGACAGAATGCCGACTCAGTAATCTATAGCACCGTGGCAAATTCTAGGTGATTATATTTGTTGCCATTTTCTGTCTTTGTGAGGTTCAAGTGGTATGTCCGTACATTCACCGCATATGCATTTGCTGCAATTCTACAGCAAAACAAATAAATAAAAAAAATATTCATGTAATTCAGGTTGTATTTTTTTAAATCTCACGTTATTACTCATTAAAAAGAATTCTATACTGATGCTGTGTCCTGTATTGCAACTTTAATCAAGGATGTTGTTATTTTTGTACCATTATTAATATAATTATTCTATATATCATTATTAAACCATTAGAAAAAAAATTCTTCCCCCCCAATATTGCTGCTGTAGACTGTAAATTTCCCCAGTGTGGGACAACTAAAGGTTATCTAATCTAATTAGTTACAAAAAGAACCAGGAGGTGACAAAACTACACTTTGTACTTCATTTTAAGTATAAAACAGAGATACGTGTGTAAAACGACTCTGGAAAATGAAATAGAACAACCGAATATACATGTAATGAAAAATTTCAGAACAGAGAGACATTTCAATCAAATAGCCGGATTATACAGTATTTATAGAATGACGCTCCAGAGACGTCATCGCCGAGTTCGTTTCACGTCGTCTTGTTTGAGTATGGTCGCCACCTGCTGGCTGTAGTTATACAAAACAAGACTGCTTTATATTTATGCTTATGCTAACTTACTGTGAAAACTTAATGATGCCCAATAAAAAAACGACGTTCGCATCTTTGGGCTCACATTGTCACTCAAGTCAAAGACGGGAAGCGCAACAGAAAGATAGGCAGGGTTGTAACGGAATCCCCTGGAGCATGCGAAGGAAACCTACAACGAGAGACGACAATCGCCCGGTCCTTCTCAAAGTAAAATTACCGAAGCTAGCCAAACCATCGTTGTCCAATGATAGGAACAGACAGGAGGCACCCAATGGAAACGTGTTCACGCAGCCCAAAGGTAAAAAAAAATAAATCATAGGTAGCCATCTGGCTACATAACCTGTGTACCCATTTTCAGGTTTGCTAGCAGTCATTTAACAAGCCCCAGAATGATTTCCCTGCTGTTGAGCAAAGGTGGTCAATTAAGACATTTTAGGAAAACATGATTTTTAATTTTTTTTATTTTTTACCAAAATATAATGTTTGTATCTGGTTTCCGGGCAATTTCGAAAAATGATTGCTGCCACACACACCCAAGAATGTCATGGAAGTGATTAATATAACGTTAAACGTCGTTTTAATGTGATGAGTTTCACATAAACAAAAGAAACTTAGCATGTTAAATTATGATAAATTTGACTCGCACATTCGGCAAAGCATATAAGATTGACTTTTATATTAAGAAATAAAAACTTTACTCCCTTTCTCTCTGATCCCTGTACTCTATTAAATAAAGTTTGTCTAAAAAATGGAATTCAGGCATTAGCGGTGTGCTTTTTTGTCTTATAAATTATAAACCAAAATTAGTAGATACACTGCTCTTCTATAAGGAAAAAGGGACAAGTGCTGGGTACTTATTGTTCACTGAGTCAACAGTACATTAAAAGCCTGGCCAATGTCTTCTTTACAGTGTTACAGTGAGAAAAGTAAGCATGCACCACAATGACAATTATCTTTTGTTTTGTTAGTTGCTGAAATGGATTGCAAACATGTTGAAGATCCTTTCTTCTTCTCCCAGGGATCCCAAAGCAAAGCATCCAGTGACAAAGAAAAGGTTCTTTTTTTGAAACAAAATCTGTGTGTTGTTAACGACAGAATGTTTTATACAATACATCCTCATTTATATAGCGCTTTCACAATGATGTGCAATCCTCCAATAAGAAAAAAAATGGTGAGGTGTGCCAACTCGGCAGGTGGTGGGCCGTGGCCGTGAATCTGATTTGGTTTTTGAGAATAATGATCAAAGGTGAATCTTAAGTTTGAAAGGTTATTTTAAAGTTAGTGGGTTGGAATGAGCATTAGCATTTGGTAACATTAAATCAGTCACTGTGAAGCTCTGTCTTGCTCAACAATTCAGAACACGTTGTATTATTTGAATAATAGTAATGCTCTCATGTGGTACAATAATGGTTCGTTCCATATTTTATTTGTTTGAACAGTATATATATATTTTTTGTATTTGTTGGTTGAAGCAGATATCTCCACGAACAGAATAATAAAGAACTTCTGACTATTTTTACTATTTGGACAGGCAAGGCTATCTGTTCTCAAGACCATTTCTAGGATGGTGGAGGAGAACCAGCTCATCAGGAAGCGTCTGGCCTACCTCAAACAAAGTGTTTGATGCTACGTAGACAGTCAGACATCGCTGTAATAGTGCAGTTACCGGTAGTTTCTGAAGCACAGGTTGTTTCACAGTTCACGGTTGAGTGTTTTTTTCCCCCCATGTTTCTTTTGGGTTATTTTTTTGGAAAACAATGTAAAAATAGTCTGCTTAATGTATTTTTTAAAATTAAAATGGAAGATGTAACTGTTTCTAAAATGTTACAATTGTCGCTATTTTAAAACGCAATAAAAATCAATATAAAGTTACCTTTGAACATTTTATGTGTTTCAGAGAAGAGAAAGTAGGGATAGGAAGATGGTGGAAAGATCTGTGAGTAAAGGTTTTTCATGATTCATTCGAGATGCATCAGCTCTTCGGTGGTGGCAGCTGGGGTCTCTGGGCTTGTGAGGGGCTCGGCCACCATGCGAGGAGAGCAGGGCTGGATGCGGAAGGCTTGGAAAAAAGCTTGACGTTCTGACACTCCAAATTTAGATAATGAGAGAGATCAGGCCATGCCGAACCTTATACGACAAACTAAAGATTCCAACATAAAGGACTATACAGTAGCACGTGACAACCTCAAGGATCGAACCCAAAACACAGTCACAAAAAAATCACAGCAGAAGCAGTACTCCATCTCATGCTGTGAGACCACACAGGGTTGCCAACACACAAAACGCCGCTTGGCGATCACAAACAAAGCCGTTACAGCCACAAGAGGGCGGAAAAGTGTTGTTCCAATCCTCCTAGGGATGAAAACAAAAATACAGAAAAATTGACGAAGAGAAAGCACAGCTTTGATCAGCAGAAAACAGCAGAACCGGGTGACATGCGAGTAAACACGCAAGACGTTCGTGAGAAACTTTCTTCCAGGTGTCAAAGGCTCTTATACATGCCCGGCGTCACCCGGAGGTCACTCATGACATGTTGGCATGGAGTTAAAGGTTAGATTGGAATACGTGTTTGTTTGTTTTTTTTGGTTTATTGGTAAGCAGAACGCAGCATCTTTTATAACAAGCAGAACAAAAGAAAGGAAACATCCCCAGAGGGCACTTGATGTCCTTTGGAAGTATCGCGTTAAGACGGTTTTAACTTCTGGCAAGGCAAAGCAAAACGTTGTCAGGGGTTTATTTGAAGTCAGAGGGAACGTCTGACAAGAGGGAGCAAAGGAGTCGCATCCTGTGATGTAGACTAAGTCCAAATCATCTGTCATTGTACACGTGCCGTTCTCAGAGTAGCACATGTTTTTTTCTGATCACAGCTCTTTAAGCCTGTTGTTAAATCCCTGTTTAATTCGCCAACTTTTACTCCTTCAGAACTGACGAGGCAATGATTTCCCAGCGTGACCGACCGGGGTCTCATCCCCTCATGGAAACTAAGCTAATTAATCAAAAGTCTGCCACAGTGGTGTCATTGTTCTCGACTAATAGCGTGGGGTCTTTTCATAAAAGCAATCACAAGTGAGAAAGAAAAAGCAAACAGAAAGGCAAAGGCTGCTTTTGTGTATTCAAGGCTCCTGTTGTCAAGAATACAGTAGATATCAAAATATTATAAGAAATTGTGCAATACAACTTTGAGTGGGACCAAATCTAGAGCTTTATGACATTTTCCACAGAAAATTTGGGCTATTGGCACTATAAAATATAATGCACAGCTAAAGCAAATAAATTAAAAGAGCGGTTGTTTCCATATGTTTCCCCCCTGAAATTCATTATTTGTATGATGTTCTGGCTTATGGCAAGACTCCATTTCTGGCACCATGCATTTAATGTGTTGAATGTAACTCATGAAAAGGAATTTGACATTCATTTTCAATGTGTTTTCTCCTGGGAGTCTCAATGCTGGGAAGTGTGTTAGGTCCTCCCGCTGTGATGTCATCCTGCACAGTGGTCCCCATCCACCGGACAGGCCGCATACGAAAAAATTGACAGGACCTCCAGATTATTATCTTTTTTAAATTGTTTTTTTTATCCAAGGCTAAAAAAGATTTCACTTTGAAAAGTGAACGGATTCTCTCTGTTACATCCGTCTATGACCGTCTTGGTCATGTAATGCCATTAAACCCACAAGCTAGCAAAATTAATGAAAAGCAGACATATCTGGAAAAGCCCCAGTGATGTGACGACACAAGAGCCTAAGACCAAGAAGACAAAGAAAATTGCATTTCACAGACAATAGCGGGAGACCGATTTGAAATATGGATTTGCGGCGACAGGTGATTCCCAGGCACAAAGCCTGCTCTGCACAATGTACAGCCAGCGACTCTTGATTTAATATTACAGTAAACCTTCAGTGTTAAAACAAGTATAAGAAATATCATTTAAAAAAAAAAGATAAAAAGTTCCCCTTTATGCCCTTGCTGAATTCAGAACTTTTCTGTCCTCTGATTGGTTGGTCAGAACAAAACTTCTTACCCATCCATCCATCCATTTTCCGAACCGCTTCATCCTCACTAGGGTCGCGGGGGGTGCTGGAGCCTATCCCAGCCGTCTTCGGGCAGTAGGCGGGGGACACCCTGAATTGGTTGCCAGCCAATCGCAGGGCACACAGAGACGAACAACCATCCACGCTCACACTCATACCTAGGGACAATTTAGAGTGTCCAATCAGCCTGCCATGCATGTTTTTGGAACGTGGGAGGAAACCGGAGCACCCGGAGAAAACCCACGCAGGCCCGGGGAGAACATGCAAACTCCACACAGGGAGGCCGGAGCTGGAATCGAACCCGGTACGGTACCTCTGCACTGTGAAGCCGACGTGCTAACCACTGCACTACCGGGCCGCCCAATAATAATAATAATAATATTAATAATAACACCTAGCACAATAGCAATCCACACAAATAATTGCATTTAATAATCGGCATTCCTTGTCAGTTCGATTTTATTCATGTTTTGTCAGGTTATTTGAAAATTAACCAAATGAGGTGAGTGATATATTGCGGCCTGTTATATTGTATAAGATTAAAAGTAATAGTTTCCATAATTGTGACACACTAGTGGTTGTAATGAGGGGCGGAGAGACACCATTAAAAGCCGCGGTACCAAATGCCAAGCACTAATATCAATGAATAATTTAGGACTTTGGTGAGAAACTTGGTGTTAAGGCGACACTTGTGTTGACAAACCTCATTAGTTCCATGACAAGTTCAGCTATTTCCTTCTTTACTGCATTCAACAGTTTGCAAACATGATTTATTTTATTGCAAGCAATAAAATGCATGTCAATATGTTCTCTTCGTTGTGCCTTCAGCACATTAATCTGTACCCGCACCAGCATTGATGAACCAGCTTTCACAATCTAATGGGAATGTGAGGGAAACTGAATTTTAAAATGATCACCCTAGCCCACTATTTAATAATTAAATTGACTGTAACGGTGGCACTGAGTACGGTGGTAATTGGTGGAATGTTTTATTCAAGAAAAACCACATGATAGATTCATCTATTATAGATCTCCAAGACATATAAATGAAGTGATAGAGCTCAGCAATAACTCTCAATCTCGGGTAAACACAAAGACTCTAAAGGACAGAAAAAAAGAACAAAAAAATCTGCAGTTAGTGAATCAACAGATACTTTTCACTTTAAATGATGACGTCCATTACAGAAAATGGAACAAACCCAATTCCAGTGAACTTGGGACATTGTGTTAAACATAAAATAAGAACAAAATCCAGTCATTTGCAAATCATGTTCAACCTATATTGAATTGAATACACTAGAAAGACGAGATAATTCATGTTCAAACTGATAAACTAACACTGATCCTAGTGTAAAGTGCACTGTGAAAAAGGACTTGTCAATCATACTGTAGAGGCAATATAAGATGGCTGCCCTCTGGCTTCCCCCACAAGGAGGCTTTTGATATTTCTTTCCGTGGGCGAAAGCGTCGGCGTGACTAAACCAAGGACCCAAGCTTGCCCAGTGTGGGAGCCAAGAAGGCAAATCAGGACAAGCTACTTTGCCAGCAAGCTCCCACACCTGGCGAAGGGAATAGGGCAGCGCGCCTAGTGAACTGTTCTTGCAAGAACAATCATGTACCTGTGCGCTGTGTTGACTGTTACAAGTACACTCGTGGCAAATGCTGAAGGGAGATAGTGTGGCAGTGCCAGTTATGTTCAGACAACTTCCATGATTCCAAAATGCAGAAGAGCTTTGTTCTTAGTGCCTGTCTTACCTAAACAACAGTTTTCTTGATGCTGAACCCTGCCCACCACCTCCAATTTTTTTGGCTTACTTACATAAATTCATATTTGGTTGTGATTATTGTTTTGGAGCGATTTGTTGTTGTATCACCTCGTGTGGCAGAAAAAAAAGTTGAATGCTTAATCTTTTCTCTCTCTCTCTCTCTCTCTCTCTCTCTCTCTCTCTCTCTCTCTCTCTGTCTACCGAGCTAGTTAGCTAGCTAGCAGGTTTTTTTTGTGTCAAGTAATGTAATGTGGCAATACCACCACTAGGGCAATTGATGATGACATCAGTAGGTGCGCCCATATTAACTCATTCACTCCCAAAGACGTTTTTAAACGTCTTTTCAGACTTGGTCTAGAATTGGCTGGTACTGAATGAGTTTAATAATGAAGTCGGCACAGGTGTTTAGGAACGCTAGTCGGATACCGTTTTCAACCTCACAAATGCACTAACACGCGGACCTCAAAGGACAGATAAAAGAAATATAGTGTAGACTACCACACATGAGCGTATTATTTTGATTTCAAAGTTTGAAAGACACTTAAGTTTTTATTTTACTTTATTTTTTTTTTATTTGACCTCAAGGCATGACATTTGGACTGAAAAGACTACAATTAAAATTAACCCTTGACTGTTTGACACCACAAACACAATTGAAAATTTCATTCACCAGCGTATTATTGAAGACTTGCTAGATAGATAAATAGATATCATTTTGTACAATTAACCACACTTTTCAGAAAGAGAATCATCTTTATTAGGCAAGGATGTAAAACACACAAGCCCTATGTAGTATGAGCTGCACTAGTATTGCAGGAGCAAGCAACTACCATAAAACACAGACATGACCTATAAGTGTAGAAAGTCTTTCCGTAAGGGTGCAATTTTGTGGTAGTACCACCAAATGACAGCTGTGCAACAATGTGGCGAGTCATCAAGCAGAGATGAAGTGATTAGCAGTGCAGTACTTACACCACTATGACGGTTGTGCAGATGACGCAGATAATCATTGCACCATTTAATGAGAGCAGGAGTAATTGTAATTAAACTTTGAATGTGCAATTATGCAGGGAGTCCTTAACCGCTTTAAAGTGCCTATGGAGTCCAACAAATGGTCTTATTTTGACCCTAGAATGTTAGTTTGCACTGTGACTGCAGCCATGAAGATGAGATTGAAATAATTGTGGAGTGGCTGCAGCCCAGGAACGGTTTTTGACCTGGGTGAGGCCGGCACATATCCGGATCCAAAACATCTGCGCAACGAAGTGGGCAGTTGGCGACTGCTTTCCAACTCGATTCAGGTCCGTGTGTGTGACAGCCACCCCGACCGATTGTGCCTCAGTGTTACTTTGTTATGGAATTTATAATTGGGCACACAGACACACTACGAGCTGAGTTGCACACTTTGCACCCAGCCATTTTATAGAGATGAACATATAAAATCGTATTTTCCGTGCGGTAAGGCACAACTAAAAGCATTCAATTTTCTCAAAAGCTTGACAGTGTCCCTTAAAATCCAATGCGCCTTATATATGGAACAATATTCTGATTGCTTGGACGTCATGTTTTAAATGTTCTTACAGCTGCAGCGGTTGGGAAAGCTCTTCATAAACAAAGGTGTATTGTATTGCATTGCATGGTATTCCCTTTAGTGTAGCTCCATCTGGTGGATGTATGATGTAACTGCAGCCACTATTTTAGCTTCTATTCTCTGTGTCGCTTCATAATTTTATACCCCCATGCATTTTTTTTACTTTCCAGACATGGGTGCACAATTTCAACTGGCACTGGGCCATGGCCCCTTTGTTTACAGTCGTGATCAGCTTTTAGCACCACAGGCTAGTGCTATAACAGCATACCCCAACATCCCTCAGGAGCTGAGGAGGAAAAAACGGGGATGGCGGCCTGTAGCAAAATGTTGAGAAAAGAGAAGATGATATCAAGCTGTCACTTATCCATGGGGAATGTTTGATTCTTGGTCGCGGAATTGGACAGCTTCCAACTCTTGCGAGCTAACAGGATGGTGCAGAGCGGTAAGAGGAATGGAGAAGGACTTGTTTGTAAAAAAAATGGTGTAATCCGTGGCACATCACCATTAAGGATCAAATTGCAGGATGGACATTGAGCTTTTAACAGCTAGCATGAGACCTTATTATACATCTTAAGGGAGGTCAGTCACGTAATTGCAGTGACGTGAATGCCCTTCCCGCCTTTCCCCAACAGCATTGCAGCCTGTGATGTCCTGTGAGCAGACTGCAGACACAGCATCCCAATGCTCTGTTCTTCAAGTCCGGGGATTTTAATCACGTCTGTATTCCTTCCTTTCTGACCTCATTCGTGCAGTATGTGACGTCCCCCACAAGAGAAAATAAAACACTCAACCTTTATCATGCCAACACCAAAGATAGATATACTGCATAGTCCCTTAGCCCGCAATTTTATACAACTCTTTATAAACTCTTGGTCGTAAACCCACAGAAGGAAAGGACACAGTCCTTGACTCATACTCAGAGGTGGTTTGGAAAGGACACAGGTTCAATAACACTGCATGGAAGGTTTTCAGCAAAGCTCGTTGAGAGGACATAAATCAATTCATCTGTCTGACCACTGCAATGAACGATTACATGAGCTGCATAGAAAGAGTGTTTTGTCAATAACAAACCCTGGATTACCACTGATATTAAAGTTCTCCTGAAGGAGAGGAGGATGGGGGTTGTTTTAGGGCAGGTCAAGATATGTGTAGCTATGGTGTAAATATATTTTTTAGATATGCAGTCCTGTATATTGAAAAACAACAATAATAAATAAAATAAGTCAATGATTTTTTTTCAGGATCGTGGGGTGACTAGTGGTCCCGTATGCCGCATGAATAGATCCACAATGAACTGAGCAGCCGAAGAATCACATCTCAACATTTAGAATTACAGTCGGAGCATTATGTACTAAACTGAACTTGGCGTCACATTTTAGGAAAGTGTGTTCATTTTTGGGTCTTGGAAATTTAAGTAAAAGCTTATGGAAAAATCATTTCAGAATGAGATATTCTTTAAAAAAAAAACACTTTGGTTACCTTAATGGGAAGAGAATCAGAATCCTCATTTGAACGCATGTCCATTGAACGAATTGATTAAGTTATGACCCCATCATCTCATGTAACACAGACCCAATGTATGTTTACGTGCCGAATACGGTCACAGAGATTAAAACAACATGCTGCCAATCTAATGCTGGAAGGAAAGGAAAAACACAAATACGGTCATGTTCCTGTATTATTGTCTTCTATGATGTCGCTGAAAATACTAAATACGTAGTCTTTTTTTTTTGTGGTTTGGGGTCTCTCCTCCCACACCACTGGGTGGCACTGGTGCGTTGAGAACAACCAAAACAAAGAGTGGTCAAGGCAAACGCAAAGAAATCACTGCATCACTGAAGACTAAAAAAAAAAGAAAAAAGAGGGACGTGAAGAGCAAACGACACAGGAAAAAAAAAAGATGACAGCTCAAAGGCAGATGAAACAGGAAAACAAGAGCCTTTGTCACACATTGTATTCGTCGGCTGCATCGCTGCCCTGCAAATTAAAAGAGACACAACTGTGAGACCACCAGTGGAAAGGAAGGCCAATGGACAGGACAGGATTATAGAGGAACAAAATGCACCGAACAGGTGTGCAGGAATGCAAAAGATTATGTTGTTACAATATTCGGACAAATTGCATCCACGCATGCCGAAACTCGCTCATGCACACACAGACCGACTACGCTGGATTTCCACTTCAAGAACTGCTGTCACAGTGTAATCCCATCTGCTGAAAAGCCTCATCAACTGGCAACCAAATGAATAAATGAAGGCACTCCTGCTTCATTCAGGGCTCTTCTGGGACATTAAAGAGGGGGAAAGCTTTGTCTAATAAAATATATAGGATCCTGTTTTTTTTTTTTCTTTAGTTTTACGGTGACCCATTTTGCTTTTATATGCACTGATGTTAAAGTGATGCAATCTTAATCATGTGTCTTTTGGGGATCGTGTTACCTCATTCGCTTTCATTCATTTGAGAGGTTGGTCAAAATAGGTTCAAGCCTTGTGTTAAAAAAAAAAAATCAGATTGTTATTGATCAACAAGAATTCTCCAGCACTGACTCAAAAATGAATAAAATGTCAGTCATATATTTTATGAGCATGCCAAAGAAAAGGGTGACGCAAAGCCCGTGTTGGACAAACATGGAGGAATTTCGGGGTCCTGTGATCCTGACAGTGGTAAAAAGCCTTAGCGCCCCAATGTTGGGCTCCCACTTGTGGTTCTCCGAGCATGACATTTTGATAAGGACCCTTCCCACTCGATTGAGTTCAATTTACGTCAGCACGCGGCATTGGATCTCAACTTGTTGAGAGAAGCTAGACTTTGCTCTTTGTAGGAGTTGCTGTTAAGGCAACACATCAGTACCAACATTTCAGAGTCAACCCAATGAATGAAAACGTTTTTTTCCCCCCTCTTATCTTCGGATTCGGAACTGCTTTGGGCTAATGCGCTCAACGGCAACTCAGACTTTACTTTGACTATCTTGGACACCCTTGGCAGGCTGCGAGAATGTATTATAGAGTTTGGGTACTTCAACAACCCCCCATTATCAGTCCTGGAGATCAACCACACCCTGCAGGAGGTTTGGGGGCGATTGATTCTGAATGCGCTGTTGATTATCTTTACTGCCGAGACCGCTTGATATGAGCTGTGCCTGTCACCGTGACAACCAGTCAACCCAACAATGGCCACGGGCAAAGGAATACTGTACCAGCAGGATCTCCACAAACCCACTGAAAGGCCGTCTGTAGAGTTTGGCGTAACAAACCTGTAAGTCGATGAACATAGATCTGCAATTCCATGTTTGATTTTTGCATGTATGACTATAGTAATTGTTGCCTTGTTTTCAAATTGTACAGTCAAAGAAATTCTGCTTCCTAAGTCCATATCAAAGCATATCCTGTTTTTTCTTTCTGCCTTCCCAAGAATTCACGTGAGTTATTTTGAAGGCTATTCTTCGAAAGAATGATTTGGAGTAAACTTAATTCAGTTGATACTGTACATCCATCCATCCATTTTATAATAAGTTGGAGCCTATCCCAGCTGTAATCAAGCAGGAGTACACCCTGAACTGATTGTCAGCCAATCCCAGGGTACACATGCGTGAATTAAACATTCACAATCACACCTCGGGACAATTTGTGGACAGCTTGTTTTTATTACACAGTCAATACCTTGAATTTTTACAGCCACTGTAATCCAACAACAACAACAACAACAACAACAACCGATCATTGTTTTCAGGCAGCAATGCAAAGGTTGAAGTAGATACATCACATGCTTCTACTCCGCTTTAGTCACCTGAAGCTATTCTTGCATAGGCAACGTTGAAATTTAATGATCGTGCAACTGTCAATTGGGATATTCATAGTAATTAAATAATAAGTAAATAATTGGGAACATTTGAATGGTTAGTCGAGGTAAGAATCTATCATAAAGTGGGCGCAGAAAAGTTCAAAGCATTTGAAGACTCTCTGACTCTGCCTTTTTCCTGAGGAAAGTCGTTCAAAGCATCCGAGGTGGGGCCCGATGTGGTTGCTGCACTCCACCAGATGTGATGGATGAAAGGATGGGAGTATGCAGGGTACTCTTGTCAGGCTTCAGGCTGTTACAAGTGAGGCAAAGTGATAGCTATGCCACTACTTGTCAGGCTGGAGTCTTGTCCCGTGATCGGGATGCCATCTGCAAACTTGGGAGAACATCAAGCAAGAGAGTACAGTCCGGGGAGGGAAGTGGGATGAGCTGTTGTGTTTTTGTAAGGTACTGTACAAGCATACCAATTTAAGCAAAGTCATATGAGAGAACTTGACATCATGCAAAATGTTTTACCCCACGCCTGGAAACAGCACTTTTGTCTGAGCTGAGTTTGGTTTCTATTGCCGGTTTAGCTACACTGAGTTATGGGAGTCACTTGTAAGATGGATGATCTCCGTTCAAATCACTTCTGACCTCGAACTGCCTTACTTGCCATTTGTGTTGTTTGGCCTTCTGCTGTCACCACAGAATCTTCTCCATCTTAAAAAAAAAAAAAGCTTCCAGTGTGAGAGGATTCATCCATCCATCCATTTTCCGAACCGCTTCATCCTCACTAGGGTCGCGGGGGGTGCTGGAGCCTATCCCAGCAGTCTTCGGGCAGTAGGCGGGGGACACCCTGAATTGGTTGCCAGCCAATCGCAGGGCACACAGAGACGAACATCCACGCTCACACTCATACCTAGGGACAATTTAGAGTGCCCAACGAGCCTGCCATGGATGTTTTTGGAATGTGGGAGGAAACCGGAGCATGTGAGAGGATTGTCTTCACAAAACGTTGATAAATACTGTATCTAGTTTTACTCCACAATATTGTTGTGAACTAAACATAGGACTAAACTAGGATAATCCTGGAAGTAAGAAAAGAATCAGAGATAGCAGGGAGATTTTGATATGGTCCGATGACTTTGAACTTTGTAGACAATACCCCAAAAGTATGTTTGGCGCAAACACAACACTGCTCATCACCAAAAAAAAAAACCACCATTGTGGATGAAGCATCATACCTCAATGCTATTTTTCTTTTTGGGAAATTGTTGTCAAAGCCTAGGACTAGGTGGATGGAATGATGAACAATTCCAAATAGCAGGGAGACACTGCCTTGGTAGAAAAGGCTATTTGGGACTTGATATTTTGAAAACTATTTTCAAACATTCTTTTATTTTGGTCCTAGGACAATTAACCCTTCCATGCACCCTGTAACCTGATAACATGACAAGCTGTCCACTGCAGTTACTGCTGTCCCTGAAAGGGTTAAATGTACTAAAAAACTGTAATTATTCTTTTTTTTGTCAGTGGATTATTTAAAGTTTGATGGGGGGGGCATAAAATGTCCTCAGATTCTGGAATGACCCGCATATCTACATTTTTTTCATACTGCAAGATATTGCTGACACTGTATTGCCCGCATTTTGGCAACATGCACATCCAGGTCATTTCCAATGTGCAGTCAATGTAAACACAGACATTGGAAATGTGCCAGATGAAAATGCATGTAAATGCCAAGTAAATCCAGCCAGGCTTGTCATCTCCAGAATTGCCATGTATTATTCTGTTCAGGTTTACAGGGAGGCGGGGGTGGGGGCTGGGGGGTCGGGATCTTATCCCAGCTGACTTTGGGAGAGTGAGGTAGGGGACATCGTGTACTGGCCGCCAGTCATTCACAGGATAGAATCATTCACACTCGTGTTCACACATATGGACACATTTTCAAGGCTTCAATTAACCTACAAGGCATATTTTAGTATGTAGAAGGACAGTCCCCCCCACCCCCCATCTCCCTCCCAGCCACAAACATTTCTTTTTCAACTTTAACGACACAGTGTCTGCTAAACGTTTTGACAGGACAGATGGTAGAGCTTGCAACTTGGATGGCACATCCATGGATATATTGTATCTCTCTGGCAGACCGCTCAGATCCTGCAATTCTGGAATGACACCATCCTTGGCTAGGTAACTGGATCCATGAATGTGAAGGAAGCAAGTTATTCGTAAAGCATGGCATGGGTAACACAACCAAGACTTTCCATCTTTTATGTCAACTTCCCAATGGACCTGCGCCAATGGACTGAATCTTGAAGGAAGCATGCAACGATTTGGGCGAGGATTGGTTGATGACGGAATTGTAGTATGACATCTCGGCCGGTCCAAGACATGGAAGGATATTTTTCTGGTAGTCCGACAGCGCGATCGTCGTGAACAACAAAAAAAAGGTCGTGTAGTTCAGATTGGTAATTTCTTTTCATGTTTCAGTGGCTTTTGTTTTTATTTATACCCTCATTTGGTGCGACGTTTCTCAAACACAAGCCTAGCCTTTAAATTTTGGTTACTTGAAACTTTTAAGATAATGATTCATTGACAAATACAAATTTCAAAGGTCAGCGTGCATTAAAGAAAGCATGCCTTCACAGATTATTGAATAGTTTTGTCTTTTAAAAGTAATTGCATCATGGAGCTCTTCGAGTGACTTTGTTATAACAATTTACCAAAACCACTCAGGTTTAATATTGATGTTTATAAAAACAATTAATTTGAGATTTCTAACTCCAACCCTTACATTGTGGTCCTTAAAGTAGACATATGATGCATTTTTTCCCCTCACACTTTCAAGGTCTCATACGTGTCTGAAAAGCATGCAGTCATCCCCAGCAAATTGCAATCTCGACTGCAAATAAGAGAGTAATTGATTACCCCGATGACTTAAAAAAAAAAAAAATGCCTGTATGAATCATTTGAACCATAAATACGGCACAAAAGTAGTGCCTTGTTTTTCTTTGGTTCTCCCCATTTCTGTGTACTGTACTTCAGTGGTTCTGAAGCAAGACACTTCAGTCACGTCTGTGAAATAATGTGATACACAGTCTTAGCATTTGTTGAACAGGTTCAACAGTACAAATTCTGTGGTCTATATCCACACGTCAACTATTTGGTGCAGTCGACAGGGTAATTTCACACTATTTACCCCTCAGCTTTTGTTCCGTTACAGAAACTGATTCCATCTGCCTCACTTTCTAGTACTCCAAAAGACTCATGTCAGTGTTGACAACAACAACAACAACAAAAAAAGCCATCAACAAACAGCAAGCCCTCTGTTTGCTGTAGATTAGATTAGATGTTATCACCAGAGACCTCAGCTATTTTGACACTGCGACAAAGGGTACGAGTGCGTATCAGGGGAGAACATTTTAATAGTTACTTTTGCATCCTTGGATCAAAACAACCACTGAGTGTTCTTTATATAAGTCGGCTCTCACTCAGTCTTGGGAAAAGTGGATGAGGATTGTCTACAGTCAAACCTCGGTTCTCGTCCATAATCCGTTCCAGAAGGCTGTTCGAAAACCAAAATTGTTCGAAAACCGAAACCACGCTCTTTTTAAAATAAAAATGTTTACTGAACACGTCTGCTCACAATGGAAAGGAACACGAGGAAGTGTCCCTTCCCCGTCTACCCGAGAAAGCGTCACTTCCTCGTGTAAGGAAGGCGAGAGGAGTCAAATGGTGCATTCATGTGCGCTCAGTTTGTTCGAGAACCGAAATTGGTTCGTCATCCGAGACATAAAAAACTCAAAATTTTTGATCGAAAACCCAATGGGTCAAGAACCGAGACGTTCGAAAACCGAGGTTTGACTGTATTTGGGAAAAGTGCAGAAGGATTGTCCATTTGGGAAACGTGGAGGAGGATTGTCTATGTGTTACGGTCGAACCTCGTTACAATGTACCTTGAGTGACAGAACAAATCGTTATATGTTATAACGGTAGTTCGTTGTAACCATTTCCAATAAAATGGCCGACAACTACAATGTATAATACAGTACGAACATTTATACTGTAGATTGGCTGGCAATCGGTTCAGGGTGTCCCCTGCCTACTGCCCGAAGACAGCTGGGATAGGCTCCAGCACCCCCCGCGACCCTGGTGAGGATAAAGCGGTTCGGAAAATGGATGGATGGATGGATGTAAAAACATGAACATGAAAATCTCTCAGGTGACTAAAGCTAGGTACCGTATTTTCCGCACTAAAAGGTGCACCTAAAAGCCTTCCGTTTTCTTAGAAGCTCACAGCGCGCCTTAAAATCCGATGCGCCTTGTGTATGGTCATTACGGTAATATGTCAATCCCAAAATGGCTCCTTGCTAGAGACAAGCTTATAACGCAGAGTACAAACCTAAGGCGATGGGTTTCGCAGTTGAACACGGATATAGAGCAGCGGCAAGAGAGTTCAACGTTAACGAGTCAATGTTGTAAGTTGCTGTTGGTTAAGTGAACTGTGTCGCTGCTTGATTAAATAAGTTTAACTGACATCTGACCATTGCTGTATAAATCAGGGTGTAGTGTTCTGTTGGCATTTCGTTGAGCGTAGCTCCATCTAGTAGATGCATTGTAGATTGCGACTTATAATGCAGTGCGTCCAATATATGAAAAAATTACAAAATAGGCCATTCATTGAAGATGTGCCTCATAATCCAGTGCGCCTTAAAGTGTGGAAAATACGGTAGTTGTTTTTTGTTTTTTTTGTTTTTTTGTGCGTGAACAAGGGAATTATCCAAACTCACATGGTACAAAGTACATAGCTCTCAAATTGGTTGCTGACAGTCAGTAATCATCAATGTATGTCAATGATCACCGGAGGGAAGCGTTCTGTAATCAGGAGCCATAAGATCATCCTCGACTCATTTGAGCGAAAACCTTTTTGCCTGCAACTCCTTTTCACTGCTGCGGTCAAGTGGATCTCAACAAATATTCATCAAAAGAGCCAAACCCATTCTGCGGTGATTGGACTTCTTTTCAAGATGTGATACTGCTGCTCGTCCTCCTGGCTCCAGTTTACTAAGTAGTGGAAAATTACACTTTTCCTTCGGGGGGGTGGGGTTGGAAATGGTGCATAAATTGCACTTTCCTTTGGGATGGGTAAGATCCGAGTGTGCATGAGACAGCTGTCAACTTTCAGTTCGCTCACTTTCATTCTCCTTATTCTCTGTGCTATGCTTCTCTCACCGACTCTGTCCAAGCACCTGTCTTTGTTAAGCTACGCGTGTTTGATTGCAGGAATCCAAATGTGTCTCCAGGGTTGAAATGTGCCTGTCAACCGTTGCAGCGGCATCTGGTGCCACAGCAGCGGCTCCCACTGAGAGTGTGTCACTGTGTGTGCTTACTACATTTGCGAAGAAAGGCGGGATGACCGAGACTGATACTGTTACCTTAATAGTTGAAGATTTGTGCATACGAGTGAATTTCTGACCGTTTAAGATACACAGCTGAAGTCAATTGCAGAATGCAAATATGTCCATTGTTTCTCCCACTTGTACAACAATTAGGACTGCAGTACTCAAGATGCTTTTTTTGCATCCTCACTTGTTATTGAAAGTTAGACAGTTTTTAGAGCATGATGGAGTTTTATCGTATCACATAATACTGCGGCTATCTTATTTTTTACACTTGTATGGTTTAACGAAGCGCGTTGACCTCACAGTGCAGAGGTCGTGGGTTCGATCCTGGCCCCGACCTTCCTGTGTGAGGGTTTGCATGTTCTCCCCATGCCTACGTGGGTTTTCTCCGGGTATTGCGGTTTCCTCCCACATTCCAAAAACATGCATGGCAGGTTAATGAAACACTCTAAATTGTCCCTTGGTGTGATTGTGAGCGTGAATGGTTGATTGTCTCTGTGTGCCCTGCGATTGGCTGGCAACTGGCTCAGGGCGTGCCCCGCCTACTGCCCGAAGACGGCTGGGAGAGGCTCCAGCACACCCCGCAACCCTTGTGAGGATAAAGCGGATCGGAAAATGGATGGATGGCTGGTTTAACAATAGTAAAAAGTATTCAGTGATTTAATGAACCTTGGTACAAGAGGAAACAAGAGGATACAAAACAATCCATAATCCATTACTAAAACATCTGAAAACCTTGCAATCATCACGTTACAATTTTGGCTTTGGATTTTTTTCTTCCATTCAAGACAAATGTTACCTTTACACCTCTTCCAAGTGCTCCACACATGCAGGAACAACAAACGGCACTACACAACTCTGGCATCAGACAGCACCAAGCGGAGTCACATAGGAGCCTGCAGCTCATCCCATTAAACTTAGGGTGAGGAGACATCCACCCTCGACTAATTACCAGTCAATCGAGAGGCTCACACAGAGACATGCAACCATTTAAACTCACATTTGCACCTTCAGGCAGTATGGATTGACTTTTGGACTGTGGGTCATTTCCTGGGAAAACAGAGAAAGAATACCTGAAAGGGCAAATAAGACAATGCATCTACACAAACAAGGAGCCAAACCGAGATTTAGATGACAGACAGCCAGATTAGGTTTGGATTTTTGTAAACTATTCTTGACCTGTTTCCCCAGCTAGATTACCCCTGGCATCTTTGTAACTCATCAAGAGCAACCTTCCCCCTCAAAAAAAAGAAGAAGAAAAAAAAAGAGTAAAAAGAAACCACCTCTGATGGATATGGATTAACAGGGTTCATTTGACTTTACTAACTTGCTCTTTCTCATACGTAACATTAGAAGCGGTTGTCTCACATGAGGCGAAAGCGGCAGGTGGTTCAACACCCCGTGTGCACAGATAAAAGCAAAAAGTGTGGGAGGAAGGAAAAGTAGAGGAACATCACAGGCGTGCTGTGTGAGACTTCCAATCCTTTGAAACAGGCATGGCACTATATATTTAGTATCGTTATTTTCTTCCTTTCACTTTTTTTTTTCTGGAATGTGTATTTTCCTTCACATAGGGCAGCATAATTAAAAGAAATATGAATATGATGTTTTGGATATTTGCTGTTGGGTCCTAAAAGTGGGCACACGTGATTATAAGTACATTTAAATGAAAACCATTTGAAAAAAAGGAACCAAATAGGAGTATCTCAACGAGTAAATACAATTGAGCTACCAAAACCAATGTCTGTAAATTTTCTTTGACCACCTATACATCCCCAAGAGTTTCCACCTTTGAAAGGCAGGAAAGAGAAAGAAAGAGCACACAGGCTGTCACCCAGAAAAAAGGGACAGGTACAAAGTATATTATACATAGAGTGCTCCAGCAAATTGAGGTCTGATAAAGTTTTCTGTCACAGATGACTGGGTAAATGGGCTAGTCTTAATGAATATTTTAATTGAAGTGCGTTTTTTTTTTTAAACTCTTCAAACTTGTTGAAAAAAAATTATATAGAAGCACTTGTAAAAAAAAAAAAAAGCCCTCATGTGTGGAGTTCGCATGCAACCACCAAATCCCTGTGCTTGCTTGGAATCACTACTAAAATCCCGAATTGTGCTCACGACTTCCGATTGGATTCATTATTTAATGTTACAGCATTCCATCCATTTTGAATAAGATAAGATAAGATAAGATAACCTTTATTTGTCCCACACTGGGGAAATTTGCAGTCTACAGCAGCAAAACTGGGGAGGGGGGGGGGGGAATAAAGTGTTTCATTGCACAAAATAAATGTTTCAGAAAAAAACTGTATACAGTTCAATATAAGTGCAATATAAAATAAAGCATGAGCTATATATTTGTAGAATAAATATAATAAATTAGCAATAGCATAGAAAACACAGCGTAAGGTGGCTGTGCTATTTACAATGGTTACAGGTTTTCACATATGTTTGTTTATTCAGCAGCCTGACAGCAGTCGGTAGGAATGAGCAGCGGTATCTCTCCTTCTTGCAGTGCGGGTGTAACAGTCTATCGCTGAAGGAGCTATATCCTCACAAGGGTCGTGGGGGTGTTGGGGCCTATTCCAGCTGTTTTTGGGCAGTAGGCGGGCTCTCTCTCTCTCTCCCTCTATTCCTTGTGTGCACTTCTAGCAGTGCTTTGATTGGTGGTAGTTGAGAGGATGATGGTTGGGTCCAGTTGTTGTCTCAAGGCTCTTAACTTCACACTGACAGGGTTACAGTGAAACACACACACACACGCGCACACACACACACACACTCGTTTGCTGGACAACTGCAGCACTATAGGCATTCATATTGACACATCCACATTGCATGGGCTTGAAAAAAAGGACGTTGGGTGATCTTCTGTCTGACCACCTGTAATGTTTCTTAGCTGGAAAATAATTGATAGCCAACTTGATTGATCAGTGAATCTAGCAAAAAGCAACCTGATCTAGCTTGATTAGTGGACCAACATAAAAATATTTTCCCTGTTCAAGGCATTGACTTGGAGGGGGGGGGGGGAAATAATACAAACCGAATGATGACATCTTTTGCCTACTTTCAAGGGTGGAGAATAGTTGAAAGGGATGTTTTGTAAATACAAATAGGGCAAAAAAAATTGAGGAAGGAAGTCGAGGTAGTCCCAGGCTAAAGGCAAAAGATATGTTACATCACATTGCTTCCCATCTACTAGCCTTTCTGTGATTCCACTCTGGAGACACGAGCAATTACTTTGGCGTGTTTGTGTATTCAAGACCCCACATGTATATTTCATCAAAGTGAAGTATGTGTCTGCTTATCTGTATGACAGGATAAAGCAAATGCCAAGGAATTGTTATCAGTAACTTCTATATGTATAAATCATTTTCTATTGTTGGGAGTTTGTGTTGTATGAAGAAGATCTTTTTCCTCACTCAGAAAACCACGCTTAAAAGGTACCATTTACTGTTCTGATAAATTGGAGCTAAACTTTAAAAAGTTCTTGTTGATGTCACAAGGAGGGCATCAGGGAAAACATGAATAGATGTTCTTTTATGATATGTCTTCCAGTGTTAATGCTTCAAAGCTTCGACAAATGTGAAACAAACTCCACATTTCATTTATTAGAACATTGATAAAATATTACAGTTAATATACTGCAACGAGACAAGACTGTCAGAGTGGGAACTGCAATTAAAGTATAATAATCAGCAGTGTAATTTTACATGAACTGTTGGCTATCACGTGATGTAAAAAGTAAGGACTGGATATGGGTTGTCATTATTGTTGGCGTCAGCAAAAAAAAAAAAAAGGTCATGCTATGTACCTCCAAAAGTGAAGTCATCAAATAACATAACATGCACAGACAAACATTTATACTGTTACACTGGAAAAGTTATATAAGTGTACCTTTTTTTTTTTTTTTTTTGTAAAAAAGATACAGTACTATGATCAAACGTGGAGGTAATGAAGGTCGACGCTGCAACTCAACATCAAAGTGCAGACATGGCGAGAGGAGGCCACTGATCTCCTGTGAATGTCAGAGCTGCGCTACTGTCAAGGGAAAATGGAGTAGATTAAAAGTGACGCTTCCAAGCTTTAATGGAAGGCATCAGATGATGAAAAGGGCAAAACCAAAGCACAACGCATTGTACAATGTTGTGGAAAGCTTCTTTTCCAAATGACTATATCTGCCCCTTGGAGTGATGGAAAGGTTTTTTTGAAACATCTTTTGATGCACTCACACACATCATCGGTGATGTAACCCAAGATCATTTGATGTTTTGGAGAGCCAAACTGCACCCTCCCCAAGGCAAACCAACCGGAGCTGATCAATCCCTGACTTGTGTCTAAGTAGCACTGCGGCATGGTGTGCTCCTTAGCCACAGTAACTTTGAGGCCTTTTCTGCTGCCTCAGTGCTGTGCCTGGTGGCCTGCAAAGCCCAAGCAAGGCTCAGAATGAGCAGTTTCGCGTCGCTTTTGCCACATAAAATGTGTATTTCGCTCCACAAACCACACCGTTGAAACATAAAACTGTGAATGGGCATTTGCTTTTGTGACAAAACGCAGAACTACTAAATGTTACAGAATCAGCGAGTGACTGGTATCTTGAATTGCCTGTCACATATCGAGATTGTTCCAAATACAGTCAAACCTCGGTTTTCGAACGTCTCGGTTTTCGACCAATTCGGTTTTCGACCCAAAATTTCGATTTTTTTATGCCTCGGATGACGAACACATTTCGGTTCTCGAACAAACTGAGCGCACTTGAATGCACCATTTGACTCCTCTCGCCTTCCTTACACGAGGAAGTGACGCTTCCTCGCGTAGACGAGGAAGTGACGCTTCCTCGTGTTGCTTTCCATTGTGAGCAGACGTGTTCAATAAACATTTTTATTTTAAAGAGAGCGTGGTTTCGGTTTTCGAACAATTTCGGTTTTCGAACAGACTTCTGGAACGGATTATGGACGAAAACCGAGGTTTACTGTATTATATATATAAAAAAATAATAAAAAAAGAAAGCTGATTGCCTGATACTCGCTGCTAGCGCTCTTCTCCCCTTCTTTTGATTTTGATTTTCTTTTTTTTGGGCAGGGGGGGCGGGGTTGTACCATTGGTTTTCCCTCATATCCAATCAGGATCGTGTCTGAGCCTTACGCGGTTCTGCAGGATATTACCGTGGCGAAGGTCGTTAAACACACTGACATTATGTTAGCTAGCAGCTTGGACGGCTACGTCCGGTTTGCGCGGATCCCGTCTTGAGGCAATTGCAAAGTGATGTCGTCGTTTACGCGCTTGAAAATGGTGGCGTTCGACCAGAGCTTGTCTGTGATGGTAGAAATTGTTTCAGACTTCAGTCAAACCTCAGTTTTCGAACGTCTCGGTTCTCGACCAGTTCGGTTTTCGACCAAAAATTTCCAAGAGTTTTTTTATGCCTCGGATGACGAACAAATTTCGGTTCTGGAACAAACTGAGCGCAATTGAATGCACCATTTGACTCCTCTCGCCTTCCTTACACGAGGAAGTGACGCTTCCTCGGGTAGACGAGGAAGTGACGCTTCCTCGTGTTGCTTTCCATTGTGAGCAGACGTGTTCAATAAACATTTTTATTTTAAAAAGAGCGTTTCAGTTTTCAAACTATTTCGGTTTTCGAACAGCCTTCTGGAACGGATTATGGACGAAAACCGAGTTTTGACTCTATTTGTAACTTTAAAAAAAATATATTGTCAGGACCATCAATTTGACATTCAGACATAAAACACAAGGAGGAGACAGGAGACTCAATTCTGGTACCAGGGGGGAACGAGGAGAAACGTGGGTTTCAGTTCTCTGCACGTCATCCAAGGACCTCCCCGCTCGCCCTCTCAATTATTTGGAATCTAATACATGGGTGTGTCCAACCTAAAGGATGAGGGCTGTTGAAGACACACTGAACTTGTTTGACTATGTGTGTGTATGTAAGTGAAAATTATGTACATGTGTGCAATCATTACAAAAACACCAAGTTGCAGCTGGCGTTGACGGTTCCGTCCACGTCTGACCTTGCTCGTGTTTAGTCTTAATACTTATCTTTTTCCAACCACTTTCTCGTGAAGGTGGTTGCGTCCCTCAACTGCCACCCGGTGCACTAAGCATTCTTATATTATAAATGTGAGCATATCTTCATTGAAAGCATGATATCCTTATTGAAAGCATCAGCGTTCTTCATTGCAAGCATAATCAATTTATCATTAATAATATGCAAATGTATGATAACTAAAAACAATCAACCTAACAAATATAGGTTTGTTACTTTCATAATAGTGGTAAAACAATCGGGATTTCTGTGCGGAATTAGAGATGCATCACCTCTGTCAAATCACGTGACGTTTCCATCGATTTGCACGTCACACCGCTGTAAACTAAGCCAAGCTAACATACGGTACAGCTTTTTAGATTCGGAGAAAACTGGAACCCTTGCATATGATGAACATGCAAACCAAATACAGAAAGATATGAACCAAGATTCAAATTCACAATCATTTGGAACTTTTTTTCTTCTTCAAAGCACCTGTGACAAGCACTGTTCTGTCTGTGTGCAATGACACAGCAGCAGTGGGCAGTACAAGCCATGGGCTGTTTGATCCCTTTTCAAGACATCATGCTGTCTTGAGGCAGGGGAAGTTGGAAAGTGTGATAGGTGTCTGTATGTTGTCATAAATGAATACTGCTCCTTATAGACTCGAAAACCCAATGTTAAGCATGTGATGCAGGAATTAGATTGATATTCAATCAGCTATGACACAGCAAGATCACTTTCAAAATAACATACAGTATAACCTGACCATTAAAAAGAAAAGGCACCGTGGATGACACTATAGTTGAGATAGAAATATAAAAATGTTTAACATGAAAAGACAAGAAAGCAAAAAAAAAAAAGTATACACAGGCCAAGGGAATATCTTGCAAGAGAAACAAGGCTCCCGCATGAGATGGCAAGTGTCAGCATGTATGTGACAGAGAAGCACTTGTAAAATACCTCTTAAAAATGTGCCATATGTTGCGCTAGCAAGTGTGATCAAACCATCTGCCCCAACTGTGTACTGGAAGCCAAAAGAGTTGCTGCAGAGCTGGACTCCGACCGTCCTGTTGATTGTTGGGAGCCGTTTCTCACAGATAAGATACTTCAACATATTGTGGACGGGCCACCAACACTTTGATAGAATTCAAACTCAAAGTAAATATTATTTTTTTTCAAATATAAAAATCATCAATCTTTATATTTGGGGTGAACAAATCAAGTCAGATAATTTACCTTTCCTGTCTTCTACATGCAATTCTCCTACCAAACCAACCGAACCAACACAGATACTATGATGTTGTTATACGGTTAGATTGGTTTTAATAGCTGAAATGTATCTGTAAATAAATTAATGGGAGGCTGGATCACATTCCGACGTAAGGGAGCTTTGAGCTGCGTGAAGAATATATTTTAAACTTCCACCAATAAATGTGAAAAGTTCAGTGGGAACTTTTTCCGGGTATTTTATCTTTGTAGACATCAGAAGACTATATTGTCAGTTGAACTATTTATTCATTCATTCATTTTCCGATCCGCTTAATCCTCACAAGGGTCGCGGGGGGTGCTGGAGCCTATCCCAGCCATCTTTGGGCAGTAGGCGAGGGACACCCTGAACCGGTTGTCAGCCAATCGCAGGGCACACAGAGACGAACAACCATCCGCGCTCACACTCACACCTAGGGACAATTTTGGAGTGTTCAATCAGCCTGCCATGCATGTTTTTGGAATGTGGGAGGAAACCAGAGTACCCGGAGAAAACCCACGCAGGCCCGGGGAGAACATGCAAACTCCACACAGGGAGGCCGGAGCTGGAATTGAACCTCTGCACTGTGAGGTTGACACGCTAACCACTGCACCACCGAACTATTTAATGGATGCTAAAAATATTGACACACGGGCATGGAGCTTTTTCACCCAGATGCAAGAAGTTGTCATCTCTCCAAAACGGTTGCTCGTTCTTATACTATCGTAGCTGCAGCCGCATAGTGGAGTAACTTTTCCCAGTCCGATGTAACAATGTGTGACTTCACCATTTTAAAATGATTCAACTATAGTACTAAGTGTGCCAAAGAGTGGCAAGTAGAAGGTCACAGTGAAATAATGGCCTCGCTCAAGTCATTGACGGGATCTAATTGTGTCAATCTAACAAGTGAAATGGAACATTCAAATCATCTCACAGTGCAATTTGCAGATGGGTCTACTGACAGTGACATTGCTTTAATGACCATTTCACACATTGTGAGTGGAATAGTAATGTCAAATTACAAGTGAGTTACTTCTACCTTCTTTCTTCAGTGCCTTTGGTGGCCATCATTTCCATCTGATCTTCCTGACTTATTTCTACACCCACACCTCAATTTTAGATTCTCAGAGCACGACTGAACTTAATCAGGGAAAAGACGATAACGCAGCCCCAAAGTTTCTTCTTTTCCACCCGAACTCACTTTCATGTATTTTGTCCCTCATTTTTTTTCCCAATTACACTTCCATTTCACTTCCACCTCATCCTCATTAGAGGCGGCTGTGACAATGTTTTTGAAAAATAATCTGGTCCGCTGAAATAAGAAACAGATTAAAAAAAAAAGAAACTTTCCTTTCCTGTCACTGCCTACTTTGATGGTAGAAATGACCTTCACTTGAATGACAGTTCCATTTAAGTGTGATCAAAATAAACAGTCAAGATACATGATTGCATTTGATATCATAACTATGCAGATGTAGTGATAAAGCTGATCACTTTTGCTGGCTCATCAATGAAGTTTCCCATTGATTGACAGCAATAAGGTCGATAATCAGCACTGATCCTTCTGCGCAGGATTTTGTGGTTTATTTTGGTGATAGAGTAGAGCAGGGCTGGGCACCTGCAGTCTTTCAGGCCCGTTTTCCTGCATGTTTTCGATGTCTCCTTCCTCCTACACACCAGATTGAATTGATCAGAATCGCTCGAAACCCAGACATTTACCATCTCTCACTGCTATAACACACCTGATTCAAATGATCAGTTCATCTGCAAGCTCTGCAGGCGCCTGATAACAAATCCAGTCACTATTTTGAGTTCGTGTCAGCTAAAGAACACATTAAGGTACGTTTTTGGTACACTTTCAGAGTTGCTGCGGGACTGAAATGAGCTTCATGAGACCGTCATTTTGTGCCCCCTCCCCTCTATATCAGGAATTACGATCAACTGAGAACTAAAAAGTAGTCTGTAACTTATTGCTCTACACAGATGGTCACATTGTAAGGGAACGTATAACTTTCAAATGCAGTAAATACAGTAACCTGCCCAACACTACCATTCAACAGAAACAGCTTTTACAAAAGCGGTGAATGATTTATCGTTGGTGTGCCATTCAGACTTGACATCTTTTCTTTTGGAGTCGGACCTGAGTGCTGCGCGTGATACTGCGGACCGCTGTATATTTTTCAAAAGGTTCCAGAATCATTTTGGTATCACTGGTCAGCTTTAGGTCCCTATGAACAAAAACATCTTGCTTCTGAACCTTGCTAAACCTGTGACGATTGTTACCGGACTGTCAAAATGAAGTCAGCCGGTTATATAATTTCATCCTGTATCTTGATGATTGTAATTTTAATTTCAAGATAGAATAGTATAGGGCGGCCCGGTAGTCCAGTGGTTAGCACATCGGCTTCACAGTGCAGGAGTACCAGGTTCGATCCCAGCTCCGGCCTCCCTGTGTGGAGTTTGCATGTTCTCCCCGGGCCTGTGTGGGTTTTCTCCGGGTGCTCCGGTTTCCTCCCACATTCCAAAAACATGCATGGCAGGCTGATTGGACACTCCAAATTGTCCCTAGGTGTGAGTGTGGGCGTGGATGGTTGTTCGTCTCTGTGTGCCCTGCGATTGGCTGGCAACTGATTCAGGGTGTCCCCCGCCTACTGCCCGAAGACAGCTGGGATAGGCTCCAGCACCCCCCGCGACCCTAGTGAGGATCAAGCGGCTCGGAAAATGGATGGATGGATGGATGGATAGAATAGTATAGGGACGGCCCGGTAGTCCAGTGGTTAGCACGTCGACTTCACAGTGCAGAGGTACCGGGTTCAATTCCGGCTCCGGCCTCCCTGTGTGGAGTTTGCATGTTCTCCCCGGGCATGTGTGGGTTTTCTCCCGGTACTCCGGTTTCCTCCAAAAACATGCATGGCAGGCTGATTGAACACTCTAAATTGTCCCTAGTTGTGAGTGTGAGCGCGGATGGTTGTTCGCCTCTGTGTGCCCTGCGATTGGCTGGCAACCAATTCGGGGTGTCCCCCGCCTACTGCCCGAAGACAGCTTGGATAGGCTACAGCTCCCCCCCGTGACCCTAGTGAGGAAAAAAATGATCAGACCAACCTTTTCAGTGACAAATGCTGAGATTCATGCTTTTGTCACATCAAGCTAGGTTATTGCTGTGTTCTGTTATCATGTTTGCCCCCCCCCCCCCCCCCCCCCCCCCGAAAAAAACCTTTGAGGTCTGTGGTACGTTGTATTTCAATCAACGGGGTACCTCTGTATTACAGTTGTATTGGCATCTGCTCATTGGCTCCTTATTCATGTTGGACAAGATTTGAAGCTGCCGCTGCTAACCAACAACAATGTGAGTATTCTACAAGCCTTTTCCTTCTGAGCACCGACACTGTGGAATGGTCATCCAGGATCTCAGTACCTAGATACAATATGTATTTTTTTTGTCCTGAATTTACTCTTACTGATCCAGGCAGCCATAGCAAGTATACAAAGGAAATACTTTTAATATTTTCACCAAACAAATACGTCAAATTATTTTGCTTGAGAGTAATTATTTGTAAAATGCATGTTGAAACCAAACACAGACCACAGAGCCTTTTAACTGTATGTGTGATTGATGATGTTTTTTTCCCCATGACAGTTCACTGCTGCTTTTTGCTTTATGCTATGAGTTGTTTAAAATTAAATATAACTTGTCAGAGCCACCCCTCCCGAAATGCAAAACACACACTGCCTCATCCTCCACAGGGGGCCCCCATTTTGGCTCATATTTGCAGTGGATGCACAACTGATTCGTATTATACTGCAGGCACGCAGCATGTAGAGCACTTAAAGGATCTCTTCGTCTCTCAGCACCCGCAGGCAGGCGATTTATGTGGTAGTCCTCTTAACAGCTTGAGACAAAGTTTTGAAATTATGCATTTGGTCAAATCGTTCTTACTAATCCCCTGCATGAGCCGTCATCTTTTTGTGGTGGAGGTGTTTGAGTGTCCCAATGATCCGAGGAGCTCAGTTGTCTGAGGCTTTTTGCCTCTGGCAGGGTACCATGGCAAACAGATCTAAGGTGAGGAACCAGATCAAGGAAGGCTCAGATACCCCTTTTGAGAAATAAGAAAAAATGATTCCGTTTTCCTTAGCCTGGGCGCGGGTTATTGTGGCGCTCCCTTGGAGCCAGACCTGGAGATGGAGCTCAAATATTAGCGTCGGTTGGCCTGGCCTGAACCCGTGGGGCCCGGGCCAACCGACGCTCATATTTAACGTGGGTCGTGTGTAGTGAGCTGGACGGCGGGCAATGGCGGAACCTTGGCTATAGAAGCTGGCTCTCGGGACGTGGAATGTCACCTCTCTGGCGTAGGCTCATTACACATTGCAAAGCTCTGACTCACCATTTTGAGTTGTATTCTTGGGTTGGATGGCCTCCTTTGGCCCGCAGGCTCATTCACTGGCGCAACTTTATAAATAAAGCAATTCTGCGACTGCTTCCCACATATCTTGGTGTTTTTATCAGGCAGAAACGCATATGGCAGTATTCATTGAATTCTCAGGACCTTTTTTTTTTTTTTGCTTTCTGTCCCAAACATCCGGACAGAAATTGGGAGAAAGGCTTTTGGTGACTCTGCACCCACAACCTGGAATTGAAACTTAAGGAACCGCTGTCCTTAAATGTTTCCAAATCTAAATTGAAAGAGATGGGAACAGCTTTCATAGACTGTTGTTTGAGTTACTGAATGTTTAACAGTAAGTATTGCGGTACGTGAACGGGTAAGTTGTCTCTTTTTTAATGTCTGAAAATTTGTGTATTTTGCCTATCACCTGTCTGGGCCCTGTCTCTCTTGGAAAAGAGGTTAACCAGTGTGCTGCAGTCGATGTGAATAAGTTTAAATAATGCAACGTACAATTTTACAAAAATTGTAAAAGTATTATTCCTGAATATTTTTTTTACTTTCAACCACTCGAGATGTTCAGTGGCATCAGCGCTATACATACACATTTAGTTCTTATTTTTTTCTTTGTATTTTAAATTGGCAGCCCCATAATCTTTATATAAATAAAAGTGGTACTGTGCTATGACCAAAACATGAAAATATTTCTTTATATATAAAACATGGATTGGAATATTTCATATCACACAATTTTTAGGCTTTGTCTTTGATTCAAAGATGACAATACGCAAAAATCTACACAAATTGTAGAAATTGTAGCACAAGGGTCATCCTCAATGGGGCCAACCTGGTTAAATAAAGGCTAAACAAACAAATCAAGGGATTCCCAACCAGGGTACCATGGCAGCCCTCTTGTGTGGAGATCATGAGGGGTGCTGTGGCAAACTATCCAATGTCAAAATATAGTTGGAAAAATGTTATTTATGAATTTTAAATGTCTTCATCTATCTGTGCTACTTATATGTAGTGACAGGCATAATAATGAAGTGCTTTTCCATCAGATGGCAGAAAGTACAATCAATCCGCGTACTCACCTGTCGCTATTAAGTTATGGCATCCCTCGCATATCAGCTTTGGGTCCAATTAAACATCCCCACATTTCATTTTGAGAAAGTCAATATGTGCATAAATTGAGACATACCTGTAATTACTTTTCTTGATTTTTCTAATTTAAAATGCTAAAAGTTGTGAAACAGTGATCCGTTCATGGAATCCATGGAGATGATCCGATCCATGGAAATGATCTGATCAGTTTTCCATCAATCCGTCCTAAATAAATGACAATAGAATTAGCACAGGCTTGAAACAACCAATTGCAGGGGTTACATTAGCAATTTGTTGAATGTAAATGAAGCTTTCTGACCTCCACAATGCAGATGTCACATGGATGAAAAACCTCAACATGTGTTCTATATTGCTCTGTCAGGCATCGCAATTTCAACTGCTTGACACTTTCATTTTTTTTTCTGGTGCTGACCTTTTCATAGAACTACCAATTAAAAATTGCTCATTTCGGTTCTTACGTTGCAGTGAGTGCATCGTTAAACTTTCATTCTCACCACATACTTTTAGTTTGAAGTCAAGATGTCTAGTTTGCCAAAAGATTTCTACTTCTTTGAGTATTCTGTTATGAATCAGATTGTATATAAGATAAGAAATCCTTTATTAATCTCGCA